>CM061540.1:137344012-138056512 GCA_030864215.1 Capsicum pubescens
TATGTAGTTGTAACTATAATATTAATGTTAATGAGGAAAATGAAAAAAAATGTGAAGGCAACAAAGAATAAATGATTTTTATAGATGACATGAATGTCTTTTGTGGATTTTTTTTTTGCTTTGTCTAAATAGTTTAAATTACTATACATAATTTGTTCATTTTATTTGTCGTTATATTAAAAATAGATATAAAGGAGAAACATAGATAAAATGATGCAACATCTTAATTTTTTAATTTATTTTTTATATAATCTACTTACTAAATGGATTATTAAAGTCTCATGAAATAAAATCCAAATTATCCTTAAAATAGACCTTTTGCAATAGAATCCAATTCACCATTTACTTGAGACAACCCACATAAGAGAAATTAATATAACATAATCTAATGATAATTAAATTCCTATTTATGTAAAATATAGTTGTAACTGTAAAATTAATGTTAATGAGGAAAATGAAAATAAAAAGTAAAGACAACAAAGAATAAATAATTGTAATAAATGACAAGATTAGTAAAGAGTCATCAACTTGTAGTCTTCTTCCTCATCAAGTTAAATACTTTTTAAACCTTAAAATTCACATTGTTTACATTTAGGGTCTCTTCATTATGAGTGGTATGAAAAACAGTTGTGGTGCAACATATCTTTCACTTCAATTTTTAATTTAATTTTTGTAAATTAATAAATAGTCAGGTAAGTTGTAGTGTTTAGTTGTTTGCTTGAGTAAAATCAGGTAAGTTGTAGTGTTTAATTTTTTGCTTTGGCTTTATCCCTGTTATATCCGTTTTTTTAGATAGTGTCCTGCTTTTTTTTACTGAGATTCTTTTGATATTTTTACTTTCACACCTTAGTAATTCATGTTTACAAGAAAATGATTTATGACTTTCACTCCTCACTAATTCATGTTAAGAAAAATATAATTTATTTTGGATGCATGATGTTGGACATTAAATTACTTTATCTGTCTACATTTGATGAACACTTGCTACTAGCATGTATTGATTCTTTTGTTTCTAAGGTGATTTAATGTAGATTAATCTAGAAATGAATTATTCCAATTTCTATGAATTATAACAAGTCAATAAGAAACTTAATCCATGTATCTAATATTTTTGTCAGGTTAGTCATGTACGTTTGAAAAAAATTGAATGCAATTCATTTGAAAGCAATATCAGAATATAGAGAAAGTCTTATATAATAAGAAAACAATAACCTTTAATATATAATAAAATTAAGAAATAATTAGAATTACGGCTGGGAAATATAAAAACAAAATTCATCAAAACAAAGACATTTTTGTTTTGAAAATTATAATATTATTTAGTTATAATTTAATTTTCTTTAATAACCGTGTGAAGAACAAACATATTCACTAGTTCCTACTAAAATCAAATTAGAAAAAATTTAATTGTGAGATTTTTTAATTGATAATAATCTTAAATATTAAAAAAATAGTAAATGACAATTTTATCTATTGCGGAAACTTTTAATGAAGGGCAAAAAGTTCAAATCATATTTCAAAGGGTCTTCACACTTTTAATATATTATAGATTATAGATTATAGATAATAGATAAGAGATTAGAGATGAATTAGTACTTAAATTATTTTTAAGTAATTTAATTATATAAATAATTTTTATATTGTTGGTGATAAAATCTCATGTGTTATAAAATAATAAAGAACAAAGAAGAAGAGTAGAGAGAGAATAGAGAGTAATTCTTATTTCTCTTGAGGAATGAATTACAATGAAGCAAAATCCCTTTATTTATGGGGAAAAACTAACCTAGGGGTTTGTAACTTTTCCATAAATATACCTATACAATATATGGTAAAGTAGGTATTCACTATATATGGTAAAGTAGACATTCACTATATATGGTATATTTATAACACTCCCCCTTGAATGTCTAATTGATAGATAATGTGCCTCGTTAAAACCTTACTAGAAAAAACCCAGTGGAAAAAAAAATCTAGTGAAGGAAAAAGAGTAAACATCTCTAACAATACGCATATAGGATACCTCATTAAAAACCTTACAAGAAAAACCCAGCGGGACAAAACCTCGTAAGGAAAAAAGAGTACAACGCATATTAACTCCCCCTAATGAGAACATCCTTTAACCTTTCCATTCCAATATTGTGCACCATCTTCTTGAAAGTTACAATTGAAGGAGACTTGGTGAATAAATTAGCCAAATTATCACTTGAACGAATCTGTTGCACGTTAATATCACTATTCTTTTTGTAGCTCATGTGTATAGAAAAGCTTTGATGAAGTGTGCTTCGTTATATCTCCTTTGATGAATCCTCCATTAAGATGTGTTATGCATGATGCATTATCTCCGTATAAAATTGTGGGTAGATTGTCATATTTTACACCATATTTTTCTCCAATGAGATGTATCATGGACCTCAACCATACACATTCTCGGCTTATTTCATGAATAGTTATTATCTCAGCATGATTCAATGAAGTGGCTACGATAGGCTGCTTTGTATATCTTCAAGATATTGCAGTACCACCACATATGAACACATAGCCTATTTGAGACCGAGCTTTATGTAGGTCAGGTAAGTACCCAAAATTAGCATAACCAATAAGATCGGGACTGCAAACTTGCTAATAAATTAATTAAAATAAAAGGCTATAGCAGGCCTTGTAGTATTTGCAAGATACGTCAGTGCATTAATTGTACTAAGATATGGTACTTCATAACTAGGGAGTTCCTCATTCTTTTCTTAAGGTTGGAATAGATCTTTATTCAATTTTTGCATGTTTCTCATTTAAGAAAATACTCTATTGCTTTTGAAAACTCTCCAAGAGTTTCAATGATACTCAAATCATCAAATTATATCTTATGAGGATAATAAAAAGTTTCCGAAAAACTTTATATGCTTCAGGCATTTTGAATCCTTTAGGTATTTTTATATGGATGTTTGTCAAGTAACAATATCCAACATGTCAAGTGTGACATCTTCAAGTGTCTGGACTGCAAATCAAATAAGTTTTACGCTTACCAAAATACATCCTTTCAGGTCACTTGATAAATATTTCTACGTCAGTATGCTTAAATAAATGTAGAATTCGAATCCTCGTAATCTTTTACAATATTGCGCTAATATTATATCAAAGATATTATCGATGATATATCATTTTTTATCGATTCACAATGTGACATAACATTTTGAGATCTCATCACTTCATTATTTCAGGTACCTAAACCTTTCAGAGGTTTCATAAAGTGTTATGTTGTAGGCTCTTCAAGAGCACATTGCCTTCTTATTATGATTATTTGCTCCTTATTCTTTTCAAGGATTATTTCATTTGGAACCGATTAGTCTACCACGCTTCATGCATGCATAGATTTTGTCCTTTAGGAACATAAAATAAGAGCACTTGCGCTTAATATAAGATGCTTTCGGCATTTGACTTGAATGATCTTTTGGATGAGGATCTGGTGATAATTCCTAACATATTTCATAGTTCTTATAATCTCCTCCTTATGTTAGGAAAACTAGCATATATCCTCTACTTCTTTGAGGAATCCATCTTTATGCATTATGGTAGATTCATTAATCGTATACCGTACATCAAAATTATTAGATGGAATAACTAGTTCCCGACCTTGAACCAATTGAGAAGAAAGAAATAATCATAATTTATTGGTCTAATGCATACAAGTGCTATTGCAATATATCATATTTCAGACCAATACATGAAGTTTTGTTCTCATTAATAATGGTTTAGATATTTATCTAAGGCATTCAATGCTAAACCATCATCATCAAGATAAATTATCTTGATTACACAATCTGAAAGTCATGCTTAACTTAATTTTATTGAGCAAGCAACTTTATGAATGTCAAACTGCAGGTTGACAATAAATGTACATGTGATCATCTAATTGATGCATTATTTTAACATATCACATAGTAGATGAATAGACCCTTATTCACCTTTTATAATTTTCAGATTTGAAGGGATCCAATCCCAATATTAGTTGGTCCAACCAACTTATCATGAGAACAAACGACATAAACAATTCTTGAACAATCTTCTAGTTCTTTAATACATGCACATCTTCGAGATATTTATTCTAGTAAATTCCAAGTTTACCATGACATGTACTTTTTCTTTAGTAAATTTCAGATTTACTATTACATGAATAAATTTCAGATTTACTATTACATGAATAAATTTCAGATTTACTACTTCAGAAGTAGATTTCAAAATTATTCAACCTCTTTCGTAGGTGAGTTGTGATACAATCACAATCAAGTGCACGTTTGCATTAATAAGTTTCTCATTCCCCAGGAATGAAATATAATCGTGCCTTAAGCCTATCAAATTATGATAACTTATAACCTCTTTCAAGATTTTGCTACTTTAGAAGCAAATCGAGGCATACATATGATGTAGAGAATTTTTTTTCTCTAGCATATCTTATAATCATATAAGCGTGTGGAAATATCATCACTTTTGATGATCATTATCATATTGTCCCTCCATGCGTATATTCGTACATTCGATCACTTGTCTTCTTTCAGACATATTATGCACTGCTACCACATACACCCCAAGAATGAAGTAAGTTGTCATATTTCAAATTATCATATATTGCTACCACATTCACTTCATGGAATGGAGCATATTCAATGGGTCGAATTTCATGATTTTTCATCAAACACCCATTATTTTTCCTTAGCCATCACAATATCATCAATATGATGTATTGAGATTCAAACTCAATATTTGATCCATATAAAGACGTCTTAGGCATGAATCGATGGGACTTGAACCCAACATATTATCATCATTTTTGATAATATTGTCCTTGAGGAATAAATTTTAAATATAAATGGTTCCAAACCAATTATTTTTTCTCAAATCCAGTAATAATTATATAAGTAGTAGCAAAAGAAAGATAACATAAAGAATTACTAACCTTGAAATCCTTCAAATTTATAATCTCATCTTATTTGGCAGAGTCTCGCGCTGATAATGTATTATAAAACAATAAAGAACAAAGAAAAAGAGTAGAGAGAGAATAAAGAGTAATTCTTATTTCTCTAGAGGAATGAATTACAATGAAGAAAAACTCCTTTATTTATAGGGGAAAACTAACCTAGGGGTTTGTAACTTTTCCATAAATAGACATACACAATATATGGTAAAGTAGGTATTCACTATATATGGTAAAATAGACATTCACTATATATGGTATATGATGATAGGCGTATTTACACGCCTAAAGCACCTTAATTTACCCATATTTTAGCTAAGTTTTGAGGACAAAATATATAATTCATGCACTTCTAGTCCTTTTTCCTGTAAGTGAGCTAACAAACGTGATTAACAAGTTTTCAGGTATAAACGATGAAGATTCCAGCACTTTATGGATAACTTGACGCCCAAGGAAGCTTCACGAAAGAAGGAAAGCAGCGTTTGGACGCCTATGGACTAAAAGTGATGCATGGATAACTTGTCCCGGGAAAAAACAACATTTCTAAAGACTTTGGGGATCAGCAGTAACTTAGTAGGATTAGGATAAGGATGCAGTAACCTAGTAGGATTAGGATAAGTATGCAGTAGCCTAGTAGGAATAGGATATGGGTGTTATAAATACCCTATGTTGCTGAAGTTTTTATTATTATCTCTCTCCATTCGAATAATTCATTCAACTCTTACAATTCGATTCACTCATTAATTCAAGTATTTTCCATTCGACTTTTGCTACTACTTCACGTTACAATATTCTGTAAGTTTTAACAGAGAAACACGACTCTCTTGAGAAGAACGGAAGGAGCAAAAACGTCCAACCCTAGTTGACGTTTATCACTTCCATCGCCAAGACTATCCTAAGTGGTGGTATGATGATTATATCTATTGTGATTTCCGTTGCGCTCATGAGTAGCTAAACTTCTCTGTTAGGGTTATGGAAGCCTTATGAGATACTATCGGTTGCTATGAGTTTGTGAATTCTTGATACGTATGCTGCTTATATCATTACTCTCTTCATCTTAATTGAATTCTTATGGTTGCAAACATTTAGAATACGCCAGTATAGCATTAACTTGTTCGAAAAAAAAGTTACATGTCTGGAAAAGAGAGAATGACAAGGAAATAGGTCTACTAAATCCTGTTTAAAAGTTAGTGCCGTAACTGGATTAACCTCTTGGAGAATTCGTACCATTAGTATACGCTTTAAGCTCGAAAGAGTTAAAGTGATATAATCCTTGATGGTCGAAAGACGCTAGGATTTACCATAGAATACGAATCTCTATAAGCGCAAACATGTCAGAATTCCGCATAACTCATAGCCAATAGATACGTAGAACTCATAAGGTGGACATAACCCTAACTTACAATTCTCATTGATTAAAACCTACCAAGCATTCCTTTTTTACTTTGATTTTATTACTTAACGTCACAATCCAAATCCTCTTTTTTTTCGTAGAATTTTCGACTAACAGTCTAATAATAGTTGCATACTTAGTTACCTAGTATTCCCTGTGGGATTCGACACCCAACCCAGTTGGGTTCTATATTTGACGACGACCGCTTACACTCTTACGAGAGCTGTAGTTTGAGCGTTATCAGTATATTTATTACATTATGTTAATTTTAAAACTAAAATGATTTATCTTTTCCATTTTACTCTACAATCTTTTCTTTCCTTTTTGAACATCTCAACAATTTCTGAAACACGTTATTTAATTAATTTTGAATATTAAATCGTTCAAATTTTCAATTTTATATGACATTTTGCTGACCAAAATTTATACTACGAGAAGTTGAAATAATAAATTCATATTCAAATTTTTACATAAGTGGAACATCGAGAGTATTATACTGTGAAAAATTATATCCACTTTGATGAATTTCAAAGCTAAATTAGATATATAATAATGGAGAAATGGTTTCGTGGACCATTATACTTGTTTCCGTCTGTAAAGTGGATACTTCTACTTAGCCCTTTGTCATCTTAACCCTTTAACTCAACAAAACGTTATATTTTAATCCCTATTGCGGTGTGTGTAACATATCCGTCTCCACGTCAGCTTCCACGCCAACTTCCATGTCATTTTTATATATAAAGAATCTTAAATATTAAAATAGATAAATATAAAGAAACCCCCCACCCCCACCCCTGCCTCCACCTCATTTCTTATTCTTCTTTCTCTTTAAGAAAATCTGAGAAGAACAAGAAGTACTTATAAAGAAAAGTTCTTTTTCTGCCAAAGATTTTAAAAAATCCGAGAAGAACAAAAAGTAGAGGAGAGTCGAAGTGGTGGGGGCCGAAGAAGAACAAGAAGTAAATATTTTATGTGTTGAGTTTGCTGGAATTTGAGAAACGAATTGATTTTCCCTTCTTTCTTTTGTATTTTTTTCTTGTTGGATATGTTGAAAATTGATGTTTTAGTTGTAGAGTTTGAGAAAATAGCTCACTTTTTTCCTTTTTTTTTAAATTTTTTTTAATTTTTTTTTCACTTATTTGGTTTGCTGAAATTTGAGAAAAGAATCAATTTTCCTTCACTTTTTTTTACAGTTTTCACTTGTTGAATTTACTAGGAATTGACGTTTTAGTTGTCGGAATTTGAAAAAAGAATCTTTTTTCCTTTGTTTTTGTAGTTTTCACTTGTTTGGTTTGCTGAAAACTGATGATTTAGTTGAAAAAATAACTCACTTTTCCTCCTTTTTAGCATTTTCAAGTGTTGGGTTCGCCGAAAAATTAATGTTTAGCTGCCGTAATTTGAAAAAGGAAACTCCTTTTCCCCACTTTTGCATTTTCCCTCACTTTATTTGTCTAAATTTGCTGAAGAAGGAGTGGAGGAGACGGTTGGCTGGGTTATTGTGGTGGTAATTAGCATGGGGGTGGGGTGGGGTGGGGTTGGGTCGGGGTGGGGGGAGACGAAGAAGAAGTAGTTTTAGGATTTTTTTTTTCTTTCTTTTAAATTTATTATTTTTTTAAATTCTTTTTAATATTTTTAAATATAAAATATTTTATGTCACTCACCTTAAAATGTGTGTTTGTACCTGTTGTTCCAGCACAACAACATTAATGCCACGTATGATCGGTCAATAGTCAAAAGGACTAAAATTATTACGTTTTATTGAGTTGAAGGGTTCATATGACAAAGGTCTAAGTAGAGGTGTTCACTTTATAAACTCGAACAAGTAAAAGGGTCCACGAAACGATTTCGCCTATAATAGTTTATTGATTGAAAATATAACATATAAAACATACATAAAATTATCTTTGTGAACAACTTTTTTTAAACCTCTAAATATAAGAAAATACCTAGTATTTCTTTTTCGATAAGATGTTTTGCACTCACTATTCTGTGCTTTTGTACTGAAAATGGGCTTCTGTATTTGAAAGATCAGTAAGAGAAGGGATGTATCAGAAAAGAGAGTTGTCAGCAAAAAGAATGGAAAAAGCAAACACAAATACGAGTGAATATTCTTGAGGAACTAATTACACTCAAGTCTTGAATTCCTTGTTTCCTTTATTTTGATGTAAATCAGGGAAGATTAGTCTAATTATAAATTTCTTAGTCTCAACATTCATAGTGTATCGTTTGAATAATTAAATGACTAGGAAAAAGTTTAGCCTCGTCACACATGAGTAGTCTAGAAATAAATTTAGGTTATCGCATCATCAGAAGCACTAACTAAATTATATAATTGTTGGTAAGAGAGAGAGTCATAAAGCAACAAGTAAATTAATAAGAGAATATATAGAAAATGGTACATGTGTTTGTATGATGAGAAAGGTGAAAACGAAGAGGAAAGTTTTGGTAGAGAACGACCAACCAGAAGAAGTGAGGGACCAATTAAATACCGTTGCTTCCAATTTCAGAATCAATAAAAGGGTGTTGGAATAGAACATTTCACACAACATCTTCCAAGTAATTCGATCACAGCCGTGATGTCACTATCCTCAATTTACATGGAAAAATTAGATGGCAAAGACTCAAAAGTCTTTTTTTTAAGGAGAAATATATCCATGGTTTCCTAAAGTTGACACAGTCTTTGATTTTAGTACCTCAACTAAGCCTTGTATGTTATAAAATAAAGACAAAATATCCATATCAAATTTAAAGAAATAAGAGAATTAGAGAATGTTAGTAGTACTTTTGTTACTACTATGATATATCAATAAAAATGTACAAAAGGGTGACTATTTATAGACCATCAAACTTACTTCCTAAGGTTGCCAAGATGGACATCAAGTTGGCAACTTGACCAACTTTCATAGGTATTCAAATCCAAATTGAACAAGTAACTTCAAGTTGACAATTTGGCCACTACCTTAGGTATTCAAGTTCAATTTGAACAAGTAACTCTTGGTGTTCAAATTTAATTTGATACTAACTATTATCTCTAATTAATGACATTTCACACATACATATGTCACATGACATCCATATTATATAATAGTCTCCCTTGGATGTCTATTAAGAGATCATACGTCTCGTTAAAATATTACTAGGAAAATTCAATGGGAAAAAGCCTAGTGAAGAAAAAAGAGTACACACATCTTATAATACACCTTTAATGTTGCCTCATTAAAAATCTTACCTGGAAAACCCGATTGGAACAAAACCTTGGTTAAGGAAAAAAGAGTACAACGCATATTGTACTCCCCCTGTTGGAAACTTCAATTTAATGACTTAAATCTTCTCATTCCAATCTTGTGTACCATTTTTTTAAAAGTTGCAGTTGGTAGAGACTTGATGAATAAATCAACAATATTGTCACTTAAACGAATCTGTCGCACGTTGATATTATCATTCTTCTGGAGCTCGTGTGTGTAGAAAGGTTTTGATAAAATGTATTTCTTTATCTCCTTTTATGAATCATCACTTTAATTGCGCTACGGATGTTGCATTGTCTTCATATAAAATTGTAGGCACTTTATCACATTTTAAATTATATTTTTTCGGATGAGATGAATCATGGATCTCAACCACACATATTCTGGGCTTGCTTTATGAATACCAATTATCTCAGCATGATTTGTGGAAGTGACAATTGTTGTATACTTCACTGATGTAGTTGTATCTCTATATATAAGTAAATAGCCCATTGAATTTCATGTGGATCAGATAAATACCTTTTAATGTATGTTTATCAATGGACAAATATTTCATTTGTCAAACACTCCGAGTACATATTCAGTAATACGCATTCTAAGATGCCTTATTAAAAATCTTACCAGAAAAATACTGTGGGATAAAACCTCGGCTAAGGAAAAAAGAGTGCAACTCGTACTATGCTCGCACCAATTAAAACATCACTTTACTCTTATAAATGATGCTCCGCAATTTATAAGTGCACCAACTGCACTAAAATATGGTACTTACTAATCATTTTTATGAGATCAAAATTGATTTGTTTTCAAGTTAAACGATCTTATAATCATTGGTGCATTCAGTAGAATCGCTTTTAAATCCTTCAAAAATTTTCATATAACTTTTGTCATCTAGCTAGACATGACAATAATTTATTATACATATTCAATTTTTTCAATATTGTCAGATTAAAATAAACCTCATTTGATCCATCAGAGGAGAATAATTCTTTCACAATAACGCCAGGATATTTGTGAAATCTTTATGCTCCAAGGCATGAGTTAACTTTATATCTTGCGAATTTTACTTTTCGCATAGTAAATCATTTGTACCCCACTGACTTTATACCTCTGGTCTTTGGATTATGAGTTCAAATATTCGCTTTTCAAGTGAAACAAAATACCTGAATTACATACTTTTGTTTGGCCAATAATTTATCTGTCCATATTTTTTGATAGATTTGTATTCAAGATCCTCGATATTATTTATAATATTCAGTGCTATATTATATCAAAGATATCATCGATGATTGTTTGATATCGGTTCCAATAAGACATAACTTATGATCTCTTTATTTTTGTTACTATTCAGGTACCTGAATCTTCGTCAAGATTTTATGAAGTGTTATGTCAGTACTCTTCCAAAACACTTGCCGCATTATTATGACCATCTTGATCATTTGCTCCTTTCCTTCTTCAAGGAGTTTTGTCTTTAGAACCAATTGGTCTATGACATATGAGTTTTACGTAGTAAATTTCAGATTTACTAGAACATGAATAATTTTTCAAGTTTGCTATTTTGGAGTATATTTCATAATATTTCTTCTCAATTATTGTACCTCTTATAGAGGTGTTACTCCAATCACATTTACCCCAGAAAATAGATTTGTAGTTTTACCAATCAAAATTCTCATTCCCTAGGAATGATATATAATGATGTCTTAAGCTTATCTAATTATGATAGCTTAGAATTTCTTTCAAGATATTGCTCCTTCATGAGCAAATCGAGGCGTACATATAATATAACAAAAGATTTTACCCTTTGCTACGCTCATGTTCATATTCATAAATTCAATCACATGTCTTATTTCAGACATACTATGCACTGCATGCTACCACATTCACTTCAGGGAATGAGGTATATTCAATGAGAAATATTTCATAACTTTCATCAAAATTTTGGCTTAGTCATCGTTATATCATCAATATGGTGCATTGAGATTCAAACTCAACATCTTATCCATATAAAAACATCTTAGGCCAAAAATCAATGAGACTTAAACCTAACATCTTATCATCATAATGCATCGGGACTCTTAACCCGATGTCTTAACCTCTTAATGGCATGAGATTAAATCTATCATCATACCCTCAGCCAATAACATATTAGGCCAAAATATAATAAACTCAAACTTGAGCCTATAACAATATCACCACTTTGTGATTATCAATATTATTTTCAAACTTAATTAAAGAACACGAGTTAATAATATACTTATCTATCATAAATAGTAAAAAGGTGAAATCCAAATCATGATGACGCATAGTTCTTGCGGTCTTGCCTACTCCACCTTTTGATTCAATTTTCTTTTCTTAGCCTTCAAATTTTGAAACGGTAGAGTCTCGTGCTGATAATGTGTTATAAAATAAAGATAAAATATCAATATTAAACTTAAAGAAATGAAAGAACTACAGAATTTTAGTAGTACTTTTGTTACTATTTTGATATATCAATAAAATATACAAAAGAGTAGCTATTTATAGACCACTAAACTTACTCCCTAAGGTTGCCAATCTTGACATCAAGTTGGCAACTTGACCAACTTTCTTAGGTATTCAAATCCAAATTGAACAAGTAACTTTAAGTTGGATATTTGGCCACTACCTTAGGTATTCAAGTCCAATTTGAACAAGTAACTCTTCGTGTTCAAATTCAATTTGACTACTAACTATTATATCTAATTAATGACATTTTACACATACATATGTCACATGACATTCATATTATATAACATTGTCATTTTAATATTTTCTTATAATTAACCAAATATATAAGGTGTGTGTAACACACTCGGCGATGATGTGTCAAAGTGATAAATTAAATAAAAACATATGACATATATACAAAAATTAATTATTAAAAAATGTATTGTGAGAAAATTCTATTTTAAAAACTATTTAGTTAATTATTTTTTTAGGAAAAAAAAAGGAAAAACGAGTAGATCGCTGCCGACTACTTCTTTTCAGACCAATCCCATCTCCTTTGACCTTCATGAAAATATTTATCACCATGAGAACATTTGTCATTTAATTTATGTCTAAAATAATTATTAAATAATAAATTTTGTGTTTTAAAAGAATGTATTCGGAGATTTGACAACTTTTCCTAATCAATTTCAATGACAAAATGGGCACTTGGAGGAGGAAAACTCATCTACACAAGAAGCTCCAATTGGTTCCAGCTATAACATGTTGAATTTGAGTTTTAAGGTGATGTCATCATTGGCAATTTCAGGCAATGATGCCACCACTGGCAACGACGAAAATACAAATTGCCTTGGGGTTTTTTGTGTGCAATGTATCCCGTAAAACAATCACACAAAAAGGCCCATCAATTTCAATTCAAGTGCAATGAATTTTAGTTTTAGAATTTTTTTGTACAAAAAGCTTTAAGTTTGTTTTAATGGAGTCTTTAAATATTTATTTCAATTTCTTCAATCTAAAGTGATGAAACAATATTTGAATCAAGAATTTTAGTATTTTACCTTGAAAATTATTTTTGAAGTCTTTTCGTATTTATTTCAAGATATGAATTTGGTAGATGAAGATGAAGGGAGAAAGAGAAAAGAAGATGAAGCAAAAAAAAGAATATAAAAAATATCTAAGTCACGCGCTTAAGATATGTGCAACACAAACAATGTTTCAAGTCAACAAAAGCCGCCAAAACGACACAACATGACACTAGTTTAGGTGTCTAAAATAAAAAATGACTAGTTGAGGTATCAAAATAAAAGTTTGTGCCAAGTTTAGAAATTTGTCGATGAATTTAGATTTTTTTAAAGGATTGGGGCTCTTATTTTTTTATTTTTTTTTATTTTTCATCTAAGACAATATCTATATCTATATAATATAAAGGATAAATATAGGAGTAACGATGTGACATACCTTTAAAGCCATGAATGATATTTATAAGTGATGATGTTTAGTGGTTTCACTTCTTTTCCTTTGTTAAGCTTTCATAAGTAGGTCACCTTTTGCCTTTTAGATAACATGCATGTGTTTTGCTATTTCATTAGCAATGGAGTAGCTTTTTGGTGTGATTTTTTTTTTTTTCATTTATAATTATTGTTCTTTGGATAATTCATTAATTTTTTATTTCTTTTTTTATAGTAGTTGAAATGTACAAGATTTGAGATTCAAGTTTTGTGATAGTATCTAATTTTGCTCTTTTTTATTTTATCTTGGGCAGAAATACATCAACAAAGGACCCGAGAGAATTTATTTTGAAATTCTAGTATATGAGAAGTCGATTTCTTTGTTATTTGTACGTAAGAAAGATGACACATTTGTAATGTGTATTGATTACCGACAATTGAATAAGGTGACAATTAAGAACAAATATCCCCTTCCTAGAATTGAGGATTTGTTTGACCATTTTCAAGGTGCTAAGTGTTTTTCAAAGATTGACTTGAGGTTAGGTTATCACCAACTGAGAGTGAAGGAGAAAGATATACCTAAAACAACTTTTTGAAGGCGATATGGTCATTTTGAGTTTTTAGTTATGTCAATTGAGCTAACTAACGCACCAGCAACTTTTATGGATTTGATGAATAGAGTGTTCCAGCCATTTCTGGATGTGTTTCTTATTGTATTTATTGATAATATTCTAGTGTATTCAAGATTGAAAGAAGACTATGCTAATTTTTTATTGAAGGTGTTACAAATTTTTCGTGATCGTAAGATGCATGTAAAGTTCTCCAAATGTGAGTTTTGGTTAAAATCAGTGGCATTCTTGGGTCATATTGTATCTGATGAAGCAATAAGAGTTAATTCTCAAAAGATAGAAGAAGTGACGGACTGGCCGAGGCCCATGACACCTACGGAGTTTCGTAGTTTCCTAGGTTTGATAGGCTATTACAGAAGGTTCATTGAGGGTTTTTCTTCCATTTATGCACCTTTAACAAAGCTAACACTAAAAGCAGCCAAGTTTCAATAGAATGAAACATGTGAAAGAAGTTTTAAAGATCTGAAGAGTAAGTTCACTTCTACACCCATATTGGTACTTTGAAAGGCACAGAAGGCTATGCAGTATATTATGATGCTTCAAGAGTTGGATTAGGATATGTTTTGATGCAACGTGGTAAAGTAATAGCTTAACCCTCAAGACAGATGCGACAATATGAGAAAAATTATCAAACACATGATCTTGAGCTAGCAGCAGTTATATTTTCTTTATAAATATGGCGCCATTACTTGTATGGGGTTCATGTTGATATATACATCGATCACAAAACTTTGCTGTAGCTTTTTAACCAGAAGGACATAAATTTGAGGCAACAAAGAGGAGTTGAGCTGTTAAAAGACTATGATATTAATATCTTATATCATTCGAGGAAAGCAAATATGGTAGTCGATGATCTTAGTTGTAAGGCAATGGCAAGTAATTATAGAAAACCCGTAGAAAGACAAGGGGTAACTGAAGATCTACACCAATTAGCTAGCCTGTGGGTTCGGGTTCTTGAATCTTTACAAAAAGGCGTTATGGTGCAAAATGCAGAAGAATCCTCAGATGCCATAATATCAAAATCATATTTTACTCATCAATATGAGAATAATGATACCCATATTGCACTATTGTGCTTCGGGTCCAAAATTTACTCAAAAAATCTCATTTGGGTTCCGTCTATGGAAATTGCATTTTCGAAGCCAACCCAATATTACCCTATGTTCAAGGAGTAATTACCCTAAAATAGGTGAAATATAAACTAAACTGGTGCTAAAATAAAGTCACCCAGTTCTAGGGATTTTGAACAAGAGATGAGCAAATCCACTATGAATAAGAAGGAATCTTACCTCAAATTCAATGGAAAATCGTGAAATAAGTGTTATCCATGTTGCCCAAATCACCCATAATCTTTTATCCTGAGATTTATCCTTAAGGTTTAAGTCTCTTGAGAATGGATGAGAAATAGGAAAAAATGGAGTGAAAATGGGGTATTTAAACCCTTTCCAAGTGTTCGAGAATCACAATCGTGATCGGACCCTTGTGATCGTAGCATCTGTTAGTCTGCCAAGCAAACCACTATCTCAACAAAGCATTGCGATCAATGAACTTGATTCCTTGTAAGGGTATCTCAATCTCTACCCCTTGCATCACTATTAGCGAGTGCACCAGTTGTACCTGAGTCTTCAAAAATTTTCAAGTCTCTACCAACCCCTTGGGATTCATCTGGAATCCCATTTACACAAACATACTATAATACATTGTCAAAGTTGAAGTTCTTGACTCAACACCGTAGTTGAAATTTTCATCTGAGCTCATTTAGACAAAAAACTATTCCCACACCTATTTTTTATTTTCTTATCTTTTTCAACCAAAAGGTTAAAATGAGCCCGAGTGCCTCAGAACCCAAACTAAGAGTCCACCTAGCCTAAAATCGACATTCTGGAGTTGTTCGAACAATTAGAATTGGCATGCAAAGTCTTTTGACTGAAGTTTTTCCCGGTAGCCAATTAGAACCAGTAAAGACTTCAAAATAGGGAATTGGCTCTAAAAACCAAATGAACTATCGATGCATGAACTATCTATCCTAAAAATTCACAATTACCTGGGGCAACTATAGGCAAGCCCTGACGGAGAAAATAAGTGGAAATATAGAAAATGACCTGAAGGGTCACTATAGCAGCGCACCCTTCCAAGCTATCCTTGGCACACCAACGAAGCTAAAGTCACAGTCTTAGAATAACAATCTAGGACAACATGATAAGGATCTAACAAATCCATACCCAACATGATATCAAAATCCACCATATCAAGAACAATTAGATATACCTAAGTTTCCCTAACTAAAAAAGTCACAACACAAGATCAGTATACTCGATCCACTACTAATGACTCTTCTATGGGGGTAGATACATGGATATGCATATTAAAAGGCTCACATAGGAGAAATTCAATACAAGATGGAATAACATAGTTGAATATCTAAAACAAACAAGACGATACTTGTGATGACAACATCAACGGCCTCTACCTCTGGCCTAAGAGGTATAACATAAAACCGACCACATTCACTACCTGGATGAGTAGCCCTGCAAACACTACTACGGGAAACCCTACCCCTTTCTCTCACAACTCTACTATAACCTCTATCCCTCTCAATTGATATAGGCATAGCTTTGAAACACACGACAAGGACAATTTTTGGCCTAATAGCTAATCTTACCACACACATAGAAACCCCTAAACTTGCCTCGATGGTGTACCCTCTTGGAATCTCCCTAAGATGCTCGAGGAATAGATGAAGTCATCTTCTCTTGATCTACTGTACTATAAAATGATGCTTCAGACACTCCCATATGAGTAGTGGCTCGCTGAACAGTAGAAAACATAGCGATCCCCGTTGGCTGAGATACTACCTAAGGGTAACATAGATAAATGCTAAACTTCAAACCTTGAAATGCCATACTCAGATATCGGCAAAAAAAGAGGAACAATACTCAAAGTTGGAGGAACACCAAATTAACTCAAACGAGCACCCTCAAACTAGTCAATAACCAAACCAATAACCCCTCCAAGACCAAGGTAGAAGAACTTTGAGGTATCGGAATAGAAACCATATCTCTAATATGCTTATCTCGAGGCTTAGGGAAGAGTCCCTGAGTGTTTTCTCTGGATGGGGAAGATCCTTGTTCTTATTCTGCACGTCAAGACCAACTATGACACACAACTCAACCTCTAGACTGGGCTCTATCCTTAGATAATGGATCCATATATCTAGCCTCACTAGATCTAGTCCTTACAATATATACAAAAAGAGTGAAATATGTCTTAGAACACAAGGTAGGAAAGATCCACACAATGAGGAACAAAATGAAAGAAGTTTCCTAATGAGATCTTATAGCCTCTCGAAGATAGATACAAATATCTATGTACCGATCTATGATACTCTATTAGACATCCCGTTATTACCCTATTAACACCAATGAACTTGGTTGCTCTGAGACTAATTTGTCATGACCTAAAAACGAAGGGTCATGATTGCACTTGCCGCGACAAGCCTTGACAAGTAAACATCTATCCCAAATAGCTATGATTTGATAAATCAATTCAAATCCCAAGGCAAGACTCCTAAAAGATAGTCTAACCACTCATATATAGTAAAAGCAAAATATAATCAAAGATGCCAAACCAAATCCCAAAACCTGGTGTCACAGTGTAAGAACCATGTGATACAACTCAAAGTCAAAATACACATAGGATATCCCGAAATGAACAACTCCGTCTATGAATACAAATAAGACATAGTCTAAATAAGAAAAGATAGTAGTCAAATTTGTATGCATAGATCAACCGCTAACTTAAATAGACTCCAAATGCCACCTAAATCAGCTATCCGTGTGGTGCACTTGGACATGGATCTTCACCAAAAAGGCTCAGTAGGGTTGAGTATAGTCCACTTGTACTCAGTAGGTATCATAGTACAATTGAGTAAAGTGAAAAAAAACATATAAAACAAACTATGGGCACGTCACCTGCAAAAAAAAATCCAAAATGGTAGCCCAAACCATCTCTATTAACAGTTCTTTTATATAGACATATAACACCAATAGGTTGTGAAAAGAGGAACAAGTATACATATACTCAATATAAAAATACGAGAAGATAGAACAAATAGATAGATATCAAGTCACAAATAGAAATACAATCATAAAATAACCACAACATATGAAATGCAATAAATCTAAATATAAAGATGATGATGATGATAACCCATGAGGTCATTGCACAACCTCTGTATACACCTACCGAGCTCAGCTACGAATGTAGGACCCATTGGGGGTTCATCAACCCATTCCTATTGAGCTCAACTAAGAACGTAGAACCCTTGGAGGGTTCATCAACCCGTATACAATAAATATGCAATTCAAATATCTATGAATCCTCCCTAGAACATCCCTCATAGAGGGTCTATAATGATGTCACAAGCCAGTGTTTCCAATGTTCCTAGTGTTTCCAGTATTTGTTGTGTTTTAATTACTTCCAGTGTTTCTAGTATTTCTTAAGTTTCCAATATTTCCACAAACGTACCAATGTTTCATCATCACATATATGGCATAAGACACACATCAAGCACAATATGCAACATCAGGAGTATAAAGTATATAATGCAATGAGAATTATGATGCAATGCTCACAATCATAAAAAATAAAAATATCTAATATCAAATCAATATAATAACCATGTGAGCCAAAAATCCACTCAAATCTAATAACTATCCAGGATCCAATATAATCCAAACAATAAAGTGAAATATTTGAACAAAAAATATCATTGATACCGTATAATTCCCCAAATCTAAGTTTATTCCCACCAAAAGGGGTGTGACCAAACATACATATATTAGTACTAGCACAACAACAACAACATATAAGACTCCACATGGTCTCACATACTAATTAATGTCTGAAAACCACCAAATATTATCCACACAGTCCCCTACATGGGAATATAAATTGACTAAAGACATTTTTCGTGATACAATACCATACCCATAGCATGTTTTTAATTATTATTAACTACCTAACCTATTCTAAAGTAAGTTAAGCCATAACCTACCTCAAATGTAAAAATTAGAACAAATAAGCCTTAATCTCCAAGCTTTCACCTCACACACAAACCCAGAAATCAGCTAAAACACACAAATATAGCATAAAAAAAGCCAACAATACCCATATTGCTAATTTTCAAATTGGGGTCAGAATTGTTCCTCGAAATGGGTTTATGAAAAATAAAGGTAAAATCAGAATTTAAGTCCAAAATCATATTTCCCAAGATTAAAGGAACTCACAAGAGAAAACTCAAGTGTAAACATAGTGAAATTTTGATTTGAATTGAAGAAATGATAATTTGAGCCTTTCGAGCCAAAATCCCCAAATTCCACCTTTAAATTTGAGTTTAAAAAAAGATTTAAAAATAGGATCGAAGAAAAGTAGTTGAAATAAGAGTCAGATCTTACCTAAGCTTAAAAATGGAAAAAAGTTCCCCAAAAATTGATCCCAAGCTTCAGTTTTGAAACTGGTGTAAAAATATAAAAAATGAGAAAATAAACTACACAAGAATTGCCTAAGCGACTATTGGGTCATTTAGGCAGCTATCGCTTAAGCTTGGTTGTCGCTTAGACGACAGACATCTAGATTACAACTATTTCTTAAGACACCAGGCCATCTCTTATACGACAATCATTTAAGCAAGCCTGGTGTTTCTTATGTGACACCTTGGCTATCATGCCAAGTCTCTTAAGCGACAAAAGAATAGCTTCAATGCACCAGTTGAGTGGTGCAGTAGCTTGTGACTTAGAGTCTCCACGGACCACTTGAGATGCATCCAAAATTTTGAGTATCCAAACGAACTAGGCTACCTCACTAAATTTGATGCTCCAATTTAATGACGATATCAAATTCTTAAAAAAAGTTTTGTTTTGACAAAATTGACACTCGAGACCTATTTTCACAACTTTTCGAATAGAGGATCAAAATGAGATTTAAAAGACATAAAACCACACCAACTATGTTACTAACCTAAAATCAACATTTTTGTCTTACATCCAATGCACAAATCCAAAGATGTTAACCGAAGTCAACTAATAAGCTTTTAAGACCACTAAAAATCACACTGAAATGCATTAAGAACCATGCCAATCATCCCCATACTCCAGAAATACCACAATGCAACAATGGGGAAGGACAAAATAGTCAAATAACAAAGAAATAAATATTTCACATAAATCATCAAAACTTAGGCCATTACATAATTAGTGAGTAAGAAAATAAGTTTGATTTAGTCCTTCTTAGTCCCAAAACCCTAAACTTGTCCAATTTGGACTTCTCAACTATTGGGCTTTGTATATTTCTGCCTTTTCTTCTTTCCTAATCTAGTTTTTTAGCTTTTAAGGATGATGATCACTTTTCAAGATCTTGAATCTAAAAAATCAAATTTGCTAACTTGCTTTGTGGGATTTGGCCCACCTATTTCTTTTCTTCAACCTGTACTTTTGCATCCATTATGCCATTCACTGTATGTCACCTATTCACTACATATACTTGATGTATACCAATTCCCTTTCTGAACATTAGATCATTTTTAAACTTGGCATAGGGTATGACTTTAAGATTTTGGGCCTCATTATTCCATCATGGAGTATGCAGAGGGTGTGTCCATGTTAGACTCCAACAGGGTATTTACATTCAAACAGAAGAAGATAAGAATTAGAATATTCTTTAAAGAAGTAGGAATTAACATTACTTTAAAACAATATCCAGGTAATGTTATCTATACTATAGCATACTAAGGATAACTAGTAAACAATCAGGAAAATCAAAACTGAAATTGAAAGAGAGAGAAAAATCATTCTTGGCATTTATAGAAAACAAAATAATGCATAAGTTGTTATACAAGGAGATAAATGATTAATCCTCAAAAATAGGTTGTGAAATACACTCTAATTTATTCCAAATTCTAATCTTGGAGACTTATCCCAAGGAAGAGCCATTACCTTCTTATCTAATCTCAAATAATATTATGAACCAAATAGAGCTTTTGAGAATTAACATGGCCAATATATACTATATCCAACAATTTTCAGTTAGAAGAAAATAACAGATAGAACAGACTGGATATAGCTGGACATGGCTAAAAAAACATGGCTCAAGCTTGACCCTTACTGAAAATAAGAAAAGACTAAGGGTAAAAAAACTTCAATCAGAGAAGGATTTAGAGAGGGTTCACTTTACTATTCTTAGACAAACCTAAGTTTAATGATTCAAATTATATAAAGGAGAAAATTTTGAACCATAAACTTTCCTAAAGAGTCCTTAATGGTATTATAAACCAAAGGAATACTTGATGTTCAGTCCCAGTAACTAGTAAGACAAACAAGCAAAAGAAGGAGAGAAAAAGATAAATAAGTCAAAACCACTATAGCAATTAGGCTCATTAAAAGTTTGAGAGGATGAGTTTTAGAGGTGAAAACATGCTATCATTTATCTTGATTTCATCTCTCAACAATGGTTTTTAGGAAATACAAGAGAGTAGTACTAAAAAACCTTCCCTTTTTCTCAAAAACTCTATAGGGTATTTTGAACCAAGAGAGAATTTAGGAAAAATATAGATCCTAACCAAACAAACCCAACAAAATTTTAACGAAAATAATATAATCGATCATTATCCACTATTACCATTATGATACTCACAAACAACTTCATACATTCAAACATTAACAAAAAACCATTCAAAAACTCTTACAACTTATGCTTATCTAGTAAACTACACACAATTCCAACAACATTCAATCGGTAAAAAAAGCAAAAGACTTTATTATCCATATAACATAGGAAAAGAGAAACAAAAAAGAAAGATAAGGGAAAGGAAAATGAGGCAAATCAGACTTCTTATCACCATAGTTAAGAAAGTTAAATATAAAATAAAAATTCTTTGAAAAAAAGATATGCAAGGAATCGACAATGCTTTTTAGAACATGATGACTCTACAAGACTGTCTCTATACCTATATCACATGTGAGATACATTGACTAAAAGCTCAATCTAAAATCTGACCTTTTTCTAGAACTCAAAATTTTCAAAGCTTTAGAACAAGCCATAATAGTTCATTTTTATAATCAATACAAGGAAGTCATAATAGTATATACTGATAAACACCCACAAAGTTTTTAAATGCTTGGTTGTACATCATAGAATTATACCATAAATTAATAGGACCTAGCCAAAAGCATGAGAAAATGCAGTTCTATTAAATAGAAATCCAGATTCTTGTCATTAAAAAAATTAGAAAATTACACCATATATGCATCTAAGAAACCAAAATTCAGAATTAGGCCATTTACCATCCAAATAAAAGAGTGTTGAATATGTTCATCAAACCACTCCTGAAGAGCCCCAACTTAAACATTGGTAACACTTTTGTCAACAAGAACTAGAACATAAATTAACTAGAATTCATTTTCTTATGCTTATATGTATCTTAGGTAATCTCAAACAATAAATGTGTTGAATTAGTTATGCAGATACTATCCAATAAAAAAACTATTTGCATTCTCCACAAAGCATAATAGAAGGAAAATCACAAAAGTATCTAACCAACAAAATGCTAAGAAGGATATTTGATAGACTTTTAGCATATTGGTATAGAAGGACTTGAACTTGTGACCATTACGTTACAAGCCTAATATTATGCTTTTTGCCTTCTTGACGATGCAGATTTACAGCTGTCTTCGGGGCTACATAAATCTCCCGTTGCCTCCAGGTCTATATAGATATACAGATTTCCTATAGGGCTATACAATTGCATATAGGTTTGTCTACCAATAGTGCTATAGCAAAATTAAGGCATATCATTAGGATCTTCAATCAATCTAGTGATTTACCTCAGTAACCTAACATCTTAGACTTCAACAGATAGCATCCCGAAACTAGAAAACTCAAATATTTTCCAAATTGGAATTAAGTTCTAACATCCACCACTACTCAAGTTTAAGACAAACGGAGGTCATACCACAAGTTTGGAACTCGATCCACATTCATCACTAATAAATGCAATTTTGAGGATAAGTTATCACACATGGTGATATTTTAATAGTAAATTAACACAAGAATCAGTTAAGACCTTGAAATAATTAGACCTCCAAAAAATTATGTTGATTTAAAACATCAACAATTTCTAGCCAAAATCACCTTCCAACAACACATTTGTAAATACAACATAGAAGATGGCATAACAGCTGTCCTATTATAAATATTATCATTTTTTAAAATTATTTCTAATTTGTTGTTGAGAAGTTTCCATTGTAAACTAACAAGGAAGTATGCCTTTAAACTCAATATTCATGATTGAGATAATGCTCATATATGATGTACCTAAACCTTGGCTAATTTGCGATGTTTCCACTTCCAAAAGGCTATCTCTATGAACAATCAGAATCAATTGTTAATGTATCTCTAAATGAACATTTGCATTTTGTTTATCTTAATGTTTTTATTTACTTCTAATTAATTCCTTATGCCAGTACATGACATATAATATTTAGTCATCATTAGTTCATAATTCAAGCTAATAATATACTATTTTCATCATAGAGTTATAGGTAATAACATCTAGTCAACTACAACAACAACATACCCTGTGTAATCCCACAAAGTGATAGGTCATCTAATAAGCATGACATATCTTCATATCTCATAACAAAAAAACGTCATATTTTCCCTCTTTTAGGAAAGAGCAAGACTTCTATATTTTTCTATTCAGATAGGTGTGGAGATCAAATTTTCCTCTCTTTTTGGAACAATTAGAAAAATATCCAATTATTTGAACATCATTGTTTAATCTCAGCTCCTCTTTTTTTTGTCATGTTAACAACAAAAAGCCAAAAACATTTGATAATTTGAAGAACAAAAATGAACATTTTTCGTAATTCAATTTGAGTACTCACTTTTCTCCTTGATCTAACTCAAAATTTCTAATTTTCTTTAGCTATTGATGCCATATTTCTAAGTAATTTAGTTTATTGAAAAAATTTGTCCCAACTTTTTCAGTATTTTAACTATGTTACTAAGAAAAACTTAGGTCAAAATTATCAATTAGAGGAATACACTAACCTTAAAATCACCAAATTAAAGAAGAAAACCCCAAATTTGCTTAGAAATTAAAGTGTAAATTTGTGAAATGAAATTGTAGGTACATATAAGAATTTGTTAATCTATAGAAATTAAAATTACCTATATTATGCAAGACAACTGCAACAAGTCAGGGAACAAGAGTGTCATTTCTTACTTTGTCGCTAAACTAAGCAACAAAAAGGCTTCTTTACGCTTGTAAATCTGGCTAGTGGTAGTGATTGATTTGCGGTTGGAGTGGTAGTTGGAGAACTGGTGGTCAGAGCAGTGTTTATATGAATCAAACCACAGAAGGCACAAAACTACACAAAAATAGTCCACAAAGTAAGGGGAACCCGAGGACCCTTTTGATGGCAAGCTTTGGCCAGCAACTACAATGTAAGAATAAAAGATACAAGGTGTATTTTACACCAAAAACAACAAGTACATGTGATGAGCAAGATGATAACAATAACAATAACCAACGGTTTCAACAACATAAGAAAAAACAATAAAAGATTACACTAAACAAAGGGATAGGTAGTGTGACATACAATATTACAAGATCTAAGAACCAAGGTGTTTATCAAACACCAAAATTGGTAAAACATATAATACTAACACTGACACTCTTACGTGGACACAAGAAGGCAGCCAATGTTTCTAATCCTTGAACAAAAAACACAAGTGAATCCACACTTGGTTGAACCTAGTTTTGATTTTGCCTCTTAAAGTAGAGATGACTTTGTGTTTCAAGTGTTATCTCACTTACAATATCATCACAAAAGTAATGACTAAAACCCTACAATGTTATATTTATAGTGTATTATAATTAAAGGGATAAAATGACAAAAAGTCCCTTTAATAAAATGTGAGCAAGGGTGCCCATAGAGTGCACTTTAGGGGCAATTTTTGTGATTTCCAAAGGCCTTATTCCACTTCACTTGCACACTCTCTTAGATGGTTCCAATACACACTCTCATGCATCCATCTCTGGGGTCATACCCGTATCATCCTCCCCTTATTGAAAAGGATTCGACGTTAAATCCGTACCTTGCAAAATCAAGTAGAAGACAAACAAACATATATCCTCATGGCATGAGGGTTAGGGTTAGCAAAATAAACACATCAACATACCAAGGTGGAACATACTTGAAATATAATCAAGAGTCCTTCATGTTAAATATTTGGAATCAATTCAAGAATTCTCAAAGGAATTGGTTAAGGAAATCACCAAGAGGTAAGGAAACAACAATGGTCATAAAGGCATCACTAGATACAAAAGGTAAGATTACCTTTACTTTAGGATCCATAAGACGTAATTGCTTCATCACCTATTTTAAAGACCACATTAAGGGTGGTTCCCTAATTGAAATTAAAGTCCATGCAAAATATATAGCAATGTTACTCAACACAAGTGGACCAACTAACACATATCCTACCTCCATATACAACTAATCCATAACTATCATGGAAGTCATCAAAAGCAAAGAGGTAGTATAGAAAGGAATCAAATGTAAAGGTATCATCCAAGGTGCTACCATCTAGGAGAATGCCATTTGGCTCAAAAGACTTAGCACGTGATATACACAAGGATAAAATCAAAGTATTTAAGAGCATACAAATTCTTTCTTTTGGATTATTCATGCCAACATAGGATGTATATCCAACAAGATCATGAATATCATCATATGCATAAAGGTAATAAAGAAAGGTACTAAGGACAATATTCACATCCAAGAAGTATTCACAAGTAGGAACATATCAAGAGAGAAAAAGACCTTACAAGCATGAATGACTTCTCTTTTTCCAACAATTTCTGGAGGGAAGGTATTCCATCAATAGAGTCATGCCATTAGGGAGAATAGAGAAACTACCATTTAACAAACCAATCCGAGAAATGTAGTTCTCCCAAGAACTTTGTTTCCCTCTACTAATCATGTTAAGCATGATACCAAAAGTCCTATAAGACACTTTACATTGTCCTTCCCTATGAAGGTGATAAGAAACCGTGAATATACGGACTCATCCACTCACAAGAATTCAACTTGGCATTCACAAGTTGTGGTCCACACAACTTAAACTCACAGGTGTAAAATATGGATGCAAGCACATATACAATACCCCAAAGAGGCAATGACATAATTTCCCTTGGTTTTTCAATCATGAAACCTCCTTTGAGAAAGGAGCATCCCATCACAAGCAAACCATAAAGGAGGGTATCATATGAATGGAATTCATCTAAAGTGTTTTCAAGAGAGTACTCTCTTCTTGACCTACAAGTAGTGATACCTTGGTCAAGAATGGAAACATTTAATAGTGAACTCTCTTGGTTCCTTTTACTACTCCCCTTCTTTAGTGAATACTTAAGCTTGTTGGAAATCCCCCCATGTACAACTTGGGTCTATCAAGTGGGTTGTAAATATACAAGAATAAATTTTCATCATAGGAAAGGATACCAACACTCACAATCAAATCTTGCTTGTCATCTTGACCAAGCACCAAGTCAGGTGTACAACAAACTCAACATCCCAATAGGTTACTGGGGTCAAATAAGAGAAGTAGCCTTGGACATAGATTTCAGCCATACTCTCTTTTAAGTGAGAAATCCGCACATAGGTTCAAACAACCATGGGCAGCAAAGGAATTACAATAAAAAACAATATCACAAGTACAATAACAATTTGGGCTTTCTAAACATCCAAGCAAATCAAGGTCATGTTCACCCGATTGATTATTTTGCACGTCCTCACTAGTTGTTGGCAACTCGTATACCAACGCAGACTCACCTTGGTTTTCACAAGGGTAAACTAGTGTGTGAATACTCTTGTCAATTGATAATGGAACCTTATTCAAGTTATAAGTGCTAGCACTAGATGGACACAAATCATTCTTATGAGAAGAATCAATTTCGTCATCTAAAGGATCAACTAGTTCTTGCATACTTACAACAAGTGTTTGGTATTCATGTGACCTAACATCACCAAGAGTATCACAAAAGGAATACTTAAGCACCTCTACTCTAGGAAAATCTGCAACTACATCTATTTGGCTAATACCATCCACATCGCAATATTTTAAGTTTATTGGAGTGTAGGGGTTAGCGTTTTTACCTTGTAGCTCATATAAGCCATGGCGTTTACCTTGGTGTAGGTTAGGGAAGCTCACTTCTTCCTTCGGGCAGCTCTCATCACAAGTGTAACGACCCAAAATCATCTCTCAGGATGTGACACGGTGTTTAAGGCTACAAGTAGCCCCAAGCTATTCCTTAGAGCTGGTTTCTACCAATAACACTCAATTCAAGATAAGAACAGACTCAACACTCGCATAGTCGTATCACATAAAAGGAACTACGGGAAAGATACTCGGTCCATATGAACACAATACAGAGAAACCTCAACAAAACCATAATACCGAACCCTCGACACATCACAAGTATAATACTAGTCTGACAAAAGCTCTACGAATCAAAAACTAGAGAGTCATTGGGATAGGTCCCCAACTAACTCAAAATGAATTGAAGATAAAACATAGTCTCTCAAATACAAAAAATATCTGAAGATCGGTCCTCGAACCATGAGGACTTACCACTGCAGAAAATGTAGGAAAGGTACTTGAAGAATCACGGATGAGGCTGGGACTGAGCACCTGAACCTACATTATAAGACAATATAGCATATAGACATATATGTGAATCTGTACTTTCGAAAGTACTGAGTATGCAGGGGTGAATGCATATGTATAAAAATAGTACCAATCTTCTTCAATCAAATCATATATGAAAAATGAGACGACTTACATGTCTTGAACAAGTATAAAATATAAATCTCATAAATCATGTAGAATGAGGCATGCAACACAAATCTCGTGAGTCATCTCTCTTTAACCTTTAAAATTAGAAATCTTCTCTTATTCTCAATACACAAAGGCTAAGGGACTTTGAAAAATACTTTCAACTCATGCATATGTCTCATGGAGAGTAAAACCTCTTCAATGCTCAACATTTCATTATTATTTAGAACTCATATACTTGGAATTCAGAATCATTTGACTTGGAAACATATTTGAAGGCATTTCATTCACCTTAGGAAAATATCTCATTTCAAGATTTAGGAAAATCATTCTATCTCAGATGGAAAAGTATTCTAGCTCAAGAAAATAACTTATCTCAAAGCTTTATGAAAAGTACTATATCCATGGAAGATACTTTTATTTAGGGAAATAACCCACCTAAAGAAAGCACTTTAATTAGGGAACAACTTTGCAATTACACCATTTAGGAAAATAACTCATAGTAAGGGAAAATAAGTATCAAAATTTGAAGTTTAAAATGTCAAGGGAGGTTCTCGTAACCGACATAAACTATGCGAGCTACATGGAGTCCAACGTTTTGTACTCCTAAGGAGGAGACCCCACGTTGGGGAGGAGTGTCATACTCTTTTAAGGGAGTATAACCTAGGTCTAGTGATCACTAAACAAAACTCAGCCTTGGGCCCAATCATAATCATCATAAACTCGGCCTCAGGCCTAACCTACGGTGGCACGTAGTTTTGGGGTAAGAAATTGTAGTGACTTACCGCTCAGTGCTAAGTACTACTCCCTTTAGATTATCTGCCCTTATCTCATAAAATACACTTTTAGAATAATCACATGGTTCACCATGAACCCAATAATCAAATCGATAATCTCATATGATGAAGTGGATTTCAAAGCTTTCGGACCATTAGGTCAATTCATTTCTCAATCATCTCAAAATACTCAAATCATGGGTGATTATAGCACAAGAGTTCATAATTTCACAAGTCTTAAATAGGGCTTACTAACCCATAGTTCAATCTCAAGTTAAAGCTCATCAAAAGCATAATATATAGCATATAGATTCATAAATCATGTGGAAATCTGGGAATTTCAGCAATTTATCTGAAAATCTAAATATAGTCATATTCTTCAATATCTCAACATTGCAAATATTAGCTTCTCAAGGAGTAAAATCATGGGGTTTATACCCAGCTGTAAATTTTCAATAAAACAAGAAGAAATCATTCTATTTGACTCTGAATTCATGAGAAATATCAAGATAATGCATTCAATAATAATGGGTAAAAAACTCCCAATTCAAATTCATGTAAAAACCTCATAGATTTCAGGAAATTCATAATGTAAATAAGCCTTTTGGGAACAAGGGCGAAAGGGTTACCCTTGTTCAAAACCACACATACCTTGAATTAGAAGCTTTGGATGAACTCTCACTTTTGGAACTCTATTCGTACTCTTGAATGAGGGTTCTTGAGGACCTTGACTTAGGAACCTTGAATCTTGACTCAATTTAGAAAATCCATGGTGGATTCTTGAGATTCTTGGAAGAGGTTTTTGATACTTAGGGTTTATAATGAGAGTAAACTTGAGAAAAACCTTATAGGATCCTTGTAAATAACTTTGATTTGGTGTTTGCACTATTTTATAGGCTTGGAAAAAGTATAAAGTGCCCTTTTTAACATCTGTACGAAGCTAGAAAAATTTAACTGGGAACCCGATTTAATAGGCCACCGTGACGCGCCACTTATCGCAGTGGTTCACTGGAATTGACAATTGGTAAATATGGGAGTCACCGCGATGCGGAGCCATCGTATTTTCCCACTAGTTGGGACCTGGAACCTCAGCGAGATGCGCCAATATCGCAGAGTTCCACTGGAATTTGACAATTCTCAAATCGACCCTCTCCGCGACGAGCCAAGACTAAAATGACACAGTTTTACGACTAGGTCTTAAATTAGCCATAGCTTCTTACTCGAGTATTGGATTTGGGCAAATCTTATATTGACAGAAAGCTTATCAAATTTACTATGTGATAAAAAGTCGAAATTAGGGAAATTCTATGTGGTTAACATGATACCCACTTAGAAAGCCACTTCTCAATCTTTTAGGGCCAAAATCACGCCTTACTTGACACGCCCTAAGACTCAAACTATGAGGGAACTTTCCTAGGCCTTACAACAACGGAGTTTTTGATTAAGTGGTGCTTGGACAAGAGCAATTGGATTTTGTGGCGTAAGTATGAATATCAATCGACGTAGCTCTTTAAGGTCTCATTCAAAACCTTCATATGGGTCCGAGGTAGTGTTATTATCCATGGTACCTAAGAAAAAAAAGATAAAAACAAAGAAAATAACAAGTTAGTTCAAAAATTAGCCTCACCACACTCGCACACTTTGATTACCTCACACGTAGCTTCACAAGTGTTGTAAGATGGCATAGGAACCTGTGGGGAGTTTAGGGTTGCGTCTACTCTTGTCCAGAATATATTTTGATTTGAAACTCAAATTAAATCTTGTAGGACTTGATCCAAGAACTAATAACGATTCAAAATGACAAAAGTACACAAAAAATGCTAACACTAATAAAACGAACTCAAAAACTAACTTACAATCTAGTAGATGAGTATTAGATTGTCAATTAGTATTAGAATCAACAAATGAAAATAAGGAACAATAAAAAGGACACTATGAAATCTAAAATATGATCCAAAATTGATGTGTGAACAGTAACTTGATGTGGCAGCCCTCAATTGGATGTGATTTTTACAATTTTATTTTCCAAATTTGATAGTCTTAATCAATTTAACAATTTGGAATTGGTGGGAATCATTTAAAGAAGGGAAGTACAAGTATTTGGAGCTATTTTCAAATTCAAATTTCAAGACTCAAAAGTTTTGAGTTTAGTTGTACTTTTCCTAAAAACATGGGAAAGTGGTTGAGATGTGATTGACAAGTCTTTGGTGGTTGTAAGTATTTCTAGACTAACAAGTACTTACACCTTTTTGGATCCAACATTCACTTTATGTTTTACAATATATGAAGGAGGTGAATAACTTCAAGAACTACTACAACAATTCCTATAACAATCAATAAGAACACCAAGAACACAATAATCTTCCAAGAGCAACAACAATTTCACACAACCAACTCTAATTCTCACAATAACAAGAACAACCACCACACAACCAAGACTACAACAACTTCAATAAAATTTTCTTAGTCAAACAATTTGTAAAATCATCACACGGACAAGTTTAGAACAATAATAACATCCAACGTCCAAGCCTTGAACCTGCAACAACATTACTAATAAGAATCGGCCATGTTATGTTCACAACAACACCATCAATAATTCAAGATCAAATCTAGATATAGATTCAAGGTGTTAGTGAAGAAAAAAGCTAACACTAGAAACAACAAGACAAGTAAAAACCTTCTAGATCTAGACACACAAAATTCGGCCAAGGCAACAACAAGAATAATTCTCGGCCAAGAACAACTCAAGACACCTTTTTTTTTCTTAATATTTCAAGTGTCAAGCCCAAGATTGATTTTTTTAGAACAAAATCAACCACAAGATTTGATACCAAATGATATGAATCAAACCACGGAAGGTGCAAAACTATACAAAAATAGTCTACACAGTCAGTGGAACTCGAGGACCCATTTTAGGGCAAGTTTTGGTCAACAACTACAACACAAGAATACAAGATACAAGGTGTATTTTACACCAAAAATCAAAAGAACACGTGATGAACAAGTGATAAAAATAACAATAACCAATGATTTCAACAACACAAGAAACAACAACAAAAGATTACACTAAACAAAGGGATGGTTGTGTGACATACACTATTACAAGATCTAAGAATCAAGGTGTGTATCAAACACCAAAACCCTTAAAACATGTAATATTAACACCGACACCCTTATGTAGACACAAGATGGGACCCAACGTTTCTAAGCCTTGAACAAACAACACAAGTGAATCCACACTTGGTTGAACCTAGTTTCGGTTTTTCCTCTTAGGGTATAGAGGACTTTATGTTTCAAATGTTATATCACTTAAAATATCATCAAAAAAATAATGACTAAAACCCTAAAATGTTATATTTATAGTGTATTACAATAAAAAGGATAAAATGACCAAAAGGCCCTTTAATACAATGTGAGTAAGGGCGCCCATGGTGTGCAACTTAGGGGCTGTTTTGGAGAGTTCCTAAGGTATTATTCCACTTATATTGTACACTCCCTTAGATGGTTCACACTCTCATGCATCCATCTCCGTGGTCGTGCTCGTATCAAGTGTAACTGAGAGAGTGATTTGACAGTGAACCAAAATAGTAATATATCTTTCAATAAATATCTTTTCAACTTTTGTCATTTATTAATTTAATTTTGGTAGAATTTTTGAAAAATTAGGAAGGGAAAAAATAAAAATAGATGCAATAGCTATTTTCCCTTTAAAGTGTTGCCATAGGTGATTTTATGGCAATAGTTCATGCAACCGTTGCTATAACACACCCTATTGAAACAGTTATCCATTAATAGAAATAGTTATATAACCAACTAGTTCTACTAGAACTATTTTTTTACAATGATTGGAATCATTGCAGACCCTATATTGTAATGCTTTTGGAACAGTTACCAAAAAGGTGTATTCAATAGGGGTAATTTCTAGTAGTGTATTTTTTTCTGTTAGGCTTTGTAACAGTATGGGCTTATACCCACTATATTTTCATTGTTGATCTAGTCTTAGAATTTCTAAATTACAAAGTTTAGAGAGGGTATTAGGGCTCATTTTAGTTTTTTGGGTGCGAGGGAGAAAATTATGTAATAAGTAATGGGTTATGACTATTAATGGATAATTTACCTTTGTATTTTGTTTAACATTTGTAGTTTTAGGTGAGTTATAGTAAAAATACATAGAACAAAGGGAATGACTATGAACTTTACATCAGCGGTTGGGTGTATATGTTTATATGCGTGTTCTAGACCAAGAGAAAGAAGAAATTGCATGAAAGGGTAAAGATTTCTCTTACAGAAGTTATGCAATATTTGTTTGAGGTAGGTGATGGTATTGTAGTTCAATCCAATTGGTACTATATGTGCATGTTACTTTGCAGTGTGGATTATTTGTGCATATTGATTGATATGGTCAATGCGAATGATTTTATGTGTTGAATGGTCTTGACCTAGCTTACTGTTAAATGAGGATTGTTTTGTTATTTAGAACATTCTCATGTTTCTTTGGCCAGATAATCTTGGAAGACGCTTGTTTCTAGGCTCTTAGTACACATAAAGAATTTGTCCCCTATAGGTCATGACTCGAGGATTAATGTATTACCCATAGCGTGTATGTACAAGGGTCATGTTAGTTTGACAATTTCGAACTGGGGAATATAATTATTTGTATACTTTATAACTATTTACTTGTCTTGACTAAATGTGACTTGGTGATATTTTGTTGGCTTATTGGTTTTAATCCTAAAATATTTATTTGGTGTTGATGCACTAAGTGTTTATTATTTTTGAGCATTGATTAATTTATTGTACTATATTTTAGTTAAGTGCTTATATTCTTATCTTAGGCTAGCAAGATGACCCTACCAGTACACTGTTACTTACTTGTGTGCTGATATTACGAGTGCAGGGCATATTCTGGTGGATCTTACTAGACCTTATTTGTGATTCCAGTAGGTGATTTATGATTTTAGGGTAAGTGGTGCCGGTCCACCATGTGATCTTTCCTTTGTGGCACAATTCTTTATTTTGGATACTATGCACTTTCTTATAGTTTGGGGTTGCATCCTCTTCTTTACAATCATAGATGTTTTAGTACGGATTACTTTCGGGTCCTAGGGATAGTTTTCTCTTAAGTATAATGTTCCTAAATTAGATTTACTTTTGATTTCATTTGTTTTAGACTTTGATATTTTATTGATGGATTAGTTCTAATTATTTATTCCAAGTGTTAGTTATTAGATATTATTTTGGGGCAGATGATTCTCCCACAGAGTGACTATAGTGGGTTCCACTTACAACAAGTTTGGGTCATGATAAGTCCTTTTTGCTCACTTTTAGGATAAGTTTCACAGGCATGCAGGATGGCTCGTGAAAAGTTACATGGGCTGCAAACAACTTCCACGAGGTGACACTTAATCATTCTTAATCGTTTTCCTTCATATTGGTTCTAAACCCTAATTTCCTTGCACAAATACCAAAAATACATAATATCTAAATAAATATTCTTAAGAACATACATAAATCCTATGTTTAATCACCAAAAGTGTCGTAAAAGAAAAACACATGAACATTCCCAATTTTGAACATATGATTATCCTCAAGCAACAAAACAAAAACTAAACTGACATGACGCTTAAGAAAAAAATCCTATGAAACTATGGAGGTCATAAGGCTTTTTCAAATACATCTCACAAGTTTAACAACCTCATTTTCTTAATGCAAAATAGTGCACACACACCACTTATCAAATTGACAAAAGAGATTTGATGGATGACATTGTCATATCAATGAATAACTTTGCATTCACAGATTATAGTTACCCTTGAAATCAACAATCAATAGTGTTAATCTACTTACTTCTCCATAAATAAGTCTCACACACACAATAATTATTCAAAATTAGTACTAGTACGAATACACTGGCTCTCACAAAGAAATTCAAACAATGTATGCACAATACCATAGGCTTGTGTAACGCCCCGAGTCTGGTACCTTAGATGCTACATGATGCTCATAATCCCGAAGTACCACAAGATAACCCATGACTGGTACCTGCTATAATAACTGAGTAATAACACTGTATAATACGGAATAATGGGCTGAAATGCTATAAGGCTCAAAACTGTAATACTGATGAAAAGAAAATAATAAAGTCTGTTAAAAAAACAGAATCTAAAATACTGAATACCGTTTGAACATCTAGTTTGAAAAGCCTTTAAACTAAATTTTCTGAATAAGGAGTTCATGGGACAATCGTCCAACTAACTCCATCTACTGAAATGATGAATCTAATAAGATAATGAAATAAAAGAATATCCTCGAATGATGTGGGTTAAGCCACCACATCAACCCTCAACTAGCAGGTTTTGATGTCTCAACCTACGATGGCTACATAGTTCTAGAATGCAGGACTGCTTCTAAGGATCTCACCTTCTGCTAGCAGGTAGGTCCCCATCCTTTGGTTCACTCGGTGCTGCATCCTACTCCCAACTAAATAGACACTGAATGATTTCCTAGTTCATACTAGGCTGGACTGATCTATAACTGATTGTACTAATTAACTGAACTGAGCTAAGTTTACTGAGTTCCATTGACTGATGGAATACTACTGAGTTCTATTATCTGACTGAGTTTACTGAGGACTAAACTGAATACTGAATGGGACTGGATTGATACTGAGTTTACTGAGTTTTCTTGAGTTCTGTAACTGAAATAGAGTACTACTAATCGTGACACGATTGAGATTGTTCTATAACTGACACTGGCTCTAGGCACATATCTAAATTTTTGGTTATTAAATACCCCCAGGACTCGATAGCATGAAAATAATAAGACATGACAATTCTTAAATACTTGACAATAGTCAACAACTCACAATACGATCTTATGAGGTATTTCATCAAACATATACAAGTTATAGCTTTAACATGGAAGAAATTGTGAACATGTGGGTATAACATAGGTTCATCATTTAGACCACCAAAGGATCACAAAAGCACCATAGTCTTAATTTAGCATTTTTTCAAACAAATGGTAGACGTAGCTTTATACTTGGGTATGATCAACAATGCTAATACATCATGACTTCAAAATTCAAGAGTTTCAACATAAGAGAATCAAATTTCAACTTACATGTTATTATAATATCAAGAAACACATAAAGATTTCAACTTGGAACCCATTCCACAACATCAACATGATTACACTCAAACCCACAACATGAAAATCACGATTCATGTTTTTGAAAGAAGTTTCTTGAAATCCAAGGGTGGAAGCGACCCTTGAATGAACACTTTACATACCTTGTTGAAGAATTTTTGGAAATTAATGGTGGAATATTGAGTTCTTGATTTGAAATTTCAAAACTCTAAGGCTTGTTATTGAGAGAAATTGAGAAAGAATGAGTTTATTTGCTTCCTAAGGTATTAAATTTCATGTTTTTGGGGGCTGAGAGTCAGGGTAAAAAACACAAATACCCCCAAGAACGCGGTCTTTTAATGAGTGAAAACTGGATTGCCGACGAGCAAGTCGACGCGGTGCGTCGATGGTACCGACATGATATCCAATGCATTGCACCAAGATCGCACTGCCTTACTAGAATTTGACACTGGTAGATGGGGAAAATATTATCCGATGCTATAGGTAATGTGGATCACCAAGATCACATTGGTAAACTATTTTGGAATTCCAAAGGAACTTCAAACGAAGTCCGAAAAATTTAAAACTTGTCCGGGAACACCTATTGACCTTCCTGATCATAAACTAACTAAAATATAGACATTTAAAGGACTTTAAGGTTGTGAAATGAGATTGCCAACTTTTGAAGGCCTAAAAATAAAATAAGTCTGAATACTTAGCTAGAATTTTCTAAGTCTGAGACCCCTTAACAAGCTTAAAGTACTAAATTAAGATAGGAATTTTACGGGGTCATATAATATCTCCCCCTTGGAAAAATTCATCCTCGAATGAGGCTGACTGAACTGTGAGTACTAGTAAGATGAATCTACTTACTGGACATGAACATATGGGACATGACTATAGGACTGATATTACTGATATACTGAATTATCACACTGAACATGCATATCTGATGCATCAGTACATAACTGAGCTAGTTTATGAATACATGATTGGGAGTACTGATAAGTTTAGTTTCTCATACTGATCATGCATATCTGATACATGAATACATGAATGAACTAACTCATGAACATATAACTAAATATATAAAGGTAAATAATACCAAGTTTGCAATGGAAATCTGAGCATGAAATTGAATAAGCTTAAGGAAAACCATTACCTTGAGCTGAGTTTGGATTAGCAGAGAAGAGGTGAGGATACTTGGTCTGCATGTCTACTTCTATTTCCCAAGTAGCTCTCTCAACGAACTGATTCCGCCAAAGAACTTTGACTAGAGGGACTTCTTTGTTCCTCAGTCTGTGAGTCTGGTAGTCTCGGATTTCGACTGGGATCTCTTCGAAAGTAAGGCTTTTCTGAATATCTAGGACCTCTGTAGGAACTACGACTACTGATTTACCTATGCTTTTATTAAGCAAGGAGACATGGAACACTGGATGGACTTAAGATAAATCTTAAGGAAATTCGAGCTTGTAAGCTACTTTGCCGAAGCGACTGAGAATTTTAAAGGGACCGACATATTAGGGACTGAACTTTCCCTTCTTGCCAAACCTCTTCACTTCCTTGAGCTATCTTGAGCCTCTCTCTGATAAACTAAACTTTCTCTAAGGTATCAAATACTAAGTCAGGACCTACCACTATGGCCTCACCCACTTCAAACTAACCAATAGGAGATCTACGCCTTTTCCTATAAATCACTTCAAACGGAGCCATCTTAATGCTGGAATAATAGTTGTTGTTTTATGCAAACTCAATAAAAAGCAAGTGGTCATCCCAACTACCTTTAAAATCTATCGCACAAGCCCACACCATATCCTCTAAAGTTTGTATGGTCCTTTCTGCTTGACCATCGGTCTGAGGGTGAAAAGTTGCACTAAGGTGAACTAGGGTACCAAGACCCTTTTGGAACGCTTTCCAGAAATACGAGTTGAACTGGGTATCTCTATCTGAAACAATGGAAAACAAAACACCATGTAATCTGACCAACTCTCTGATGTAGCGTTTGGTCTAATCCTTGGCTGAATAAGAGGTATGGACTAGAAGAAAATGAGTTGATTTTGACATCCTGTCTACAATGACCCAAACTGAATCATGTTAACGATGAGTATGAGGCAAACCCATCACAAAGTCTATGTTCATTTCTTCCCACTTCAAAGTAGGAATACTAAACTCTTGCATGAAACACTAGTCTTCTGATGCCCAATCTTAACCTGCTAACATGTCAAGCACTTAGCCATAAACTCTGCAATATCTCTCTTTATCCCACTCTACTAATAGATATCCCATAAGTCGAAGTACATATTAGTGGTATATGGATTAATAGATTAGCGCGCACCATGAGCTTCTGTAAGAATTCGCTACCTTAAGTCATCAACACTTGGCATACAAGACGAACTTGACAACGCAGAACACCATCTCCTCCTTAGGAAAAAACCTCAACCTTCTGATCTCTGACTGATTCTTTTAACTTGTCTATACTGGGATCTCTATCCTAATTTTCCTTCACCTCAGAAACTAGAGATAATTCTGAACTACTCTGCACCCATAAACTACCTTCTGCTGAGTCGACTAAGTCGATACCTAGTCGGGATAACTAATGTACTTCCTAGGATAACTTCTTCTTACAGTCCTCAACATGAGCAACACTACCCATAGACAATCTACTGAGAGCATCATCCACTGCATTGGCCTTGCCCAGGTGATAAAGGGCACTTATGTCATAGTCTTTCAACATCTCTAACCACCTTCTATGATAGAGGTTTAGATATTTCTAAGAGAACACATACTGGAGGCTCTTATGGTCAGTGAACACATCAACGTGCACCCTATACAAATAGTTTCTTCAAATCATTAAGGCAAAAACTACAGTTGCTAACTCAAGATCATGAGTAGGATAGTTTTTCTCATGGGGCTTAAGTTGTCTGGAGGCATAGGCTATGACATTACCATGTTGCAAGAGGACACAACCCAAACCTACTCTGTATGTATCACAATACACCACAAATCCATCTGAACAATCTGGTAAATCCAAGACTGGGGTTAAAGTAAGTCGAGTCTTCAACTAATGAAAACTCTTCTCACAAGAATCTGACCACTGAAATTTGAATTTCTTCTGAGTTAATCTGGATATAGGGGATGCAATAGCCAAAAATACCTTAACAAAACTACGGTAATAACCAACCAAACCCAAGAAACTCTTGATATCTAATAGAGAGATAGGTCTGAGCCAGTTTTGCACTGCCTCGGTCTTTTGGGGATGAACTCTAATTCCATCACCGGAAATGATATGGCCAAGGAATGCTACTGAACTTAGCCAAAATTTGCACTTACTGAATTTGGTGAATAATTGATGATTTTCTAGAGTCTGCAATACTATTATGAGATGGTCTGCATGATCATGTTCACTGCGGGAGTAAACCAGGATGTCATCTATGAAGACTATGACGAATATGTCCAAGTACTAAAACACATGGTTCATCAAGTACATGAATGCTGCTGGGGCATTGGTAATACCAAAGGATATGACTAAAAATTTGAAGTTATCTTACCGAGTTTGGAAAGCTATTTTTGGGATGTCACTTTCTCTGGCTATAAGTTGATGATAGCCTGATCTAAGGTCTATCTTAGAGAAATAACTGGCACCCTAAATTTGGTCAAAAAAGTCATCAATTCTGGGGAGTGGATACTTGTTCTTTACCATAGCTTTATTTAACTTGTGGTAATCTACACACATTCTGAGAGAACCGTCTTTCTTATGCACGAATAAACCTGGTGCGCCCCACAGAGACATACTAGGTCTGATGAATCCCTTATCTAAGAGATCCTTTAACTGTTCATTTAATTCTCTGAGTTCTATTGGAGCCATTCTGTATGGAAGGATAGAGATGGGCTGAGTGTCTGGGAGAAAATCAATTCTGAAATTAATTTCCCTTTAGGGAGGAACTCTGGGAAGGTCTTTGGGAAACACATTTAGGAATTCACATGCTACTGACACTGATTCAAGCATAGGGGTTCCTGAACTAGAGTCCTAGACTTGAATGAGATGGTATACATATCCCTTAGATATCATCTTTCTAGCTCGAAGGTAAGAAATAAGTTGACCCTTAAGTGCTGAAGTACTACCCTTCCACTCTAGGATGGGTTCATTCAGAAATTGAAATTGGATAACTATATTTCTGTAGTCGACTGAGGCATAGCAGGAATAAAGCTAATCCATGTCGAGAATGACGTTAATATCAGTCATTTCTAATTCGACTAAATCTGCTGAAGTGACTTTCTGATATATCATAATCAGACAATTTCTATATACCTATCGGGCTATGATAGATTTATCCACTAGGGTAGAAACTGAGAAGGAATCTGCTAGAATTTCGGGACTGACTCCAAAATCAACTGCTATATATGGAGTAACAAAATACAAAGAAGTTCCTGGATCTAGCAAAGTATAAATATGTAAGTGATAAACTTGTAACATACAAGTAACCACATCAGGAGAACTTTCTTGATCCAGTCGGGACTAAAGAGCGTAGAGTCTATTTGGATGTTTCCCACAGTTAGCACTGAATGAGGCACCCTTCTTATTTGGGTGATCGAACTGAGCTGGAGGATGGTTTTGCTAACCTTGAGAACCTGATTTGGGACAATCTCTAACTCTGTGGCCTGGCTTGCCACATCCAAAACAAACATCACTGCCAGCTCTGCAAATACCCTAATGGTTCTTTCTACAAGTCTGACAAAGAGGATTGGTTCGGGCACTCCTGACACTACCCTAAGACCTAGATTCTGGTACCCTATCTCTATTTTCATCTCTAAATTTTGGCACTGGAGCACTAGATGAGGATGGAGCTGGAACTAAAGATTTTTGGCAGAACTGAGAATGATTCCCACTCTCTGACTTAGATTGAGCAAAGTTGAAACTACCTGTTATAACTTTCTTGTTCTGCATCTCTCTCTTTTTATTCTTCTTCTCCTCTATCTACTGAGCATGGATCATCAGCCTAGCCAAGTCCACCTCACTAATCAAAATTGTGGTCCTTCACTTTTTGACCATACTATCATTCACCCCAGACACAAACTTACTAATTTGAGATTTGCTATCTACCACCACATGAGGAGCATATCTACCTAATTGAGTAAACTATAGAGAATACTCTTTCACTATCATATTTCCCTACTTCAGATTAATAAAATCTAATACCTTAGCTTCTCAGAGTTCTAGTGGGAAAAATCTATCTAGAAAAAAAGTGGCAAACTCCTCCTATTCAATGGGACCTGCATCTATGGCCCTCTCTGCTTTCTACTATTTAAACCAAGTGTAAGCCATATCCTATAACTAATATGCATCTAGCTCAGCACTCTTACTAGCAGTCACTCTTATAAATTCAATAATCTTTTGCACCTGATCAAGATACTCTAGAGGGTCCTCATTTGACTTAGACCTAGAAAAAGATGAAGGGTTCATTCGGGTGAAGTCTCGAATCCTGGCAGTAGCAGTATTGGCCACTGGGTTGTCCAAAACGGCAGCTGGGCCTTCATTCTGGGCTGCCACAGAATGAGCTAGGGTGGTGAATATTGCTTTGAACTCCATGTGAGATACATGTTCTCACAAAGGATCTAGATGGATGGGCTAAGGGGCTGTCTGATATCCCGTTCTTTTTCCCTAAGACCTCTTTGGAGGCATATTCTATAAATGGAAGAGAGGCTAGGATTAGAAAGAGAGAGTAATAGCAGATCATGCTCACTCGCACAACATGAATACTGAATGAAGGGAAGCTTTTCCTAAAACATCTCATAGCCTCCTGTACATATATCTGGTACGCTACACACCCATGCACAAAACTCTACTAGATACGGCTTTTCAGACTTCCTAGGACACTGTTGAACCTTTGTCTATGATACTAAGTTTGTAATGCCCTGAGTCTAGTGCCTCGAACGCTACACGATGCTCATAATATCAAAGGACCATAAGTTAAACCATGATTGGTACCTACTGCAATAACTAAGTAATAATACTGTATAATGCAGAATAATGGGCTGAAATGCAATAAGGTTCAAAATCATAATACTGATGAAAAGAAAATAATAAAGTCTAATAAAACGTAAGAATCTGAAATACTGAATATTGTCTGAACATCTAGTCTGAAAAGCCTCTAAACTGAACTGTCTAAATAAGGAGGTTATGGGATAATCCCTCAGCTAACTCTATCTACTAAAATGCTTAATTTAATAAGATAGTGAAATAAAAATATATCCTCAAATGATGAGGATTCACTTCTAGTCTACTATAGTTGGCTAAATATATAAACCTCTAAGAATGCTCTGGGGCTCGTGCATCTGAACTTATGGTATAAAACACCATAGCGCAAAATAAAAGTATGCTTCAGTTTATGTTAATGTACTGGTACGCAAAGTAAGGTAAGGCTGAATGCAAGGATTCATATACATGAACTATAACTGACTGAATAACATAAACATGACTGTGTAAGAATACATGCATTAGTACATAACAGTAACTGAAGTCATAAATATTTTGAATACTGAGTTTACTGATAATATGGATTACTAATAACTGGTATAACTGATAACTGATATTCTATTTTCTGAGTGACTGTTTCTGACAGTTCTGTTTCTGATGGAACTAGCTGAGTTCTGTACTGAGCTAAGTGACTATATCTGACAGTCCTGAAATCGGTAGAACTATCTAAGTTTTTTACTGAAGACTAAGACTGAGATTATGGGAGGTAATTATTAACCGACATGCCCCTTTTTTGAATATATTTTGGGTCCAACCTGTAACTCCAGTTGAAAAGGTGTCATTACTGCACCGCGAGTAAGGACACTGAGGAGATATGCTCATCTGGTAGGTTCTTAAATGAGAATGGTGGGACCCTGAACTGTCAGGTTAAGCCACCTCATTAACCCTCAACTAGAAGGTTTTGATGTTTTAACCTACGTTGGCTATGTAGTTCTAGAATGCAGGGATTGCTTCTAAGGATCACACCCTCTGCTGGCTGGCAGGTGAGTCCCCATCCTTAGGTTCACTCGATGCTGAATCCTACTCCCAACTGAATAGACACTGAATGATTTCCTAGTTTATACTAGGCTAGACTAATCTGTTACTGATTATACTAATTAACTAAACTGAGCTGAGTTTTCTGTGTTCCATTGACTGACAGAATACTACTAAGTTCTATTATCTGACTGAGTTTACTGAGGACTGAACTGATTACTGAATGGGACTGGATTGATATTGAGTTTACTGAGTTTCCTGAGTTTTGTAACTGAACTAAAGTACTACTGACTGTGACATGACTGAGACTATTCTGTAACTGACACTAGCTCTAGGTACACAACTAAATTATCGGGTATTAAATATCCCCAGGACTCGATAGCATGAAAATAATAAGACATGACAATTCTTGAATACTTGACAATAGTCAACAACTCACAATACGATCTTATGAGACATTTCATCAAAGACATACAAGGCATAGCTTTAACATGGAAGATATTGTGAATATGTGGGTATAACATAAGTTCATCATTTAGACCACTAAAGGATCACAAAAGCACCATAGTCTTAATTTATCATTTTATCAAACACATGGTAGGCGTAGCTTTATACTTGTGTATGATCAACAATACTAATACATCATGACTTCATAATTCAAGGGTTTCAATATAATAGAATCAAATTTCAACTTACATGTAATTATAGTATCAAGAAACACATAAATATTTCAACTTGGAACCCATTCCACAACATCAACATGATTACATTAGAAACCCACAACATGGAAATCACAATTCATGTTTTTGAAAGAATTTTCTTGAACTCCAAGGGTGGAAGGGACCCTTGAATGAACACTTTACATACCTTGTTGAAATTTTTTTGGAAATTAATGGTGGAATCTTAAGTTCTTGATTTGAAATTTAAAAATCCTAAGGCTTGTTCTTGAGAGAAATTAAGGAAGAATGAGTTTATTTGCTTCCTAGGGTATTAAATTGTGTTTTTGGGGAGTTGAGAGTTGGGGGAAAAAGACCCAAATACCCCCAAGAACATGATCTTTTAATGAGTGAAAACTGGATTGCCGACGCACAGGTTGACGAGGCGTGTTGATGGAACCGATGCGATATCCAACGTATAGCTCCAAGATTGCACCAATTCACTTAAATTAGATGCTGGTAGCTAGGGAAAATGTTATCCCATGCGATAGGCAATACAGCGTGTCAAGATCGCATTGGACACTATTTTGGGATTCCAAAGGAGCTTCAAACGATGTTCAAAAAATCTAAAACTTATCCGAGAACACCTATTGACCTTCCTGATCATAAACTAACTAAAATATAGACATTTAAAGGACTTTAAGATCGCAAAATAAGATTGCCAACTTTTGAAGGCCTAAAAATAAACTAAGTCTGAATACTTAGCTAGAATTTTTTGTAAGTCTGGGACCCCTTAACAAGCTTAAAGGACTGAATTAAGCTAAGAATTTTGTGGGGTTTTACAACTTACCCTTAATATTTATGCCTCAATTTTTTAATAATTAGACTAGTATCACTTCAGGACATTACTTGAGTTGTAACATAGATTATAAGGATAGTTATGGTAAATTTGGAAATAGTGATTATGCCTTTCTTGAAACTATGCTATCTTTATTCCACTTTAGACAATCCTTTTCCTCCATATTCTACTTTCATTTATTTCCTTTGTTCTTGTGATGGGTCATGGCTTTATTTCAGAACTCAATTTCTTTTTTTTTTTACTTTTTTTCTTCTACCACATATCACACCTATTGTTCCTTTTTATCACTAATATTTCATTTTCATACCCCTTTCTTATTTTCATGTACCTCTTTACCTCATCAACTTAGATGATTAACCTTAGCTAAGGTTCATAATGTACAAGGAGGGACAAGGGATAACATAAGAAAAAAATAATATGGAAGATTGATACAAATTGAATGTGCTCAAAGCCCTTCACTAGAATCCAAGCTCGGGAACTTCAAGTACTCTAAGGAGTGTTCATAAAATGACAGATGCTTGAAGACATTGTAATACCATCAAAAGTGTGCTATGTGTTGGTGATTGAATCTACTAGGGATGAAGGGGCCTTTGAAGGATCAAAAGAGCGTGAAGTGGAGATAAAAAGCCAACTAGAGGGACCTGCTACCTTACCTGCACCTGTAGTTAAGCCACATGCACTAGAAGGTAGAGTCATTTGAATTTATGCCCCAGACCTACATGAGCAGATACCCACCTGCATGAGCAGATGGACAAATCGGATGATTGGTCTATTTTAGTGACAATGTGTCACTTTTGGGCCAAAGTGTGTAATAATTAACTAAGGGGTATAAATACCCAAACCATAATTTATTTTCCTTAGTTTTTTACTTTAATATTGATGAAATATTCTCCATTGAGAGAGTTTGGTAAGTGTTTGTCTTGGAAATGAGTGATTGTGAGGGCGATCAATTTTCTCTTGGTCACCATAGGGATTAGGTGTGAGACGAAGCTTGTAATTTAGGGTATTAGAGTTTAATATTTCCTTCTGTTCTTAATTACTTCGTATTATTGCGTCTAATTTTCTTTTATCATTGATTATCTCCTTAATTTTTGTATCCAAATTCTAGTTTCCATAGTTTGCTCATATCATTTGGCATCAAATCAAGGATTATATTTGTTCTTATGAATCTAGTTTTGGGATTGATATGTTGAAAAATAAAAAATGAGTCAAAACGTTTTTAGTCCAAAAAATCCCTAAAGAGATCTGTATATTTTTAGTGCTCTTTGTAGTTTGCATACTAGATTTAGTTTCTTCTAGTATTTTGAATCGAAATCTTTAGCTCTAACCTTGGTTTGAAAGTATTTGAAGTAAAAAACCATTGTTATTATTGAGAATGAAGAAAAAGAATAAGTTGTTTTTTAGATATGCTTGTTTTGGTATAGATTTGAAGATTAAAGTTGGTGGGAAAATGTTTCTCATGTTGAAAAGATCTTAAATTTAAAGTTTCATGAAATTTATGGTCGAAATGAGCTAGTTGAAAAATTTGAACTTCTTAGTGTTCTTGAGGATTTTTCACATATTCAAGAAGAAGAATCATTGAAAAAGTGAGTTTGATTCAAAAAAGAAAGGAAGAAAAAGTATCCAAAAGAAAAAAAAAAGAATATTCTAAGAGAGAGAATCATAAGGGACCCACAAAATGGGAATTTTAAAACTTCCAGGAAGTCTGTGAAATGTCTTTCACCCCTTATTTATGTATGTAGGATGGCATCTGTGCATGTAGGTGACCAATGTTGACCTCTAGGCATCTCATTGGCGCACCTCCACCCATGAGGGTAGGTCACCTCCTGCATCTACACCTCTTCCAAATGCATTTCAAGGGTTCGGAATTTGCTTTTACTCAGGTTCAATCATCCTAGTTTCAATTCTTGATTCTTAATTTTATTTCTCGATTCTTAAACTACTCAACAACTAGTAATTCACCTACTATGTTTTTTGATTTGTTCTTGAGTCCATACGCATTTTGTATGTGTCTTTCAAAAAGAAGTCCAATTAGATAAAGAGTAGCAATAGACTCTTTGGCTGCCACTTGGAGTATAATCCATCCTTCAACATTTGTGATCTAAGTGTGAGGAATATAGAGGTGTGTAGAGTTATGAGGTTATTTCTCTAATGGTAACATATTTTTTGTTTTTCGTTTAGTGTCTTCTCTAATAGGTACAATGGTTATGAAAGGTAGAACATCACCAAACTTGGATATTATTACTTCGAATGTGATATTGGTGGCAATTGAATCTATAAACCGTAAATTAGCATCCATGGATTCAAAAGTAGGATCCATTAAAGGAACTGTGTCAACCATGGGTGGGAAGATAGTGAGCATTAAAGGTTGTATAGACTCCACCCTATCGGCTCCCCAAAACTTCTATGCATTCTCTAGTGGACATGCTTAAAACATATCTGCTAACATCTCCCTTGTAACAATTCACCAAATGTTTAATCAACCAAGAACAACACAATACACCACTACCAATCCACATAACTGAAATATTATTCGTCCACTTCAACAATAATTAAAGCAAACCAACCAAGGAGAACCAAAAAACCAAATACCCCAACCTCCACTAAATAAAAATCCCCCACTCTAAGTACCCCTTACCAAAATCCAACCTATCTAAGTAAAGGATGAAGGTATTGAGGAGCCTCAAGATGAGCCTAGAGCATATGATGAAGCATACATATGGGTAGAAAATATTAGGAAGAGACCAATGGGTCAAGGATGTCACAGAGTTTGATGAGGAAGGTTTAGTCCGATGCCTTATGGGAGAGATAACTTGGAAAATCGTACCTAAGGTGATGAACAATAGAACTATAATGAGTACAAACATAGAATTAAAGATTGAGAGTTTTTGATTAATTCACTCAAGAATAGTCTTCCAACTTTTAAGGAAGATATTAATTCTGAGGATTATCTTCCAAGTCAACGGTCTCACTGATGTTAAGAAGAGTTTCTATGGCATAGCCCAATTTGAGGGATTTTCTAATACATTGGGGGACTATGCCAAAAGATATTGAAATTTTTTTAATGAGGGACAACTACCACGATGGGATGCTTTGAAGGGTTTCATAAGAGAGAAGTATGTGACGAAAAGGCATGCGCATGAGTTACTTGCAAAATTATACAATCTAAGTCAAACAAACAAATATGTAAATGACCAACCATGATGAATATCAACAATTTATCATAATGATTGATTTTCAAAAGAATATTGAATATTCCATCATCCAATTCACGATTGAGTTGAACAAGGTGATTACCTCACACATGACTTTCCATAGATTTCCTACCTTCTAAGAATTTTGCAAGTGGCCTTAGAAATTGATATGGATATAAAGGATATGGCATATTACAAATTCAATGGGTTTTCATCCACTAATACATGTAGTAAGAACAAAAAGTTAGATCAACTATCAACGATGTGGAATAAAGGTGAGGACATTAACAAGTCCTATGAAAAAAATCCCATTGAAAAGGCTACTCCAAAGTACCCATAAAGAATTGAGATAAAAAATATCAAACTCCCAATCCTAAAGGTTTTCAACAATTGAAATATCAAGGATGGGGGAACAAAGCAAATATATTAACTAAATGAATGTGATCTTTAGAGAAGGGAGATTGTATTAGATTGGATAAGAGGTGGCCAAGAGGATGGGAATGATAAAAATACCAAGGTGGAGAGAGTTCCAAGGAAGATGAGAAAGTAGAGAAAGATAGTGAGTATGATTGGCCTAAAAAAGAGAGTTCAAAGACACAAACTTTGTGGTGAGGTCATAAATAATTAGTAAGGCATTATATGATCCTAGTCAAAGGGAAAATTCATACCAAATTTCTAATAAAGGAGAATGTCTACTTGCTGGTCATTGATAGTTGAAGTTTTGCTAATGTGGCTAATACCACTATGGATGATATTTTGATGTTACTCACAACCAAACATGACATAAAATCCAATGGTAAAATGAATGTGGAGAGTTAAATGTGACTAGACGAGTGGTGATTCAATTCAATGTTTGAAATTATCATGATGAGGTGCTTTATGATGTGATGGCCATGAAAGCTTATCATATCATGCTTGGAATACCATGGAAATATGATATGTTAAGAAATCATGATGAGAGGTTTAATCAGTGTCCTTTTGAGTTGAATGGTTGGAAGTTCACACTTCATCCTCTTTTACCATCACAAGTGAATGAGACTCACCAAAGAATAAGAGAGTTAAAAGAGAAGGGGAGAAAGGTCCCCAAATATAAGATAAGGATAAAGTTGAAGAGAGAAGAAGGTTGATGGGGAAGAATCCAATAGTTATATTAGCTAGAAACAAAGATCTCTTCAAGGAACATGATGATGAAACACCCACGCTTCTCCAAGCCTATGCTTTTCATACTAACCATTGTACTTTTCTTATAACTCATTGTATTTATTTTCTTTTGAAGAAGTTTGAAGATGTATTTCCAAGTGAACTACAACATGGGTTACTACTATTTTGGGGAATTGAACCTTAAATAGACTTCATGCTAGGTGATGAGTGGTAAATTTACTACCTTTGATATACAAATATATGCACATAGTTAAATTGTGTAAATGAGGCAAAATGCCATTTGAATGAACTAATTCCCATGGTTTTTAGGTTTACAGGTAATTGGAAGAAAATAAGTGAACTGAGCTGAAAAGAGAAAAAATAGGAAAAGTTAGTCCAAAAGTTGGAAAATCCAGAGTAGGGATCGACCTCAATGATCACTATTGTGATCTGAGGGCTGCGATCGCGACTAATCAAAGCCTGGTCAAGTCTTGGCGATTGCGATAGGCTCACTGTGATCGCGAGAGTCGCAATCATGATTATTTACTGGCAATTGGTGCAGAAATCTTTCTAGGATAGATTTGTAATTTCACACAACTGGTTCCAACTCACAAAAGGGAAAAACCCTAATAATTTTGAGGCATCTTTCAACTAGAATTTAAGTTTTGTACATGGAAAACCCTTCTAAATTGGGAAAGTACAATTATTATTGACATTCTAAGAGATTTTTAGTTTCAATTTTTAATTGGATTTTATATTATTCTTGCTTTGCATTAATGGAGGCATTGAATGCCAACTTAGGAATATTTCTTATCTCAATCCTCATAAGTAGCTAAATAGTATTCGTGGGGCTATGTTTGATATGGTGTAAATGAGCGTGGGTCTTGATTTTTTGTGTCAATTCTTGGTTAAGGATGTTGAGTTTAACTAATACTTGATTGTTAAATTTGAATTTGTAGGTGAACGCCCCAATTTTCCTAAATTCCACATCATCCTTGAAAGAGGGATAAAGGTATTTTCTTAGATTCTATATCTTCCTTGAAAGTGGGATGTTGGTGACAAGTATTTGTGAACAATAAATTAGATGTTATCTTATTCTTGTGCATTGTCTTAGAGATAAGGATTGATTGTAAATTTGTTATGTTTTAGGCATCATACTAGAAATGGGGATGCCCAATTGAGGTTTTGGGTTGATTTGTTTGCCACATCCATGAGGTGTTTGAAAGATCCATTAGTGATATATTAGTGTTTTGTTGAACTACTAACCCCATAACCTCTAACCTAGCCTACCCATATATTCATTAACTACAATTAGAATTTCTCTCTCACGCACCCTACACTAATTTCCCCTACAAAAGCATAGCCCCAAGACTCTTCTCTCATTAGAATTTAACCAAAAGTCTTTTCTCTTATTTAATATCACAAGTTAAGTTTGTTCAAACAACTTCTACATCATACCCCCCAATTTAAATTATGTTTAGCTTTAAGTTTACATTGCGGGTGAACACTTAGATACTTTCAACATCCGTAGGATTTGAAAATTAGTTACACTCCTTGTGAATTCAACCACAACTCAAGTTGGGTTATTATATTGATAGTGATCACCTTTCCCCAAAATAATGGAGTAAGTTGAGAGTGTGATCAAAATGGCCTCACTATCGTGGAACAATTTGGCGTATTGAGTTAGTTTGGACTTTTAGCTTATATTCTTTGATTTAAACTAGGAAATATTTGTATATGATTTCATTTTATTTCTTGTGTTAGATAGATTTTTGTTTTATTTACTTGCCAATATGGTGTCTTGGAATGAATATGGTTGTAAATCTTATATTGATGATCTATGTCCATATTGTAGTGGACCCTACTTCTTAAAAAATTATAAATATGCTCCTCAAAAAGAGGTGTTTGTACCATCCTGATCCTACTGGGAGTATGATTGTTCTTTATGTGGTAGTGGAGATATACATTGGAGTGATTGTCTAAATACCCCCTCCCCTAGTTATGCTAACAAAAATTCTAGTTTTTCTTATGAATTTGATAGTTCATATGATATGATAAATGAAGAACAACACATCGAATACAATGGTGTTGAAGCAATACTTCTAACTATCTAGGATTAGGTGACTATAACCGGGGAGAACATACATCTTTTTCACCAATCGATGATGTCATTTGGAAAGGAAATAAAAAGGAGGAAGAAGTGGTTGAGGAGGCTAATCTTTCAAGTTCCATGAATATGCTCTTCTTTAAAATGAGGGTAAGATTGATGCTAAAGAATGCTTGGTGATTTATCAACCAACCAACTTCAAAATAATAATGGATGTCAAAATTAAAGAAACAATACTAGAGTTAAAAAAAAAGGAAAAACAAATCATTTGTGAAGACTATAGTTCATTTTGGGGTGAGTATGCCAAGAATAATACGACTCTAGAATTCAGAAGATGACCTTATTCCAACCAATTTTTGATATTAGGCATGGTGGATGTGATGGAAGTTGAACCACCCGATCAAATGATGAACGTTGGAGATGAGGAACAAAATTCATACATTTTGGAGTTTTTCATTCCAAAAGGGCAAAATGACATTCCTCACTTAAAGGACAACAAATACAAAATCCAATGTTTTGACAAATCTTTCTTTGATGCTCTCACCAACACCGAATGAGCCTATTCAGAAATTTGATGTGAAGTTGGGAAAAAGTTTCAAGTTTTCAAAGTAGAGAAATAGAAAATGTATCATTGTGCCCTTACCTTTTCCCAAAGTACCTCTAAAATATACAAATCAAAAGTTGGTCCAATGATTCAAATACTCTAAGTGGAGACATAAATGATAGACAAGAGTTATCGTGTTGCAACTTTAATTAAGGCGCTTGATGGAAGGAAACCCACCGGTTATATGTTTTTTACATTTACATTTAACACATTCACATAGTTGTGATGTTTTACAGGTGTTGGAAAAATTGGAAGCCCAAAATTCAGGGGAAAATCAAGTTGGGAATTTTCCAGCCATGCAGAAAAATAGGGCAAAACACGGGAAAATCAGCCTCAGATATAGCAATCGCAGTTCAAGGATCGCTATCACAATCGAAGTTATTTAGCAAATTTCAACCCATGTTGAATCTTAAGGGGCCCCTTTTACATTTCTTATCCTTTTTTTATATTTAATGAGGGTACCACAAGACTTTAAGTTGGGTGTGTGTGTGCCCGTGTTTTCATAATTTGCACTTGGTTGGTGATATGTGAATCTAGTTCACACCAAATATATAAAGTTTGTGAATTGATTGTTACATTTTTAGATTTTTATTCTTCTTAATCCCTTATTTAATAATGATGTTGGATAATTCTTTCCCTATGATAGATTGAGTGACGATATTCTTAAGGGAAAATCATCATGTTTTTGTGTTTTTGATCCATAGATGAAACGAAAGTCTGAGTACCCGTGACATTATAGATTTGGGATTATCATTATTCCTATGGAGAATTCTGAGTATCCATATGATTTTTTCTTGTGAGAGCCCAAATATGAGATGACGTCTTTATTTGGTGTTAACGATAGCCATATTACGTGGTGAAATGTGGAAAAGACATCCCCCCGTCAGAAAAAATTTGTGAAAATCAAGGGCATTGATGTGAATAATTATGTAACAACACTTTACCCTCTTTTTGTGACTTCAAATTCTTTAGCAGGTAGTGTGTTATAAATAAATTATTTTATCTCTAGTAGGAAATGCACTTGAAGGTCGTGATCGCGACTAGAGGTGTAAGTCAATTGAATGGCGATCGTGATAGGGCGTAACAGTCTCTAGGGAAGAATTATAATTTGACATAGCTGAGTCCCAAATCTTAAGGTGTTAAAACATTTTCATATGAGGTGGATCCTTACCAATTTTTATCTTATCTTTTGGTGCTTGGATCATATTTTTACTACTCTTGAGCTAAGAAGACATTAGAGTAATTCCCAAGGGAAGGATTAGCATGTTCTATTGAACATTTATTGAAATTTAATGCTTGGATTTACATTATCTTTATCTATCGTGGATAAATTTGGTGAAAATTTTGGTATATCTTTCTTTCTATCTTTATGAGTAGCTAATTCTGCCTCTTGGGGTAATTCTCAAATAGGTAGTAATTAGTGCATGTGTATTGTTTATTTATATACCTAACAAGAAATTTTTCGTGGGTTTTGATTTACTTCATGTTTGAACTAAAAATTGGGAATGAAAATCCCAATTGTTTGGGATCCCATACCATCCTTGAAAGAGGGGTATTGGGTAAGGTGTATTTGCAAACAACACTTTGAACTAGATTGTTTATTAGAACTTTATTAAAAATAAGTGTGTTAGTATGAGGTATTGGATTGATGATTTTGTCATGCTCATGAGGTAATTGAATGAATCCATGAGTAAAATTTAGGGTTTTGTTGAAAGATTAACATTAATACTTTAAATCTAGCCTACCCATGACACCTAGCTAAAATTTCATAAATTCTCAATAACGCATGTATGAATTCACACCTCTAATGGAATAATTCCAAGTTCCTTTCCTAAATGATTATACTCTAATTATTCTTAGCCCCGAGTTAGTCTTCTAGAAGCCCAAAAGTTGTTAAAGTTTAAAAACTTTCAAATCCCCCAAATATTTGTATCCAATAATTGAATTTAGCAAGTAATTTTCATTTAAAACTTACTCGATCACCACTCACATTGTTCCTCAAGGATTTAACCCCGACTCTTATTGGATTTATCTTGATGATGACTGCCTTGCATTAAAATATCTGTGTAAGCTGAGCGTTACTAAATATGACTCCGTTGTCAGGGAGTAAAACTTAGTTTTCTCTTGTATGGTGTTCTTAGTAAAATTGGGTTTACCTGTAGTGTTTGTTATTTACATTGTTTGTTGTTTTTATTTCTTGTATAGGTTAGTTTAATAGTGTCCATAACACGATGAGTGATCATGGTAGCAATCCGGGACCTTTGATGGTCCCCTCGATGATGAGGACTACCTCCATGATGTGAGGCATACTAGTACCATTTGCATCCCACTGAATGAAGGGAATGGGGAATTTTATGACACAAGTGTATTCCATGACACAAGTATGATGTTACACATGCTTCAAATGAAAGGTATCTTTGGTGGTCAAGCTCATTAAGACCCAAACTTGAACTTGAAAAATTTTGTGGAAGTGTGTGTCCCATTCGACATTGCTTATATCTCAAAAGAATTGATATGGTTATGCCTTTTCCCATTCACTTAATAGCCGAGAAAGTGTTGTGGCTTATGTATCTTTTTGCCGAGTCAATCACATCATGGGTCAAGCTTAGCGATGCTTTCTTATATCATTATTTACCACTATTAAAGATGTTACAATTGTGGGACAAAATCATATATTTTCATAAACTCAATGGGGATCCTCTATATGAAGTTTGGGAGAGATTTAATGAAAAGATAGTGCAATATCCTAACCATAAAGTACCGTATAAGATGCTCCTAAAAATCTTCTATAGGACGTTGAACCAACTAAACAAGACCGTAGTGGACAATGTAGCAGGTGGGTCACTTGTGAGGTTGTCAAATGGACTGGCTTTAACTTTTCTTGATCAAATAACAAAGATTAATAGGGGGGACACACCCAGGATACCAATGTAGCCACGGGTTCTCCCAACGCCTCAATCATGAATAATGAGAAAAGAAAGAAAGAAGAAGAGATGAAGGAAAATATTATGCAAATATTGAAACAACTAGACCTCCTTACAAAGTATATGATGGGTGCACCTACAAAAATGGTAAAATTCATGGAATACAAAGGATATGATGAAGATGAGGAAAAATCCCTTGGTGATGAAACTAGATACTTGGCAAACTACTCGGGGGGTTCCCACCCAGCCTATCAAAGGCGAGGTGGGAACCAAGGTTTGAATGATTGTGATTGAACAAAGATGTCATGATAGAGATAAAAAACGTGATTGGAGGGATAAGGAAAGAGAGTATGATAGATATGTGCCCCCATGGCTGTATGAAGACCAAGAAGTCAAATCCCATGGATCCCAAAAAGTTTAAACTTTAGGATCTGCTTTCTAGAATTTTAATGAGAGTGGAAGGGACGGACAAGATGGTTCAAGATTTAAAAGGAGACTTTTCTCAAATCAACCAAATGGTTTTATCGTACTCCGCCTCAATCAAGAAATTGGAGACCCAAATTGGCCAAATCTCAATTGCACTTATTGCTAGGCATAAAGGTAACCTTCTAAGTGACAAGTTCAAAAATCCTAAAAAAAATACTCATGTCTTAGCAATTTCACCCGAACCAGTAAAGAAATTGGTGCACAAGAGGTTGAGATAAAATATAAGTATCTTCATGATTAAATGAACCTAAATAGGAATCATGTGGGCGAGTTAAATGACGAGGCTCAAAAGCCTCAAGAAGGGGATGATGAGGAACCAATGATAATTGAAAATATGGTTGATGAGGAGGGAGCTTCTAAAGTAGTTAAGGGTGATGAACTGGAATGTGACCCCTTTTCTCCATTGAAAATCCCTCCTCCATTCCCTCAAAGACGTAACAAAAAGGAGGAGAATCTCAATTCAAGGAGTTCCTCACTAAGCTTTGCAATTATTCAATTAATATCCCATTGCTAGAAGCCATTTAAAAATTTTGAGATACACTAAGATAATAAAGACATTAATGTCCAAAAAGAGCCTTATGGATGGTGAAACCATTCAAGTTACCCATGGTTTTAGCACTATCATGACTAATTATATGGTGGAAAATAAAGAAGACCCAAGAGCCTTCATAATGCTTTTCACCATTAGGATACATAAATTTGAGAAAGCCTTGTGTGACCTTGGTGCAAACATTAGTTTATTGCCATATACAATCTATCAAGGACTTGGTTTGGTCAATTTTACTCCCACAACAATTACCATCAAAGTCGATTACACAAGCTCACAACATATCTTCCAAAGTCTGAATGGTTATTTCTGCTTGCCCATCTGCCTGAGGGTTAAAAGTGGTACTACAGATCACTTTAGCCGCCAAACAACACTAAAAAGAGCATTGGAAATGCAATGAGTACTGATTACCATGGTACAAATGACCGAGATAGGATCACCAGGCAACTTTAAGACCTTTTAAAGGAACAAATTTTCATTGTCCTCGGCAGAATAATTAGTCCTCACTTGTAACAAGTGAGCAGATTTAGTCATCTTATCAATTATAACCCAAATAGAGTCACACTAATTCTGCACTGTGGAAGCCTAGTAAAAAAATCCATATTAATTATTCAAATTTCCATACCGGCAGTTCAATATCTTGGACTAGCCCATCGGGCCTCATGTGCTTTACCTTCACTTGTTGACCATTCACTTAGCAACAAAGTTAGCTACATCCCTCTTCATATTATTCAACCAATACATATCCTTGACATCATGACAAATACTTATTCAATTGGGATACACCATGTACTATGATTCATGGGCCTCAACCAAAATCCTGCCTTGGGACCCATCAATATCGAGAACACATAACCTTTCTTTGCACTCTAAGATTACATTGCCACCTATATCGAAGGCCATCATCTTTTGACCAGCCACATCATCCTTGATATTCATCAAGAGAAGGTCTAATACCTACTTCTCATTTATTTCATCCCCAAGAGATAATTGCACCACCTGTTGTACTAATACACTAAAATACCCTGATTTTTCACCCTATATAAGTTTCCTGGGTTTTAAGCATCTGGACATCATATGACTTGAGGGTACTAGTCGTATGATGTGGGTATGAGTTAAGTAGCCTAAGTTAGGGTGGTTTGTATCCAAGGTACAACTAGACTCTATATGAGTCGCATGGAGATGATATGAGAAGAACAGTGCAAGTCGTATTATGAACAATGCCAAGCCCTTGAGATACTATCTAGAGTATAAGTTAGGGTCACCACTCATATGATTGGGTACGAATAGGGTGCCCAAGTCATACCCACCTGCGGAAATTTTTATAGTTTAAGTTGGGGGTATTTTTGACATTTCCCTATATAACTCCTTGGGACCCCATACCCTAAAACACCTTTTAGGAATTCATTAATCTATTTGAAATCAATTAAAGAGTTAAAAACACTCTCAAAATCTCTCTCAAGATTTTGGTTAAACTAAGTTCTAGGATTTCATCATGGTGATTTAATTAGGAGCTTTCAAGGGTAAATATCCACGTACTCTTTGGTATATAAGGTATATTACTCCTCCCTCATTATTAGTTCAACAAAATTCAAGTTGTAATGAATGGTTTTCATGTTTTAATTATGAGGGTTATATTGTTATTAAACACATGTTGGGGGGGGGGGTTGGCCATTATTGGTTGGATAATGTTTTTCCTATATTTTACTTATGGTCTTTCATATTATATTATTGGTTGAACATTGTGGAATGCATGGTATTGGTAAATGGGTTTAGGGGTACTATGGATTCCCGCAAATTGGTTGGTTTTGGTCTTGGAAACTATATGCCCTCAATACATTTGATAAAATATCTATGAGAATGGTTTTGTTACATAGTTGGACTTTCATTGAAAACTTTATAGCATAATGTGGTAATGGAACCCTAAATGGTTTAAATGGTTTTAAATGATTTGGTAAGGCCTTGATGGCCATGGTTTTGATAAATTTGAAATAATATGGGGTATATGGAATCCCCTAAGGTTTGTCTAATAACATTGCTTGCAAGCTATAGTCGGTATGACGATACCACTTCATAATGCCTTGGTAATAAACTATGGAATTGGTGGTTTGGTTGTGTGTTAAACGTTTTAATTAGAAAATAATAGCGGGTTGTGATAGCAAACTGTGAAGGTGTTAGTCCAATGGACGGACACTGTAAACTCATGTTTGGCAAAAAGAGGGTTGGTCATGCTGACCATGTACTTGTGGGGTACACTAGAATCCCCTAAGTTATAATTATATATATGTATCATGGTGGGTGAAGGGTACACGGGAATCCCCGTCCTATATGATATCTTAGGTTCATACAGCTACATATACTAGGGACCATTCAGGTGTTAACACAAGACCCATATAGCCCGTGGGTAGTTTTAGGACGGTCAAGCTACATAGCCTGGGTTAACAATTTAATTGTATGCTAAACCCTATTCTCTTTTCTGGAATTGATTATGTATACATATGTATAGATGTGGTTGCATATGGTTATTTTCTTTGTTTTAAACGTTGGAATTATTTTATCTTTACTTCTGAGTACATTATAGTGTTAACCCGCTAATCCGTCTTCGGGCATTGTATCCCTATGCGATGTAGGAACTAACCATACTACTCTTCCTACTTAGTGATTAGATTCGGAGACAACATGGTATTGGATTGAATTTATATGCTTCTATACTTTGGAAGGCTCTATTTCATGTTATGGTCTTCTCTACATACTTTGGTAAATTCTTAGACTTTGGTTTTGGCTATTGTCGGGGTCATGTTCCTACCGAATGTTGTTTTGATTTTTGTTAAAGGCTTTGTGAGACTTTTTTAGGTTGTTATAAGCAGTGTCGTTGTTGGTGTCAGCCTTGGCATTAGTATTAGTACTAGGGCTAACACTGTGTGACTATATTTTATTATGATTGTTCTTTTATCTTTTTATATGCTCGAAATTCATCCGACTTATAGTGTAGGGAAGAAATAGTTAGGGGTTAGGAGTGGTCTCTAGTCCCGAGTCGGGCTTGAGGTACCCGGCATGACTAGGCCCTGGTTTGGGTCGTGTCAGATTAGTATCAGAACCCTAGGTTCATATTCATTTGGGAGTCCACAAAGTTGTTTTGAGTAGTTTATCTTTTAAGGGTGTGCAGCGTGCCACACTCATAAGGGAGAGGCTACAATGAATTTAGGAATATTTCTCTTTCTAGTGTTCTATTTTCAAGCTATAAACTCTAAGGTCGTAGATTCTTATCTAATATTAATCTTTTTGCTTTTTAGATCATGCCTCCTTGCTGATCTGAAGCTCATGGAAACTCTTTTGTCCCAACTGAGGACAATGTTGATGAGACACGATCTGCTCATAGTATCCATACTCGGTCTTAGGTTCCAGTTCTTGATTGTCCTCCTGGAGTTCCACTAGTTCCCTCTAGTTTGTCTAAAACTCCTCAAGCTAAAGTGATGAACACTGAGTTTCATCAACCTATTCATATGTTTAACCAATTGGTAGCAACTTAGTCTGAGTGTGGTGTTCCCGTAACACTATCTTCTAAGGCCACAAGGGTTGGCCAGTTTAAGAGGATGAGTCCTTCAACCTTTACTAGTGTTATGGTGAAGGATGATCATCAAGGGTTTCTGGATGAATGGAGAATATCTTTAATGTTATGAATGCCACTAATATGGAATACGTGAAGTTTACCGCCTGTCGGCTAAAGGATATGGTGTACTAATAGTATAAGGAATAGGATAAGGTGAGGGGTGACAGTGATGAGTTAGCTCTTTGGGAGGATTTTTCTAGTGCTTTCCTGGACCACTTCTTTCCTCAGAAGTTGAGAGAGGTTAAGGTAGAAGAGTTCATTAATATGAATCAAGATAAGATGTCAGTCAAGGAGTAGGCCATGAAACCACACCAGTTGTCTTGGTATGCTCTGGAGATAGTTTCTAGCAAGAGGGCTCAGATGAAAAAGTTTGATTCTTGGTTATCCAGAAAGTTGATATTGTAAAGAAAGGTTGCCTTGCTTATGAAGGACATGGATATCTCCATGTTTGTTGTGTACATGCAATAGGTAGAGGAAGAAAAGATGATATAGGATGAAATAGGGGAGAGGTAGGGCAAGAAGTTTAGGTTCTCTTAGTAGGGTGGTGGCCAAAAGAAGAGCTGTAGGGATGGTGGTATATGGCCCAAGAAGAAGTGGAGCAATTCTAGATCTTACTTGATGGTTAATGCTCCATACCCAAAGTTGTTAGGCATTTCCATTGTGGCGATAGCTTCAGGGCACAGTGTGCCCACTCTCAGGCTAGTGGGGCTTAGTCAGCTCCATCATATCCTTCCTGCAAGTTTTGTGGTATATTTAATTAGGATTTCTGTGATAAGAGGAGGGACAGGTGCTTAAATTATGGTCAGCTAGGGCATATGCTTAGGAACTATCCCGTTGGTAAGGTTGCTTCAGGAGCGAACAAGGTTCCAGTAGCTTTATTATCAGCTCTTGCACAAAATGCGTCCTCGTCTAGTTCTTGCACTGGTCAGAATAATCTTTATTCTCTCGCTACCCAACAGGAGTTCGGGGAATTGCCTGATGTCATGACTGGTAGGTTGAAACTCTTTCCTTGTGATGTGTATTATTTATTTGCTCCGAGGTCCACACTCTCTTATGTGACCCCATTTGTGGCTGTGCATTTTGGTTTTTGTTTGGAGTATGTTTAGGACCCTTTTTCTCTTTATACATAGTAGGTCACTTTGTGGCAGCTAAGAGAGTCTATATGAGGTGTGTGATATTTGTTAGTGGTAAAGAATCTTTGGAGCATTTGTTTAAGTTAGATATGGTGGATTTTTATGTTATATTAGGGATGGATTGGTTTCACTCATTCTATACTTTCTTAGACTGTATAACCCATAAGGTTGACTTTAAATTCCCTAATGAGTCAATTATTGAGAGAGAGGGTGGTTCCCTAGTACCTAAAGGTAAGTTTATATCATATCTTAGGGCTTAGAGATTAATCTCCAAGGGGTGTCTCTATCATCTAGTCTAGGTTAAAGATTCTAACTCAGATGGTCCCTCTTTACATTCTTTCCTAGTAGTGAATGAATTTCCTAAGGTATTCCCTGATGACCTTCCTAGTATTCCTCCTTATAGGGAGATTGAGTTTGAGATTTATCTTATTATGGACACTCGTACGATTTTTCTTACTCCGTATAGAATGGCTCCAGCTTAGTTTAAGGAGCAACTCAAGGATCTTTTAGATAGTATTTTCATCCGTCCTAGTGTGTCCCCGTAGGGTGCACCAGTGTTATTCGTTCATAAGAAGGATGGTTCCCTTCGGATGTGTATTGATTATTGGCAATTGAATAAAGTGACAGTAAAGAATAAATATCCGCTTCCAAGGATAGATGATTTGTTCGATTAGTTGCAAGGTGCTAAGTTTTTCTCCAAAATTGATCTTTGATCCAGGTATCATCAGTTAAAGATTAGGGATATAGATATCCCTAAGACTACCTTACCTTATGACATTCATGGATTTGATTAATAGTGTCTTTAGTCATTTTTAGATCTATTTCTCATTTTTTTCATAGATGATATTTTGGTGTACTCTAAGACAAAGGTGGATCAAGCAAATCACCTCAGCATTTTATTGTATACCTTGAAAGAGCAGCAGTTGTATGCCAAATTTTTCAAATATGAATTTTGGTTGAACGTTATCATTTTTATGGGTTATATCATTTCTACTGAAGGGATCATGGTGGATCCACAAAAAGTTACGGTGGTAAAGAAGTGGCCTAGATCCACGACTCCAACCGATGTTCAGAGATTCTTGGGTTTAAATGGGTATTATAGGAGGTTGTTGTAAAGTTTTTTGACTATATCTACCCCGTTGAATAAGTTGACTAAAAAAAAGGAAAAGTTTTTGTCTTCTGATGCTTGTGAGGGGAGTTTTGAGAAACTGAAGGATATGTTGACTTTTGCTTTGGTCTTGACATTGCAAAATACCACTGATGGGTTTATGGTCTACTGGGATACATCTCGTGTGGGACTTGGTTGCATTTTTATGCAGAAAGGGAAGGTGATAGCTTATGCCTCTAGATAGTTGAAGGTGCATGAGAGAAATTATCCATCTCATGACCATGAATTATTATTCATGATAGCTTCACTATTTTTATATAATGCATGTGGATATCTTTTCTAATCATAATAGCCTGCAATACGTGTTTACTCAAAAAGATTTTAACCTTAGTTAAAGGAGATAGCTTGAGTTTCTCAAAGATTATGATATGAGTCTTCACTACCACCCAGGTAAAGCTAATGTGATTGCTGATATTCTTAGCAGGTTATCCTTGGAGAGTCTAGCTCAAGTGGATTAGGAGAAGTGGGAATTGGTGAAGGATATTCACTATTTGGCTGATCTTGGAGTTTGTCTTTTGGACTCTGGGGATGGTGGTGTGTTGGTGCAAGAAGTGGTGCGGTCATCTCTTGGTGCTAAAATCAAGGAGAAGCAAATATTAGATTCTATTTGATAAGGATCAAGGGTGATGTAGGAGGGCAGAAAGTGATGGCTTTTGAGATTAGTGGTGATGGTACTTTGTGGTACCAAGGGAGGTTATGTGTTCCCAATACCGATGGTCTGTGTGACAGGATCTTCGCTGAGGTGCATGAGTCGCGCTATGTTGTTTATCCCAGTTTGACAAAAATGTACCATGACATTAAAGAGATGTATTATTGGAACAATATGAAGAGGGATGTGGCTAATTTTGTACACAAGTGTATGGTGTGTCAATAAGCAAAAGTTGAGCACATGAGGCTGGAGGTTTGTATCAAGATATTGAGCTGCCCAAATGGAAGTGGGAAGTAATAAACGAGGATTTTTTTACCGGTATCCCTCGGTCTCGGAATCAATTTTATTCAGTTTGGGTCATCGTGGATAAGATGACAAAGTCAATTCACCTTTTTCCAGTGAGGACTAACTTCTTAGCTTAAGACTATGCAAGGTTGTATCATCATAAGATTGTGAAGTTGCATGGCGTACCTGTTTCTATCATCTTAGATTGTGGTACACAATTTTCATCTAACTTTTCACTGTTATTCCTAAAAGGCTAGGGGTATAAGGTTAGTCTTAGCACTACTTTTCACCCACAGTTCGATGGGTAGGCAAAAAGAACTATTTAGACATTGAAGGACATGCTTTATTCTTGTGTGATTGACTATGGAGGTAGTTGGATTGAACATTTACCTCTTTTAGAGTTTTCATACAACAAGAGATACCACTCTAGCATTAGGATGGATTAATTTGAAGTATTGTATGGTAGGAGGTGTAGATCTCTAATTGGATGATTCAAAATTGGCGAGGTGGAGTTGTTTTGCCCAAATTCATTTCACCAAGCCATGGAAAAGGTGAAGGTGATTCTTGATAGGCTTAAGTCTTCCAATGTCTCCAAAATTCCTACATGGATGTAAGGCTATGAGAGTTAGAAATTGAGGTTGGGGATAGGGTGTTCCTAAGGGTGTCCCCCATGAAGGCAACTATGTCATTTGGTAAGAAGGGGAAGATCAATCCTCAATATATGCATCCTTATGTGATTTTGAGCACGATTGATAATGTTGCATATAAATTTGATTTGCATTCTAGTTTGAGCTCCATCCACCTAGTATTCTATGTTTCTATGTTGAGGAAGTGTATTGGCGATCCTTCTTAAATTGTTCCAGTCAAGGATATTAGTATTTCTGATTCCCTGTATTATGAGAAGGTCTTAATTGAGATCTTGTATCATTAGGTTCATCATTTGTGGACCAAATATGTGGCCTCGGTAAAGGTTTTATGGAGGAACCACATGGTGGAAGAGGCTATGTGGGAAGCGGAAGAGGACATAAAGTCCAAGTATCCATTCCTGTTTTCTTCTCCAAAAATTCATGTGGAATATATGTGTTCTTCATAATGTCTTTGTTTTCAAACTTTGTTAAAGAAAAGATTGATTTCCTTGAATATTTCTTTACGTCTGTGTAAAAAGTAAGAGAAAAGGCATTTAGGGGTTGGATCATGATTTTTCTGCCTTGTTCAATCTTTCGGGGATGAATGATCCAAGTGGGGGAGGATTTAATCACCCTGAGTTTTCACCCTTAGAAGTTTTCTGGGTTTTGAGCTTCTGGACATCATATGACTTGAGGGTACTAGTCGTAAGATGTGGGTACAAGTTATGTAGCCTAAGTCATATGATAATTAGTGTGGTTTTGGGTGGTTTCTATCCTAGGAAAGACTAGACTCCATATAAGTTGTATAGATATGATACGAGAAGAATAAGGAAAGTGGTATGATGAATAGTATCAATCCCTTGAGGTATTTTCTAGGGTACGAGTTAGGGGTACCACTCATAGGATTGGGTACGAGTGGGGTGCCCAATTCGTACCCACCTACGAGAATTTTTTAAAATTTAAGTTGGGGGTATTTTGGATATTTCCCCTTATAACTCCTTAGAACCCATGACCTAAAACACCTTTTTGTGCTTCATTAAACAATTTTCAATCAATCAAACACTCAAAAAGACTCTTGAATCTATCTCAAGCTTTTAGTTCGGGAAAGGGCAAGGGTTTCATCAGGGTGATTTAATTAGGGGATTTCAAGGGAAATCTCTCTGTACACTTTGGTATCTAAGGCATGTTACTCCTCCATTATTGTTAGTTTAATAAATTCATATTTTAATGATTGTTTTTTATGATTTAATTATGGTTATTGTTTAGTTTTGAGACATATGTTGGGAGGTTTTGGCTATTAATGGTTGGGTAATATTTTTCCTATGATTTAGTATGTTTTTTCTTATTATGATGTTGGTTTGAACATCATGGAATACCTGGTAATGGTAAATGGGTTTAGGGGTTCTATGGATCCCCCTAAATTGGTTGGTTTCAATCTTGGAAGCTATAGGCTCCCATGTTTGATAAAATGCCCATGAGAATAGTATTGTTACAAAGTTGGACTTTTATTGAAACCTATGCATTACATAATGTTTTAATGAACCCTAAATGGTATAAATGGTTTTAAATAATTTGGTAAGGCCTTGGTGACCATGGTTTTGGTAAATTGGAAATCATATGGGGTACATGGAAAGCCCCTAAGGTTTGGCGAATGACATTGCTCGCAAGGTATAGTCAGTATGACGACACCACTTCATAATGACTTGGTAATAAACTATGGAATTATTGGTTTGGTTGTGTGTTAAAGGTTTTAATCGAGAAATAATGGTGGGTTTTGATAGCCAACTGTTAAGGTGTAAGTCCAATGGACGAACACTGGAAACTGTTGTTTGCTGACGTAAGGGTTGGTCATGGTGACCATATACTTATGAGGTATATGGGAATTTGCTAAGTTATACTCGTATATATGTATCAATGAGGGTGAAGGTTACTCGGGAATCCTTGACCCTGTGATATCTCTGATTTATGTGGCTACATGCACTGGTCCCATTTAGGGGGTAACATTGAACCCATATAGCTCGTGGGTAGTTTTAGGACGGTCAAGTTACATAGCCTAGGTAAATGATTTAAATGCATGCTAAAGTAGGTTCGGTTTCCCGACATAGATTATGTGTATATATGTATGGATGTGGTTGCATATGGTTATTTGCTTGGTTTTAAATGTTGGGATTTTTTTATCCTTACTCCTGAGTACATGCTAGAATTCACTCGCTAACCCATCTTCGGGCACTGTATCCCCACGCGATGCAGGAACTGGGCATATTACTCCTCCTGCTTAGTGATTTGATTTGGGGACAACTTGGTATTGGATTGAAGTGGTGAGATTCCATACTTCGGAAGGCTCTATTTCATGTTATGGTTTCTCTAAATACTTTGGTTATTTCATAGACTTTTGTTTTGGCTATGGTCGGGGCATGTACTGATCGGATGTTGTTTGGATTTTGGTTAGAGTCTTTGTGAGACTACCTTGGGTTGGTATGGGCGGTGTCTGTAATGGTGTCATCCTTGGCATTGGTATTGTTATTGGTGCTGACACCGTGTGACTGTATTTGATTTATGCTCAAAATTAATTAAACTTATGGTGTGAGGTGGTAAACGTTAGGGGTTGGGGCGATCTCCGATCTCGAGTGAGGCTTAAGGCACCCGACATGACTAGGCCCTAGTTAGGGTCGTGTCACACACCACCATCCTCAAAGTCTAAGAAACGAACTCCAAGGTAAGCAAAATGGTGAATATCCTTCACCAAGTCGTTATTTTAATCCACATGAGCTGGAATCCAAATGGATAACCTGCTAAGAGCATCAACAACCATTTTAGCTTTACCTGGATGGTAGTGAACACTCATATCATAGTACTTCAGTAACTCAAGCTACCTTCATTGCCAGAGATTAAGCTCTTTCTGAGTGAATATGTACTACAGGCTCTTATGATCATAAAAGATATCAACATGGACCCCATACAAATATGACGGCAGATTTCCTATGCGAACGCCATATCTAATAATTCCAAGTCATGAGTCGGATAGTTCTTCTAGTGAAACTTTGACTGTCTTTCGGCATAAGAAACCACCTTGCTATGTTGAATAAAAACACAACCTAAACCAAGTCGGGATGCATCACAATAAACGACAAAGCCCTCAGTGCCTTCAGGCAGAGTCAAAACTGGAGCTTAAGTCAACTTATCTTTCTTCTTAAAGCTACCCTCGCAAGCATTAGATCACAAGAACTCCACCATCTTCTGAGTCAACTTGGGTAATGGGGAAGCAATAAAAGAAAAACTTTCCACTAACCTCCTATAATAACCGAATAAACCCAAGAAGCTTTGACTATCGATTGGAGACGTGGATCTAGGCCACTTCTTAACCACCACAACCTTCTGAGGATCCACCATGATTCCTTCACTAGACATAACATGACCCAGATAAGTCACGATATTCAACAAGAACTCACATTTAGAGAACTTAGCATATAATGGCTAATCTTTCAAGGTCAGTAATGCAAGGAAGAGGTGATCGACATGATCCTCATTACTCTTAGAGTACACTAACATGTTATCAATGAAGAAAATCATGAACGAATCAAGAAACTAATGGAAGACCCTATTCATGAGGTCCATAAATGTTGCAGGGGCATTAGTCAAGACAAACAACATCACCGAGAACTCAAAATGCCCATATCGAGTGCAGAAAGTTGTGTTAGGGATATCCACCTCCCTAATCTTTAACTGATGATACCCAGACCGAAGATTTATCTTAGAGAAGAATTTGGAACCTTGAATTTGATCCAAGAGATCATAAATTATTGGAAGTGGGTACTTATTCTTTACTATCACCTTGTTTAGTTGTCGATAATCATTACATATATGATGGGAACCATCCTTCTTATGCATAATAGGACATGTGCACCCCACGGGGACACACTAGGACGGATGAAACCCTTGTATAATAGATCTTTCAACTATGCCTTGAGTTCCTTGAACTCAGCCGGAGGCATTCTATATGGGGGAATAGAGATAGGACGAGTGTCCGAAACAAAATAAATACCAAAATATATTTCCTATAGGGAGGGACACCAAGAAGATCATTAGCGAAGACTTCAGGAAACTCATTTACCACTGGGACAAAATTTAATAAAGACCCTCCGAGTTAGGATCCTTAACCCGTACCAAATAATAAAGGCAACCCTTGGAAATTAATTTCCAGGATCTAAGATACGATATGAACCTTCCTTTGGGTTCTAAATAACCACCCTCCCATTTATTAACCGACTCATTATGGAATTTAAAGATTACCTTATAGGTCCGACAATCTAAAGAAGATAACATGAGTGCAACAAATCCATCCCCAATATGACATCAACATCAACCATGTCTAATTCAAACAGACCTACCAAGGTTTCTCTATTACCAATAGATACTACACAACCCCTATAGATACTTCTAGGAATCACAAAGTCAACCATCTTGGTAGAAATAGAAAAAGGGTATTAAATACACTAGAGACCAAAACCAATATGCACAACCACAAATGGGGTCATAGAAGAGAGAGTGAACCTCGAATAAAGTAAATAGTACACATCACATTAAAAGAGTTTCAACATACCAGTAACAACATCTAGAGACGCCTTGGACTCCTGATGAATAGTAAGAGAATAAAGATGGTTTCGACCAGTACTGGAGATAGAAGTGGCAACCTTTGGTTTAAGAGCTAATGAAGAGGCAACATGAACTATTTTTCCCCCAGAAGCAACTATAGAGGGACAATCCCATTGCATATGTCTGATATGACCATAATTAAAACATTGATTTCTCCGCTTCTCACATTTTCCATGGTGAGGCTGACCATAAAATCCACAAAGAGGATATGATGGACTGAACTGAGCCATACCGGCTTGAGATTGGGCACCTTATGTACTGAACTCTCCATCATGCCGAGACAAATGATCAAATAACGGTTGCAGGTAAGAAGTACTAATCTTAGACAAAGAACCAAAACTCCCCCACTTTTTCTTATGCAACTTTCCCCCATCTCTGTCACTCTGCTGTTGGCCTCCACCTTGATAAAAATCTAAATTTTCTACTCTACCTCTCCCCAATATTAGCTTTATTCTTTTTCTCCTCTTCGAACTACTGCATATGAACCACAAGTCAAGAAATGTCCAGATTCTTAGTTAGCAAGGCAGCCTCACTCTCCAGAATCAAGTCTCGAGATAACCCAAATGCTAACTTCCCCATTCTAGCCCTCATGCTAGATACCAATTCAGGAATGATACCTAAACTACTAATGAAATTTCAAGGCATACTCTTTTACTATCATTCTTCCTTGTTTCAAGTTAAAAAATTCTTCTGCCTTCATCTCCCCCAACTCTTGAGGAAAGAAACAATGTAGAAACGCCCTATAGAAATCATTCCTCAAGGAACAACCAGCATATTCACCTCTCAACTGTTCCCAATATTCGTACTACTAGCATGCCGCATCCTTGAATTGATAGGCAACAAACTTTATACCTTCAATCTTTGAAGAATGCAAAACCCAAAAGATATTCACTATCTCATCAATAAAACTTTAAGGATCCTCCTCAACCTTTGTACCAGTAAACATTGGAGGATACAACCTCATAAATTATCCAAATCTAGAGGCCTCAACCGAATCCATAGCAATATCAGCAGAATCTGACTATTGTGATAGAGATGTCATCCACTGGGTTAATAGGTTAATGGGGCGATGGAACTCAATATTTTTAGCCTTCCCTTAATGTGACTGAGTATGAATGTCAGACTCAAGAGTGGGATCAGTGGGGATAGGTGGGACTCCTCATGTATAGTCAGATGCAGTGACCCTTAACCAGATCTATACCTCAGGACTTAGACAAGCTCCGTCCATAGTTTCCTCAGACGAGACAGAAGAATTTCTACAAATATCAGATTTTCTTGGAGTCAAGATCTTAAAGATGAGTAGACATAAACCAAAGGGCTCCAATACCTTGGACTTTATAGCCTGAAATTAAGACAACAAAAAAGGGAAACATTTTCTAAATGTCTCATATTCTTTCCCTTATAAGTGTAGCACTACACACCCATAAAAGATGCTCTACTTTACATAAAACCTAGGCTCTAATACCACCTTTTTCATGACCCAAACAAGGGCTTGGTTATGAAGGGTATCTCAAGTCCCACGTGGATCATAGATTACCCCCTTCACCTAATAAAACAAACACAACATCCTTAAATATTGGATGAATTCCGAACATATAACTAGATGACATAAAATAAAACTAATAATAATTTATTAAATGTTTATACTATCCACCAAAAATAAGACAACCGTCCATAAAAAAATAATCAACCAAACCACCCAAGTCAACAGTAATCTAACAAAGCTTCTAAAAATTAAAGGTCAATAAAATTTCATGACATTTACCCGACAATAGCCAAAACCAATATCCAAAAGATAGTCTAAACAAAAATGGAAACCACACTATGAACTAGGGTCTTTCAAAGGATGGAAGATCACCACTTTAATCTGACTTACTAGTTGATCCCGAATCCAAGTCACTAAGCAGAAGATATGAAAGTATGGCCAGTTCCTGCATCGCATGGGGATTGAACATCTGAAGATGGTTAGCGGTTGGAGTGTAAACATGTAATTCAGGGATAAAACAACAAAATAATACCGTGATAATAGTTCAAAATCAATACAACATTCAATGCATAATATCATATGGAATATGTATACATATATAATACCATATACTAGGGTAGGGAACAAGGCTTAGCATGAACTTTGAAAACCTTAACCTAGGTTGTGTAGCATAGCCGTCATAAAACAAGGCACATACAGGCTATATAGGCCTAACTCTCCCCTAGCTAGAAGGGCCCCGTGCAGTAGCCGCACGAACAAGAGAATATCCATATCTGCATATGCCTTTATGGGTAACTCAAACCACACAACATAATCAAGGTGACTTAAGCACCAATATATAAAATATAGGGGTCTCGAAACTCCCATTCATATATTCAATACGAGGGACTCAAACCTCCCATTCATTTAGACAACTGCTCCAGCTAGCGTGGTTTCAGTATTAGTACTTTGGGACCTCCACTTTTATGGCCCAAATACACATACCACTCTTAAGCCCAATTTAAAACATTTAACATGTATCAACAGTTATTAAAACCATTATACATATAGGCACCCCATTGGTATTGTCACACCAACCTCACTTGCAAGCATACATTATGCCATAACAATAATTTCATCATTTGGGACTCAAACCCACTATTCAAACATGGATATTAAGTTAATTAACATTTGGGGCTCAAACCCATTTTTAACAATAAAACCCCTAAGGTTTCAATTCAATTTAATTTATGGCCATCAAATCCTTTACAAAGACATTCGTCAATCATTATCATGATTGTGCCAAAGCCTTAGTTCAAAAACACAATTCAACTTATGAAAATATCATTCTCATTAATAATTTCACAAATAGGTTAAGGGTATGCCATTATCAAAGCCAAAATCATCATATTTTGGGTTCAACCATGAACCCTCAATTAAATAACTATTCCCATGCACCCACATGTGTAAAACCATAATTAAACATATATAATCACAATTTAAACCATAGAAAACAATATTCAATGATATGCATTCAAACCCCTAAACCTTGGTTTCAAAGATACCATTAATGGTTTATGAACAATGCTATCAAAATATGCTTTTATTAAACTAACAATGAGGGAAGATTCACCTACTTGAATTAGGAATATTCACGAAGAGAAATTGACTCTTAAACCTTTAGATGGCCACTTTAGATAAACCCTAGTCAATTTTATTTGAGAGGATTTTGAGGTAGTAAAGATGATGTTTTGATCTTGTCAAGTGTAGAATGAATACCCCAAAGTATTTTAGGGATGTTGGGGACTTAAGGGTTTTAAGTGGGAAATGTCAAAAGTACCCCTAACTAAACACTATAAAAAGGTAGTCCTTGGGTATGAGTCGACCCATTGACTCATCAACACATCATACAAATCATAGCCATGAGTCATATCATAGATAGTGAGTTTGACACCCATACACTTTCTATCTTACGACTCCATGATCCTACTCGCGACCTGACCATACGACTCATATGGTTTAGTTGTATCCAAGATAGAACCCAAAGGATTAGACACTGGACAATATACGAGCCAACCCTACCACTTGTAATATAGTTTTATGACTCGTAGTGAGTCACTCATACTCAAAGAATAACTTAGATAATTACACTTTGGTTTGGATGTGACATGGGTCTTTAGACCCGTAACCACTCCATACGGCCTGTATGATAAGTTGTTAATAGGGTAGTGAGCTCAAAGCTCATGGATTTTTCAAGGACCAAAATCTCAGTTGTTTTACTTGGGGAAAAACATAAATTTGATACCCCTATATTTTTTCAATACTCTTGGATTGGGGAAGCCAAGGCCATGTTTTTTGGTGCTCTAAATGGCGGATAGAACTAGAGTACAACCCAAAGAAATCATATAAGGTGTGCTCATTAAGGTTGGTAGGTTAATTATTCCTATTGATTTCATTGTACTTCATTAGGATATAGATGCCAGGGTACCAATCATACTAGTACATCCATTCTTATCAATGAAAGAAGTGCTGATTAATTTTAAAGATGATAATCTGGTTAGAAAGAGCATTCTAACTGTAAGACTAGACGATGAAGAAGTGGACATCAAATTATACAAACCACTTAATCTATATTCTCATTATCTGGATTTATGCATGACCACAGTTATGTAAGTGGATGAGTGTGGGGTAGAGTGCAAACCACCATTGGCCTCACTAGACTATCTCATAGAGGTGACCAACCCGTCAATTAAGCCAGAAGTTGAAAAACTGAAAGAAAAAACTAAAAAGTCTATTATTGAAAAATTTATGGACCTTCAGAGTACATACTTAAGAGGTAAAAAAAGAGTGAGAAGATGGACTTCAAGTATGAGGAAGATGATAAAGGAATATGGATGAAGAGTAGTGATGTGGGTCATGTTGCGATACTAAATCAAGTGCTTCTTAGGAAGCAAACTAAGTTTAGGTACGTATTTTATTTTCATATTTTACTTTTATTTCATTTTTTTGTATTTTTTATCACAAATAGAAGAAAAGTTTGAGTATCGGAGACCTAATCTAAGGAGCATAGAAAAGATTAGGTGTGGGGTCCACCAGACCTTATTGATGATTAAAGATACTACTAGCTAGGCCTAAAGGCATTAGGGAGTATTTCTATGCTTTCTTTTGGATTATACTTTGGGGAAAAAGTGTGTTTTTAATTATGGGGTAGGGAATCTTCCCATGGTATAGGTTTAAGTGTTGCTATAGGATTTTTATAGCTAACTACTAGCTTTAGTAAATTTGAAAAATTATAAGAAGATTTTCTCCTCGGTTGTTTAGTTTTTGTTGGTGTCAGTCTAGTAAGGGAACACTTCGCCCACCCCTTGGTTTTCTTTTTCGATTTTTTTAGCGCGCTCCCTATGAATCAAGTATGTTTTTCATTTTTAGGATTAATTGTTAGAAATAAGTGAGATATTCTTTCTAGTTTCTATATGTGATTATATAATACAAGAGGTTTTAAATGTAAAAGCATGTTGGTTGATATGAGTGACTACTGTTGAGATACCTAGTCTTATTTTTATGACTCTGGTGGAATGTTGGATTAATTGTGAATTCATGTTATTTCTTGGATTAGAGTTAATAATGATTATACTTGAGTTTAGCGTGCTCCATATGTGAGTGAGGATTTTTGTTGTATTCCTTATTGCATATTGATTTCTAGAACTTGCCTGGTGTGTATGCAAAGAGAAATAAAGAATGTTGGGTTTTATAGATATAGGCATTTCTTTGATAGCTATATTTCAAATCCCCTTTTATCCACCCTTTTTGTATGATCTTAGTTAGCCCAGTTATGACTTTATACTATATTCTTCTGTAGCCTTAGGTGTAGCCTATTCGCCTTCTTTGATTGACTATAATTTGATCCAAATATCCTAAGATATTTAGTTGAAAATTAATGAGGTTAAGGAGTGTAAAAGTTATTAAGAAAAGAGAAGCAAGTGAATCCCTAAAAGAGTATCTATTGGTGTTGAAATGTTGATGTATTGTGGTTGGGAGTGATGTAATGAAAAAGAGAAAAATTTATCAAACTTTAATTATATGTTTATGTAAAATACTCCCCCTTACTATATGTGAACTAACTTAAGGAGATGGGGAAATATAAAGAGAGTGGGAAGAGAGAAGTGGTGGAAATTTGGTTTGTTTTAAAGAAGCCTAATGTACAATATGATGTATTAAAGCACTGAGGGAAGATAGTGACTATTACTGTCTAGAATAGTTCCGACCCATCCCTTAGCATATTTTACATCTCTTAAACACATTTTTGATCTTGATCCTTGATATTCTAATATATGTGAAACATTACACTAAGTAAAATCCTATGTTTCATCATATGTGACAAGTGAATTCTTTGTAAGAGTGAGAGAAATTTGAATTTTATACCCATTCTTCTAATATACTGCATCTAAATGAGTGACTCTTGGTACCTCTCTTATGGTGAGGTCACATTTTTGATGAAATTTAGGTGACTTGTATGATATTTTTAAGTGAGTAACATACATGAGTTTTCCAACTTGATTGAGGTAGTTCTCAAGGTTAGGGTGTTTCGTAGTAGTGTTCATGAGTTTCAATTTTAATAAGGCACGCGTATTGTGGAACTTGCTATTGACGTGGTCATTGTAGCTTTAGTTTGAGTGTGTTTCTTGTTGTATATTTGATTATTCATCATATAATTCTTAATGTTAAGAGTTTTTGGAGGAAAAACAAGGCTTTAAGTGTGGGGTGATTATCTTAGGTGGATTTATGCATCTAACTGTCATTATTTACTTAAGTTTAGCCTAGACTTATGGATTTCTGGTGTGAATAATGAGTTGTTAATGATGTAGTTAAGAATATAGGTGTTAAAATTTAAAATAAATTTTAATAATGTTCAATGTGTGTTTAAAGAAAGTCAGGAATCAATTTGGTTACATAGAGTTCAGACGAGAAAACTAGTGTTACTAGTTTGAGCTATGTGTTGTTCTGGTGTATCTTGGCAAATTCTATTGTGTTGGGTGAACTAATTAGGATTTTTAAATGATATTTTATATCATGGGTGATTTTAATATCAATTTTTTAAATATAAACATGAGTAAAGTGAAGTTTAAAGACACCTAAGAAACGAGGAAATCAAAGGGAAAAGGAAAGAGTTCAAGATGTCAAAATCTGGAATTTCTAAAGCCATGGGTGTACCATGACCTTAGTCCTCCAAGATAAGGGAAGGTATAGAAACTAGCAAAAAATAAAGGTTCTAAAAAAATTGTCATCCTCTTTAAGGGTTTGCCATTCCCCTAAACACGGAGCAATAAAGGCCTGACATGCCTAAGGCACCAAAATGGCCAGCTTTTCTCATATTATAAATAGGACACTTGGGACTTGTTGTAAACATATTGGATGAATTTTGGGGATCGAAATACATTTTAGAATTCTTAAATTAGGGTTCTTAATATTTATTTTATTTTATTTAAATTTTTTTATATGAATTCCTTAATTGTGTTTCATTGTAGATCCATGAGTGGCTAAATACCCTCATATAGGATCGAGGACAAGAACATGATTACTTATTCTTTCAATTGAGTTTGTTTTAATTTTATTTTCATTTTTTGATTGTTAAATATCCTTATTATTACTATTATATGGATTCACAGCCCTTAGGGTAAATCAATATTTCTATTGTTAGCACAAAAGGAGAAATAATAGAATAGATTGTGGGATATATGGAGTGGGATATTATACGCTGAAGTAATTTAAGTTAAGATTTGTGTTTACTATAACAATATACCTAATTTTCCCATTTGGTTCATATACGATATCAAATATAACTACGTTTAATTTAGTTTTCACTTCCCCACTAAACGATGTAGTTGTGGGGCTAAGTTAATAGATGATTAGAGGCTCAGAAGATCATAATAATGTTATCAACCCCATGAATCAACAACCAATATAATTAACTAAATTGATGAGATTTTATGACTAAGTAGGATTGTTCTTAGTGCCTTGACCCTAGATTGTTCCCCAATATTGTCTCCAACACTTTTCTCTACCGAATTGTTTATGACTACTTTTGAATTATTAATTCTCAAATGTTATTTGTTACACTTGCACTTGTTTAATTACTTTGGTAAATATACAATTTGATTGTTGTTCAACCAAGTCCCTGTGGGATCGATACTTTGTGTTTAAAGTCCATTTTACTACTTGGGTGACCATGTATGCTTGCGTGTGTGCTAGGACGCCACACATCTCTATCTATAATGATGGTAAGGGTCACACCAGGAATTCTTACTATCTCCTTGACATAAATTTATGCTAACTGTTGGGAGTTGTAGTCTACCTGAACTAGCAAAAAGTGAGTTGATATCATCAATCGACCTACTATCACCCAAAAAAGGCAATATTTCCCCAGGGTCTTAGAAAGACCCACCATGAAATCTATAGTAATGTGCTCTAATTTACACATAGGTATAGGCATCCTCAGAAGCAACTCCATAGGTCTTTGATGTTCATACTTCACCTGCAGATAATTGTAACTCTTGGACACATAATCTACTATGTATTTCTTTATCTTGGAACACTAATAAAGTTGTCTTAAGTCATGGTACATCTTAGTCAAATGATATGAACAAAATAATCACAACCATGGGCCTCTAAAATTACATCATAAATAAAATCACTAACCAAAGGAACACATAACCTTCCTTGAAACAACAACACCCCCCTCACATATAAAGTGAAATCCACCACCTCCTCACATACCATTTTATTATGAAATCCACTTATCTTCCTGTCCTTAAATTTCTTGGCCTTAATCTAACCCAGGTATGTTGACTTTACTACAAAATCACCGTAACACTAGCCAACACTCCATCCTTATCTGAAATCCCAAACAGTATGCTCTATGATGATAGAGTTTGAAAATCTCTAGTGAAAGATCTCCTAGACACCCTAAAGAATGAGAAACTACCCATACTTAAAGATATTTGTCTCAATATCTCCGCCACCATATTTTCCTTACCTGGATGGTACTGAATAGTTTCATCTTAATTCTTCAACAACTCCATCGATATCTATTGCCTTAGATTCAAATTGCTCTGAGTAAACACATACTGTAAGCTATGGTGATCTGTGTAGACCTCACACTTAACACCATAAAGATAGTGTCTCCAAATCTTTAACTCAAACACCACCACATACAAATCTAAGTCATGGGTAGGGTAGTTCTTATCATAAGGATTAAAATGTCTCAAATAATAATCAATGGCATTCCTATTCTTCATAAACACAACACCAAATCCTCTAAGTAAAACATCAGAAAACACTATAAAATCCTTCACTTCAATCGGTAAATAAAGAATAGGAGTTGTAGTCAAGAGTGTTTGTAGATTTTAGAAGCTCTTCTCATGTTGATCTATCTAAATAAATAATCCTTCCTCCTTGTCAAGTCCATTTCAATGATGTAAAGTTCCTGATAAATCTGTGCTAACAACTAGCAAGACAATAAAGCTCCTTACCTTGATCACTGAACTAGGCTGGATCTAATTCTTTACAACCTCAGCCTTTTGGGGATCCACTATTACCCATTTTTTGGAAATGATGTGCCATAAAAATTTAACTAAAGATACCCAAAGCTCGCACCTTAAGAATTTGGCAAATAATTATTTCTCTCTTAGAATCTACAACACTATGCGAAGGTGACATATATGATTCTCCTTACTCTTGGAGTAAACTAGAATGTCATCGATAAATATAAATACAAAAGAATCTAAGAATGACATAAAGATACCATTCATCAAGCTCATAAAGTCTAGAGGCATATTATTTACCCAAAGGACATCATGAGAAACTCATAATGGCCATAACGAGTTTGAAAAGTTGTATTTGGTATGTCCACTAATTTAATTTTCAACTGATGATAACCCAACAACAACCCAATTTTATAACATACCATCGCACCTGATTTTCCATCTTTTGACAGAACATTTTTCATCTCTTTCTTGGGAAAAATGCATGTTTTCAAGCAATCAAGGTTGCATTTAATGCTGGTTTTTACTGTTTTAGAGTAAGGAGATAGATGAAGGAAAAAACTTAGAAAATTAGCAGAAAAACACTTCTGACGGTTAAAATGGTGGACCGTAAGTCTTACAACGGACCACCAACTCAACCGTCAGGTCCAAATAGAATCCATGACTTCAGAAGACCCAGTGACGGCCCATGTGGTGGAACGTCAGTCTTGCGATAGACCACAACTTTGGCCATCGGCGCTAAACAGAACCAGGGATCCTGAAATGCTCGGTGACGGCGAACATGGTGGACCATCAGCCTTGCGATGGACCACCACTTCGGCCATCAGGACTATCCAGAGCTTGACTTTCAAGGATCATAAGCGACAATAAAATGGTAGACCGTCAGTCTTGCGATGGAGAACCACTTTGACTTTCAGTCTTCTCCCGAAAGTGACTCTCTAGGATCAGCAGCGACATACCAAATAGAGGACCGTCATCCTTATGATGGACCACCACTTTGGCCGTCACTTTGGACATAGGTTTTTAAGTTCGAATTTTAAATCCCTTTTGGATTGGATCATATAAATACCCAGTTTTAGGTTTTATTAGGTAACTTTTCTCTTTTATTAGGTTTTTCCATACCGAAAATACGTTGTTACATAGTTTTTCTCTAAGATTCATTAAAGATTTTTGAATCAACATTCCTGTATCATATTTTCTATTAAAGTTTGAAGAACAACAATTGTGAATTTTGTATGTTAACTTTGAATTAATTTATGAATAACACAATGGTTTCTTCACTTTCTTGGGTGGAAATATGTGGCTAAGCTCCCATAACTAGGGTTATGGGAGCCTTGATGTTAAAAGCTGATTTTGATTTGTGAATCTAGTAGATCCCATGAGTAATTGATATTGCATAAACTCTTCTTCACTTTAATGACTTTTCTTTGTTGAAAACTTGAAAAGTGATCCCAAGAACAACACTTGATCAAATATAAAAGTTCTTGTTGGGAAACAAAAGGATTTACATAAATCTAAAGGCTTTAACCTTTGGATAGAGGGAAGATGCCTTAACCGGATCAACCCATGTGAGTTTATATTTCAATTAATAATATGTTCCTTAAGTTTGAAAGAATTAAGGGATAAGTTACTCACTTAGGTTGAGAAACTAATGGGTAAACCATAGAATTCAATTACTCTTGAAATTAGAATTGTTTATTGGGAATCCAAAATAGTTCACAACCCTAGCTGCTTAAGCATCTTGGTGACCATAACTCTAGTTTGACTTCTCTTATTGAATAATATTATCTGTGTAACCTACAGTTGGATTACATTGTGTGACAAATATTTGAATATAATTGATAAATTAAAATCCCTATCTATTTTGGAACCTTCGATCAATAGTCTAGTAACAACCACAATACTTAGTGAACACAGTCTTTCTTGTGAGATTCGACACCCAAAACAGTTGGGTTCTATATTTGACAACGACCAATTACACTCTCTAAAGAGAGTTTTAATTTGGGTTTATCAAATTTTGGCGCCATTGCCGGGGAATACGGTTGTCAAATAAGTTTGTGTTTGTTAATTAACCTTTGGTCAAGTTTCCCATATCTTAATTTATTTGTAGTTTTTGTTCTGTGAGGAGTAGTTATTGTGTATGCCAAGTACACAGAGATTGGGTGCACCATTATTATCAATATATTCAAAATAGTCGTTAATTGGCAGAATGGCAGACCTCCAAGATGCTGAGAGACTAGCCGCTCTGGCTAGAGCTCAACTAAATCAGCCGAATAACGGCCAGCAAACGCATTATCTTAATACTGATGATGATGATTTGGGGGATGATGATTTGTTAGATCTTGTCAACACAAGGAGCACATAGAATGTGGTTGCACCAGTGAATCGAAATGTAAAAAGGAATCATCCCTTTAGGGCAAGGCAGGATCGACAACCTGTACAGTTTAATCTGAATGACGATGATGATGGATTTGATGGATCAGGTGAAACTGGAGCTATCATTCCTCCATTTCTAGCACCTGGAACTAAATTTAATATTACACGTACGATGATTCAACTCTTCCATCTTAAAGGGTTATTCGGTGGCCTTCCTGGAGATGATCCAAATATATATTTGGTGAACTTTGTCACCATTTTCAAGTCTTTCAATAACCCAGGAGTGGGTAAGAATTCTATCCACCTTTGTTTATTTCCTTTGTCCCTATCTGAGGAGGCAATACTGTAGCTCAATTGGCTGATTCCCAACTCTATCACCAACTATAGGTAGTTGAAAGAGTCTTTCCTAGAAAGGTTCTTTCCACTTTCCAGGAAGGTACAGTTGAGGGATGAAATCAATTACTTCCGACAGGCTCCCGTTGAAGCTTTTCATGAGACCTAGAAGAGGTTTAAAAAAACGCAGATGCAATGCCCGAACCATAACATGACGGATATTTATTTGATGGAGACTCTTTATCGAGCTTTGAAATCTATTATGAAGCCAGTCGTAGATAATGTTGCAGGAGGCTCGTTTGTTGACCTTACTTTTCTAGAGGCTTCAGAGATGCTTGATAAGATGACCAAACAGAGTAGAGTTTGGAATACTTGGGATTCTGTGGTAGCAATCCCTACTGTGTCTGGTAGTATGACTATACAAAAATTCAAGAAGGAGGAAGAACATGACCAAGGTATGGCACACTTGAAGAAATAGATGGATTTTCTGACTAAGTATCTAGTATTTAAAAAAATGAAAAAGGTAAAAGTTTTTGCATCCCAGGGTAGAGCTAACTCTGATTCGGAAGAAGAGGCAAACTATCTAAATCACCATGGGGTTTTTGAGGCAATAGCTAAGGAAATCAAGGTAATAACTATTACAACAAAGCTGGTTACAAGGATAGATATCAAGGGAATCAGACGAGCAAGAATGATGGGAGTGGACTATACGTACTACCTGAAAGCAAAGATAATGTTGTAACTAGTTCTAGAAAGATGTCAATGGACATGATGGAGAAATTATTAAAAGGAGTTGAGGCTACCAACTCTGGGGTGACTACTATGAAGAGTGATTTGTCTACCATGAGTCACTTGGTAAACTCACACACTACTTCTATCAAATAGTTGGAGCAGCAAATGAGTTCTCTCGTCAGCATTGAATCAGAGGAAGAGCAGAATATTGCCAAGTGATATAGTTCAGAACCCTCAAAATGATGGCTCTTACATGGAAATAACCACACGGAGTAGTAAGTTATTACCAGGCCCATCTGTGGGTAAAGCAGTGATTGACGATGTGATTTGAGAGGAGATTGATCATGAAGAAAGTTATCCAGCGGAGTCTGAGAAATAAGATAAAGTTATAGCTAATACACCATCCAACCATCAGCAGGTTGATGAGTTGAAGAAGAGAAAAGAAAAAGAGACTGAAATGGTAGTTACTACGCTCCCAAAGCTACCTCCTCCATTTCCCTATCGATAGAAACAGAAGGCCGACGACATAAAGTTTGGCAAGTTTATGTCCATGCTTAAGCAGTTGATAATTAATTTTCCATTAGTTGAAGCATTGGAGAAGATGTCCGGGTATGCAAAGTTCATGAAAGACCTTGTCATAGAGAAATGGATAGTTATCTATGAGTCGATGGATAATCTCCATCATTTTGGTGATATCTGTATAAGGTCATGGTGTAGAAGAGGGCAGACCCGGAAGCATTTACCATCCTGTGCACTATTGGGTCTCTTGATTTAGCAAAAGCTTTATGTGATTTGGGAGCTAGTATAAACTTGATGCCGCTTTATGGGTATAAGAACTTGGGTTTGGGGAATCCTACTCCCACAAATATGAGTCCAATTATGGCAGACAGGTCTGTGAAATGGCCCGTGGGGATTCTATATGATGTATTAGTAAAAGTGGCCAGTTTCATATTTCTTGTTAATTTTCTCATTCTTGATTGTGAGGTGGATTTCTAGGTGCCCATAATCTTGGGGTTGACCTTTTCTCGCAACTGGGAGTGTACTTATTGATTTGAGGGTAAATGAGCTACTATTCAGGTTGAATGATGAAGTAGTTCAATTTGGTGTATGCCTGTCCATGAAATGTCATAAAGATATGAGCATATTTTCTATTATGGATGTTTATTATGAGGAGGAGTAGGAAGTGACTATAGAAGAAAAATTTGTTGTGGAGACTTTAGTTTTTGTAATGATGAATTATGATCATGATGGTATTTAAGATTATAAGGAGACGGTGTATGCCTTAACAGGCATGGGGTCTTATTCATATGCTCCTAAGAAGTTGGATTTGGACTTGGAAAATCATCCAAGTCCACCTGCTAAGCCTTCTATCGAAGAGCCACCTATCTTGGAGTTGAAGGAGTTTCCCGGTCATTTGAGGTATGTGTTCCTAGGAAGTTGGAATACACTACCTATTGATATTGCTGCTATTCTAGGTGAGAAATAGGTGGAAGCTCTCATCTCTGTTCTTAAGAGATATAAGAGGGCTATTGGTTGGACAATTACAACATCATCTGTATCCCTACTAGTATATGTACATATACGATTCAACTAGAGGAGGATTGTGTTCTGAATGTTGAGCATCAGCGTCGACTAAACCCCCCTATGCAAGATTTGGTAAAGAAATAAATCATCAAGTGGCTAGATGCAGGAGTGGTATACTAAATCTCAGATAGTAAGTGGGTGAGTCTTGTTCAGTGCGTTCCCAAGAAAGGGGGCATGACAGTTGAGCTAACGAGAAGAACGAGTTGATCCCACTCAGGCCTGATACTGGGTAGAAGGTGTGTATGGATTAGAGAAAACTCAACTCGTGGACACTGAAGGACCACTTCCCAATGTCTTTCATGGATCAGATGCTTGATCGGCTAGCGGGAAGGGGTTGGTACTATTTCTTAGATGGGTATTCTGGTTACAACCAGATTTCTATTGCTCTTGAATATCAGGAGAAGATGACATTCACGTGCCCATATGGAACATTTTCTCTTAAGAGGATGCCTTTTAGGTTGTGTAACACACCTGCCATTTTTCAGCGGTGCATGATGTTGATATTCTCTAATATGGTTAGAGACACCTTGGAGATGTTTATGGATGATTTCTTGATTGTAGCTGATTCTTTTGAGCTCTACTTGCTGAATATTAGTCAGGCATTGCAGTTGTGTGAAGAGTTCAACCTTGTCCTTAATTGGGAAAAATGTCATTTCATGATAAAGGAAGGCATTGTTATCGGCCACAAAATTTTAGCTAAAGGCATTGAAGTAGATAAGGCAAAGGTCAAAGTGATTGATAAACTTCCTCCCCCTATATCAGTTAAAGGGGTTCGTAGCTTTCTCAATCATGCAGGTTTTTACCGTAGATTCATAAAAGACTTCTCAAAGATTGTAAACCCACTTTGCAAACTTTTATAGAAGTAGGTTAAGTTTACTTTTGGTGATGACTGAAGAAAGGCCTTTGAATGTCTAAAGTTGAAACTGGTGGAGGCTCCAGTTATTGTTGGTCCTGATTGGATGAAGCCATTTGAGATTATGTGTGATGCCAGTGGAGTGGCACTTGGAGCTTTTATTTTCCAAAAGAAATAGAAGTTATCCCATCCGATATATTATGCAAGCAACGCCTTAAATGGGGCTCAAAAGAATTATTCGGTGACTGAAAAGGAACTTCTAGCAGTGTTGTATGCTTTTGAGAAGTTCTAGGCATATTTGTTGGGTACCAAAGTGGTGGTTCACACTGACCATGCTTCCTTGAGGTACTTAATGGCGAAGAAGTATTCTAAGCCAAGGGTGATACGGTGGGTATTGTTACTTCAGGAATTTGACTTCAAGGTCAAGGATCGAAAGGGATATGAGAATCAACTAGCAGATCATCTATCCAGACTCTAAGGCAAACAGGCAGCCATGAATGAGTTAGAGATTGATGATTCCTTTTCGGATGAGAAAATATTGGCTACAGTGCTAAAAAAAGTACCTTGGTATGAGAACTTCACGAACTATATGGTGAGTTAAGTAATACCAGAGAATCTTTACTTTCATCAAAGGAAAAAGTTTATCCAATCTGTGACACATTACTTGTGGGATGAACCGTATCTTTTTCAGCGGTGTGAGAATGTATTATTTGACGGTGTATCCCAAAAGTAGATATGTTGAGTATACTAGAAGTAAGTCATGCTTCCTCAGTTAGAGGTCACCGTACAGGTGATCCTACTGCAAGGAAAGTGCTTCAGAGTGTCTACTATTGGCCCTCTTTGTTCAAAGATGCCTATGAGTTCGTGAAAAGGTGTGACCAATGTCAAAGGCAAGGGTCCATCTCAAAACACCATGAGATGCCAAAGTCTAAAATTCTAGAGGTAGAATTATTTGATGTCTAGGGCATTGATTTCATGGGGCCGTTCGTGAGATCATTTGGGATGAAGTACATATTAGTTTCCGTTGACTATATGTCAAAATAGGTTGAGGCAGTGGCTCTAGTAGATATTGAAGGGAGGAGAGTGATTGCATTCTTGAGGAAAAACATCTTCTCTCGCTTTGGGGTACCACGTACTATCATCAGAGATGGAGGATCACACTTTTGCAATAAGATGTTCAGAGATGCCTTGGTAAAATATGGAGTTAAGTAGCATAAAGTGGATACATCATACCACTCGTAAACCAGTGGGCAGGTAGAAATCTCTAATCAAGAAATTAAAGCTATCCTTGCCAAGACTGTAAATGCTAGTAGGAAGGATTGTTCTAGGAAGCTGGACGATGCCTTATGGGCATATCAAATGGCTTTCAAGACACCTATTGGCATTTTGCCATACCAATTGGTTTATGGAAACAATGTCATTTGCCGATTGAGATGGAGCATAAAGCGTTGTAGGCACTGAAGCAGCTTAACTTGAATTGGAATAAGGTAGTGAATATGAGACTGGGGCATCTGAATGACATGGACGAGTTCCATCTTGGATCTTATGATCGTGCTGATCTATACATGGAAAGAATGAAGAAGTACCACGACCGCAGGATTTTTGGAAAGGTGACTTGGTGCTTCTCTTCAACTCCAGACTCAAACTGTTTCCAGGTAAGCTCAAATACAAGATGGTTCGGCCCATTTAAAGTGAGTCAAGTCTACTCATATGGAGTAGTGGAACTTGAAAATAAAGACGGAAGTGTCTTCAAGGTAAATGTGCAGCATGTGAAACTGTATATCGGTCCAATGGACTCGATAAGGAGTATTGATACTATCTATCTCAATAAAAGATGAGTAATCGAGATAACTGAGTCATGCCGCTACTATAAATCAGGTGCTGGTGGAAGGAAACCCACAGTGTGTTGTTGTGAAGCATTAGTTAAATTATTTTGTTGTTCTAGTGCATTTTTGATGTGTTTGTGAAGTGTGTAGGATTTAAAATGCAGCAAAAAGGAGTAATACAATTGGAAAAAGGGTTGAAAATTTGAGCTACTTGATCAAAAATGCTGGTCGAATTGGTTGACCACCAGTCACCTGATGGACCACCATTTCAACCATTGTAATGAAGCTAAAAAATTCAATCGCTAGAGAAAGTTAACGGTCAAAGTGGTAGACCATCACTAAATTGGTGGACCACCATACTGGCCGTCAAAATCAAGCTGAGTTGCCCAGGTTCTGGTAAGGTGCGACAGCCAAAGTGGTGGACCGTCATAAATTTGGTAGACCGCCGCTTAGACCATCAAAATTAAGCTGAAGTGACTATGTTCTAGTAAGGAGCGATGGCCCAAATGGTGGTCCGTCGCATTCTCGATGGACCGTTGTAGCAACCGTCGCTGTTACCCTAGCACTGGGTCGGGTCAAGTTAAAATTGAGATTTATTTAAGTGACCCGTATTTGTATAATTTATTTTAAAAAAGTAATATAGCGGTTACATACGTTATAACCTTTTCAACTTCTTCAACTGACCAAATTCTATTGGATTCAAAGAATCTGAGGGCATTTGATCTTCCTAGGACTCTCAATATACTTCTTTTTTCTCTATTCAAACAAACCCTTTTCTTTTCTTTTTATTCATCTCAAATATTCTTGAAAGCAATTATAGAGTTTTGAGTTAAGTTTGTTTTCAGTATTTGCAAGCAAATAAAAGAGAAAATTCTGCAAAACCAAAGTATGAACATCTCCATGTCTTCTCTTTTTGAACTGCTACAACATGAAATGAATTATTGGTTAGTTGATAAAAGTTCATCTTGTTTTCATTTTTTCCTTTAACTGGTTTTGAGTCTAGAACAATAATATACACTATGTGGGTAAAGTCTAAGTAACCCGTATGCTCAAAAGTGTGAAGTTGTGTGCATAAATGTGAAGTTGGTGTTAATTTTTGCTAAAAAATTGGGATCGTATGCTAAATGTTCGACAAAACGCCAAATTGAATCGTGAATCTGAAGAAGGGGGTGCGACAGTTGAAATAATGGACCGTCAATTATGCGACGGACCACCAAATGGACCATCGTAAGAACCCCAGAAATGACACCCACTGGTTAAGATGCGACGGCCAAAGTGGTGGACTGTCAACTTTGCGATGGACCACCATATGGACTGTCGCAACTCTCTGAATTTTTAGGCCTTCTGGATAGGACCTGACAGCCCACCTGGTGGACCACCAGTTTACCAACAGACCACCAGTGTGGCCGTCAAGTCTAAGTTTTCATTTTTACGCTATTTTTGTGTTGTGAACTAATTCCTTACTTCTTTTTCAGGAGTTATGGCTCGTAAACTTCAACCAAACAGTGAAGGAAGATCCTAAAAGGGTAGAGGCGAATCTTCACTCACGTACAACACTAGGCAACGTGAAAGGGAAATCCTATGCTCTTCTAGTTTGAAGAGGAGAGAGACAGTAGTACAAGATATACCAGCTCAAGACCAGATGAGCCACAGTTTCTACAAATCAACCCGAGCCCGTTGAGGGTGAAACTGAGGTTGCTAACGTGGGAGAAAAAATGGAAGCGGTTGATGTAGATATCAAACCTGAGGATGCTAACGTTATCAAGCATAAATATCCTTAAGTTAGAGAGGCGATTAGATAGAAGATTGAGGGCACAAGAGAGAAATTCTATGATGGACTGACACCTACAGCAAGAGGGATAAAAAAGTAATTTACGGAGGAACATCAGATTGTGACAATGGAGTTACATCAATATCCTGAGATGGAATATCGTTTTAATAAGTATGAACTAGTATAGATGAGCAGGCCACTAGGATCGTATCAATCGAATTTGGTAAGAAAATTCTTTGCCAATTATATAGCATTAGTAGAGATAGACTGTCTAAAGGGTTCATCAGTTGTAAACTTGCCGAATAGAGAGTCAGTACCTGTCCGAGGAGTCATCGTCAACATTTCAGCCCAGATAATAAATAGGATGCTTTTTGGGCCAGAGTATGAAGCTCCACCAGCTATGCCTGATCTAGAGTATAGGTTAAGATCTGCATCTACTCAGAGGCCCTGGGTGGCTACCTTGTTTACTGATGATGGTAACCCCTATTGGGTGACCAATCCATGTGAGTGCATTGCAAAATATTCTATTAGCTTCAAGGCTAAGTTCTAGTGGGTTGTTGTTCATTTAAGGCTAATGCCAACAAAAGGTGATGGAAATTTGGATAAACACAGAGTTATGTTGGTGCCCAGTTTGGTTGCAGGGCTGCAGATTGACTTCGGACAGATTATTGTAGATAGGATATTCGTAAGATAATATAAAACCGCTAGTGCATTGCAATTCCCATGCTTGATCACAGAGTTGTGTAGGCAAGCAGATGTGTCTCTAATTTGTGAGGTTGATAATGCAGTCTAGGTTACACATAGACAAGACATTGAGAAGTTGAAAAATGACTTATTATTCAAGATGTGTGTCACTAAGCCTCCTGCTTACCAGACTCAATCTGTACCAACTCCCGATGCTACCGAAATTCCTGTAGGTATGCCTTTGCCCATCACCACTTATGTGCCACCTAAGTATGCACCTCCAATTACATATGTAGGGTTAGGATCTACACCATCTATGGGTGGAGCAGACTTTATCGAATACAGGTTAACACAGGAAAATTTTACAAAATCGGTGAAGCTTCAAATGAGGTTTCAGAAATAGTTAGATAAATGGGCGTCAGAATTCAAACCTTTTGTTGATAGAATTGTAGTTGAGGCAATCTATCCATTCCAAACTATTCAGTCTAGGTTGAGAACATGGAAAACCACATCAATAAAAGGCTAGATGCACTGTCTCTCCCTAATCTTGCCAAGCTCATGGTTGATTTTAAGCAAGCGAAGCCTGATATAGCAGAGTTAAAGGGAAGGCGGCCACAACACACTATTTTTAACCCAGCCTTAGTGGTGATTGACAATGATGGAGGTATTATGGACCTAATGGAAAGACCTATGAAAGACAAAGAAAATCAGCACATGGATGAACGAGCTGCAAAAAAAGCTAAAAAGAGGAGAAAAAGAGCAGAAATGACACCAGAGCAATAGAAACAACATGATATGAAGAGAGCTGGAAAGAAATCAAAGAAAGATAAACAAAAGAGAAAGATGAAGCAACAAGAGTAACTACTTGTGATGCCCTAGCAAAGGGGGAAAAGTTTAGCATCAGCTGGATAGATGATTCCTCCGATCTAGGAGGGTGAGGTTTTGAGTTCCCCTACCACCGTAGGGGTCAACATTGCACCAGGTGAGGACGCATGAGCCTCACCATACTTCACAAATGCCTCATATGAATAAGAGACAAAACAAGTATACTTATTCCTTTGTACTTTAATTTAATGCTTTGAGGATAATGCATATATTTTTATGTGGGGGTGGTGTTGATGATATTCTGAACCCTACCATGTGCTATCTAGGAGAATCGGCATGTCTAGGATCAAGTTAAGTTTGCATTTTTCTTTTCTAGTTTTAACTTTAGATTCACATTTTTCTTCTTTTTAAGTCTTGTTATGTTGTCAATGTTGGTCCATGGAATAAAAGTATTGTTTGTGTTATTATCTTGTTATAAATATGGATGATGAATGATGTTGGCACAAAGCTAGGACTATTTCCATATGACTGTTTATTTGTCCCCTAGGATATGTGCTTAACTGTTAGTGAATCTATAGTTGGCATTAACCTGTAAATATACATGACATGTGATGCAGATCTTAAGAACAGTAGAATGAGTGTGACTCAGTTGCCACTGTGTGTTCAAGTATTTGTATTAGTTCTTACATAGTATAGTACCTTAAACTTGCCAGGTTCAATTGATGTTGTTCTATAGTTGATGAGATAAGAAAATATGGCTGGACACCTTGTGCTTTTAGTCCACTTAGCCAAATTAATTAACTCTACCAAAAATAATTTTCCATTTTTGAACCCTTATTTGAGCCTTTGTTAATTTTCTTCATCACCAAGCATTCTAGTTAACTCTCTTTTAGCTGTTGACTCCTAGATCTAGCCCTATCCTAGTAATCGGCAATGTGTACCTAAACTTAGGCAAAACACCTTAGTTGAGGGTGGCTATTATAGGACTATTAACTGCCTAATCAAAAGTTGGTCTAGAATTTGAATTTGAGTATTTGGCCCTAGTCTAGTTAAGACAATGTGCACCTTGACTTATGGCATCAACCTAAGTTGAGGGTGGCTGATGCTTGTGTATATATATAAAAAAGGGGGGGTTATCATGGTAAATCATGAATGAATGAGAAAAGGGTAAGTGAGCTAGCAAAGCAACAACCTTGGTAAGAAGATTTTGAAGGCAAAGAGATTTAAGGCCTAGTTCTTAGTCATTTTTTTCCAAAATTCCTTCCTAACCTAGCCTGATACCTTATTACTAGCCTAGAAAAGAACTTCTTGATCTTGGAACTCAGCTATAAGGGGGGTGTTGGATGATAAATACAAGCTTAAGGGTGTATGCGCTATGTTGGTTACTTCTTTGATAAGTGAGAGGGTTTTGATTTGTATCCACAAAAAATACTGAGTGGTGGATCTCCTTGTCTGTGAGGGCAACCTAAGCCATACTTAATTTGGCTGATCTGTGTAGATTCTTATTCCATGTTGTGTAGATAAATTGAATTTGAAACAATACCGGTTATAGACTCTGACATATTAAACCATATGATTTGGATGACAAGTGAATGGTTGTGTGAGAATTGGTTAAGTAGTAAATGCCCATCATTGCATTGTTCATATTTGCAATTTGGTACTGAGTTGCTTGAGGACAAACAATTATCTTAAGTTGAGGGTGTTGATGTTTCGGCTTTTGATGGAACATTTTTCATCTTTTTTCATGGGAAAAGTGCATGTTTCCAAGTAACCAAAGTTGCATTTAGTGTTGGTTTTTAGTGTTTAAGGATAAGGAGCTAGATGAATGAAAAGACTCAGAAAATTAGTAGAAAAACACTTCCAACGGCCAAATTGGTGGACCGTCAATCTTGCGACGGTCCACCAACTCAACCGTTCGGTCCAAACAGAATCCATGACTTCAGAAGACCTAGTGATGGACCATGTGGTGGACCATCAGTATTGCAATGGACCACCACTTTTTTCTTCAGTGCTAAATAGAACCAGGCATCCTAAAATGCTCAGCGACGACCAACATGGTGGACCGTCAGCCTTGCGATGGACCACCACTTTGGCCGTCATGACTAACCAAAACTTGACTCTCAAGGATCACTAACGACGGTCAGAATGGTGGACCGTCAGTCTTGCGACGGACCACCACTTTGACCATTATTCTAATCCAGAAAGTGACTCTCCAAGATCAGCAGTAACGGACCAAATAAAGGACCGTCAGCCTTGCGACAGACCACCACTTTGGCCGTCACTTTGGATGCGGGGTTTTAAGTTTGAATTTTAAATTCTTTTTGGTTGGGAACATATAAGTACCCAGTTTTAGGTTTTATAGGTAACTTTTCTCTTTTATTAGGTTTTTCCATACTGAAAATACGTTGTTACATAGTTTTTCTCTAAGATACATTGGAGATTTGTGAATCTAGATTCCTTTATCATATTTTCTATTGAATATTGAAGAACAACAATTGTGAATTTTGTAAGTAAACTTTGAATTAATTTATGAATAACACAATGGTTTCTTCTCTTTCTTGGGTGGAAATGTGTGGCTAAGCTCCCATAACTAGGGTTATGGAGCCTTGATGTGAAAAGCTGATTTTGAGTTGTGAATCTAGTAGATCCCATGAGTAATTGATATTGCATAAACTCTTCCTCACTTTAATGAATTTTCTTGGTTCCAGACTTGAAAAGTGAGCCCAAGAACAACACTTGTTCAAATAGAAAAGTGCTTGTTGGGAAAAGAAAGGATTTACAAAAATCTAAAGGATTTAACCTTTGGGTAGAGGGTAGATTCCTTAACCAGATCAACCCATGTGAGATTATAGTTGAATTAATAATATGTTCCTTAAGTTTGAAAGAATTAAGGGATAAGTTACTCACTTAGGTTGAGAAACTAATGGGTAAACCATAGAATTCAATTACTCTTGCAATTAGAATTATTTATTGGGAATCCAAAATATTTCACAACCCTAGCTACTTAAGCATCTTGGTAACCAAAACTCTAGTTTGACTTCTCTTATTGAATTACTATTAGCAATATAACCTACAATTGGATTACTTTCTGTGACAAACATTTGAATATAATTGATAAATCAAAATCCCCCTCTATTTTGGAACCTTCGATCAACAGGCTAGTAACAACCACAATACTTAGTTAACACAGTATTCCCTATGGGATTCAACACCCAACAATAGTCGGATTCTATATTTGACAGCGACCGCTTACACTCTCTAATGAGAGTTATAATTTGGGCGTATCAGCACCCTATAATTGGTTTAACAAATCATCTACGAAAGGCAGGGGACATTTTTTTCTTATGGTTACCTTATTCAGATGTCTATAATCAATACACATCCTCATACTACTATCCTTTTATTTGCATCTTAGTCTTGAACTTGCCCCGATTGTCATTGAAATGAAATAAGAAGTATTTCTTTGCTTCGAACATGATAAGGATTTCTTTCACAAGTCTTGTAAATTTTAGTTTTTTTAGATATTATATCACTTGTTAGCCCCTTTGAGCTTGTAGTCTATTTTTTTGTATCCATATTTTTACCTTGATCCATTTTTGAATACTTAATTTTTTCACCCTAAATCCTTGAGCACTGTAGCATACAATATGTTGAAATTATTAAATCTGAAGAAAATGAATAATTGAGTATAAAAGGTGATAAGTGATAGCTAAAAAGTGATGAAAACACCCTCTTTGAACGAATGCGACATATAAAAAATGTTTGACAAAATAATTAAAATATTCTTAATAATATGAGAATTACTTGTGAAAATAATTGATGAAGAGAAGATTGAAAAAAGTGATGAAAATAATGAGCGATGAAGTTTACAAAGTGCAAAGAGCTTAGGAAAGTGTAAGTCACTATTGTGTTTTCCTACCCATCCCCTAGCCAACATTACAATCTACTATAGTCTTATTTGATTCTATTCAAGCATGCTTAATTAGTTGAGAATTACATAATAGGAAATCCTATAATTCTTTGTTCATACATGTGAATTTTCTTATGAGTGTGGGAGTTGTTCTTTGATGCTAAGTCCTTAAATTATGTTCAATCTCTTGAAATGAGTGTGTGGGCTATTTGTTCTTATGAGGGCACTTGGTTCATGATAGATTGATAATGTTATTAGATTTCTTTGGAAAAAATACATGAGTAAGATGAAATTTGATGAGTTAGAGTCCATCTTTGAGATTAGGAGGATAGAGGTTTGTTGTTTATTTTTTACTTCTTGCATAATTATCGAGAAATGTACTTGATGTTGTGAATTATTATATGGTCTAATTTGTATTAACCAAAGTGGTGGCGTTACTTGATTTTATTTATTGAGATAAGCTTTAATTTTTGCTCGACGACGTGCAAAAATCTAAGTGTGGGGTGTTGATGTGAGGCCATAATCTCATATATTCAGTCATTATTTGCCTTCTATTTAGTTCTTTTATTTATCTTTTTTGAGTATTGATTTTATGAATTATGCTAAATATATTTATAAATGTAGGATTAAATTGGTGTGAAGATGAAGAAATTTGGAGCTAAAAGGAAATTAAAATCCAGAAGTTATATAATAAAATCAACCAATCATCTTAATGGATTAAATTTATTAAAATATAAAATATGAGAAACAACAAACTTTCAAAGTTGAGAATTCATGCCATCTACCAAACCTGCCAAGTGGCAACTAGTCAAAGGGCAAAGTAAAAGTAAAAGCGGCTAAAAAGGCGATTGTTGTAGCATGCGATGTAGTTCAAATTGGACTAGGTTATTATTTCCCAGTCCAATTTGGACTTAATTATTTTTTTTAATCCTATTATTATAATTATAAATATTTCACAAAAATAATTTTTATGTAATTTTTCATAACTCTTAGAACTTGTGCACTTTTAGTTTATTTAGAGAAAGATTAGAGCTCTTGTGGAAACCAGAGAAAATTAGTTTATTTTTTTATTCTCCATATTTAATTCTTATTCTTTGAGGATTCAAGATTCCAAAGTTATTCAATTGAATTTGTAAGTTCATAATTATGATTTTGTCTGTAATTTCTAATTGTGATTTTTATGACATGAGCAGCGAAATCACATAACAAGGATTGTGGAAACAAAAGTGAATTAACCAAGTGGCTAAAGTACATAGTAATTCTTGAACGTAGTTCATGCATATGTTATTATTTCCATGAGTTTTATTGCTTTCTAATGATGTTCTATTTAGAACTAGCCATTGCTTTACTCAGGATGAAAGGATGAGAAATATGTTAGAAGAAGGGTCTTAAGGGTTAGTAACACAAAAAATAAGAGAAAACTTACTTGAGGATATTTCTTAGAAGCTTAAAGTTATTCTAAGTATACATAACTTATCGATTCTACATTCTAAGCACCAAGATAAATCATTAGTATGTAGAACCTACAGAGTTAAGAAATCATGGAAAACACAATCCAAGTTCACCATTCTCATTGATTATCTTAATATAAATAGATATTTGTTCACTTTTTACTTTAACTAAAAAAATTGTTTACTTTTACTTTTAAATCCTCTGATTGGAAATAAATGGGAGAATCCCAAACAACCGCATTGACCTAGGTCCTAACCATACTCCTAGTAGGATCGACCCTAATCTTGGTTGGTTTTTATACTTAACAACGATCACTTTATACTTCATTTCAAGGTGTACTTTGAGCGACATCACTCATACACTTCCTCAGACACATTTTTCTTTTGTTCTAGAGACCTATCCTGAAGTCTAGGTTTGGTTTTACGAGCACTCTTCTTATTTTTGGATTATATGGTTGCTTCACCACATTTTGTGTTCCTATTCGGTGGCATAGTACTTGAAGGAGAGAGTATTAGTACAATAAACAAAAATGAAAAGCAAAAAAAATTGATGTTGTTAAAGTACAAAGGGCGTCCAGGAGTGATGAATGGAGTCCATGACCTGTGGACTAGCCTCGTGAACTCAATGTATAGATTTCAAATTGCAGTACATTAATAGACGGAGAAGGTCCACAAGCCGTGAAATAGATTCCACACTTGTGAAATCCCCTCACGTACCATTCTAGTGACTTAATCAACCCATTTTTAGTTTTAAAGGTACATAATTTGTTACCATCATCTAACTTTTAAGGATACAATCAATGGAATTATTCCTAGAGGTTGTAAGTCTCTGCATTAAGTGAAGTTACTATGACTTCTTTATTAACATAAATTCAACCATTAAGCACACAATCCGGGTCACTCATCTTTGCTCAACAAAATCAACAAACAATTTAGTTGGGAGTTGGTGGTCAAGACAATCCTTACATCATTTTTGAGGAAATTTAATAGATGATAATTCTAGCCAACTCAATTCATGGGAAGAACCATGCCAATATGGAAATTCTAAGCACTATATGAGCCAATTTAAACAATATGTTATCATGTGCCTTTTTGCACAATTTTATTCACCTAAATTAGTCCATAAATTTCTGTTTGAAAGTACCTATCTATGACCTTTCTAAATTACTATTATTTTATGGGTGAATCAAACCCTACTTCAATTAATAAGAAATCCAAGTACATTTTAGGTAAATTAAAAATAAAGAACATACCTTAATAGAGTTGGATAGTTGAGTGAGATAATATTTTAAAAAAAATTGATCCACTAGGATGGAGGATTGACTATATATTGGGGTTATGGAGCTTGGGGTGATCAAGTTAAGGAAGAGGGTATTTATAGAGAGTAAATTTAGGTTATGGGGATTGTGTTTGGTGAATATGGATGGGCTCTTTGAGTGCTTTTGGAAAATATTAAACTCCCGCTTCTTAATATTTTAGTCGCGATACATCTTTATCCTTTCATTGTAAAGATTTAAACTCTTATTATCTCTCATATGAAATTCATCCAACTCATTCAGTTGATCAAGCCTCAAGCAGAGGCATCACCACAGTTCAAATTCAGCTTCTTGAGTGCCCACATGGCTTTATGCTCAAGATCAACCAACAAATAACACATTTTTCCATATATGAGTTGATAGAGAGATGTACCTTTAGGGGTCTAAAATGCATTCTAATACACTTGTAAAGCATCATCTAACTTCTGGACCAATCTGTTCTATTTGTTTTTATAGTCCTTACAAGGATTATCTTTATCCCAATGCTGGAGACCTCAACTTGCCCACTAGATTATAGATGATAAGTTACTGCCACCCTATGCTTTTCACAATACTTATCAAGAAGGGCAAGAAACAACAGATTACAAAAATGAGATTCTCCGTTACTAATGATTTCCTTTGGTGGTACCATACTAAGAAAACTATATTTCTTCAAAAACTTAATGACTCTCTAACTCTTCCTATAGGGTATCACAAATGCCTCTACCCACTCGAAAACATAGTCAATAACTACAAGCATGTATTTCTTTCCATTCAAGATCATAAATGAACACATGAATCCAATACCCCAAATATAAAATAGCTAAATAACAAGAATAGGAGAGAGATGAATTTCTTTCTTTCTTGATATTATATCTTTTCTTTAACATTGTGTAATGATCCTCTCGGTAATTTCCTTGATTTTCATACATTTATGGCATTTTGAGCCTTCCCCCAGATGCTATACGTTATTTAAGACTTGCCAAAACTATCATTTCAGTTATGGTATAGTTTGTTTGAGTTTTATGCTCATTTCCTTATTTTGGAGCTTTCACTATTAAGGAATTGGTCTCAGACCAATACTCCTTGTAAACGACCTCAAATGATAATTTGGACAGTGTCATCAGCTTTAGAACTTTGATTTTAGGATAAGGGGACCCTTGGTTTAGGTCCAGAGGCTCCCAAACTTATTTTGTCTATCAGGTGGATTATATGAAAAATAGAACTATATGTGTGGGCCGCATATTTAGTTGAAATAATATTAGATGAAAGTTTCAATGGTTTCATTGAACCTAAATTATTGAACTTGGTATGCTATCATAATTTATTTGTGTTCAGGGGGTTCTAAATGAATCTTAAGCAAGTCGAAGTCCATTTCAAACTTAGAAAACTTGATGCCTCGGGTTGCTAGTGCAACTACTTAAGTGGTTATTTTACCAATTAAGTTGTCATCACTTTAGTGACATTGGGTTGTTTTAAAGGCATTGGCCATTTGTCCAATGTTCACATAATCAGTCAATGTACTCATTAGCAGACATCACTTTAGCGGCCTAGGAACTACTTTAGCAATGCCCATGTCTCCGTGCCAGACTGCTTTAGCGATTGAGGAGCCGCTTAAGTGACTAGGTGACTATTTAAGTAGTACCTAGGGATTTTTAAATACCTTTATTCATCCAAAATTCTCATTCATTTTTTGATAATTTTCCCATTATTGTTAGTGCTTGAAGAGAGGAAAGAGTGGGAATCATCCATTGAAGCTAAAATAAGCTATTCTAACAAGCCTTGGTCATTTTCCATTGATTTTCCTGTCAAAGTTCCAACCTATTTCATTCTAATTATTATAAATTAGGTATTTAAATCACTATACCTTAGGGGATAATTTGGTCTCCTATTTATGCACCATTTGTGCTCAACTTTTGAGCACACGTTCAGAATTTTTCAAGGGACCTCATGACAGATTCAATCTTAGATTCCATTTATGGGCCTATGAGGCCCTTTCATGACCTAAATTTTGACATGTCCCTTTATATAGAAATTGGTCTCGTATTACTCCAAATGAAGTGTAGATGACTATTTTATAGTTTGGTGGAATTTTGGGATTGTTAAACAAAGGTGGGAGATTCATGGATGACTCAAACTTATGGTTCGAGATTTATGTAGGGTTCAATCTACTCTTCTTTACAAGAAAATTTATGATATATATTGTATGTTAGGTAATGATGATAGGATATGATTAGGGTAGAACACCATGACTTAGCCTAATTTAGGAGTTTAGGGATAATAGGGTAAATTAACCCTTAAGATGAAATACTTTTTAAGGATAGATGATCCTATCACCCTAGGTTAGTAGCATGTAATCATAGTTTATTCTAAGGACACTTTTGTATAAGGTTTATTACTTGAAATAGAGAATTTGATGATGGTTTTCCCCTAATTAAAGTATACCTTTATTAAAGTAATATACTATTGGACCTGTGGAATAGTTATAGTACCAATTGGACTCCAGGTGAGTATGTTATCCTTATAAAAGATGTACCTTTAGTCTATAGAGTATTAGGCACTCATGATTATATTTTTATACTAGTGATAGCTTGTTTAGATTTTGGTGCATTCATGCTCACTTAGTGGTATTATTCCAAATAAAAGCCTGATTCTAATATTTTTCTTAAAAGGGATTTATTCGTACTTTTCACTCTTAAAATGGGTTTTTTTATAGAAAGGAAATCATACCACCTCACTCAATGATTTACGAGCTTTTACGACTAAAAATAATGTTTTAGAAATTTAATCGAGATTGATTCTGGTCCATGATTTATCAACTCTTTTACCAGTACCATTTACTTAGATTGTCAGAGATTTTGACCCTTTTTACTGTATTACAATGATTAAGTTTTCGAGTTGATCTTGTGTAATAGACTTATAGACTTGCACTTTTTAGCCATGGTTTGAGTTTGTGCATTTATTATATATACATCTCTTTGGTACTGGATGGAGTTTACTTATGATGATGACTATTAGAAATCCTAGATTAGGATCAGGTTAGTGTATATGTATATTCCCAAATCCCCTAGGAGCCCCCTTGTGTATGAGCTGATCTGCAGATAAGAGAAGTCTCTATAGGTCCTGCCATGGTGAGCCCACAAGCTAGAGGAAGTGTATACACTTTGTATGTTATGTCACTTGGATCATTTATGGTATTATGGATTTACTTTGCATTTATTCAAGCATATACATTGCCTATCACTAGTATATTATTTGGTGCTTATATATATCAGCCTTAGAGGGATTACCTGAGTATAGGATATGATTGTCCTATTTTGTGTTTTGATTGAACCTTTTGATTATTTGGGGCCCTGGTTAGGTATTGACTATCTAGGTGAGTTGGTTGCTTTATTATTGATATTATGGCTAGTTTATAGCTAGCTGATTATAGATTGTTATTGAGGTTAAAGGTATGATCCTGATCCCTTATATTTTTATGGTAATTTACATTATGGATAGTGTATTTGTAGTTACATATTTTAACTATAGGCCCAGATCATGCCAGCATTATCTCTCCTAGATGGGTTAGGTATTCCAAGAGCGATTAGGTTGGCTATGTTGGGTTGTAAACCTATGTTAATATTGTATACTTATATATATATAGATATGGCATTAGCTTGTATCCCTCTCTTCCCTTATTTACTCATATTGTATATACAATCCTTGACCATGTATACTACTATATATTCTTCTTGTACACTTTATTTATATATTAGATAGTGATATACAATGTAGTATTTTAGTTCCTGATAACAAAATGAATAGGATTATTAGAACTTATTGACTCTCTAGTTATCATGTTATCTCCCTAGATAGTTGCCTATAATTTATGTTCTTGCATGCAAGTTTTTGATATTTCATTATCTGTAGAGCTCAGTCGGTAGTTTTCTACTGAGTACAACGTGTTCTGTACTCATGCTATACTTTTGTAGCCTACAAATTATTATATAGATTCTTTCCATTGTTGTGTGCATTATGCATAGCAGCTATGGATCAATGATTTGGGGTGGGCTCCTAGCATTTGGAGTACTACTATTCTCCCTCTTGCTGTTTAGGCTGATGTCTATATTGTATTCATAGATGGGTTATAGCTATATATTTATTAAGTATTTCACTTATTTTTTTCTGGTATTAGAAGCTATTGTACTAACTTCACCAGGTTTTAGGATGGATTTATTATATATATATATATATATGTTAGTCTTTGTGTTATATTTATTCTATATTTCCTTTGTTTTTTGGATAGTCCATTACAATTGACACTGAACTATGGGTTGGCTTACCTACTGGTGGGTTATAACATATGCCATTATGACCTAAGAAATTGGGTCGTGACATATTTTTATTAGAGCCTAGGTTTGTTGTAACAAGAGCTAAGTGTTTAGTAGGGTCATGCGAATTAGTGTGGAGACATTTGTATCCTATCTTTGAGAGGCTACAAGGCATTCTTTGGAAATTCTATTCCTGTCTCCTTATTGTGGGCCTAAATTTTGATAAGCCTCTAGTACATTCTTTGGCTCTATTATGTTCCAAATGGAAGATATGAGGTTGTTGACAGTTATGGACAGGAATTTAGCATATGCTTCCAAGGCTTCAGCACAACGTCGGACTAGGGAGACAAAGTTTAATATTAAAGATCCTCAACACCAACCGGAGGATTTTGGTCTAGCCTAGGCTCTGGTAGACTTTGTGACCATCTCAACCTTCAAAGATTAAGCACTAGGGATTTCGATCATTTTTATGGATACCTCACAGGAAGAGATGACATCCAGTTCATCAACCATGTTTTCAACCAGAGTTGGGTTTATTGGTGTTTAGTAATTCCTTGTCTATTTCAAAGTAAAAGATTGGATTTCTTTAGTGGTCCAAACAAACTCCTATGTTATATCCTTCGGAGCATGAGGTGGTGCATGGGTTTATTAAAGAATTAGCTTTTCCACTCTATTTTGCATCGAAGTATTTGATAGCAGCTGGATCTTCATTCTCTTAGGTTGGTCATCATATGAGGGCCACAAAAAAACATGTATTGAGACTTATGCATGTGGTGGTAAGAGGCCATGTCATTAATCTTGTGCTACTGGTATTTCCCCAAGGAGTAGGGATCCTCCTAGTAAGAATAAACTTCACTTACAGCCTATCAGTTCCACGCAGGTAGCATTTCATGCTACAGGTGGCTATCAAATTAGTTATGGTAGTCACAACGGGTAGATTTATTGATAGACCTTACCGAGTATTCAACATAGATCTTTAGGTCGTGGTTCCCATTATGGATCAGCAGGCATAGTACCTCAAAGTATTTCAAGAGCATGTTGTAGTTATGGTAAGATTGTTCATTTGTCTTGCGAGTGCTCCAAGAGTGAGTTGGTTTTTCATACAAAGTTAGGATATGTTCCCCATTGTCCTAGAAATGTTGAGATGTGTTATAATTATGGACAAGATGGTCATTCTAGTATGAGTGACCACAACATAAGTTGGTCAGCCACTTGTGGTTATCCCTTTATTTCTCGCCAGTTTAGTCTTTTAAGAGTTTTCTACTACTGTAGAGAGAATGGTCATTAGTCCAGATAATTTCACCAATGTGGGATTATTAGTCTTTCATCTCATCAATATCAGTCTCTGTAATACCCCGTATTTCCCTAGCCTAGATTAACCTTCAGTACTTGGGTTATCCTTAATAAATTTTTTTGGAATACATATTAATTTTCAGATTTAAGCCTACCATTGTGTAGGAAATTTAATTTTCTTTCCAACGATATAAAATTTTCCTAAATTCGACAACCGGATAAGAAGTTATGGAGACTTTAAGTTTAAGTTGTTAAACACCGTTATTCAGGAAAATAGCGCATCACGGAGTGTGTCAAAATAGCAACTATCAGTTTCCAGTGTTGCTCCGCGATATTGGCACTTCACGCCATAGACCCAGTTTACAATTGTTAATTTCCAGTGTACCAACGCAATTCTACCGCGTCGCGATGCACTTCCAGTTCACAAACAAAGTGGAAATGCGATACCACCTCTTTGTGCCACCATGCAATTTCCGAGTCATCATTTTCTAGTGGCTTGGCGCGATAGTGGCGCGTCACACCAGCGGTCCAGATTGGGAAAATTTCTTAAATAATTAAAGTTGCGTCAAGGTTAAAACAGTCTTTTCCCATGATTTTATTCCGCTCAAATATAGGATATAAGCCCTAAAATGTATAAAACCCTTCATTATTCACTTTTTTCCAAAATCAAACGATAATTCTCTCTCTAGAAAACAAACCCTAGCTCTCAAGAACCAGGGTCCATCCTAAGAATTTCTCCAAGAACTCATCAAATTAAGGTATGTTAGATGTTCATCCATGGATCCTTACCTTCTATGTAGCCCAAGAATCCTGTTTCAATATAAAAGATTTATGATTTCCATGTTTAAATTAGATTGAAATCATATTCATGATGTTGATTGAGTTTTAATCCATGATTTAGATCACAAGTTCCAAGAATTGATTCTAGTATGTGTTGAATTACATTATATTCATGATAAACCCTTCAATTTGTAAGTTCATTGTTGTAACCATGTTAACCCTAAGTGTTTATGATTTAATGAACGAAGTATGCTTTCCATGTATTTGATAAATTGTATATGAGAATGAAATAATGCCAATATAGAATGCTAACATGCATTCCCCATTCATGTACAAGTTAATGCATTAGAAGTGTTTGATGAAATGTCTTTATGAATGAGTTTTGACAAAGTGAACATTGTTATATTATTTGAGATTATGATTTTCTATACTTTTCATGCTATCGAGTCTTGGGGGTATTTAATACTCGATAATTTAGCTGTTTTCCTAGAGCCAGTGTTGGTGAGAGGATAGTATCAGTCATGTCATGATTAGTAGTACTCTCAGTCAATTACAGAACACAGTAGAACTTTGTCAGTTACAAAACATAGGAAAACTCCATAATCTCAGTGAATTTAATTCAGTCCAGTATAACAGTTTAGTGTCTTCAGCACCGAGTAAACCCAGAGGTGGGGGCACACCTTCCAGCAGAAGGGTGTAATCATTAGAAGTAATCCTTGCATTCTAGAACTACGTGACCAGTGTAGGGTGAGATATCAAACCTTCCAGTTGAGGGTTGATGAGGTTCTTTACCTGCCAGTAAAGGGTACCACCATTCTCGTTTAGGGAACCTACTAGTAGAGGGTTACTCTTCAACTTGTCTTTACCCGTGACATGATACTGACACCCTTCTAATTGGGGATATAGATTGGAACCTAGCTCAGTTATCTTATATTATTTGGGGCATGTCAGTTAGATTATTACCTCCCATAGTTTCAGTTTCGATCTCAATCTTTAGAATAGAACTTAGTTCAATTCTATAGATTCAGGACTTTTAGATAAAGTCACTCGGTTAATATTAATTCAGATTATCAGTCATCCCAGATTATCAATAAGTTTAGTTATCAGTTATCAGATTCAGTTCTAGTAGATTCAGTCCCAATATGAACAGTATGTTCAGTAGTTACAGATCCTCCATATATGTTAATCCAACTCTTACATATCATTCAGTTAGTTATTGTTCATGCATATGAACCTATGCATTAAGCCTTACCTCATTTAGCATACTATTATATTCCTATGTACTGACCGCATACCCGTTTCTTGCTCTGTGATTTTTCATATCATAGGTTCGGACACTCAGGTTCCTGACTACGCTTAGACAGATTCATTCTGTTGTAGAAGATTTAGCAGTGATTCCTCATCTATCGAGGATATGTTTTTATTTCAGTACTTTATCTTAGTAGTATTTTAGTAAAAGGAGTTAGTTGGGGGGTTGTCCCATCAACTCCAATTTCAGACAAATTCAGTTAGAGGCTTTTTAGACAGTATCCAGTTTTACATATGTTATATTTTATCAATATTTTAGAAGTTTTGAACCTTATGGCATTTTAGCCCATTATTCTGCATTTATTTCAGTATTATTGTTCAATGCTCACAGCAGATATCATTCATGGGTTAGCTTGTGGTCCTTTAGGATCGCAAGCACCGTGTGATGACTAGGGGGTAGTATCGGGTCGTTACAAACTTGGTATCAGAGCCTAATGTTCAATATATTCCTAGGGAGTTTGAAAAGCTGCATCGCATAGAGTCTTATGCATGGTTGTGTAGCGCGCCACACTTATGGAAAGGAGGCTATGAGATGTTTTAGGAAAAATTTCCCTTCTTTCAGTATTCATGTCCTGCGAGTGAGCATGAGCTCAAGTTAATCTCTCAGTTTAATCCGCTGCTTCCTTTTATTTACAGAACATGCCTCCCAAAAGTGCTAATGAAAGAAAAACGGATACCAGTCATCCCCTCAGCCCGTTCAGGCAAATCCCCTGGATGAACATGTCTCTTAAACAGATTCAGAGTTGCATTCACTACTCTAGCCAGTTCAGTAGAAGCTTAGAATGAACGACCAGGTGTTGTTCCGGTCAACCCAGTGACCAATACTGCTACAACTAGAATTTGAGACTTTACTCGGATGAATCCTCCTTTCTTTACGGGATCTAATTCAGAAGACGATGCATATGAGTTCTTCGATTAGGTTCAAAAATTCACAAGTATCATGGGAGTGACTTCAAGTGAGTGTGCTGAGTTAGCCGCCTATCATCTACAAGATGTAGCCCATACGTGGTTTAAGAAGGGGTAAATATACAGAGCCCATAGAGTTAGACGAGTTTTCTAATACCTTCCTAGGTAGATTCTTTCCCTTAGAGCTGAGAGAAGCCAAAGTTTTAGAGTTCATTAATCTCAGAAAAAGTAGTATGTGCGTAAAAGAGTATTCCCTCAAGTTTACTCAGTTATCCAGGTATATTACCCATATAGTGGCAGACAATAGGTCCAGAATAAGCAAGTTCATATTTGGGGTGTCAGATAGTGTGGTCAAAGAGTGCAGAACTGTGATTTTGATTAAGGAGATGGACATATCTAGGCTTTTGGTCCATGATCAATAGATTGAGGAGTAGAAGATTAAAAAGAAGGAGAGAAAGAATAAGAGGTTTAGAACAACTCGCTTTAATTTCAGTCAGCCTAAGTCAGATAAGAGTAACCATTCCCAGTTTCATCCAAAGTTCTTAGTCCCAACTTCATTCTCAGCAGTGTATCGATGACCCAGGATAGCGTAAGCAATGGTCGTACTAATCCATTTTGCGGAGTGTGTGGTAAGAATCATAAGGGTGTTTGTAGAGCTGGTAGTAATGTTTGCTTTGAGTGTGGCAAGCCAGGCCAGAGAGTCAAAGATTATCCTCAGTCACGTTCTTAGGGTCAGTATAGTTGTCCTTCAGCTCAGTCAAGTCACCCAAATCAACAAGGTACCTCTTCCAGTGCCACCAATGGACAATGCCTAAATAGGTTTTACGCACTTCAGTCCAGATAAGATCAGGAAAGTTCTCTTGATATGGTCACTGGTATGTTACACATCTCCTATTTAAATATTTATGCTTTAGTTTCAGATCCCAGATATTCAGTTAGGATTTAGTTCGTAGGTGCCCCGTGCATCGTCTCATGTTTTTCCATAGTATCTCAGCCAAGTTAGCATTCTTGAGGGACATAGTATCCCAAGGGGAAGATGCACTATAATACCTGAGCTATCACAATCTAAACCTTTCATTTTCTCTTCATGTAGCGAATCCAGTTAAAGTAATGGGTCTTCATAGTTGACCATCAAGTTTGAATCTCAGCTATATGACCATCCCCCTATCATGACACGTATCCAAATAATCAGTTCAGTTCATGTATCATGATTCAGACTTAGTCATGTCCCCATGTTCCCGTTCATGCATATTCAGTCACGTATTTATTAATCCATTCAAACATGTATTCATGCATCAGACATGCATGTTAAGAATGTAAGTTTAGTCTATCAGACCAGTCATGTAATCATGCTTCAGTTATGCCTGTCTAGTTCAGTACGTAAACTCAGTTTGTTCGTAGTCTCTCAGCTTAACTAGCCACATTCGAGGACAAATGTTCCCAAGGGGGAAATATTATAATACCCCATATTTCCCTAGCCTATATTAACTCTCATACATGGGTTATCCTAAATAAATTTTTTGGAATACTTAGTAATTTTCAGATTTGAGCCTGCCATTGCGTAGGAAATTCAATTATCTTTCCAACGATAAAAAATTTGCCTAAATCCGACAACCGGGTAAGAAGTATGGCAATTTTAAGTTTCAGTCATTAAACACCATCATTCAGGAAAGTAGAGCATTATGGAGTGTGTCAAAATAGCAACTGTCAGTTTCCAGTGTTGCTCCGTGATGTTGGCGCGTCACGCCATAGACCCAGTTCACAATTATAAATTTCCAGTATATCAATGTGATTCCACCGTATCACGGTACACTTCAATTTCATAAAGAAAATGGCAATGTGATACCACCGCATCATGCCACCATGCAATTCCCAGTCATTATTTTCCACTGGCTTTGCTCGATAGTGGCGTGTCGCGCCAGGGGTCCAGATCGAGAAAATTTCTCAAAAAATTAAAGTTGCACCCAAGGTTAAAATAGTCTTTTCCTATGATTTTATTCCGCCCAGATGTGGGATTTAAGCCCTAAAAACGTGTAAAACATTTCATTATTCACTTTTTCCTAAAATCAAAAGGTAATTCTCTCTCAAGAAAATAAACCCTAGCTTTCAAGAATCAAGGTCAATCCCGAGAATTTATTCAAGAACTCATCAAATTAAGGTATGTTAGATGTTCGTCGATGGATCCTTACCTTCCATAGAGCCCAAGAATCCTTTTTCAATATAGAAGATTTATGATTTCCATGTATTAGATTGAATTTATGTTCATGATGTTGTTTGAGTTTTAATCCATGATTTAGATCATAAGTTCCAATAATTGATTATAGTATTGTTTAATTACATGATATTCATGATAAACCCTTCAATTTACAAGTTCATTGTTGTAACCATGTTAACCCTAAGTGTTTATGATTTAATGAACCAAGTATGCTTCCCATGTGTTTGATAAATTATCTATGAGAATTAAATAATACAAATACAGCATGCTAAAATATATTCCCCATTCATGTAAAAGTTAATACATTATAAGTATCTGATAAAATATCTCTATGAATGAATTACGACCAAGTGAACATTTGTATATTATTAGAGATTATGCTTTTCTGTTAGTTTCATGCTATCGAGTGCTGGTGGTATTTAATACCCGATAATTTAGCTGTTTTCCTAGATCTAGTGTCGGTGATAGGATAGAATCAGCTATATCACGATCACTAGTACTATAAGTCAGTTGCAAAACTCAGTATAACACAGTCAGTTACAGAACTTAGGAAAACTCAGTAATCTTAGTAAATTCAGTCTAGTTCAGTCCAATATAGTGGTTCAGTTGGGAGTAGGATTCAGCATCGAGTGAACCCAGGGATGGGGGCTCACTTACCAGTAGAAGGGTGTGATTCTTAGAAGCAATCCTTGCATTCCAGAACTACGTAGCCAGCGTAGGGTGAGACATCAAACCTTCTAGTTGAGGGTTGATGAGGTGCTCTACCTTCTAGTAAAAAGTACCACCGTTCTCATTTAGGGAACCTACCAGTAGAGGGTTACTCTTCACCTTGTGTTTACCCATGGTACAGTACTGACATCCTTCCAATTGGGGTTACAGATTTGACCCCAACTCAGTTAACTCATCTTATTTAGAGCATGTCAATTAGATGATTACCTCTCATAGTTTCAGTTTCAGTCTCAGTCTTTATAATAAAACTCAGTTTAGTTCTACAAAATCAAGACTGTCAGATAAAGTCACTCAGTTAATTGTAATTTAGATTATTAGTGATCCCAGATTATCAGTATGTTCAGTTATCAGTTATCAGATTTATTTCCAGTATACTTAATCCTAGTATGCACAGTATGCTTAGTAGTTACAGATCTTCTATGTATGTTAATCCAGCTCTTGCATGTCATTCAGATAGTTATTGTTCATGCATATGAACCCATGCATTCAGCCTTACCTCATTTAGCATACCAGTACATTCCCACATACTGATCGCATACCCGTTTCTTGTGCTCTTATGTTTCATAGCATAGGTTTGGATGCTCATTTTCCTGACCGTACTTAGCCAAATTTAGCCAGCAGTAGCAGATTTAGTAGTGAGTCCTCATCTATCAAGGATATGCTTTTATTTCATTACTTCAACTTAGCAGTATTTTAGTAGATAGAGTTAGTTGGGGGATTGTCCCATCAACTCCACTTTTAGAAAGATTTAGTTAGAGGCTTTTCAGAATAGATTTTCAAACAGTATTCTATTATACAGATGTTATATTTTATTAGTATTTTAGAAATTTTGAACCTTATGGCATTTTAGCCCACTATTCTGCAGTTATTTCAGTATTATTGTTCAATGCTCATAGTAGATATCATTCATGGGTTAGTTTGTAGTCCTTCGGGGTTGCTAGCACCGTGTGATGACTAGGGGAAAGTCTCAGGTCGTTACAGTCTCATAGTATTATAGCACCTTGAGTTAGAGGTTATGCACTTAGTACCTCAATTGGTGATTCACACACTATGTAATTTATTAGATTTCTACTACTTTAAGCACATCAGGCTTGTGATTTTGGGTTTTCACTTTGATCGGTGTGCCTTTTATTTCATGCCTTCACCTTGTCATTTGAGTGTATTAGGGTTTTCACACCTATTGATGATTATGAATCTTGGAAGGTTTATATTGATTGTTGTGTTCCTTGGTGTAGAGTTCCTGATTATATGACTACCTCATAGATCATTTCTTTTAATAGTGGATACAGTGGATCAATATTTACATTTTCCTAGGGGTATAGCATTTGGTTTTGAGTCCCATTTACCTTGGCATATTGGTCTTCTTATGGCCCCAGAGTAGTATTTATTATTTATTTTCATTTTTGGTACCACTACTCTTTATATTGATGTTTATATTGTTATTGTTGTTGTTATTGTTATCATTATTTGGCATTGATTAATTCTTACTTTATTGGAGGCTAAATTAGTATAATCTAGTTTAAATTCCCTTTCTCGCAGTTCTTGTTCATTGTCCAAGGTGGGTAGTATGGTTTGATGGTTTCTCTCTTGTAGCAATGTGAGGTTTGTCATTTTCATATTTTATTGGCAATGCTAGGTCAGCTGTTGAGTGGGCTATGTAGGGAAAAGGTAGGTTGGACTTCTATGGTTTTATTGTTATGCTACAGTTGGCAAGTTAGTTTTATCACCTATTTTGGTGTTTGGGATTATGGGGCTTACTTTTGAGACTACTGGGATGGCTATCCTTCTTTATAGATCATTTTTGAGATTAACCAGTTTGGGATCCATTTTTTTTATCCAGATAGTTCATTGCCCAGTGATAGTCTTGATATTGATGTCAAAAGGTCTTAGACTTTCCTTTTCGGTTTGTTGGGTTTGTCTCCTAGTGATAGCTTTGAACTTGGTGTTGGTGCAGAGTTGGATACTCTATTTTTTCTAAAATGTGGTTCTTGTTCTAGTAAAGTTAAGGGAAGTGGAGATAGGTGATCTTTTCCTGTGACCGCTTCTTAAGTTAGCTAATTATGAATTTGCTATCTAGATTTACTTGGTTTGTTTTTTTTGTAGTGGACTTGACAGTGGTGTTTACGTTAAGATTGGTACTCTATTATACTTTGATGTGATTTATGGCTTATTTGGTTAAGGTTGTTTTACATGGGTGGATTCACGAAATCCATAGTTTTAATTTTTTTCAGCCTAGTATGACTTCATGGAGTGCTTCTCTTTGGTGATATGTGCCTATGGGTGTTCATGGCTTTCAATGGAGCATTGGATTGATCAATTTCTAGATAAGGTTGTTTTTCTTGGAGTTTCTCGAGTTTGGGTCATCACTATTACTATTTCCAGCCTTGGTTTAGGCTTGTGGGCTCAAGTATTGGACTTTGAATCTTGTGATGGGCTACTTGGAAGTTGTGTTAGCGATCAAAGTGTAGATTCTTACCCATATATAGGATTTGTTTTGATAGTTGAAGTCAAGTGGTTCATCTTCATTATTCATATTTTGTATGGGAGTTTTAGAGCTTGGGTGCAACCTTCTTTTTCAAATTTATCTTAGTTAGGGTTTCACCAATAGGCTGGCTAAGCCTACTCTTTAGCTACCTACTCGGTCTTCTTCAGTTCAGACAGATTGTGGTAGACTTTTGTCAAGAAAGTGGCCCATTGACACTTGATGATTGATCCCTTAGCTTTGACCTTGATTTTTAGTTTTCATCGGAATTTTGGATTGTCTGCTTAGCGGGAGTAGTATGCTCGAATTGGAATTAGCATGGCTTTTTCCCTCAATTGGTGGGGCATTCTAGAGTGGATTATTTGTTTTGGAGAGTTTGTTCTTCGAACTGTTGATTATCAATTTTGAGGGTCATTCGGACTAGCCATAGCTTTGATAGTAGATTATGGACATTAGTCATAACCATTTGTATGCCTAGGTAGCACCTTATAGGCATATCTGTATTCTTTCCATCATGGATTATTGGTGGATCAGCTTCATTTCTTAGAGGTTAGTGTGATGGAGTTTTATGGACAGGACTGGAGTGGCATTTTGGGTGGTTTAGACCATATAGTAGGTTTGGAAGGGAAAAAGAAAGATACATTTGGGTATTAGGGTCAGATGCATGATTCATTCCTTGGATTGCCTTTGTCTTGGGTTAGTTTTTACTTCATTATGTTGGTATCGATGTGGTATCAGTGTGTTGCAATTTGGATTTGCATGCATCAGCCATTCTCGATTCAGTTGGAGGCCAGTTGGTTGTTAATGTTGTGTTTTGGATTTCTTGGAAAGTGAAGTAAGGAAATTAGTTTAAAAGAGGTACCTATTGCAAAATCCCTTAGAAACATTATTTCTTCATAGAGGTTATCTGAAGAGTCATGCTCGGAGTATGCAGGCCAAGTACCTATCCTTTTGAGCTTGCGTGCTCTTTCAATCCATATACTTTCACAGATAAAAGTCCTTTTAGTAGTGGATATTGTAATGACCCTTTAGACCATTACCTCTATTTGCTTGCATTTTCGATGTTTTGAGCATTACCGGAGCTGCTATAGGTCATTTATGACTTGTCAAAACTATCAGTTCAGTTATGGATAACTCGTTTGGGTTTTATGTTGATTTCACTATTTGGGAGCTTTCGTTGTTAAGGAATTGGTCTCAGACCAATACTCTCCTAGTAAACAACCTTTTATGAGAATTTCGACAGCGCCATCAGCTAGGGAATGCTGATTTTTTGTAAGGAGGACCCTTTATTGAGATCCCAATGCTTTCGAACTCATTTTTGTCTATTAGGTGGATTATAAGAAAAATAGAACTATAGATGTGGGCCCCATATTTAGTTAAAATGATCTTGAATCAAAGTTTCTATGGTTTTATTGAGTCCAAAATGTCAAATTTGGAATGGTAGCATAGTTTGTTTACACACACAGGGTTCTGATTGATCTCTAGCACCCAGTTGGAGTCCATTTTGGATTTTAAAAAAATTCTACCTGAGGTTTCTGGTGTATTCTCTTAAGCGGCCATTTGACTGTTTAAGCGATCGTTGCTTTTGCGATATTAGATTGCTTTAGCGGACTTGGCCATTTGGCCTAGGGCTTCATAAATGATCAATATCCGCTTTAGCGAACATTGCTTTAGAGGCCAAGGCACCACTTTAAAGATGTTTGCACCCTCAAGCCTGACCATTTTAGTGAATGAAAAGACACTTAAGCAGCATATGCTTAAGTGACTAGGTGACCACTTAAGCAGTACCTAAGGATTGTTAAATCCCCTTCTTCACCCAAAATTCCCATTCATTTTTTCAAGATTTTTTTACCATTTTGAGTTTGAAGAGAGGAATGAGTGGGGAATCATCCATTGAAGCTAAGGTAAGTTGGCCTATCACTCATTGGTGTTTTCCCATTGTTTTTCTCATTAAATTTCCATCTCATTTGATGGCAAATTCTTAGAAATTAGGTCCTTAAATCCCAAGACATTAGGGGTTGATTGTCACAACCTAATTTCTTAGGTCATGATGGTGCCTACTATAACTAACCAGTAGGCAAGCCAACCCATAGTCCAAAACTTCCAGTAATGGACTACCTTAACAGATAAAGGAAAGAATGAGGAATAAGTATAATAAAGCTAACATACATAAGATAATCCCAAACCCGGTGAAATCAGCACAAGAACTTCTAGTATAATAATAATACAAAATGAAGTACCAAGGGAATTACACTGATGCAACTCATCTATGAATACAACATAGAGACTAGTCTAGTACATAAGAGGGAGGAAATTAATATTCTGAATATTGGGAGCTCACTCTATGTTTCTAAACCATGACTTCTCCACACGACGCTCACAACACCGGTGATAACCCGTACTATGATCTCCAGGTTGCACACGTGTAATATGAGTGCCAAACATATGGTACTCAATAGGCAATTGCCGAATGAGATCCAAAGATAATGCACATATATATATCATACAAATAGGAATAGAGTTTAAGCCTAAATGTCCAGCAACCACATAATAAATTCAGTGAGATAGTAAGGGTAAACTATTATACTCATACCAAAGAACTAAACATAATAAGGCTGAGGAAGTATTGATAATGCCCAAAGTATACCTTCAATCTGAACATAATGCGGTTGCTATCAAATATAGTAACCCAACAAGGGTTGGGGTCGAATCCCAAGGGAATACATGCAATTTTGGTTGTTAACTATTGTAATCAATATACAAAAATGAAAAAGTAAATGGGGGGATTGTGGTGGAAATATTGAACAAGTAACAAACATTAACTCTGTTTGTAATCAGTCGTAGATGAGCACTATGATTATGTTCCCCCTGTCTTCTCAATTCAGTAGGCTTATCTTTCTTTATTGAACCAACCCAATACCTTGCATGCAAAATCTGATAAGTTATGTACCATCAACTATCTTTTGGACTAGTTGATGGATTTCACCCATTAACTTATAAGTCTCAGGATGTTGTCTTACTCACCCTTATACTTGATCCCAATTAACTATTACCTTTTGGGTCTCTAGTTATTAGACGATAGTTAACGATCATACTTAGATAATACCTATCAGCCTAGATCGAAGTTAATCTGCAAATCACTATTGTAATTATCTTTTCCCAGTCACTGCTCTTTTGGAGTAACTAACAATAATCTAGGCGGGATCCTAACATTTGAAACCATTAATACATCTATTAAATAGAAGATAATACAATGCATGCATTGGTATCATTTCAGAACAACATAGCACTTTCCCTACTTCGTCAATCCACCAAGGTTCTCAAAACCCTAGCTAAGGGTTTTAGACGCTCATGCTTGTGAAATAATCAACTACATTCAAAATTGAAAGCATAAGATGAAATCACAATAATAACAACTAAAAACCTAAAACATTAACTGAATTATAAATCAAAATTAATAAAAAATAATTCCAAGACCAAATTCAGATTTCAGAATAACAAAATATATTTGTAAATAAAAAGAATGCGTAACCTCTACTGAAAAACACATAAAGGGTATTTATATTGCATGATGAAACCAGAAAAATAAAATCCCCAATGAAAAATGATAAATGGCATCGGTAGCCACTTACTTAGGCCACATACTGTCCGCAAATACTACATGTGGTCCACTTATGGACCCAAGTAAGTGCCAAAAAATTTTCCTATACTGTTTACTCTCTGGATTTTGGACTTCTGGTGCTTAACTTACCCACTTGTAGTCTGTAAGTACTACATTTCATCTACAAGTACTACATTTAGTCCACAAGAAGACACAGGTAAGTTCCATAAATTTTCCTTCAGCTTTTGCACTCTCTGGATCTTCAGTCCTCACACTTACTTTTGCCACATACGGACCACACATGCTACATGTGATTTGCATGTCGACATAGGCAAGTGCCAGGTCTTCAAATTCCTGCAACCAAGCTTTTGGAAATCAAGTTCTTGTATATGCTTTTGTCAAATACACATGGTAAATGCCACAAATATAAAAAAATGCTCAAGTAAGTAGCCAAAAAATCCATTTTCATCTTTTTATTGAACTTTGCATCCAAAACCTAATTTTCCGTAAAACATACCCAAAACACATCATATCTAACAAAACTACTTAAGAAACTTGCATATTTCCATTATTTTAAGCATAAAAAATGCTATATTTCTATAGCACATCAACACCCTCAACTTGGAACGTGTGTGTGTCCTCAAGAAACACAACAAAATAAAACAAAACCTAACGCTTAACTAGAAGAATCTAAGTTATATTGGGCAGTCAATCAATGATTAAAGCTCAAAAGACATTACCCACTACCATTTTAACCTTTCAAATCCAACTATGCACAATCATAAAGCATAACAATGTGATATAAAGGGATAAAGATATCGCAGTACACTAGCAACAGACAACCATGCGTATATACAAATCATATTACCCAAACAATTATGCATCTAGCAATATGGAGCATGTACCCTCACAAAAAAGAGGTCCCACTCACTTATAGATGAAATCAAACATGTCAATGCATGGACAGTCAAGAGAAACTTAAACTCAAAAGAGAAATTCCAATAAATGTGCATCAAATAGCATAGGCTTGCCCTTATTTTCTTTAACTTAGTTCTCAAAAAATCAAGTTAGGATCACTATAGAACTTTATTCGGCTTGTAATATAGGCTTGAGAGGATGGTATGGTACATATGGATATATCAAGTTAGTAAGCTTCATTGGCACTACACTAGCTTTAGAGTCCATATTTTAACCAATTTCTTTTTATTTCTCCCTTTTTATTTTAAAGCACATTTAGGTTGGGTGTGGTTTCTTATTTTTTTCATTATCAACTTTTTCATATTTTTCTTTTTCTTTTTATTTTCCTTTTTTTCATTTGCTACCACTCCTAGACCTAGTTTCTTTTTCTTTTTCTTTTTTTTTCATAACCACTATACATTATGCACCCCTATGATAGCCACCCTCAACTTAGGCGATTTGCCTGAGTTGAGGTGCACAATGTCCAAGGAGGACTAGGGCCAAAATAGGTTCATTGTAACACAAATGGGCAGGTGAAAGGAAAAAAAAAGAAATATGATATAAGGCTCAAAACAAGGATCAAGGGGTACTATTTCACAATGGTGAGGTCATTTAGGCTAAAAGTGGACTTCAATAAAAAATGGTCTATGATCCTTTCCTAACCAACTATCCCACAACCTAAGTAAGACTAACTGGGCAAGTTCTGAATTTAACACACAAAGGGAACTAAGTATCATCTCATACACACATGAAACAAAGTCAATATTACAAGTTACTACCTATCTCGATAATGCAATTGTTAGTAATTGATTATCATGTCCCTAATCCTAATCCCATAACAAAATTCACAATACTCACATATATATACATTCACAGTTAAAAAATAATTTTAGAAAGGTGTCATTTCTTTTTAAAAATCAATCAAAACATGAAAACTGTCCTAAATACATAAAAATATCCTAATTACACAAAAAAACACAACACAATATGAAACAAAAAATAATACAACACAAATTTTTAACCTAGATACGATTGTTGTTCAACTATACCGCAGCAGACAGGAAAAGAATCACAGCAACAAAAACCTGTGGTGGCTAAGGTTTTCCCCACCCCCAACTAAAAGACTGCATACTTTCCCAATACATAAAAAGATAAAGTAAAATAGAGGGAAGTGAGAACATACTTGGGATGCACTAAGAGTTTGTGTACCTTGGGTTACCTTTAAAGAAGTGCCTGATTTGCCAGCATGGCACGACTCAGTTACCTTGGCTACTCTGACTTCGCCAAGATCTATCTCAACAAAGACTTTCACTTTCTGTAGGTTTTCCATGTAGTGCTTCACTTGCTGCCCATTCACCTTGAACGGGGTTTCACTGTCATGCTTTATTTCTATTGCACCATGTGAGAATACCCTAAACACAGTTAATGATCCATTCCACCTAGAATTCATCTTGTAAGAAAATAAGTAGAGTCTTGAATCATAAAATAAGACCAAATCACTAGGTTTAAATATCCTTTTTTATGTTTTCCTATTATGATACATCTTTATTCATTCTTTGTATATGGAAGAGATCTCACATGCACGTAGTCAGAATTTATCTATCTCATTTACCATTCTCAACCTCAAGTTTTCTGCTTTACACCACTCAAAATTTAACCTTTTCACTACCTGTAGTACGTTATGCAATAGAATGCCTTGACATATATAAGCTGATATGGGGATGAAACTATGGGGTTCTTATAAGCTGTTCGATAGGCCAACGATGCATCATCTAATTTCCTTGACTAGTTAGTCCTATTGGAATTCATAGTTTTCTCCAATATGGACTTGATTTCTATATTAGAGACCTCAACTTGCCTATTGTCTAAGGGAGGTAAGGTTTTGTGTAATGCCCTAATTTTTGGGTGCTTGAAAATTTTAGAAACTTTATCCTCACTGTCTTGATTACGACTTCCCCTACAAGTTGTAGGGAGTTTTAACGGGTGCTAGGGACCCAATCATAACCAAATTAGTAAGTGTGTGACTAATTTTTTCTTTGAGTATGAGCGGCTCACTAAGAGATGTAAGGACTCATTATGAGTCATTGGGTGTAAATTATAGGAATGCCCAGTGTTTACCACAAATGGATTCTGTGTTGACTACGACTGGACCCTATAAGTCGTAAGGTCCTGTTATGAGTCGTATTAATAGAGTAATAAAGTCAACTAATTATGAGAGCCTTAGTGACTATTTTGTCTACGACTCGTGGTAAATGAGTCCTTATGAGTAGTGTAGTCACCTGACGTCACTGACGACTGATATGCCAAAATTATAACTCTTGTTAGAAAGTGTAAGTGGTCGTTGTCAAATATAGAACCCAACTGGGTTGGGTGTCGAATCCCACAGGGAATACTGTGTTCACTAAGTATTATGGTTATTACTAGACTATTGATCCAAGGTTGCAGAATAGAGGGGGATTTTGATTTATCAATTATATTCACATGTTTGTCACAGAAAGTAATCCAACAATAGGTTATATTGCTAATAGTAATTCAATAAGAGAAGTCAAACTAGAGTTATGGTTACCAAGATGCTTAAGTAGCTAGGGTTTTGAACTATGTTGGATTCCCAATGAACAATTCTTATTTCAAGAGTAATTGAATTCGATGGTTTACCCATTAGTTCCTCAACCTTAATGAGTAACTTATCTCTTAATTCTATAAAACATAAGGAACATAGTATTAATTCAACTATAACTCACATGGGTTGATCCGGTTAAGGCATCCATCCTCTATCCAAAGGTTAAAGCCTTTAGATTAATGTAAACTTTTTCTTTTCCTAACAAGCACTTTTCTATTTGAACAAGTGTTGTTCTTGGGCTCACTTTTCAAGTTTGCAACCAAGAAAAGTCATTAAAGTGAAGAAGATTTTAAGCAATATCTATTACTTAGAGGAATCTACTAGATTCACAACCCAAAATCAGCTTTTCACATCAAGGCTCCCATAACCCTAGTTATAGGAGCTTAGCCACACATTTCCACCAAAGGAAAAGAAGAAACCATTGTGTTATTCATAAATTAATTCAAAGTTTACTTACAAAAGTCACAATTGTTATTCTTCAATATTCAATAGAAAATATGATAAAGGAATCTAGATCCACAAATCTCCAACGAATCTTTGAGAAAAACTATGTAACAATGTATTTTCAAAATGAAAAAACCTAATAAAAGAGAGATTCCTAATAAAACCAAAAACTGGGTATTTATATGTTCCTAGACAAAAAGGATTTAAAATTCGAACTTAAAAATCCACATCCAAAGTGACAGCAAAAGTGGTGGTCCATCGCAAGGCTGACGGTCCTCCATTTGGTCTATCGTTGTTGATCCTGGAAAGTCACTTCTTGGATAAGACTGACAGTCAAAGTGGTGGTCCATCGTAAGACTGAAGGTCCACCATTGTGACCATCATTGATGATCCTTGAGAGTCAAGTTCTGGATAGTCCTGACGGTCGAAGTGGTGGTCCGTAAAAAAACCAATGGTCCACCATGTTGTTCATCGCTAAGTATTTTAGGATGCCTGGTTCTGTTTAGAGCTAACGGCCAAAGTGGTGGTCTGTCGCAAGACGAACGGTCCACCACATAGGCCATCGCTAGGTCTTCTGAAGTCATGGATTCCGTTTGGACTTGACGGTTGAGTTGGTAGTCCGTCGCAAGACTGATGGTCCACCATTTTGACCATCAAAAGTGTTTTTCTGCTAATTTTTTTAGTCTCTTCCTTCAGCTAGCTCCTTACCTTGAAACACTAAAAACCAGCATTAAAATACAACTTCGGTTGCTTGAAAACATGCAATTTTCCCAAGAAAAAGATGAAAAATATTTTGTGAAAATCTGGAACATCAACACCCTCAACTTAAGATAATTACTTGTCCTTAAACAGCTAAGCAACAAATTGCAAATATGAACAATACATGATGGTCATTTACTACTAAACCAATTCTCACACAACCATTCACTTATCATCCAAATCATATGGTTTAACATGTCAGAGTCTATAGCCGACATTGTTTCAAATTCAATTCATCTACACAACATGGATACAAAAATCAATAGAGATCAACCAAATTAAGTATGACTCACGTTGCCCTCACAGACAAGGAGATCCACTACTCATTATATTTTGTGGATATAAATCAAAACCCTCTCACTCATCAAAGAAGTAACCAACATAGCACATACACCCATAAGCTTGCCTTTATCATCCCACACCCCCCTTATAGATGAGTTCTAACATCAAGCAGGTCTTTACTAGACTAGTAATAAGCTATCAGACTAGGTTAGGAAGGAATTTTGGGCAAAAGTGTCTAAGAACTAGGCTTTAACTCTTTTTGCCTTCAAATTCTTCTTACCAGGGTTGTTGTTTTACTAGCTCACTAACCTTTTTATCATTCATTCATGCTTTACCAAGATAATCACTTTATATATATATATATACACAAGCATCAGCCACCCTCAACTTAGGCTGATGCCATAAGTCAAGGTGTATATTGTCTTAACTAGACCAGGGCCAAATGCTCAAATTAAAATTCTAGACCAACTTTCCATTAGGCAGTTACCAGTCCTACAATAGCTACCCTCAACTTAGGTGTTTTTCATAAGTTTAGGTACACATTTCCCATTACTAGGCCAGGTCCAGAGCTAGGAGTCAGTAGTTAAAAGAGAGTTAACTAGAATGCTTGGTGATGAAGAAAAATTAACAAAGGCTCAAATAAGGGTTCAAAAAATAAGAAATTATTTTTTGTAGGGTTAATTACTTTGGATAAATGGACTAAAAGCACAAGGTGGCCTGCCATCCCTTCGTATCTCATCAACTACAAAACAACATCAATTGAACTAGGAAAGTTCTAGGTACTATACTATGTAAGAATTAATACAAATACTCGCACACACAGTGGAAACTGAGTCACACTCATACTACTATTCTTAAGATTTGCATCACATGTCATGTATATTTATAGGTTAATGCCAACTACAGATTCATTAATAGTTGAGCACATATCCTAAGGGACAAATAAATAGTCATATGGAAATAGTCCTAACTTTGTGCCAACATCATTCATCATCCGTATTTACAAAAAGATACTAACACAAATAACACTTTTATTTCATGGACCAACCTTAACAACATAACAAAACTTAAAAGGAAGAAAAATGCAAGAAAAGAAAAATACAAACTTAATATGATCCTAGACATGCCGATTCTCCAAGATAGAACATGGAAGGGTTCAGAATATCGGCAACACAACCCCCCATGGTACAAGTACACCATCCCCATATAAAAAATATATGCATTGTTATAAAAGTATTAAATTAAAGTACAAAGGAATGTGTATATTTGTATTACCTCTTATTCATCTGAGTCATCTGTGAAGAGTGGTGAGGATCCTGCATCCTCACCTGGTGCAATGTTGGGCCCTATTATGGTAGGGGAACTCAAAACCTCACCCTCCAGAATCAGAGAAATCATTTCTCAAACTGAGCCTGAACTTTACCCCTTGTTGGGGAAGCACTAGTAGATACTTCTGCTGCTTCATCTTCGTCTTTATTCTCTCTTTTCTTCATCTTTCTTTGATTTCTTTTGATATCTCTTTAAATTATGTTGTTTATTTACCTCTGGTATCATTTCTGTTCTCTTTCTCCTCTTTTCAGCTTTCCTTGCAGCTCATTCATCCATGTGTTGCTTTTCTTTGTATTTCACAGGTCTTCCCATTAGGTCAATGATGCCTTCATCATCATTATTCACCACTAAGGTTGGGTCAAAAATAGTCTGTTGTGGTTGCCTTCCCTTTAAATCTGCTATATCAGCCTTCGCTTGCTAAAATTTAACCATGAGCTTGGCAAGATTAAAGAGAGACAATGCATTTAGCCTTTTGTTGATGCGGTGTTCCATGTTGTCCATCCTAGCCTGAATATTTTGGAATGGATGGATTTCCTCAGCTACAATTCCATCAACAAAAGGCTTTAATTATGACACCCATTTATCTAACTATTTCTGAAACCTCTTTTGTAGCTTCACCGATTTTGCAAAATTTTCCTATGTTAACGTGTATTCGGTGAAGTCTGATCCACCCATAGATGGTGTGAAACCTGACCCTGCATATGTACTTGAAGGAACATACTCAAGTTCCACAAAACTGGTGATGGGCAAAGGTATACCTGCAGGAATTTGGGTAGCCTCAGGAGTTGGTAAAGATTGAGTCTAGTAAGCAGAAGGCTTGATGACATGCATCTCGAATTTTGAGTCATATTATGACTTCTCAATGTCTTATCTATGTGTAGCCTGGACTGTATTATCAACTCTATGAATCAGAGGCACACCTATTTGCCTATATAACTCTGTGATCAACCATGGGAACGGTAATGCACCGGCGGTTTTATGTGCCTTTATGAACATCTAATGTGTAATAATCTGGCCGAAGTCAACCTGCAGCCCTAAAACCAAGTTTTCAACTAATACAGCTCTGTGGTTATCCAGGTTTCCATCACCTTTTGTTGGCATAACCCTAAGAGAACAACGGTCCACCACAACTTAGCCTTAAAGGTAATGGAATATTTTGCAATACGCTCCCATGGATTGGTCAACCAAGAAGGGTTACCATCATCAGTCAATAATGAAGCCACCTAAGGCCTCTGAGTAGATACAGTTCTCAAACTGTACTCAAGATCAGGTATAGCAGGTTGAGCCTTGTACTCTAGCCCAAACAACATCCTATTAATTGTTCAAGCTGAAATATCAATAGTGACTCCTCAAAAAGGTACTGACTCTTTGTTTGGCAAGCTTACAACTGACGTCCCCTTTGGACAGTCCTTTTCTACTAATGTAAGATAATTGGCAAAGAATTCTCTTACCCAATTTAGTTGATACGCTCCTAGTGGCCTGCTATCTATGCTAGTTCATACTCGTTTAAACGTCGTTCCAACTTAGGATATTCATGTAACTCCGTTGTCACAATATGACGTTTCTTCGTAAATTGCCATTTTATCCCTCTTACTGTAGGCTTTAAACCATCATAGAATTTCTCTCTTACTCCCTCTATCTGCCATCTAATCATCTCTCAGACTTAAGGATCCTTACGTTTGATAACGTTATCATCCTCAGGTTTAGTATCCACATCAGTAGCTTCCATTTGTTCTCCCACATTAGAAGCCTCAGTTTCACCCTTAATAGGCTCGGGTTGATTTGTAGCAACCGTGGCCTCGTGTGGGCTTGAGCTGGTACTTTTTGTACTACTATTTCTCTCCTCTTCAGACTGGGAGAGTATAGAATTTTCCCTTTTATGTTACCTGGTGTTATACGCGAGTGCAGATGTGCCTCTACCCCTTTGAGATCTTCCTCCTATGTTTGGTGGGAGTTTGCGAGCCATAACGCATGAAAAAATGTAAAGAATTAGTTCACAACACAAAATATCCTAACAGTGAAAACTTAGACTTGACGGCCACACTGGTGGTCCTTCGGGTAACTGGTGGTTCACCAGGTGGGCCATCAGGTCCTATCCGCAAGACCTAAAAATTTAGAGAGTTGCGACTTTCCATATGGTGGTCCGTCGCAAAGTTAAAGATCCACGACTTTGGCCGTCACATCTTAACCAGTGGGTGTCATTTCTAAGGTTCTTGTGACGGTCCATTTAGTGGTCTATTGCATAATTGATGGTCCACCATTTCAACCATCGCACCCCCTTCTTTAGATTCAGAATTCAATTCGGCATTTTGTCGAACATTTAGCATACAATCCTGATTTTTTAGCAAAAATTGACACCATCTTCACATTTTTGCACACAATTTCACATTTTTGAGCATATGGGTTGCTCAGACTTCACCCATATAGTGCGCATTATCATTTCAGACTCAAACTAGTTAAAGAAAAAGAAGAAAAACAAGATGAACTTTTATCAACTAACCAATTATTCATTTCATGTTGTAGCAGTTCAAAATGAGAAGACACGGAGGTGCTCATACCTTGGTTTTGCAGAAGTTTCTCTTTTACTTGCTTGCAAATACTGAAAACAAACTAAACTTAAAAACTCTATAATTTCTTTCAGGAATGTTTGAGATGAAGATAAAGAAAAGAAAAGGGTTTGTTTAAATAGAGTAAAAGAAAGTAGATGGAGAGTCCTAGGAAGTTCAAATGCCCTCAGATTCTTTAAATCCAATAGAATTTGGTCAGTTGAAAAGGGTACAACGTATGTAACCTTTTTTTTACCTCTTTAAAATAAATTATCCAAATAAGGGTCACTTAAATAAATCTCAATTTTAACTTGACTCAACCCAGTGCTAGGGTAACAGCAACGGCTGCTACGATGGTCCATCAAAAATATGATGTACCACTATTTGGACCGTCGATCCTTACCAAAACATGGTCACTTTAGCTTAATTTCGACGTTCTAAGTGAAGGTCCACCAAATTTGTGATGATCCACCACTTTGGCTGTCGCACCTTTCCAGAACCTAGGAAACTAAACTTGATTTTGACGGTCTGTGTGGTGGTCCACCAATGTAGTGACGGTCCACCACTTTAGCCGTCAACTTTATTCAGTGAATAAATTTTTAAGATTTTTTTCAATGATTGATATAGTGGTCCGTCAGGTGAATAGTGGTCCGCCGATTCATCCGTCACTTTTGTTCCAGTAGCTCAGATTTTCAACCTTTTTTCCAATTGTATTACTCCTTTTTTTCTGCATTTTAAATCCTGCACACTTCACAAACACATAAAAAATGCACTAGAATAATAAAATAATTTAACTAATGCTTTACAACAACACATTGTGGGTTGCCTCCAACCAGCGCCTGATTTATAGTCGCGGCACGACTCAGTTATCTCGATTACTCAGACTTCATCGAGATAGATAGTATCAATACTCCTTATCGAGTCCATTAGACCGATATACAGTTTCACACGCTACCCATTTACCTTGAAGAAACTTTCGTCTTTATTTTCAAGTTCCACTACTCCAGATGAGTAGACTTGACTCACTTTAAATGGGCCAGACCATTTCGATTTGAGTTTACCTGGAAACAGTTTGAGTCTGGAGATGAACAGAAGAACCAAGTCAAATTTTTGGAAATTCCGCTTTTCAATCCTACGGTGTAGTACTTCTTAATTCGTTCATTGTATAGATCAGCTCGATCATAAGCTCCAAGATGGAACTCATTCATCTCATTCAGCTGCCCCAGTCTCATATTCGCTGCCTCATTCCAATTCAAGTTAAGCCACTTCAGTGCCCATAATGCTTTATGCTCTAGCTTAATCTACTAATGAAACACCTTGCCATAAACCAATTGGTATGGCGACATGCCAATAAGTGTCTTAAAAGTTGTTCGATATGCCTATAAGGCATCACCCAGCTTCTTAGACCAATCGTTCCTGCTAGCATTTAAAGTCTTTGCAAGGATAGCTTTGATTTCTGGATTAGAGATTTCTACCTTCCCATTGGTTTACGGGTGGTATGGTCTAGCCACTTTATGTTGCTTAACTCGATATTTTGCCAAAGCAGCTCTGAACATATTGTTGCAAAAATGTGATCCTCCATCGATGATGATGGTGTGTGGTACCCTGAAGTGAAAGAAGATGTTTTTCCTTAATAATGCAACAACTCTATTCCCTTAATTATCTTCCAGAGACACTTCCTCAACCCATTTAGACACGTATTCAACGACAACTAATATGTACTTCATCGCAAATGCATGAAGGGCCCCATGAAATCAATGCCCCAGACATCAAATAATTCTACCTCCAGTATTTTGGACATTTACATCTCATGGTGATTTGAGATGGACCCTTGCCTTTGACATTGGTCACACCTCTTCACAAACTCGTAGGCATCTTTGAACAAAAAGGGCCAATAGTAGCCACTCTGAAGAACTTTCCTTGCATTCCAATCACCTGTATGGTGACCTCCAACTGGGGAAGCATGACTCGCTTCTAGTATACTCAACATATCTACTTCTGGGATGCACCATCTAATAATACCATCCGCATACCACCAAAAAAGATATGGCTTATCCCAGAAGTAATGTGTCACATCATGGAGAAACTTTTTCCTTTGATGAAAAAAACATTCTCTGGTATTACTTCACTCATCACATAGTTCACGAAGTTTGTATACCAAGGTACTTTTTCGAGCACTGCTACCAATATTTTCTCATTCAGAAAGGAATCATCAATCTCTAACTCATTCTTGGTTGCCTGTTCGCCGTCGAGTCTGGATAGATGATTTATTACCTGATTCTCACATCCCTTTCAATCCTTGACCTCGAAGTCAAATTCCTGAAGTAGAAATACCCATCGTATTAGCCTTGGAATAGTATCCTTATTCGCTATTAAGTAACTCAAGGCAGCGTGGTCAGTGTGCACCACTACCTTGGTACCCAACAGATATGCCAGGAACTTCTCAAAAGCGTACACCACTACTAGAAGTTCCTGTTAAGTCACCGAATAATTCTATTGAGTCCTATTTAAGGCCTTTCTTGCATAATATATCAGATGGAACAGCTTCCCTTTCTTTTGGCCAAGAACATCTCCAAGTGCTACTCCACTGGCATCACACATAATCTCAAACGGCTTCATCTAATCAGAAGCAACAATAACTGGGGCCTTCACCAGTTTTAACGTCAGACATTCAAAGGCTTTTCTGCCATCATCACCAAAAGTGAACTTAGCATTTTTCCTTAAAATTTTGCAAATTGGGTTTGCAATCTTTGAGAAGTCCTTTATGAATCTGCGGTAAAACCCCGCATGAGCGAGAAAGCTATGGACACCTTTAACTGAGATGGGGGGAGGTAGTTTCTCAATAACTTCAATATTTTCCTTATCTACGTCAATTCCATTAGCTGAAATTTTTTGTCCGAGAACAATGCCTTCCTTTACCATGAAGTGGCATTTTTTCCAGTTAAGGACAAGGTTGAACTCTTCAGACCGTTACAATTCCCGACTAAGATTCAGTAAGCATAGCTCAAAAGAATCACTGATAACCAAAAAGTCATCCATAAACACCTCCAAGGTGTCTTCAACTATATCAGCGAATATCGACATCATGCACCGCTGAAAAGTTGCAGGTGAATTACACAACCCGAAAGGCATCCTCTTAAAAGCAAATGTGCCATATGGGCACGTGAATGTCATCTTCTCTTGATCTTCAGGAGCAATAGAAATCTGGTTGTAACCAGAATACCCATCTAAGAAATAGTACAAACCCCTTCCCACTAGCCAATCAAGCATCTAATCCATGAAAGGCATTGGGAAGTGGTCCTTCAGTGTCCACGAGTTGAGTTTTTTGTAATCCATACACATCCTCCTCCCAGTAACAGGCCTGAGTGGGATCAACTTGTTCTTCTCGTTAGCCACAACTGTCATGCCCCCTATCTTGGGCATGCACTGAACAAAACTCGCCCACTTACTATTTGAAATTGGGTATACCACTCCTGCATCTAGCCACTTGATGATTTCTTTCTTCACCACCTCTTGCATAGGGGGTTTAGTTGATGCTAATTCTCCATAGTCGGAACACAATCCTCCTCTAGATAAATCTTATATGTATATATACCAGGAGGGATACCGATGATGTCTGCAATTGTCTAACCAATAACCCTCTTATATCTCTTATGAACAGAGAGGACAGCTTCCACCTGTTGCTCACCTAGATCAGCAGCAATAATAATAGGTAGTGTATTCCCACTTCCTAGGAACACATACCTCAAATGACCGGGCAACTCCTTTATCTCCAAGGTAGGTGGATCTTCAATAGAAGGCTTAGCAGGTGGATTTGGATGATTTTTCAAGTCCAAATCCAACTTATTGGGTGCATATGAATAAGACCCCATGACTGTTAAGTCACACACCATCTCCTCATAATCTTCAATACCATCATGATCAAAATCCATTAAGACAGCAGCTAAAGTCTCCACAACACTTTTTTTCTTTTATAGGCACATTCTGCTCCTCCTCTTAATAAATATCCATAATAGAAAATACGCTCATATCTTTATGTTGTTTCATGGACTGACATACATCCAATCAAACTACATTATCATTCAACCTGAATAGTATCTTATTTGCCCTCAAAACAATAAGTACACTCTCGGTCGCGAGGAAAGATCGACCCAAGATTATAGGCACCTCGCAATCAAGAATGACAAAATCAGCCGAAAATATGAAACTGGCTACTTTTACTAATATGTCATATAGAATCCCCATGGGCCACTTCATAGACCTGTCCACCATAACTAGCCTCATGTTTGTGGGAGTAGGATCCCCCAAACCCAATTTCTTATACACAGCAAACGACATCAAGTTTATACTAGCTCCCAAATTACATAGAGCTTTTGCAAAATCAAGAGACCTAATAGTGAATGAGATGGTAAATCTCCCGGGTCTTCATTCTTCTGCACCAAAGACCTTTTGGATATAGCACCACAATGATAGAGGTTGTCCATTAGCTCATAGCTAACCCTCTGCTTCTTCGTGACAAGGTCTTTCATGAACTTTGCATACTCGGGCATTTATTCCAATGCTTCCACCGATGGCAAATTGATCATCAATTGCTTAAGTATGGCCAATAATTTTCCAAACTTTGTGTCATCAGCCTTCTTCTTCAACCGATAGAGAAATAGAAGAGGTGGCTTCGGGAGCATAGTAACCACCACTCTAGTCTCTTTTCCCTTGCTCTTCTCTAACTTATCAACTTGTGGATGATTGGATGGTGTATTATCAATAACTTCATCTAGTTTCTCAGACTACATAGGATAACTTTCTTCATGCTTAATCTTCTCTCAAATCATGTCTTCAATCACTGTTTTGCCCACAGACGGGCTGGATAATACCTTACCACTTCGCGTGGTGATTTCCATGCAAGAGCCATTATTTCGAGGGTTTTAAACTGTATCACTTGGCAATATTCTTCTCTTCATCTAATTCAATGCTACTAAGATTTGACACATTTGTTGCTCCAACTATTTGATAGAAGTAGAGTGTGAGTTTACCAACTGACTCATGATAGAAAAATCACTCTTTATAGTAGTCACCCCAGAGTTGGTAGCCTCAACTCTCTTTAATAATTTGTCCATCATATCCTCAATGAAAATCTTTCCAGAACTAGTTGTAGCATTATCTCTGCTTCCAGGAGGTACATATAGTCCACTTCTATCATTCTTACTCTTCCAATTCCCTTGATCTCTATCCTTGTAACCAGCTTTGTCGTAATAGTTACGACCTTGATTTACTTAGTTATTGCCTCAGAAACCCTAGTTATTTAGATAGTTTGCCTCTTCTTTCAAATCAGAGTTAGCTCTTCGCTGATATACAATAGCTTTTACCTTCTCTATTTTTCTAGACAATAGATGCTTAGTCGGCAAATCCATCTGTGTCTTCAAGTGTGACATGTACTGGTCATATTTTTCCTCCTTCTTACATTGCTCTGTAGTCATAATACCAGACACAGTAGGGCTTGCTACCATATAATCCCTAGTATGCCAACCTATACTCTATTTGTTCATCAGATCAAGCATCTCTGAAGCCTCTGTAAAAGTAAGGTCAACAAATGACCCTCCTGCAGCATTATCCATGACTAGCTTTATAATAGAGTTCAAAGCATCATAAAGAGTCTCCATCAAATGAATATCTATCATATTATGGTTCGGTCATTGCATCATCTTTTTTTTAAACCTCTCCTAAGTCTTATGAAGAGCTTCAGTGGGAACCTGTCAAAAGTTACTGATTTCATCCCTCAACTGTACCCTCCTAGAGGGTGGAAAGAACCTTTCTAGGAAAGCCTCTTTCAACTGCCTCCAATTAGTTATAGAGTTGGGAGTCAGTCTATTTAGCCATAGTGTCACCTCCCTAGACAGAGACAACAAAAATAAATGCAGGCGGATAGCATTCTAACCCACTACTAGATTAACAAAAGACTTGCAAATAGTGACAAATTTCACCAAATACATATTTAGATCATCTCTGGGAAGACCACCGAACAACCCCTTAAGATAAAAGAGTTGAATCATCATACTGGTAATCTTGAATTTAGCTCCAGGTGCTATAGGTGGAGGAATGGTAGCTCCAGTTGCACCTTTTCCAACCATTCCATCTTCATTATCATTCAAATCAAACTATACCTGTTGTCGATCCTTTCTCACCCTAAAGGGATGATTCCTGTTTACATTCTGATTCACTGGTGCAACCATATTCTCTGCACGCGTTGGGTTGACAGGATCTAACAAATCATCATCCCCCAAATCATCATCATCATGATTAGGATAACGTGCCTTCTGGACGTCATTTTGCTAATTTAGTTGAGCTCTAGCCAAAATGGCAAGTCTCTCAGCATCTTGGGGGTTTGCCATTGTGCCAATTAACTACGGTTGTGGATGTATTGTTAATAATGGTGCACCTGATCTCCATGTACTTTGCATACACAATAACTACCCTTCACAAAACAAAAAAAATAAAGTAAAATTTGGGAAACTTAACCAAAGGTCAATTAACAAACACAAACTTAATTGACAGCCGTATTCTCCGGCAATGATGTCAAAATATTCCCAAATTACAACTCTCGTTAGAAAGTGTAAGTGGTCGCTATCAAATATAGAACTCAACTGGGTTGGGTGTTGAATCCCATAGGGAATACTGTGTTCACTAAGTATTGTGATTGTTACTAGACTGTTGATCGGAGGTTCCAGAATAGAAGGGGATTTTGATTTATCAATTATATTAAAATATTTGTCACAAAAAGTAATCCAACTGTAGGTTATATTGCTAATAGTAATTCAATAAGAGAAGTCAAACTAGAGTTATGGTTACTAAGATACTTAAGCATCTAGGGTTGTGAACAATATTGGATTCCCAATAAACAATTCTTATTGGAAGAGTAATTGAATTCTATGGTTTACCCATTAGTTTCTCAACATAAATGAGTAACTTATCCCTTAATTTTTTCAAACTAGAGGAACATAGTATTAATTCAACTATAACTCACATGGGTTGATATATTTAAGGCATCCACCCTCTATCCAAAGGTTAAAGCCTTTAGATTTATGTAAACCTTTTCTTTTCCCAACAAGCACTTTTCTATTTGAACAAGTGTTGTTCTTGGGCTCACTTTTCCAGTTTGCAACCAAGAAAAGTCATTAAAGTGAAGAAGAATTAATGCAATATCAAATAATTATAGGAATCTACTAAATTCGCAACCCAAAATCCATTTTTCACATCAAGGCTCCCATAACCAAAGTTATGGGAGCTTAGCCACACATTTCCACCCAAGAAAGAGAAGAAATCATTGTGTTATTCATAAATTAATTCAAAGTTTACTTACAAAATTCATAATTGTTGTTCTTTAATCTTCAATAGAAAATATGATAAAGGAATCTAGATCCACAAATCTCTAATTAATCTTAGAGAAAAACTATGTAACAATGTATTTTTAGTATGAAAAAACCTAATAAAAGAGAGATTCCTAATAAAACCTAAAACTGGGCATTTATATGTTCCCTGCCAAAAGGGATTTAAAATTCAAACTTAAAAACATACGTCCAAAGTGATGGCCAAAGTAGTGGTCCATCGCAAGGCTGACGGTCCTCCATTGTCCATCGCTGCTGTTCCTGGAGAGTCACTTTCTGGATAAGACTAACGGTCAAAGTGGCGGTCTATCGCAAGACTGACGGTCTACCATTTTGATCGTTGCTGATGATCCTTAAGAGTCAAGTTCTGGATAGTCCTAACGGCCGAAGTGGTGGTCCATCGCAAGACCGACGGTCCACCATGTTGGCCGTCACTGAGAATTTCAGGATGTCTGGTTCTGTTTAGCACTGACGGCCAAAGTGGTGGTCCATTACAAATTGACGGTCTACCACATGGGTTGTCGTTGGATCTTCTGAAGTCATGGATTTTGTTTGGACCTGATGGTTGAGTTAGTGGTCCGTCGCAAGACTGATGGTCCATTATTTTGACCGTCAGAAGTGTTTTTCTGCTATTTTTCTGAGTCTTTTCCTTCAGCTAGAACCTTACCCCGAAACATTAAAGACCAGCATTAAATGCAACCTTGGTTTCTTGAAAACATGCAATTTTTAAAAGAAAAAGATGTTAAATATTTCGTCAAAAGCTGGAACATCAACGACTAAATTCCAGTTTTAAATTGAGGGCACTTTGGACAATTCCTTTCTCACCCAATTAAAAGACCACGTTTATAAGGCACTTAAGAAGGGTTATTTATCTTTCTTAACATACTAAAATTCTTCTAAAGATATCTCAAGTCTCTTAAGCAACCATACTTAGGTTTTCTAAGAAGTAGGTCATCCAAGGGCTCAAGGGTCGAATTCTTTTCATAAAACTTGGTATTTTAGGCATGTTACTCTTTCCCTAAATGTTATTTTTCTAAAATAATAAGTTTTAAAGTGTTGTTCATATGGTATCAATGTTGGTTTTCAAAACATGGGTTGAGGGCTTCAGAATATTATGGTTTATATGATATTTCATGTTTTTCCTTATATGGCTTATGTTTTAGTGGTGGTTTTAAAATAAAAATTATGCATGGGAATGGTGAATAAATTAAGGGATTGTGATTTCCCCAGACTTGTGATTTTTGAAGTAGTTATGACCTGAACTCAACCACCTATTGTGGAATTGGTTTTGAATATGAAAAAAATTATGCAAATTGAACTACTCATGAACTATTGCATAATGTGAAAAATTAATGAAGAATTATGATTTTTAATTAAACCTTATAGGGCTATGCTATTCCCTAAGCTAATGTATAATTTAACCAAAGGGATAGGGAATTCCCCCAAATGATGATAATTGGTGTGGCATATTGATGTTACCTTGAAAGTGTAGTTTGTATGACGATACCTACAATGTATACCTTAATGTATAATATGGTTCAATGATTGGGAATGTGCGATAAATAATTTAATTGGTCTTTAATAAGGATTGTGTAGATGAGTTATGAAATTTGAGGTCTTAAGGGACCAACACTAGAAACAACGATCGTTGATATGGAGATCTATATGATCAGGTGGTTAGAGTCCCCCTTATTATTATAATATGATTAAGAGGTTTGAGTCCCACATACTATATTACATGATTGGGTGCTTGTGTCAACTTGATATGGCGGGAGGTTTGAGTAACCTATAGTACATATGTATATCCTCTGGTTCGTACGACCACGCATACTAGGGCCCTACCAGCTGGGGGAGATCTATGCCTAAATAGCCTATGGGTGCCTTCTCATTTTATGATAGTTGAGCTATACAATCTCGGCTAAAGATATAAAGTCTATGTTAAGCCTTTTTCCCCTATTCTAGCTTGTGATATATATATATATATACATACATATATAAATATATATTCATTTGATCATGTGCATTGGTTTTGAATGATTTTGAATTATTGAACACAATATTATGTTAACCTTATCCCTGAGTTAAATACTAGTGTTTACCACATTAACCATCTTAGGATGTTGTATCCCCATGCGATACAAGTACTGGAGATATCTCTACTTTTCCTATGCAAAGTTAAGTGGATCGCCTCGGTTCATCAATTTATTATGGTAAAGTGGTGAGCTTCCATTCTTCGAAAGACTTGAAAATTTCATCTGTTATTATCCTAGAGTAGAATTAAGAGTTTTCATTAATATTAACATTATTATTTTCATTCTTATCTGTCAGTATCATAGACATGTCCCGACCAAGACTAGTTTTGGCTATTATGTTAGAAGGCTTTGGTAGATTATTATAGACTTGGGTGATGTTGGTTAGTTGTTTTTGGCAGATTACTGGCTATCAGTCATAGACGTATATTTTATTCTTAAATATTGTGCTATATTGTTATATGTTCTGAATTCGTCCGACATTTAGGATATTGTGTTGTTTAGTTAGGTTCAAACGAGTGGTTTCTAGTCCCCAGTGGACTTGAGATACCCGTCACATCTAGGCCCTCATTCAGGTCATGAAAAAAATTATATTAGAGACTAGGTATGGTGTCATTGGGTGTTCAACAAAGTCATTTCAAGTAGAGTCTCTTTTATGGGTATTAGCACACCACATTTATAAGGGAGAGGAAATGAGGCAAATAGGATTGTTTCCCTTTCTTGTTTTTCTACTTTGAGAAGTAGAGTCTAAGGTATTTAATCTCCTCTAACCCTCATATGTTTGCTTTTTAGATTGATCATCCCAAAAGATAGGATATTCATGGAAACTCTTTTGTCCCATCCGAGGATAATGTGCACGTAGCTCGTCTTACTCCAGGAGTCCAGACTCGGTCTAGGGTAACTACTTTTGATTATCATGATAGATCTCCACCAGTCCCCCTATCCCTCATCAAGTACCTCAAACTGGCATGACTAATGTTGAGTTTCTCCAGTTGATTCATTTGCTTACATAGTTGGTGGCCTCCTAGAATAAGCATGTTATTTTTGTTACTTCATCCTCTAAGTCCACTAGAGTTGGACAATTTATGAGGTTGTGTCCTTCTATTTTCATTGATTCTAACTTTGAGGAAAATCCTAAATATTTCATTGATAAGATAGAAAAGTCTTCTGTGTGATCTATTCTACCAAAGTAGAGGGTATTGATTTCATAGCAGTTGAAGGATGTATCATACCAATGGTATAAAGAGTGGGAGAAGCTTAGGGGTTGAGTCGGCTTTGTGGTATGAATTCTCTAGTGCTTTTATTGATTGCTTCTTTCCTCAGGAGTTGAGGGAGGCAAGAACTTAGGATTTTTTGAATTCAAAGCAAGAAAGGAAAATAGTAAAGGAGTATGTCTTGAAGTTTCATCAATTGTTATGTTATGCTCCAAAGTTTGTGTCTAGCATGAGGGCTAAAATGAGGAAGTTTTCCTCTGGGTTGTCCCGTGATTTGATCTTGGAGAGCAACGCTTCCTTGTTGAACAAAGATATGGATATATCTAGACATGTAGTGTATATGTAGCAAGTGGAAGACGAAAAAAAAAAGCAAACGGAGATGAGTCAAAGGCAGAGTAAGAGGTTTTGATATTTGAATTAGGGTGGAGGTCAATATTAGAGTGGTAGAGATGGTGGAAAGTGGGCTAAGAAAAAGTAAGGTAATTCTAGTTCCTACTCTATAACTAGTTCTCTTTTTCCAAAGTCATGGGGTGATCGTCTATGATAGTGGATTTATAACACTAGGAGCCTAGCATCAGGCTGGTGGGGCTTAGTCAGTTCCATCATATGCCCTTTGTAGATTTTATGGTCATGTTTATCGTGGTGTTTGTGAAGAAGGCCAGAAAAAATATTTTAAATATAGTCAGATGGGTCATATACAGAGGGATTATTCTTCTAAGGCTGATTTTGGCAGGTGACTCCATTGTTTCTAGAATGGTTTATAGGGATTGTGCGATGTCAGTCTATCATAAGAAGACCTTGGTAAACCTGATAGAGTTTGAAATGTTAGACTTTGAAGTTATTTTGGAGATTGATTAGTTGTATTCCTGCTATGTGTCATTTAATTTCAGACTCTAAGGGTCAGTTTCCATTTCTCTAATGAGTCGATGATTGAATGGGAAGGTAGCTCCCTAGTACCCAAGGAAAGGTTCATTTTGCATCTTAGAGGCCGAAAATTAGTTTCTAAATGGTTTGTCTATCACTTATTGCATGTTATGGATTTTAAATCTTAATGTCCTTCTTTGAAGACTGTCTCTGTGGTTTGTGAATTTCCCAAAGTGTTCCCTCAAGATCTTCCTAGTATTTCTTCCAATAGGGAAATTGATTTTGGGATAGATCTTCTTCCAGATACTCTTTATATTTCTATCCCTCCTTATAAAATGGCTTTGAATAAGTTGAAGGAACTCAAGGATCAGTCAAAAGATCTTTTGAATAAGGGTTTTATCTACCCTAGTGTGTCTCCATGAGGCATTTCTATATTTTTGTGCATAATAAGGATGGGTCCCTACGGATGTATATTGATTACCCCTAATTGAATAAGGTTACCGTGAAGAATAAGTTTGTACGTCCAAGGATTGATAATTCGTTCGATCATCTTTTATGTGCTAAGTTCTTTTCTAATATTGACCTTCGGTTTGGTTATCATTAGTTGAATATTAGGGAGGTAGATATCCCTAAGATTGCTTTCCAAACTCAGTATGGTCCTTTCGAGTTTTGGGTAATGTCCTTTGGTTTAAAAAGATGCCCTGGGAGCATTTATGGATCTTATGAATTAGGTTTTCCATTATTTCTTAGATTTATTTGTGATTGTTCTTATTGATGATATTTTGGCGTATTCCAAGAGACAGGCGGATCATACTGATCATCTCTGCCTTTTGTTGCAAAGTTCTCAAAGTGGACTTATCTGGGATATTTTGTTTCTAGCCAAGGGTTCATGACAGATCCATAAAAGGTTGTGGTGGCTAAGAAGTGGCCTAGATCCATGACTCCAATCGTCTTTCGAAGCTTCTTGGGTTTAACTGGCTATTATAGAAGGTTTGTGGAAAGTTTTTCTTCTATTGCTTCCCTATTTACTAAGTTAACTTACAAGAAGGTGAATTTATTATAGTCTGATTCTTGTGAAGGTATTTTTGAGAAGCTAAACTATAATTTAACTTCGACTTTGATTTTAAATCTACCTGAGGGAACTGAGTTTTAAGGTCTGTTGTTATGTGTCTCGAGTTGGACATGGGTGTGTATTGATACAGCATGGCACGGTGGTTGCTTATGTCTCTAGCCAGTTGAAAGTTCATGAGAAGAATTACCCGACTTATGGTTTGGAATTGTTAGCTGTGGTTTTTGCATTAAAGATCTGGTGACATTACTTATATGGGTTTCATGTTGATATTTATTTTAATCATAAGAGCCTGCAATGCGTGTTTACTCTAAAGGATCTAAATCCCTAGCAAAGAAGATGGCTTGAGTTGCTAAAAAACTATGACATGAGTCTTCACTATCATCCAGGTAAAGCTAACTTGGTTGTTAATGCTCTTAGAAGGTTATCCATGGGAACCTTATCTCATGTGGATGAAGAGAAGTGGGATTTGATGAAGGATATTCACCATTTATCTAATCTGGGTATCCGTATCTTGGATTCTAAGGATGGTGGTGTAATTTTTCAAGAGGTGGTGAAGTTATCTCTTGGTGCAGAGGTAAAGGAGAAGTAGATGTTGGATCATATTTTAACGTAAATTAAGAATGATGTAGGTAGGCAGAAGGTGATGATTTTTAAGATCGGTGGTGATGGTATCTTAAAGTACCAAGGTATATTATGTGTTCCCAATGTTGATGTGCTGTGAAGAAGAATTTTTGCCGAAGCTCATGAGTCGTGTTATACTATTTATCCTGGTTCAACAAAGATGTATCATGATCCTAAGGATATTTATTGGTGGAATAATATAAAGAGAGATATGGCCAATTTTGTGGCTAAGGGCATGGTGTATCATTAAGTGAAGGTAGAGCACTTGATGCCCGATAGGTTAAGCCAAGAGAATGAGCTACCGGTATGGAAATGGGAGATATTAAATATAGATTTTGTTACTGATCTTCTGCGGTTTCGCCTGTAATTTGATTTGATTTGGGTCATCGTGGATAGGATGACTAAGTCTGTTCACTTATTGCCAGTGAGGACTAATTTCTCTTTTGAGTATCATTAAAAGGTGTTCATTGAGGAGATTGTGAAGTGGCATGGTACTTCTGTTTCCATCTTATCTGATTGGGGCACTCAGTTTTCATCTCACCTTTGGATATTGTTTTAGAGAGATTTAGGGACTAAGGTAACCCTTAATACATCTTTTAATGCATAGAAAGATAGGCAAGTAAAAAGGACAATTTAGGCCTTGGAAGATATGCTTCAGGCTTGTGTATGTGATTTTGGATAAAGTTGGGTTGACCATTTGCCTCTCATAGAATTTTCCCACAACAATAGTTATAACTCTAGCATTAGTATGGTCTTGTTTGAGGCCACACATGGTATGAAGTGTAGGATTCTTATTGGGTGGTTTAAGGTTCGTAAAAATAAGTCATTTGGCCCTAATTTTGTTCACCCAGACTTAGAGAGGGTGAAGGAGATTCAGGATAAACTTATGGCCGCCCAAAGTCACGAAAAGTCCTACGCAAATGTAAGGCAAAGGGAGTTGGAGTTCAGTATTGGCGATTGGGTGTTCTTGAAGGTGTCCCCCATGAAGGTAGTGATGAGATTTGGTAAGAAGGGGAAACTCATTCCCTATTTTTTTAGTCTATGCTGTGTATTGAGGGTTAGTAATATTTCATATGAATTAGAGTTTTCTTCTTTTTTGAGCTCCAATCATCCGTTGTTTCATGTTTTGATGTTGAGAAAATACATGGGTGATCCTTCAATGGTTATTCCCTTGGAGGAGGTGGGTATTTCGGATTCCCTGTTCTATTAGGAAGTCCCAATTTAGATTTTCGATTGGCAAGTCCGTCAGTTGTGGATCAAGGTTGTGGCTTCGGTAAAGGTTCTTTGAAAGAACCAAAAGGTTGAAGAAGCTACTTGGGAAGCCAAGTAGGACATAAAATCCAAGTACCCATGCTTGTTCCCAGTTCTAGATATTTGTGCTTGACGTATGTTCATTTCTTAACATCCTTGTTTTCTGTCTTTGTTAAATGTAAGTGTGATTGTGTTTGGATTCAAATCGTGCTAATAAATGCCTTGTCCTGTAACTCGAGGAGGAATGATCCTAAGGGGTAGTATGTAATGCCCCAAGTTCTTGGTGCTTGAAAATTTCTGAAATTTTATCCTTACTGTCCTGACTATGACTTCCCCCCATGAGTTGTAGGGAGTCTTGACGGGTCCTAGGGACCCAATCATAACTAAATTAGTAAGTGTGCAACTAGGTTTTTCTTTGTGTGCTAGTGGCTCAATAAGAGCCATGAGGACTCGTTATGAGTCATTGGGTGCAATCGTAGGATGTCCAGTGTTTACCCTAAATGGGTTTTGCATTGACTACGACTGGACCCTAAAAGTTGTAAGGTCCCATTACAAGTCGTATTAGTTGATTCATAGGGTCAACATACTGTGAGTGCCCTCGAGACTGTCATGGCTATGACTCATGGTGAGGAGTCGTAGTGAGCCCCTACGAGTTACTTAGTGATCCATAGTCACTGACGACTAAATTTTAGTTTTCAATAAAGGGTACTTTGGACAATTCACTTCTCACCCAATTAAAACCCGACATTTATAAGGCACTTAAGAGGGTTATTTCTCATTCATAACATACTCCAACATTTTCAAAGCTCTCTCAATTCTCTTAAGTTGTCATACTTACAGTTTCCAAGAAATAGGTCATCCAAAATCTCAAGGGTTGAATTCTTTCGGTGAAACTTGCTATTTAAGGCATGTTACTCTTTCCCTAAATATTAATTGGAAAAAAATATAAATTTTAAAGTGTTATTCATACGGTATCGATGTTGGTTTTGAAAACATGTGTTGAGAGTTTTCGAATAACTATTGCTTATATGATGTTTCATGTTTGTCCCTGCAATGCTTATGTTTTAATGTGGTTTTAAAATAAATATTATAAATGGGAATGGTAAATAAATTAAGGGATTGTGATTTCCCCAAACTTGTGACTTTTGAAGTAGTTAGGACCTGACCTCAACCCCCTATTGTGGAATTGGTTTTGAATATGAAAAATATTATGTGCATTGCACTAGTCTTGAACTATTATATAATATGAAAGGTTAATGAAGCATAATGATTTTTAATTAAACCTTATGGTTTTGTGTAATTCCCCAAGATAATGTATAATTGAACCAATGAGGATTGGGATTTCCACCAACAGATGGTAATTTACGTGGCATGTTGATGTTACCTTGCAAGTGTAATTGGTATGACGATACCAATAATGAATGACTTAATGTATAGTGTGATTCAATGAATGGAAATGTGTGATAAATAATTTAATTGGGCTTTAATAAGGGTTGTGTAGTTGATTCATAAAAGTTGAGGTCCCGAGGGACCAATACTGGAAACCACAATTGCTGATGTAGGGGTCTATATGACTGGGTGATTCGAGTCCCCCTTATTATTATCGAATGATTGGGAGGTTTGAGTCCCCTATAATATATTAAATGATTTGGTGATTGTGTAACCTTGATATGCCGAGAGGTTTGAGTTCCCTATAGTGCATATATATAGCCTCTGGTTCGTTCGGCCACATGTACTAGGGCCCTTACCAGCTGGGGGAGAGTTGGGCCCATATAGCCGTGGGTGACTTCCTATATGATGATAGTTGAGCTACACAATCCCAACTAATGTTTTATAGTGTATGTTAAGCGTTGTTTCCCTATCCAAGCATGTGATATATATATGTATGTATTTGATCATGTGCATTGTTTTTTACTGATTTTGAATTGTTCATCATGATATTATGTTATCATTTTTCCTAAATTACATGCTAGTATTCACCCCACTAACCGTCTTTGGGCGCGGTATCCCTATAAGATACAGGTACCGAAGATACCTCTATTTTTCCTGTGCAGAGTTAAGTGGATCAGCTCGATTCATCGATTTGTTGTGGTGAAGTGGTGAGCTTCCATTCATCAAATGACTTGAACATTTCATCTGTCATTATCCTAGAGTAGAATTAAGAGTTTTCATTATCATAAACATTATCATTTTCAGTGTGATGTCAGTGTTTGGGACATATCCCGACAAGGACTGGTTTTGGTTCTTGTGTTAGAAGGCACTGTTGGATTACTGTGGACATGGGCAATGTTGGTCAGTTGTTTTAGGCCGGTTATTGGTTATTCGTCATAGACTTATCTCTTATTCTTTAATCTTAACTTGTGCTATCTTTTTATATGTTCGATATTCATCCGACAGTGGGATATTGTGTTGATTGGTTAGGTGCAAAGGGGTGGTCTCTGATCATCGGTGGACTTGATATAACCGTCATGGCAAGGCCCTGGGTTGTGTCTTGACATGATGCCACCTTATAACTTATACCTTACACTATATCTATCAAGAAGGTTTAAAACAACCGATTTCAAAAGTGAGACCCACCATCACTGATAATAGAAACTGGAGTGCCAAATAGAGAAAAGATATTTCTCTTCACGAAGGCGATGGCACTTTTACCTTCATTGTCAAGAAGAGCAATTTCCTCCACCCATTTTGACACATAGTGAACCGCTACTTAAGTATACTTCATTCCATAGGAGCTCATGAATGGACCTATGAAATCAATTACCCATACATCAAACAACTCCAATGCTAGAATAACTGTCATGGGGAATTCATGGCACGACGAGATGTTGGTCATACGCTTGCGTAAAATTGTGAGCATCCTTGGAAATTGTAGGCCAGTAAATCCCATACTATAAATTTTTTTGGGTTGTGTGGGCACCACTATGATGACCCCCCAAATGGTGAGAAGTGACAAGCCTAAACAGATATGGCTCATTCGAAAACAACTTCCTCGCATTATGCATAAATCTCCTTCGTTGCTCAAAGGATAGGTCTTCTAGGACAAGATCACTTGCAAAATTGTTGGAAAATTCAGCAAACCAGGGAATTATGTCTTGAGATGCAGCCAAGACCCACTCATCTGGAAAGGTATCATCTATATCTAGATCATTCCCTAACTTCTTTATTGCCTCATCCTCAAGCCTAGACAAGTGATCTGCAAATTGGTTTTCTATGCCTTTACTGTCCTTTACTTCAAAATCTAGCTTGTACAGTAAGAGAACACCATGAATCAGTCTCGATTTGGCATTTTTTTCAACATCAAGTACCTCAAGGTTGCATGGTCTTGTGAACTATGACCTTAGTCCCAACTAAATAGGATGACCTTAGTCCCAACTAAATAGGACTGAAATTTTTCAATTGCAAAAACCCACCAGAAGTAACTCCTTCTCTGTGAATGTATAATTTTTTTGTGCGGGGTTTAAAGTCTTACTGGCATAATAGATGGCCTAAGGGATTTTTTCTCTCCTTTGGCATAGTACAACACCTAAGGCCACTCTACATGCATCTCACATGACCTTAAAGGGTGCATACTAGATAGGGGACATAATGATCGTAGACAAAATTAATCTCTCTTTAAGGCATTTGAAAGCCTGGAGACATGTATCGTCAAAAAAAAATTTCACCTCTCTCTAAAATCTTACACGAAGGATTTGCAATTTTAGAGAAGTCCTTTGTAATACCCCATATTTTTACCTAGCTTAAAAATCATCCCAGAAATGTTAAAGACTTGTTTTAAAGATGAATCCACTTTTTATCATATGGGAAGTTGAATAAGCTTTCCATCTATATCAAATTCGCCTAAATCTGACACCCGGGCGAATAGTTAGAGTCTTTTTAGTGAGGCAGTGTATCAGCTGAGCCATCAGCGCGTCGCAGAGCCAGCTTAAATGGCAATTATCAATTTCCAGTGTTGCTCCGCGATAATGGCGCATCGAGCCAAACTTCCAGGTTACAAATAAAGTGGCTACGCGATAGCTTCACATCGCGCCTCCATGCAATTTCCCATTTGTCACTTCCCAGAGACACGGCGCGATAGCGTCGCATCACGCCAGGGGTCCAAATCGGGAAATTTTCACAGAATTAAAATACGTGTCAAAGGGTTAAAAAGATCAATTTCTCACCTTATATATTAGTCATGTGATCAAAAGTGTCAAGCCTTGTCAGTTTCATTCTATTGAGTCCTGGGGGTACTTGTACCCGATAATTTAGTTGTGTGCCTAGAGGCATGTCATGTTTTCACGATACTCTCAGTCAAGTCATGATCCATAGAACTCAATCAGTCATCTGACTTAGGAAAAACCCATAAATCTCAGTAATCTTAGTGCTCAGCAATCTCGGTAACCTTAGTATACCCAGTAAATCTCAGTAACTTCAGTACTCTCAGCCAGTCCTCAGATCTCAGTAGCATCCTGTCAATCAAAGGAACTCAATGAACCTAGTTTAGCTCCGCTAAACGATACTATTAGTATCAGTTCAGTTCAGTTAATTCAATCCAGTTCAGTTCAGTAATCCATGATCAGTGTCTATTCAGATAGGAGTAGGAATTAGCACCGAGTGAACCCAAGTATGGGAACATACACTGTCAGATGAGGGTGTGATTCTTAGATGTCATTCTTGCATTCCAGAACTATGTAGCCAGCATAGGTTGAGACATCAACATTGTCAGATAAGGGTTGGTTAGGTGGATAAGCACTGTCATATGAGGGCCCCACTGTTCTCTTTTGGGGACACTATCAGATGAGGGTCACTCACAGCTTGTCCTTATAAGTGGCGTTTCTGATAATACTCTTGTTATCAGTACTCATACTCAACAATCATATTATTAACCTAACAGTGTTGATAATACTCACATCTGTAAGGACATACTCAATTTACTGACAATACTCATGTTATCAGTATTCAATTTCAGGACTGTTCGATACAGTGAACCAGACCAGTTCTTCATAATCAGAACTGTCAAAAGCAGTCTTTCCTCTATCAGTAAAATAACATCAGTCTCTCAGTATTTAGTAGACTCAGTCATTCAGTATTCCAGTATTAGTACTCAGATATCAGTAATCCATATTTTTAGAATTCATGAGTCAGCGTTATCACGATTGCAGTTACAGTTATATATTCATATATGTATTCTCACGTTCATGTTATATAGTCAGTTATTATTGTTCGTGCATATGAACCCTCGTACTTAGACTACCTCACTTGCATACCAGTACATTCAATGTACTGACGCATTTGTGCTATGGTATTTTATACCATAGGTATAGAAGCACGAGATCCCAAGCATCCTTAGTAGATCAGACGTTCAACAGTCCGAGTAGCAGTGAGTCCTCATCATTCGAGGATAGCATGATTATTTTATTACTTTATTATTTCAGTAGTTCAGAGTTAGTTGGGGACATGTCCCATCAACTGTATAGTTTTCAGAAAGTTTTGAGGCTTTCAGACTATAGCATGTTTCAGACAATTTATTTCAGTTTTGGGTATTGTTATACCCCATTACAAACATTATTTTATATTCAGTATTAGTTCAGTTTTGAACCTTATGGCCTTATAGCTTATATTCTGTATAATTATAGTATGTTATTCAGTGCTCAGTTACAGATATCAGTTATGGGTTAACTTGTGTCCTTCGGGGTCATGAGCACTGTGTAGCATTTTGGGTACCAGATTCGAGGCGTTACATCCTTAATGAACCTTCTAAAAAAACCTGCATAGCCTAAAAACACTATATGCCTCTAACTGAGGCTGGTGGTGGTAATTTTTCAACTACCTTAATATTAGCTTTGTCCACCTCAATACCATGTTTGGATATCTTGTGCCCTAGAATGATACCTTCTTTAACCATGAAGTGGCAATTCTCCCAATTCAGCACCAAGTTGCATTTTTCACATCTCTGTAGCACATCGGCCAAATGGGCCAAATAGACTTCGAATCAATCCCCAACCACTCAAAAGTCATCCATGAATACCTCGATCGTGTACTCTACCATGTTAGAGAATATGGACATCATGCCTTTTTGAAAAGTGGCAGGAGCATTGCATTCCTAGAATGACATTCTCTTGAATGCAAAAGTCCTATAGGGGCAAGTTAAAGTCATCTTTTCTTAGTCCTCTAGAGCAATAGGTATTTTATTGTAACCCAAGTAACCATCAAGAAAATAATACCAACCCATGCCTGCTAGTCAATCGAACATCTGATCCTTTAAAGATATAGGGAAAATTGCCCTTTTATTTCCAAGTGTTCAAATTCCTATAATCCATGCATACTCTTCATACAGTCACTAGTCTTATGGTCCCTAATTAATTCTTTTTTTGGGAAACACTATGATCTTACCTTTCATTGGCTTACATTGAACTAGGCCAACCTACTTGTTGTATGTAAAAGGGAAAACTATGCCAACATTTAATCACTTGATTATTTCCTTCTTCACCACCTACTACATATGAGGGTTCAATCACCTCTGATGCTCAACACTGGGAATGTTGTCCAACTCAAGATGTATCTTTTATGTTCATATACCTTGTGGAATCCCAACAATGTTAACAGTGGTCCACCAATTTCTCTCTTGAATTTTTGGAACACAGCTATCAAAGCTTTCACCTATGATTCTGCAAAATCTACCATAACTATCACCAATAAGTTATTGTTGGCTCCCAAGAATGTATACTGCAAGTAAGATGGGAGAGTTTTCAATTCCAATACCAATGGCTCATTAATTGATGGTTTTGCAAGAGGTGTGGTTCTATTTTCCAAATTAAGATTCATCTTTTTAGGGGCATACATATAAGAACCTATGCCTAGTAATGCGTTAACCAGATTATCATATTCATCTTTCCCATTACTCTCAAAATTTATAATTACTAATGTGAATGTTTCAACCCCTAATCTTTCCTCAATAGGCACATCTTGTATAACCACATTATCATCCACTGCATCTATCACCACCATAACTCTTATATCATATAGTTGCTGACTATCATACAACAACAACAACAATAAACCCAGTGTATTCCTGCATAGTGAGGTCTGGGGAGGGTAAGATGTACGCAGTCCATACCTCTACCTCTAAAGAAGTAGAAAGGTTGTTTCCAATAGACCCCCGGCTTGAGACACAGAATAATAAACAAATTCATAGTAAAGCATGGAACAAGATGGCATAACATAAATACGACACCCGCAAGTAATAGTAAATAAAGAAAAGTAAATAGATTCATAATAAAGCATGAAATAAGGTGTCATAACAAGAATAATACCCCCACTAAGTAATGCCCTACACTAGCGGCCCAAACTGACCCTAGTATTCTGCCTTAATTCACGTCCTCCAGATCTTCCTATATAGGGTCATGTCCTCAGTGAGCTGTAACTGCTCTATGTCCTGCCTAATCACCTCTCCCCAGTACTTCTTCGGTCTACCCTTACCCACCTAAAACCATTAAAAGATAGTCTCTCACACCTACGAATCGGGGCATCCATGCCCCTCCTCATCACGTGTCTAAACCATCTTAATCAGACTTTCCGCATCTTATTCTCCACTGGAGACACACCAACCTTCTCCCTGATAGTCTTATTCTGAACTCTATCCCACCTAGTTAGCCCACACATTCAATGCAACATCTGCATTTTTGCCACCTTCATTTTTTGAATGTGGGAGTTCTTAACTGGCTAACACTCCGCTCCATACAACATGGCCGGACGGACTGCCACCCTGTAGAATTTTCCTTTAAGCTTGGGCGGCACCTTATCACACAACACCCCCGAAGTGAGCTTCCACTTCATCCATCCTACCCCAATACGGTGCAAGACATCCTCATCAATCTCACCGTTACCCTGAATCACGTACCCAAGATACTTAAAACTATCCCTCATACATACCACCTGTGATTCCAACTTCACTACCACCTCACTCTCCAGCCTCACATCATTAAACTTGAATTCCAAATATTCTATCTTGCTCCTACTCAACCTGAACCCTTTAGACTCAAGAGTTTGTCTCTACACCTTTAATTTATCATTCACACACCACACACACGCCCCTCCCCCCTCCCCCCGTGTCTCATAAATTAAAACTACATCATCTGGAAAAAGCATACCCAGTGGATCAATGTGCTGACTATCATACACACATTAAAAATATTTTTTCATTATTTAGTGTAAAGGTGATCTCTTCCAAATCCATATGGATCAATAGTCATCCAGTGGATAAGAAGGGTATACCCAATAAGATCAGAGCTTGGGCATCCACTTCATAATCTATAATTATGAAATCCACTAGGTATGTAAAGGATACCACCATTACTTCTATGTCATGCAAAATACTCACTATTTTCTTTACATATGAATCATCCATTAGCAGCCTTGTAGATGTAGGCTTGAGTGATCCTAACCCCAACACCTTGTATATCACCAGTGGAATTTAATTAATGCCCACTCCAAAATCACATAGTGCATACTAAATGTCATAAGGCCCAATCGAATATGGAAACGTGACAGTTATTGAAACACCTTGGGTTTGATCCTTAGAAATTTCTTGGGTTTTGAGCTTACTGAATATCATACGAATAGGGGTACTAGTCATATATTTGGTACGATATCGTGGTCATCACTAGTATCTTAAATAGTGTGGGTTGGATGGTTTTTGTCCGAGGTACGAATAGATCATACTATTCATATAATGGGTACGAGTTGTATGATTTTAAGTCGGGTGATGCCCTAAGTCTAGCCTAGGAAATCCTATTTTGCCTAGGGTATGGTTTCATGGTACTTGTTGTATACTTGGGCACGATTGGGGAATGGTGGTCGTATGTTGGACAATGTTGGGGTACAAGAGAAGTATAAAGTACGAGTGGTAGGTACCACCTGTATGATAGGGTATGAGTGGTATGGTGTATTTTTACCCTCTTGTGGAATTTTTATGTAGTTTATGTTGGGGGTAATCTGGATATTTCCCCTATTAAACTATTAAGGACCCATAACTTATTTCACTCTTTGGACACCTTTTACCCTAATATTCTAATCTTAAACACTTAGAAACTCTCTCAAATTCTTGAAAAAGCTCTTGAGTCAAGAAAGGCTAGGGTTTCATCAATAGGATAAATTTGGGGCTTACAGAGGTGGTTTCTCTCCATCTTCTTTTTAATCTAAGGCATGTTACTCCTCCCACATTGTTAGTTCCAACTAAAGGCATGTTTTATGAATTGTTTTGATGAAAATTATTGTTTGGTTTTGGGTTTTCAAATATATGTTGGGGGTTTTAGTTATAATGGTTGGTTATATTTTTCCTATGTCTTTTACTTATGGTTTTTATACTATAATGATGGTTTGAATGTTTGGTTGCATAGAAAAGGTTAGATTGTTCTTGGTTTTGTCTTTAGAAACACTATGCCCTTAACATGTCTAATAAAATGCCTATGAGAATGCTTTTACTATATTGTTGGATTTTTAATGGAACTATTGTATGGTACAACTTAGTAATGGAACCCTAACTGGTATAAATGGTTTAAATGGTTTGATATGGTTAAATGGTAATGTCTTGGGAGTTATGGTTATGGTTTAATTGAATATTTTATGGGGTACAAGAGAATACCCCAAGCAAACATGATAATGAACATCCTAGGGTACATTGCAATCCCTCAAGTAACTAAATAATATAATCTATGGGTACATACAAATCAATTCTTCTCTAAAAGGTTGGATAACCAAAAACTCATAATGACCATACCTGGATCAGAAAGAAGTCTTGGGAATATTGACCTCCCTAATTTTTAGATAATGGTCGCTCGAAAAAAGATCAATCGTATAGAAACACCTAGCACCCTGAAGTTAATCGAATAGGTCATTATTCCCAAGAAGAGGATAGTTATTCTTCACTGTAACCTTATTCAACTGATGATAGTTTATATATAACGGAAGAGATCCATCTTTCTTTGTCATAAAAAGAATAGGAGAACCTGATAACACTCAACTTACACGTCAATTTGAATACAAGATGGTCGTTGTCAATATAATTACCCAACTAAGAGTCGGGGTCAAATCCATGAGGAACAATGTGAGTGGAAATTGACTAAGTTCGAAATAAAAGTTGATTGCTAAGTTCAAACCTATGATACAAGAGGGTTTGGGGGTTTTCAATGTTTTTTTATCTGAAATTAATTCTTAGGCATCTAAGGGACCAACTCAAGTCTAAGAATGATTAGAGTGTAATCAATTAAAATACATATTGGGAATATGATTTCCTAGGGGAAAATTATACATGGGATCGTGATGATTCGGTGCAAAATTTGAATCATTGATGATGTGGTAGGCTAGGTTTAAGGTCTTTGAGGCTAGTTTTTCAACAAAACCTCAAAGATGTCACTCATTGACACTTTCGACTACCTAACGAGTGTGCCAATTAAAGTCACCCAATACCTCAATCAGGTATCCCTATTTCTAAGATGATACCAATGGTATAGTATAAATCCAAATATATAATATATTCGATAACTTTAAACAACATAGGCTCTGATACCAATTATAAGGGGGTGCGGATAAATCGGGTAACTTAAATAGATCTATTATAGCTCTAATGGATCTATTTTTAGTTGTGCGTGGATATTTCTTAACTTCTCTAAACATTTTTATTTTTAGTGTATTTATTTTAATTTTATTAATATTCATATCTTGGGGGGTGATTAGATGGTATTTGATTAAATGTTTTACTGTAATATTCTTTAGTTTTTTCTCTTAGTCTTTGTAATTCTTGTATATTATTTTGGAGGTATTCTAAATATTCTATATCTTTTGTTCTAAAATATTCAGTTAAATTTTCTTTCATAAGTATTTTTGTTAATCTTATTTCTTCCATATCTTGTCTCTAATATTTTAAATACTCATAGTCTATCATTTTATCCTAAAGTAGTTGTGTTACTGCAAATTTCTTTGTAATAATTTATTCTAATTGTACTATATCTGATATTAAATTTCAGGTTATCTATTTCGTTAATTATTCTGTCTTTTTCGTCTATGGATAATTTCATGTCTAAATCATATTCTAAACTGTCTTTTAATTCTAGTTGTTTTATGGTTTTATTTATCCAAATTAATCTTTCTTTTAATTGTTCTCTTCCTCTTCTAATCTGGTTTCCATAATTAATTTCTTCGTATAGCCAACTTTGTTTTTCTCTAACTCTATTAATATATTATAGCATTTTTAATCTGTATAATAACTATCTGAATAATAACTGTCAGAATTATTTCTACCATAGAAATCTATATTTTCTAATTCATCTTCTATCCAATTAGTACTTAGTAACTCATCTTCATAATCAAATATTTCTTCCCATATTATTTTCTTTATGTCTTCTAATTCTAAAGTCTTTTATGATATATAAAACTAGTATCTTAGTTTCATCAGATATATATCTTGTCATATTATCCATATTATGCTTAGGTTTCTACGAATAACTTGGAATTAGATTCTAGTAATTAATTTCTTTATCATAGTGTTTATTAGTTGTTTGTTTTAATCTTAATAATTCCTCTATATTTTCATTAAGGAGTTCTATATATTTTATATCTTTAGTTCTCATATATTCTTCTAAATTTGTTTTCATTAGTTTTTCTATTAATTTTATATTTTTCATATCCATTTTTCAATTTTCTAAATATACGTAATTTATCATGGTTGATGTGTAGGTTTGGTATGTAAGTATTTGTAAGAGTAGGTAGGTATGTGTGGTATGTAATTTATTCTAGTCATAAAATATTTATCAAATATTTTTTCCAATATGATTTTTCTTATATCTACAATTTCTATATCCTTAAGTATATATAAAACAAGTATTTTGAATTTTTCTACCATTTCGTCAGATAAATAAGTATTCATTTTTCATATGATGCTTTTTCAAAATACTCCCTTCAATCATACACATAACAAAATATGATCATTTTAGATTACTATATACTAGATTATTCTTAAATAACATGCTCTTTGGTCACTATTAGCATGGTAATCTAGATACTTTTCCCTTAAACAGCGCCTCTACTCTGGCTACTTCCCTATCAAGGCTTTTTTGCCTCACCGGTTTCACTTTTAGGATGACATAGTTCTTAAAGATTTTTCTCCTTTTCCACTTTGCTAATAAACTTCTTAACATCTATTTTTTGAATAATTCTACTATAAAGTAACTATCATGAACTTATTTTATCATATCATGATTGTCAGGAATCTATGAATTTATCTATTCATAATCGTAAATAAATATACCTGTTCTGATAGGTTTGATAATTCTGGGCTTTGTTTATCCATAACTTTTCCTTGGAAATATATCTATGTTTTATTAAATATTCAAAAGTTTTTTGTTTACAAAAGAGGAGGCTTGCTTTCAACACATGAAAGTTTTGCCTCTAACTGAGCAAATGCTCTGCTATTTATAAGCCTAAAGGAAACGTGTAAACTTTTTACATCTTTACATCTGTCCTAATATAAATTTACACATTACCTATATACTATTTCTAGTCAAAAACTAATAAAAACCAATAATGGTCCTATGTCTTTACATTTAATGGAAAGTGCCAAAAGTCAAAAAGTCTATCCTAAAAATTTTAAAGCTATTAAATGTTCACATGATTTACGTATTACGTACTTCATAAAGTTAGCTTTTTCTTCATATGTCGCTTTCTTCACTTTGATGTTTTTGTATTCTTATCTTTCCATTATTGCTCCATCTTCTTATCTTTTTGTCGTGTATCTTCCAGCTGTTGTCCTTATCTTCTTGCTATTGTAGCATCACATCTGGGATAAAGTTGTGTCTGCCACTACATCTGCTGCATATGTGGTCATCGTATCTTTGGCCAACTTATTTACAGAATTGATCTATAGCTTCTTCTGAAATAATTCCTTTCGTAATAAATCTTGTGACTGGTAACTCTTCTGGTTTTAGGATTGTTATGACCCATTTTCTTATCTCTTCTCTGTCATTTTCTCTAATATTTTTACAAGTAGAGTAAACCAATAATTGATTTCTGTTATAGTAAATCCAAACTGGGTTTTGATTTATATAATTATTTGCTAACTCGGTCAATATACTGCTAAGTCCAATAACTCTCTTATTTTGGTAGAAGTCCGGTATCTGATTTTTGGTTATCTCTTCTTGTTCGCATATTTCTTCAGGGATAATATAGTCTCGTGTCATTCCTATCTTGACAACAGTAATTGTCTATTTTATTTCATCAAATAATATTTCTGCTGGTGCTGAGTAGAAACGGACATAGAATAATTGTCCCTTCTAATCCTTTTATAATCCATAAATTTTTTATGAATATCTGGAATTCTTGTTAACTCTTCTCCAGTAATGGTGTAAACTGTAGATAATAGTCCATAATAGTAACATGAAGAAATTAAGTTTGCACTGGTGCTAGGCAAAGCAATAAGTTTGTTATAGTTCTGACATTTTTGTGTAATATATCCTTGGTTTTTTTTCCTAATTCTTTACTCTGGATAGGTTTTTTATTTAACAATTTTTATAAGGTATAAATATTATCAATATATGTACGAGTGATATGGTTATAAGTCTGCTTTTGTTGATTGAGTGATTCGAAATATGTGTATATCTGGGGAGGTAAAGATGACTCTGGTTTTTGTATATTTGGTGTATAGGGTTTTGAGAATATCTGGTTGAGGTTATAATTCTTTTTCTTTGGTAGTTCAGATTTATTTTGAGTGACTATATTCTTTCCCTTGGATACATCACTTGCGCCTGCAGCTGTAATTGTAATTTCGTTAGTAATTTGAGTTTTTAGGTGTTTCTCATCGTCACCTTCTAGGTCTAGTTTTTTAATGTGCTCTTCCTGCACAGTATCTTTGCTAGTAGTTTCTTGTTTTTTATAGTGCTCAACCTGCACTTTTACATTTGTAACTTCAGTAGTTAATGTGATAACTCGTTCTTGTAATAACTTTATTTGGTCAAACACTTGTAATATTAAGTCTGTTTGGGTATCTTTGACATCAGCTTCTTCCATTGGTAAATCAGTTTGAGTAGCTTTGTCTTGATATGTAATCTGCAATAACATTCTTGTCAGTCTTGATTACTTCAATCGTAAATGTAAAATTTAATATATTCACTACTAATCTCCGAATTTCTTTTGTCGTAACTGAGTTTTGTATTTTTCTTGTTAACCACCATCGAACCTGGGTATTATTTGTTCTCACAATAAATTTGTTATATACAATATATGGTTCAAAGGTTAATAAACATTTATATAATGAACATAATTCTTTTTTATTTATTTCCCATTTTATTTCTGTTTCATTAAATGTTCCTGAATAATATCTACACTGATGTTTTATTTTTTCATTTTTGTACCTATATTTAAGTACTCCTCCATAACTATATTCACTTGCATCTGCTTCTACTATATATGTAAAAAATTTATTTTCATCTGGGAATTGTAATTTTGGTAATTCTTTACAAAGTATTTTTATTTTCTGAACTTGTTTTTTATCTTCCTCGTTGTAATTATATTCTACATCCTTTTTTAATTTTTTCTGTAAAGGCTTTAGGTTTTCTGCTAATTTTGGTATATATTCTCTTACTTGGTTTACTAATCCTAAAAACGATTGTAATTTTTTTTTTGTATCTAATTCTTCTTTTGAATTTATTATTTTTTGTACTATATGTTGTTGCATTTTTACTCCACTTTTATCTATTTGTATCCCTAAAAATTCTATCTGATTTTTATAATTTCATCTTTCTTTTCGCTTAAATTTATTCCTGATTTTTCTATTATATCTGTAAATTATTTTATTAATTTTAAATGTTCTTCTTTAGTGTTTGTATATAGTAGTATATCATCTATGTATACTATACAATTAGGTAATTGTTTAAACTAACTATCCATAAAATATTGATATCTACCTAGTGCATTTTTATATCTAAATGGTAATACGTTCCATTCATAAATCCTTGTGATACCGTAAATGCGATTAATTCCTTAGAATCTTCATCTAACTTTAAGTGGTAAAATTCGGATTTACAATCAAATTTACTAAAGTAGTTATATCCTTGTATTTGTCTTATTTTTAATATCTTATTTGGTATTGGATAATTATATGTCATAGTTTTTGCATTTAAATTTCTATAGTCAATGACCATTCTACTTTTTCCTCTTTTTGTTCACTATTTTTATCTACTATAAATGCTGGACTATTGTGTTTACTATTACTTTTTTATATATATTGTTTTTCTAATAATTCATCTATATGCATTTTAAATTCTTTTAAATCGTCAAAATTATATGTTAATGGTTTTTGAGTTATTATGTTATTTTTATCTATTAATTCAATTTTTATAGTAGTTTTATGTTTTTCTCATCCTTTTAATGGATCTTTACTATATAATTGTCTTAATTTTTTCTTTATTATTTCTATCTTATCTGTTGAAAATATAGTTATTTCTTTTTTATTTTATCAAAAATACAACTAGTTCTACTGTGTCTTCAGTATTTTTTATATTTTCTAACTTTTGTGTAATTTTTTCACTTCCTTCTATCCAAACAGTTTTCTTTCTTATTTTATTAATAACTCATTTTGCCCTTACTTTTTGTTTACATGGTGTTGTAAACCACCAATCTGTTTTAGTTATTATATGTGGATATAATTTATCTAAAAATGGCATTCCTAAAAGCATATCTTTTGATGTTAGTTCATAATTATAGACTTCTTCTATTGTTATTATTTTATCCCATATCTGTATTTTTACATTTTTAGATTTATATGTAATTAAACTTCCTTCATTATTAAATCCTTTGACTACTATTGGTGTTTTTAATTTATCCCATTTACTTTCTGGTAAACAGTTGTATCTACATAAGTTTGCTTCTGTTCCTGTATCTATCATAGGTGTATAATACATATTATAATATCCTTCTACGATTATTTTTACAAGTACATATATTTTCATATCATGTTAAAGTTCTTTTTATGAATAATTTCTCTTTATTATATGTTATAGATAATTGTGTATGTTCTATATTGTATGATTTTACTTGTTCTAACCATTTTATTCCTAATATTGTATCTGTTTTTTGCATTTCTTCCTTTATTTCAAATTCTATTTTTATTTTCCTAACTCCTATTATTATTTCCTTTTCAGCTATATCTTTAATGTTTATTAGACTCCTTGGTAGATCTGGGCAAATATTACTATTAGATTTTATTTCTTCATTTTTTACTAGATATTTTGCTATATAATTTTCTTCTTGTCCTGTGTTTAAGAGTATTAAATATTCTTTTTCGTTTATTGTTCTTGTTATATAATATTGATTTGAATTAATTGTTGAAGTTGTTTCATAACTTGTTCTTTTTTACGAGCTTGATGATTCTGGTTTTTCATGAGCTATTCTTTTTGTTGTGCTTATTCTATCATTTATTATTTCTAAATCTTCTTCTATATCTATGTCTTTGTAACTATAATCATTATTATCAATTATTTTTACAAATTGTTCAAAAGGACTTTCTATTTGTATTTTATTAATTTTATTTTTTTCTGTTATTTTATGTTTTGTTGTTAATACATATAGATTTTTACATCTTGCTGTAAATATTTTACTTCCTGGGGTTAGTTCTATTCCTGATATTTTCCAATATAATACTAATAATTTATCTATATTTTTATCTGTTATTGCTACTGAATATTTCACACTTATTATAAATTTAAATTTTTGGTATATTAAATTTTTTTTATGGCAGTTATTATACGTTTTTCTATAGGTTTTATAATTCTATCATCTGCTAAATATAATTCTATTGGTGTATCTATTCCTTCTCTAAAATATTCTTTTATTAATATCTCTGTTCCACCAAGGTGTACATATTTTATTGGGTCTTTACTTTTTATATTGTTTATTTCTTTATTAATTATTCTTTTTGTTACTAGTGGTATACTAGCTCTTCTTTTTGCATATCTACAGTCTATTACATGTTCTTTTTGGCTTACTACGTAGTATTCTTCCATTTTTTTACTAAATATATTTTTTATTGTTGGTATTTTAAATATTTTTTCTACACTTAAGTCTAACTCTTTTCCTTTTATTTCATCAAATATATGACTATCAAATATTATTTTTTGATATGTTCCTTCTTCATTTAAATATTCTTCCTTTGTTATTATTTTTATATCTTCTTCAGTTATTTGGTTCATTTTTATATCTTCTTCAGTCATTTGTAACATCTAATTCACTATCTATTTCATTATCTATTTTATTCTCCGAAATTTCATATATACTATCTTTACTTTCTAATTCATAATCTATATAATCTATCTGCATATATTCTGTATTTTCTATTTTTATTTCTGATATTTGTTTCTTTTTTGGGTTTTTTGGTAATTTACAATCTTTAGCTAAATGTCCTAGTTTTCCACGATTATAACAAGTACATTCTTTTATAGATTTCTTTTTTCTATATGGTCTTTTATGTTTATAATTTTTTACATAATATCTTTTTCTTGGTTTCTTATATTTATATTTTGATTTTTTGTATTTCTTATATTTCTTATATCTTTTTCTTTTCTTATAATATCTTTCTTCACATCCAAATTGAGGTGTTAAATTAGAGAATACTATTTTTATTTTTTATCCTTCGTGATTTTCATATGTTTTTTCGTCTATTATAAATTCTTCTTTGTTCATTTTATTTAAACGTATATAGGTTATGTTGATATATATATTCTAGACTATCTATTGTTGATTCTAAATTTGATATTTCTTCTTTTTGTGCATTTATTGAATTTTTACTAACTCCGAAAGTTATGTTATACTGTAGTCTTTCTATCCTTATTTTTAACTCTTTACGTTTTTCAGATATTATTTGTTTTAATTCTTTATATTTTTGTAATTTCTGTATGTTACTCATCTAAACAATATTTATAATATTTTGGTGGATATCTAAATCTAATTTTATCATAATTAATTAATTAATCCAATAAATCCAAATATATAATACTTTCGATAACTTTAAACAACATAGGCTCTGATACCAATTATAGGGGGAGCGGATAAATCGGATGAAGGTTCCTAAAGTTCACCAAACCCCTCTTTCAAAGATAGTTTGAGCTTTCAAGAGCTTAGGATTTTCATTCATCAAACCCATTTGGGTATTTGGGGATTTCACCCACAAATACCAATCATTTTAACCAAGCAATAGTAGAACCCATCATCAACCACTAGAATCTACACAAATATATCACAATCCATACACAATTGTATCCTATTCTAGCATAATCCCAAGAGGTAGATCTAGCAAATCATAATGATAATAAACACAAATAAACCAATATTCCCATCAAAATTACCATAAGAAAATAAAGAAAGAGCAAACCACACTTTAGAATCCAATGAATCTTTAATGGGTGATGCCAAATCTACACTTAAAAGTCACTATAATGTCTTCTTATCTCAAAATTAGTACAAGTTTTGCTCCAAGCTCCAAGAAATTACCAAAATCCTAAACTAAGAATGGGAGGTAGGGTTGTAGAATAATTGATGTCATAAGGGTTTTGAGCCTTTTAAATGAGAATTTAGGGTCGGCTATGTGTTTTTAAAACTTTGCCCCTAGCTGAAAATCCCGTTGACGTGCGATCTCATATGGATCTACCACGATCTCGGTGGCCACTCTGTGATTGTAGTACCTGAGGCCCAGTCTACCCAGGTTTTCTAGCTTTTGCACTTTTCTTCCCTTTTTGATCCTTTTTCAGTTCAAATCTATATCTTTCCATCTCATGCCCTATTTTCCTGTAAAATATGGATATTAGTGCATTTAGTTACACATATGTTTCATTTAAACATTTAAATCATAGTAATGTGCACGAATGTTTAGTGTGAATAGGTAGTAATTTCACTACTCATCAACATCCCCAACTTAAATCTTTTCTTGTTTTCAAGCAACACTGCCTTTTTATCATGAGACAGTGCACATTTATTTCCACTTAGATGATCCAAGTCACTACCACAAGTAGCTCATCAAACATGGGCGAAGCTATTCTTCTGACACCCCTCAACATAAAATGGAATATCCAAGGGTGAAAAAGACTTCAAAGAGCAATCATTCAACAATCACTAATACTCTAGAAATTACTCCTTTTTTACCTCAACTACATTATACTCTTTTTGCCTCATTTTTTGAGAGATGACAAAATCACTCACCTCAACTTGTTTACACGACTCCTTACAAGAAGGAAAATTCCACACACCAAGTTATCAAATATGCAACAAGGAATTTAAGTACGAAACTCTCTCTCTCTCAAGAACTCTCGATATTAACATATACCATGCCCTAGGCTTGCCCCTATTTTTAATAGCCACTATAATGAATGCACTTGGATGGAGATCTAAAAAGGCTTTTTAAGCTTGTAATGTTGGTTTGAGGTAGGGTAGGATATTATTTGGGAACAAAGTGACTATACCCTCCTTGAACATCTGTATTATACCTTTTTTATCCAACTTTTGACCATGGGCTACTTTTTTTTAACTCCTTAAGCATGTGCCGACTTTTACTACCTTGATTCACCCATTTTTTGGAAAGCATCTTCTTTTCACATCTTTTCCTTGTGTATTTCATGATTTTCTTTCCTTTCTTGGGTTCCTTCATTTTCCTATTCATTTGTTCTCAAAATTTAGCTCCTAGGAACTAACTTACATTCTTGTGGCCCGAAGTTACCTTTTCCAACTTACATTCTTAAGGGCTCACGACTTTCAATATTTTGTCCAAAGAAAGGTCCAATGGCTCAAAGTGGGTGACTAGGGGTAACATCTATGTACGGGTAGGCTTTTTGGGCTAAAGTGGACTTCCAATGTCGAAAAGATGGCCTAAGAACATCTCTCCAACCAAATATAATCAAAACTAGCCTTGAGAAACTAATAGGGAAAGTTCTAGATGGTACAAGTACACATGAAATTTAGAAAAATAAGCTCACCATGCATAGCATGCAAAATCACCAAGGAGGCTCAATTTCCCCTTGCTCTAGAGACAAAAATGGAGTATCTACAAATTTTTACAAGTCAAAAGTTTGGAGTCGCAAAAAGAGAAAAAGAATTGTTATAATGTCTCTCACATCCATGCCCTTGATTTTTGAAAATTTTTGGATGGAGGGGGTGTTCACTTTGAATTTTCACCATGCAAAAGTTGCTAACCATGGCAACAACCCAATACTTGGTCTCATATTTTGGCTTCATATGGGCGAACCAACCATATGGCTACTCAAACTTCACCAATGATATACGTGTAATCCCAAATCCACAATGCCATAGGTACTCAGACTTCCCTTGCATTTGTGATCTAGATGCTACGGGTACTCAGACTTCCCCTGCATCCATGGCTTAAAACTTAATCACGATGTTTTTCCCTTAAGAATGTCGTCAATTAATCCATCATAGGGAAAAGCTCATTCACCATAATTATCAAAAGAACAATGAACTACAAATGAAAACAATCAATTCACAAAATTTCCATGCTTTGCATGACTAAGTTCAAGTATTGCAGACCAATGAATACACACAAGGGTAGGGCCACACACACCCAACTTAAGGACTTATAGTGACCTCACTACATAAATCAATAGAATAAAAAGGGTTAAAGTTCTCCCTGAAATCATATTGATAGCCATGTTAAAAGCTGGACATAGAGGCACAATTGCAGATAAATTGGTGTGATCCCAGTACCGTGATCGTGGCCCTCAACCCACGATTACGGTAACCAAGGACATCTGCTCTTCTGTTTTGCTCTATTTTTCTGCATGGCTGCTAAAATTTTAATCTGGGTTTTCTCTTGGTTTTAGCTTCCAACCTGTCCATAGCACCTACAACACATCAAAATTATGTGACTTATTCAAAAACATATAAATGCAAATATGAAACAGTGGGTTCCCTCCCAACAAGCACTTTATTTAACATCGCGGCACGACACCTCTTTAATCCTCATTTGTGTCTCCACTTAAAGGATTTAAACCTTTTACCCAACTTTTGATCACTTCATCTTCGATGATCTTTGGAAAAATTAGAGGCATGACAACTCATGTTCTATCATGCCACTTCGAAGACCTAAACCTTTTACCCAACTTCACATCAAATTTCCATGTTGGATCCTTGGGTAAAGGTGAGAACATCAATAGACTACTAGTTGAACTTCGAAAATTGCACTCTTTGGCCTTTTAGTGTGGGGCTTCCGTGTGCTCTTTTGGGATGTCAAACTCCAAAATGTAGGGATAGAGTTCCTTCTCCCCAAAATCCATCATTTTCCCGGGTGGATGGACTTTCATCAAATCTACCAAGCATAATGTTGAAAAATGGTTTGAATGAGGTCTATCCCTTAATTCTAAAGTTTCTTCCTTAGTAGCATCCTCACCCCGAAGGGACTAGAGTTTTCATAAGAAATTTTCTTGGATTCTTCTTTTGACTCTAGAACCATGTCTTTTATTCCAGTATCTTCAACCATATTGTGCTCAGTTTGTTGGGAAATCACCGATGATTCTTCAATGTCAAGCTCATTTAGAAGCGTGGGTATAGTCGTAGTACTTGCATGATTGACCTCTATTCCCATATCTTTTATCCCCTTTCTTTCCTCGTTACATGCCTCCATGGATTGATGCATGTCATGTATATTATCCCTCATTGATGTCACCCGATCCAAGATAAGTTGAAGCATTTCTTCAACACTATTATTTCCAGTGCTTTATTTTTTTTTTTCTTGATCATAAGACCTATCAAAATCATAAGAAGAACTAGCACTTGGGTTAGCGAAATGGGGGTAGGGGAATTTGGAAAATCACTCCAGTTTCCATCTAGACCACCACATAGAGAACTACCATACTCCCTATAAGATCGAGATAGTGCATACATCTCTCTCCGGGGAGCGTATCTACAATCTTTCCAAAAGTGGGATCCATTACAATATGGACATGGATTGTCATGATAGGACCTCCATCCACCAAACTCATATTCATTCCATGATGCCATGACAAACAAATAAAAATAAAAACCTACCTAAGACAAAAAATAAAATAAAATCACAAACAAATATTTACAAGTTTGAACCAAAACAAGTAAGCTAAAATTCCAAACTAACTCAACACACCAAATAGTTCCCCGACAACGGCGCCATTTTTGATAACGCTCAACTTACACATCAATTTGAGTGAAAGGCAGTCATTATTAATATATTTACCCAACTAAGAGTCGAAGTTGAATCAACGAGAAACAATGCGAGTGGCAACTGAGTAAGTTTGAAATAAAAGTTGCTTGCTAAGTTCAAATCTATGGGACAAGATGGTTGGGGGGTTTTCAATGTTTTCTGATGTGAAATTAATTCTTGGTGTTTAAGGGACTAACTCGAGACTAAGAATAATTAGAGTATAATAAATTAAAATGGATCTTGGGACTATGCTTTCCTAGGGGCAAATTATGCATGGGATCATGATGATTTGGTGAAAAATTCATATCGTTGATGATGTGGTAGGCTAGGTTTACGGTCTTTGAATCTTGTTTATCAACAAAACATCAAAGATGTTACTCATTAACCCTTTAGAGTACCTAACGAGTATGTCAATAAAAACCACCCAATACTTTAATCGGGTATCCCTATTTCTAAGATGATACCCAAGGTATAGTCAACCTCTTAAACACCCTTATGTCTAAGATAGTGAAAAATTGGCAAGACGTACCCATAAATTGTCTACTATTGTTTTGGTTCCCATATCCCTTTTTCAAGGATGATGAAGGTTCCTAAAGTTCACCAAACCCCTCTTTCAAGGATGGTTTGAGCTTTCAAGAGATTAAGATTTTCATTCATCAAACCTATTTGGGTATTTGGGGCTTTCACCCACAAATCCCAACTATTTCAACCAAGCAATAGTAGAACCCATCATCAACCAACTAGAATCTGCACAAATATATCACAACCCACACACAATTGCATCCTATTCTAGCATAATACCAAGAGGTAGACATAGCAAATCATAATGATAATAAACGCAAATAAACCAATATTCCCATCAAAATTATCTATAAGAAAATAAAGAGAGGGTAAACCACACTTTAGAATCCAATGAATCTTTAATGGGTATTGCCAAATATACACTTAAAAGTCACTCTAATGTCTTCTTAGCTCAAAAATTGTACAAGTTTTGCTCCAAGATCCAAGAAATTACAAAACCTTAAACTAAGGATGGGAGATAGGGTTATAGAATGATTGATGTCATAAGGGTTTTGATCCTTTTAAATGGGAATTTGGGGTCGGCTATGTGTTTTTACAACTTTGCCCCTGGCAGAAAATACCATTGTCCCGCGATCGTGGCTCGGTGATTGTTGAATTCTTTAAGCGATCGTAGCCTGCTGACTTCTTGACCTACCGCGATCGCGGTACCTAAGGCCCAGTCTTCACAGGAATTTTAGTTTTTGCACTTCTCTTCCTTATTTGATTCTTTTTTATCTCAAATCTACATCTTTCCATCTCATACCCTATTTACCTGCAAAATATGGATATTAGTGCATATAGTTACAGATATGTTTCATTTAAACATTTAAATCATGGTAATGTGCACGAATGTTTAGTGCAAATGGGTGGTAATTTCACTAATCATCAACACTCCATGGAGAACACTAGGACGGATAAAATTCTTATCAAGAAGATCCTTTAATTGTTTCTTTTCTTCAGTCGGAGCCTTTCTATAAGGAGGAGTGGACTAGGACATGTATTTGATAGAAGATAAATACCAACGTCAATTTCCTTATCGGGAGGAATTCTAGGAAGATCATCGAGAGAATATTTAGGAAACTCATTGACCACGGGGATAGAATGCAAAGAAGGACTCTCAGAGTTAGAATCTTTAACCCAAACTAGATGATATAGGCACACATTGGAAATCAATTTTCTAGCTTTATGATTAGAAATAAACTTCCTTTTTGGTGCTAAGTAACTCCCCTCTAATACAATCACAAGCTCATTAGCAAAATTGAAACTGATCTTTCGGGTCCTACAATCCAGAGAAGCATAGGATGAATGGAGCCAATCCGTCCCCAAGATCACATCAAAATCCACCATGTCAAGTTCTATCAAATCCAACAATGTCTCCCTATAAAACACGGACACCACACAACCCCTATAGATTTTTCAAGCAATAATAGAATCACCCATCGAAGTTGAAATAGAAAAGGAGTCAGAAATATTTTTAGGACCAAAACCAAAATGTACAACCACATAAGGGATCACATAAGACAGGGTAGAACCCATATAAAGCAAACAATAAACATTATGGGAAAAGAACTATAACATACCAGTGATAACATTGGGGGATGCCTCAGATTCCTAACAAGTAGCAAGTGCCTAGAGATGATTTCGGCTAGTGCCAGTACTTGAAAAGATTCCATTAGGTACAAGAGACAAAGAAGTGGCAAATAGGACTTTATTAGCTCTAGTAAAAACTCTAGCCAAAGGACGATCTCGCTACATATGACCAAGCTGAAAACAATTATAGCATCGATTTCTCCCTCTCCATAATATCCAAAGTGAACCTGTCCACAAAAATGGCAAGGATGATAAAGTGAAACTGACTGTCCACTAGACTGGGCACCCTATGCCTTAGGACCATTTCTAGCCTAAAAATGACAATCAATTGAAGGCTTAGGTAGGGAGAACTAGCCGTTGAATAAGAATTTCCCTAATTCTTCTACTTAGTCCACTGCCTATGATCTCTCCCATTGTTCTACTAATTTGTACCCTACTCTAAATATCTAAACTTCTTATTTTGCCTCTCTCCTATCTCTACTTGTTTCTTTTTCTCTTTCTTTACCTGTTGCATATAAACCACCAGTCTAGATATGTCCATATCATTATTCAACATAGATGGATTACACTCCAACACTAAATCACGAGACAAGCAAGAAGAAATTTTTTGCATTCGGGACCTAATATTAGACACCAATTCAGGAGCATAATGGGCCAACTGCTGAAACTTCAGAGCATACTCTTTAACACTCATCTTACCCTACTTTAAGTTTACAAACTCTTCTTCCTTAGCTTCCCTCAGCTCCTAAGTAAAGAAGTGATCTAGAAAAGCACCTAAAAATTCATCCCACACCCCCATCTCGGCATCACCATCGCTCATTGATTCCCACTGCCCATACCACTAGTAAGCCACATCCTTCAATTGATATGAAACAAACTCCACACCTTCTGAATCTATAATATTTATCACCCTAAAGATTTTTTCCATCTCATCAATAAAACCCTGAGGATGCTCCTTAACTTAGAGACTATAAAGGTTTGGGGATTCAACCTCATAAATTGGCTAACTCGAGTAACCTCAGATGAATTAAAAATATGACCTACATGATCAAACCGATGGGACTGAAAGGCAACCAATTGGGCAAGCATATAATTAGATTGACAAAATTCTGCAATAGAGATATCTCCCTAAGGTGACAAAACATAAGTTTCACCAGCTCAGAAAGCCCGAAGAGAACTAGTAGGGATTGGTGGAGCGGCAAAGTCAAAAGTAGGGACCCTAGATTGGGCATGTACTCTATAAATAGGCCCTACACATCTTCCTCAGATGGAAAAGAGTTTTGACCAGTATTTCTATGATTGTAAGATCTTCGAAGATACGTGATCTAAAATGTGAGTAAGCTAGGAGTTAGATGAGTTTCACGGCACTATACTCTATAGCCCAAAAATAGTATACAAGAAAGGAAAACATTCCTAAATTTTTTGTAGCCTCCCCTTATAAGTATGGCGCTACACACCAAAAAAAGGAACACTACTAGACACAGCTTTGTGGACACCCAATGACTCTGAACCATGCTCTGATACCAAGATTATCATGACCCAAACTCAGGACTATCTATGATGGATATCTCAAGGCCACCAAGGGTTGCAAACTACCCCTTTATCCTTACCTCAAAAGCATATAAATATAAATAGCGAAGTCAACCAGAATAGTAATAAGAAGGATAAATAAGTCAAATAAAGATTCTAAGAATTAAAACAACCAACCAACCAATACTTTGTCCACAAAAGCCTCTAAAACTAGAAATAACAACTAAGTCGGGACATGCCCCCGACTATTACAAGAAGAATCCAAGTGAAATACTAAGAAACAAAGAAAACAAGTGAAATGATCAAGCCTTCCAAAAGATGGTGTCTCACTACTTCACAGTAAATCCATAGGAGTATTGAACCATGTAATACTGCATAGAAGAAACAAAAAACCCTTTGGACCCTACATCACAAAATAATGCAACATCTATGGATGGCCAGTTGGGTGATCACTAGCATGTAACTCAAGGATAGGGATAAAATAATGCATTTACCAAAATCCAATCATAAACCATACGCATCACATTTATATACATATATATAGAATGTAGGGATAGGGATGATGGCCATGAACTTGAGAGTTTAATGTATTAACCTAAACTATATAGGAACTCTATCCTAAAGGCACCCATGGACTATATAGGTCTAGTCCTCCCTACTGGAAGGGCCCCAGTATATGTTATCTACACAAACTGAGGAAAGACTAAAGATACCAAGGTTATATCCCTCCCAAAATATATATAATGTGTGCACCAAGAACATGGTCACATGGACCCCCAATGCCGAAAAATATGGTTTCCAGTGTTGATCCCCCCGGGACCTAAACCTTTACTATGAGTTATATAATTCTCTTTAAGCCTAAGTAAAAATAGTTGCACATAAACTATTCATTAACCAAAGAGTCATTTATTAAGGCATTTACCAACATGGTATCATCATACTAGTATGCTTGCAAGCTAATTCAATTATACCAAACCAGTCTATTTAACTAAACTGACTCCTAAGTTTTATTTAAAAATTTACGCCATATACCAAGGCAATACAAATCCATTGTTATCTATTTATCCTTTAATGCAATGCAATGGTTTCAAAAGACAAGCTAAACCATGTAATTTTCCACATTCAAAACTAAGATTGCAAGTGGGTTAAGGTTAATGCAAATATCAAGCCAAAATTTATTCAATTTTGGGAAACCCTTGCCCCCCATTCCAACCATTTTCATAATGCAACAATTCCATTCCAAAAACCATAAATTAAAGCATGAATAGTCCATTTAAATCATGGGAAAAGCAATTCAAGTAATCACAATTAAAACTCCTCAACCCAATTTCAAACTCATCAACTAAAACACCTGAAATATAGAGAAATTTGAAGAGAATTCAAAGTTTGGAGCTTGAATGGTGAATTTCTTATAAAACCCTTAAACTTTTTTGGGGTTTTAGTTATAGAGAAAAAATAATGATTTGATCTTTGAAACTAAAGGCAAAGGGTCACTTTAATTCTATAAAGTTATGTAAGGGATAAAAATCCCAAAAGTCCCTCACCCCAAATGAAAAAACAAAAAATAGGCGAATTTAACATAGCGGTGTGGCACACTACTATCGCAGAGGGTAGCCTCTGTGCCACACCCTTATCGGGGAGGCTAACCTCCATGGCACACTACTATCAAGGAGGCTTACTATCTTGGGGACCTAAAATAGACCCGAACCCTTTTTAAAAATTCTAAAACATTCCCAAAATACCCTTTTAACATCCCTAAACATAATTAAAGTCAAAATTGATATTATGTATGTGAGAGGGTCAAAAATAAATTCATTTAAATTTTTATGGGGTCTCACAGAATTTCTTTGATATCCATGTTTTATAATTTCTTTATCTACCCTTATTACATGACATTAGTGAGCCTCGTTGATCCTTTAGCCTATTCTTTTGTAGCCTTATATGTAACTTATTTCCTTTCTTTCAAATTTACCATAATTTGATCCAAAATTCCTAAGAACTTTAGTCGAAAGATTTAGATGTTAACGAGTGTAGAATTAAATAAGGAAAAAGTGAAAGTGAAGCCCCAAAATTAATAGCTATTGGTATGTTGAAAACAATTCATATGTTGTGGTTGGGAGTAATGTAATGATAAAAAAAATTAATCTAAAGTGAATCATGTGTTGATATCAAATACTCCATACTTAAGATGTGTTTAACTAGCTTAAGAATATGGGCAAAAAAAAAAAAGCAGGAAGATAAAAGTGGTGGAAATTTTGGTTAGTTAGAGTAGAGTCTGATGTAAAGTGTGGTGTATTAAAGAGCTTAGGGAATATAGTCACTATTACTATATAGAATAGTTCCTACTTATCCCTTAGCCTATATTACAACCCTTAAAGTCCTACTTAATCTTGAGCCTCGATATTATGATATTAGTGGAGTACTACACTAAGGTCAGGCTTATGGTTCATCTTATGTGACATGTGAATTCCTTGTGAGAGTGAGCAAAATTTGATCTTACACTCATTCTTGTGATAAATTACATATTATGAGTTAAATTGGGTGACTCTCTTATAGTGAGGGAGTATGTTTAATACTGGATAGGTGACTTATGTGATCTCTTAGTTGAGTAATGTACATGAGTTTGCTAACTAGGTAGTGTCATTCTTCAGGTTAGGAAGTTTTGAAGTGGTGTTCATGAGTTTTCAATTGTAATACAACATACTTTATATGGAACATGCTATTCATATAGTCATTGTAGTTCTAGCTTGAGTGTATTAGTTTGTGTAGTGATGTTAGAGTCTTCTTTTATGGTGCCTAATGTATGGAGTTGTTCGAGTATGAATAAGGATTTAAGTGTGGGGTGAATAGCCAACTAAAAAACTAAAATAATATTACAAATGGAAAACCTCCCTACAATTAGAAAAGTCTCAAACAGATCACGTCGTACAGCTCTTAACAGTATAATAGTTCAATCTCAACAACAGTAGATGATATTGACCATTTACAAAGAAGTCCATTTCACAGTATCATTCACATGAAAGAGATGAAAGGTAGTTCAACAAAATAGTATGGTGTATTTTCAATTTTCAAATATTCACCTTATATAAACCCTCTAAGATTGAAGCAGACTCATGGGGTTCACAATCCATATACTAGTCATAATCTCATCAATAAACCTTGTCGGCACTTTCCCCGACTAATGAATTTTATGATAAAGTTACTTTGCAAAGAAATCTAAATTCCATTGTAATATCAGTTCCACGAAAATGAGTGATAAATTAGTATGCATGATCATAGCAACAGTAACAATAATACAATAATCAGCTTTACAATAGCATGAATGAACTTGAATCACCCGAATCTCAATAAATCATGGCATAAGCCCCTAACAATAGTAAAGAACTATATATGGCATCACTGAAGTCAACACAGGCCTCCACTAGGATATCACAATGATAGTAAATAACAATTAATGATCAAATAAGTCCAACACCATCCCCTGTATAAGCATTTCAATGATTATTATCTCTTAAATCAATAATAAGGTTCACACGAGCCCACACACAGGCAACATGATAGTAGTAATGATTTTCAAAAGATGAATACAACAAAAAATTCCCTAACCGATAGCATACTTCACAAAAGTAGTTATCTATGCAACCCATTCTGAAGAAAGTTAAGTCATAACCTAACGCAAAAGTCAAAAACATGAGCCAAAATCTCTCAACAAGAAGTCTTTCCCTTCCAAAAATATTTAGAATATTCCTAATATATTAAAAATAGTATCAACTAGTAATTAGAAATCTATTGATACCCATATTGGTATACTTTGGTTTCGAGCCCAAAATAACTTCAAAATTTGACCCAAAAAATAAAAGGGTAAAATAGAATTTTTAATTGATAATTATATTACACATACTTTAAGTTCTATAAACCTAAATTTTCATCAAAAACTGAGTTATAATAGGGTTAGAAATCATTGAAACACTCATTCATTACTTTACCAGGTAAAACACAAAATTTTGAGTTCAAAAATCCAAGTTTTGAAGATATTTTTGCAATATAATTGAAGGTCAATGGATAAAAATAAGTTTGGAATCTTACTCAAATCAAAGTTGATGAAAAACCCTCTTAAATTCTCTCAAAAAATGTGTTCCCAAGCTTAAAATGATGAAAATTGAGTTAAATCACAAAATTCCTTCTTCTCTAACGGGAACAACCCCTTATGGTTATGAAGGACACCGAACCAGACCAACTGTGAATGCAATGGTATAGTCATGAATGTATAGAAGGAGAATACCCTATCCAAACCAGCTTAGTCTTCACGAATGCGGTCCCACCATCACATTTACAAAGAAAAATAAATTTCTTCTCTGTAAACGCAACGATAGGGCCACAAACATGAAAAAGGCCTGGGCCTGCACTAGAAACCTTGCACTAACAATGGTTTAAGGCTTAAAATCTATCTAAGTGGACCCTCAGGATTTTTTTGAGACCCTATAGAAATATACTAATAATTTAGTTTCATCGGATATACTAAAAGAGGACATTATCATTAAGTTTAACCCCGAGAACCTATTTAGGTCAAAAAACTAGCTTCTAGCTCAAAAACTCAAAAAACATAATAGATCTTCAAAACCCAAACCAACCATGCTGATAATGTAAAATTCACATTCCAAATCTAATGGAACTAACAGAATTACTATCCAATACTCGAATCACAAAATCTTGACCAAAGTCAACTATATCACTTTCAAAACTACTCAAAACCTCAAACTCATATAAATCAATCTCTAATGCTTTGAGTACCGTTCCAACCATCCCTACAACTCATAAATGATATAAAGTAACAATGCAGAAGGACAAAATAATCAAAACACGAAAAAGTAAAAAATTACCTCGAGGGTTGTTACAGAAACTCACACCTTCCATCCACCTCTTAGGGAGGTGAGGATGACATTAAAGGACATGTAGATTATATTCAGATTAAGATTGATGATGATCCATTGTATTTTAAGGATGCATAGACTATGGAATAATGCACATTATTATACTGACTTACTAGCTACCATCCATAGCCTGGGGATATGTCGAGTGTGAGTCATATGAAAATAGGTTCTATCATTTACTACCTAAAAAGTAGTTATCCATGGAGCTCATTATAGATACTACACCATATGTGAGGGTTAATGTGATAGCTTGATTATATATGTTATTTTATTCGATGGCATCTTGTTCTTAAACACACCAGCAACTGGTTGAGCTTATAGTTCCTAATGTTTCTAGTTCCTATTGGTAGGGTAGGGACCTACATATCGAGAAATGTTGTTCTAAGGTATCTGTACAAATCACTATGTCAATCATCTATGGGCAGGAAGGCTGACATTAGTGGATTTTTTTATCTCCTCCGAGTGACATAATTTATTAAGTTCCTTCTTATTCTTAATTAAATACACAATTTGAGAGATGGATTAAAATTATGTTTAGTATCACGTTCAAATATGGACTTGGGAGAAGTTCTTTCACTTTTAACCTATACCTCTTGCTCTAAGAGGTTGGGATGTGCAGAAGGATGAGGCATTACTCCTCTATGCTAGGAGGTGGATGTGAGTGAATTATCGTACTCACGAGATGCTCCATGTTGTCATTCAGTTTAGAGATCAACTTGATCATATAATAAAGGAGTAGTTAAACTTTATCTTTAATGTCATGCTTACTTTAACATTGAGTTCTTTTTCTCCTTATCAGTTTTTTATTTTTAATTTTGTTTTCAAACAATTTGTATGGAAATAATATAGTGAGATTATGCATACTTTTCCCCTGTTACACAATCAATCAAGGTTTATAAAGGTTGTTGTTCCCTATGATATGCATGGATATCGTAGAGCATCACACTCTTAATTGAGTGATGCAACAACTTGGTCATTCACATAAAATATTTACCTTTATAGCATGGGTAGATGATCATTTTACACAGGACGGTCATAAAAGACTTGAGAATCCTTTTATTGAATACTTGGATGTGATGGTCGATGACTGGGCTCATTGGTAGGATAGTAGAAAGGGCCTATAGAGGATCAGGATGATCTCTTAGATACATCACATGTTATATGAGTTTGAGGATTCATCCACCTATAGGGTCATACAAGAAATGAATAGAGGCTTACATCATTTTGAATTAGTTAGAAATAGATTTTTAGTTGGACACTATGACTACCAATGCAGGTCAGTAGGTTGCTTAAATTTCTCTTGAGACATTGTAGATGGAACAACATGGGTGGACAAACTAACAAGTAGTCTATTCTAGGAGATGCATACCACCATCCACACTTTGCACCTCTGGGCGTGGATGTGGATGCAGATATAGAGGATTTTGTGTAGGTGGTTAATAATATGGAGGGACAGAAACCTAGTTGTTGAGCACAACAATGTGTTTATAGATACATATTTAGATATAGAGTCGACTCCTACACTAATATAGAGCCATCTCTTATATCAAAGCCAAAATTAACTCCTATTCTAGGTCTAGATCTAGTTTTATCGTTTGATCAATCACTATCGACTCCAACATCTTTATTTAACTGATTCAAGATCCTTACTTTATATCACTAGATGATATCGATTAGGCCAACAGACACTTAAAGGACCATCCTCCTTATCATGACCTGATTTCAAGAGTCATGGAACCTACTTTACCCCACCAGTAGGTAAGCCAAACCGTAGCTTAAAGCTATAAGCAATGGGATAGTTGGTGGAAAATGGCATAATTATGGGATATCATTCAAGTAAAAGATTTACAAGTTATAGACAAATGGATAATAATATCATAATGAAGGAAAATAAAAGATAAGTGATAATATCCCACAACATAGTATAGTTGGTACAAGATCCCCTAGCCAAAAAATTATAAGTATATCATAGTCAAATATACATCAGTCTCAAAATAGAAAAACTATCCAAAATACAAAAGATGGAGAAAGGTCAATTCCAGGTCCAAGAGCTCACCTATATTCAAACTCTTGCTTGCACGATCAAAACGGTCAATGGCAGAAACTAGTACTCGAATCTTCACCAAAAAGGTACAGAAGTGTAGTATAAATACCAAACCCACGGGTACTCAGTAGGCATTATCAGCCTACTGAGCTAAATCATAATATAAATATAATAAGAATTGAGATAAATAAACTAGGTCAAGGAAAGATGGCAAAGCTAAAATAAGGCTTACAATACTATAAATAAATATCTAGAATAATAACAACATTAAATAAAAGCATAACTATTGCCACATAACTGACCCTCATAAGATAGAAGGTGTAATAAAGTAAATAACCCAATGTAGGCCCCCATAATCTCGGATGGTGTAATCATAGAGAAGTAATAACTATAATTATGCTAATTAACAATATCTTGAAACCATAACCGTGGATCCTTCCATGCCGCAAACACCAGCTCGAACCGATTCTACAACCATTATAAATAACCTCTCAATATCAGACTCAAACCAGAACTAATATCTCATATGTTGGACTTAAATCAAAACTAATGTCATGGATGCCAAACTTGAATAAGAACTAGTATCTCATATGTCAGACTTGAATCGGTCTTAATATCATAAATCGCAAGACTTGAATTGGAACTAATCACCTCCCAAATCCCAATCCAAGATAAACCATCATATGTAAAACCTTCTTAGGCGCAAGAATGTAAATAGGATAACATAATATGTCTATGTAGTCTGCACGGAGTTAATAGAAATCTTGGCCTAAGGTGGGTCGAAGGGCCCACTTATATCCTTAAAATTCCATTCTAAGGCAATTTCTACCCCAAATTAGACTAAGCTGCAAAATCTCAGTACAAGATATTAAGTGAACCTTATTGAGTACTAAAATAGGAATTCTACCTAAAGCATGAATAGTTAAGTCAATTTTGCATAATTTACACTAAATATAAATCCAAGTCCTAATCCTCAACCCCACATCTAGCACGCTATCATAAATATACTAAATTTCATCCCAATCTAGGATAAAGGTAAACCTAGCCTACCTAGACACAGAAGAAACTCGATGAAGTCTGCTAAAACATTAATTTCAACTTTCAAAAAACTTTCGCATGGTGCCACGCTATCAGAAAGGTAATCTACTCATCAGTATATGAACAACGGTACTTATATTGCATTTATTTTACTTTGGGTCCAAATTCAAGCCAAAATTTCATGTGGGACCCACTTAAAGAATCACACTTTTAAAATCGTCAACACATCCCTTAATGCTCAAGGATCATTTACCATCAAGATTGGGTAAATTCTGAGCTCAAATGTTACTAAATTCAAACCAACAATGATCTAGAAATTTTTGGAATAAATTGAGGAATTAAACATGAATTAAATGGAAACTTACCAAGATTTCAAAGAGGAAATGAGTAATCTGAGCTCGCAAACAACCCAAAATCTCCTAATAATTACTCTACTAATTTTCCACACTATCTAGGGTTTTAACTCATGAGACATGTTAGGAAAAGGGATAAAATTGGTTAAGAGGGGGATTTAATGCCCTCTAGTGACACTTAAGCTACCATTTGACCGCTTAAGTAGCCACTTGACTATTTAAGTGTCCACTTAACTGCTTAAGCAGTCATTGCTAAAGTGGCTAAGTACCGCTTAAGCAATATCCATTGGGTCTATTCCCTTCATTAAAGCGACCTCCACTTTAGTAGAATGGGCTTCACTTTAGCGGCCCAGCTAGCAAGCCTGGTCACTTAAGAGACCAGCTGGCCACATAAGTGGCCTCCGCTAAAGTGCATCAGTGGAAACTTAGAAAATTCCAACTTTTCACTAAGCCCTCAGGATTTATCAGGAATTCCATGAATCCAAATAAACTATACGACCCAACTAAATCTGAATTTCCAGACTTAATGGCGCAACCAAAAATTCCATCTAAGGTCATTTCGACAAAAAGTGAGCTCCAAACCCAAGGGTCATTTTTATCAAATTCCAACCAATAGCTCAAAATGAGTTCGAAAGCCTTGGAACCTAAATAAAAAGGTCCTCCTAGCCTAAAATCAACGTTTTGGAGCTGATGGAACTATCAAAATTGAATATACGAGGTTGTCAAACTAAAGTTTACACCTGATAGCCAATTTTTGCTAGTGAAGACTTCAAAATAGAGAATTGGCTTTAAAAACCAATGAATTGCCCGGTAACTGAACTGTTAAATCCAGCAAGTTATAAATGATAGGGAAGTTATAGGAAAACTCTAAATGAAAAAATGCATGGAAATGCAGAAAATAACCTAGCTGGTCATTACACTATTCACTACTAAAAGAACTTTCACTTATGAAAGTTAAGGGTTAGGATGTACCTAAAGGTTTGAATAGGTGAGAATATTGGGCCCACATCTCACTCTCGATCTCCCAAGTAGTCTTCTCTCATGAGTGATGTATCTACTAAACCTTAAATACTGGAATCTCCCTAGAGTGCAACTTCCTGACATCCTTGGCTAATATGAACACCGACTCCTCTACGAAGGTCAAACTCTCATCATACTAGATTGAATCCCATGAATCATATGCGGCGTATTATAAATGTAACTATACAACATGGAAATATGGAAAACTGGGTAAATAACAGCAAAATCTGAGGGCAAGGTTAACTCATAAGCCACATCTCCAATCGTACAAGGGATCTAAAAAATTCTAAGATATCTAGGGATAATCTTGCCTTTCCTATCGATCCTCATCATACCCTTCACTGACGATACTCGGAGGAATACTCGGTCTCTAAATCCAAACCTCAAGGAATAAAATCTATAATCTACATAATCTTTTTGCCTACTATAAGCTATCCTCAGACTATATTTAATCACACTGACTCTATTTAACAACTCCTAAAGCAAGTCAGTACCACGGGGCATAGACTCGAAGGTCTCGAACTAGCCTATCAAAATTCACAACATCTACTATATAATGCCTCAAATGGTTTCCATCTGAATACTTGGATGGTAGTTATTATTATATGCCAACTATGCTAATGCTAAATATTGCTCAAAATCCATAACAAAAGCTCAAAGCACATTCACAAGAACTTGATTAGTCCATTTTGATTGACCATCAGTCTAAAGATGGAAATTATTGCTGAGATACACTTCAGTACCCAATTCTTCCTAAAGAGCTCTCTAGAAACTAGCAATGAATACTGAGTCCCAGTATGAAATAATAGATATAGGTTCTTATAAAGTCAAACTATCTCACAAACATAGATACAAGCTAACCTCGTGACACTAAAAGACATTTGAATAAGAACTAAATATGTCAATTAGGTCAATCGATTTACAATGACCCAAATACCATCAAAACAACAGGAGGTTCGAGCAAAACACTAACAAAGTCTATAGTGATCTGCCCCCACTTCTACTCAAGAATGAATAATCTCTAAATTAGGCTACCAGGCCTCTAATACTTGGCCTTCACCTACTGAAAACATAGGTAATGAGCTATGAAATCTATCATATCTCTCATCCTACCACTCCACCAATAGTGTTTCCTTAATCTTTATATATCTTATTTGTACCAAGATGAATGGAGAATCTAGAGCTATGAGCCTTACACAAAAATGACTGAATCAAGTCTCCAACCCTCAAAACATAACTACGGCCATCATACCTCAAAATACCATCAAAATCTCTGGAAGCTCTCCTGGAATTGACACTCAACACTTGATCATAGATGATTCAAAGTTTCATATCCTCAAACTGACGACCTCGATTATGCTAAAATAAGGTAGACGTTACCTCAACACTAGCAAGAATCCCCTTAAGGTCAAAAATATTGTAATGACCGTTTAGGTCATTTTTTATGTTCATGCTTATTTTTGTTATTAGAGCTTTCCCATAGTTTCCCCAAGTCATTTATCACTTGCTGGAACTGATAGTTTTGTTACATGACAGCTCATTTGGTCTTTAGAACTATCTTCCCATTTAGAAGTCTTTGTTGGTTCCAAATAGCCACCGAGCAAAAATATTGGTAAAATAGTATCATATGGAAAATCTGACTTCAGTAACAAATCCATAATATCAAAATCTATATGGTTGAATATTTCATTTGCTCATATTGGATTTTGAATGCATCTCGAGGAACTAGCTGAAGCTTGGAATCAAAGTCTAAGCTTTCAGTCATCGTCGGTCATGGATAATACGACGATCATGGTGGGTTGAGTTTTATTATGATGGTCGTGATCGTATCCTAGAACGTATGTGAAATTGTGCCTCCTAAGAGCTCAGCAAGGTCAATTTAAAGTCACTTTTGGCTAAGAATTGGCCCCTTTCTTACATTGCTTTAAGTCCCAAAACCCTAATAGGGTGTAAAATCCTTAAAGTGAGTCTTGTGGGTCGATTAGGACCTTGAATATCTTATGTATTCTCGATTAACATCAAATCTAAGGTATGATTCCTTCAATTTTAGTATTGATTTCTTGATTTTAAGACCCAAATCCCTAATGGTTTGAGGCTTGATTTTAGCCCCAAATATGGTTGTTTTTTTCAAATTTCTTGAGGGTTATAACTCCCTAATGGTATTTGGATAATGGGTTGTTCTCAAAAACTTATTATCCATATATAGGACCTACTTGGGGATTTTGGTGTCATTTTGGACCCAAAGCACAATGGTGCAATATGGGGGTTGTTATTTTTGTAATAATGCATAGATTATATTATTGATATGTTGGTTCATGGGGGAAGATTCGAATAAGGGAAAGTAAAGATTAATGGTTCGTAAGTTGTTTGGATTGAGCTTTATTTTAGTATAATTATGATATCATGATAAGATTGGGCGGGGTGTTAGATGTTGAATTGGTTGATGGAAATGTTTTGGAATAGTTTAATCACTTAGGTCTTAAAATAAGTTAAGTGGGATAGTTGACTCATAGCCTAGAACCTTGGTTAGTTGGACTTGTAATCTCATGAATAGCATAAGAATACTCTAGTTTCTCTAGTGGATGAGAGTAACCTTGTTCACTTACCTTAAAGGTATGTTGACCTAGGTATTCTTAGTTATGGATTGGCTTTAGGTTTTTGGGTGACTTGGGAGGAATCCTTGAAGAAGAATTGTCCCATAGAACTAGTGTGAATTGGTAAGCTTTTAAGGTATGATTTAGATAACTTAGCCTAATTCTGGGTAGAAGTTATACTTGTAGAAGAGAATTTAGGGATTATTAGAAGCGGAACTTGAACCGCCTTAAACTTAAACTATGTAACTTCTTTAGTGACCTAGATACGTGATGAACTCCTAGATTATACTCTTGGTGATATGATGGTTAAACCCAATAAATGGTTTATGCATGTTTTCAATGTTGTAATAATGTGTATGCTTGATTGATTATGTTTTTTTCATGATATGGATAGCATTGGAAAGTCTTGCAAATTAAATCTATGGTTATGTTATCACTTAAACTTATTGGCAAGTTTACTATGTGAGCCTTGAATTATGTTACAACCTTTATTATGATCCAAGCTTGATGACTAAGCTAATATTTGTGTAAAAGAATCTCTTTGAGCTAGTATTGTGAACCATGTGGGTAAAGAAGGATTCTAGAAAGCATACCCATGACCAATATTTGACTTATTAATAATTATGATTAAACTCAAAAAAGTAAGGATTGCTTATATCATTTATATATACATGCCTATGCATCAACATATAATGTAGTGATGATTAATGGTGAAGTACCATGATATGTATTTCCCTTACATCTCTTATACTTTAATATTGTGGGCATGTACTTGTTATTAGTTTTGCTACATATGTATGTATTTATTGTTTTCTTAGTGGTTATGATAATGCCAGGTGAATCCAGATGACATATTGATGTTATAATGATGCTTAGTGAATTTAGAGGATATGTCGAGGTCATGATGATGCCCGGTGAATATAGAGGATTTATTGATGTTATGATGATGCCCGGTGAATTCAAAAGATATGTTAATGTTATGATGATGACCGGTGAATCCAGATGATATATTGATGTTATGAGGATGCCCAGTAAATCCAGAAGAGGTATTGATGATATGATGATACTCGGTAAACTTGGAGGATATATTGATTTATGGTGATGTTATGTATGGTAAGCATATATGAATATATAGGTATATGTGTGGTCATGCCATTGTATGATTAAGTCATTATGTGTACTTAGGATATGATGTTTTACTTGGGAAGTTATATTATTCTCTATCATTGATCACTAGTTAAGTGGTGTGACTCTTGTTAATACTAAATAGAGAATAGAAGTAGAATATGCCAATTATTGAGTTAAGACTAATCGATAAGTGTAATTATGTGTAGAACTATGGACTCACCTAGTGAGTATATTTATCTTGAACAAATGGTTATGTTTGGAATTTTACCTAGTAAAATGGGTTATGTGATAACTAATTGTCTATATAAAGTGGTTATATTACTTGATGGCTAGAAACCTAGAATACTATTGGTGGACCTAGTTTAGTTAAAATGTGGTAACTAGTAATTATGATTGTAACGTGGCTAATGATAATAATAGACTTGGCATTGTTGATGATTAGTGATATTACTTCCTAGCATGTAATGTTGTTGGTTGCATAATGAGGACTAGATGATTATGGTACTAACTAGAAAATGGCATCAGTTAATAGATAGATAAGTATGTTGGTGATATGTAGTTTCTCACTATATGATGACTAGTATACTTATGATAACTAGGTATGAGTTGGTTAAATAGTGATTATGGTTTAGCGATACATCTTGGATAGATATAGATGTTGGCTATCTAATGAATCATAATTATTTGCTACTCCATGAAGAAGGAGTATATGAGGAATCGGTTAAGCTAATGGTTGGAGGCCTTATAATGACTAGAAAACTAGTAGCTTAATAATAAATGATGATTAGTTAATATAGACTAGATAGAGTATATTAATGAGTTAGAGATCTAAATAACTATATAACTATGATTATGATTACCTTGATATATGTTGGTTCTACTTGCGGTAGTTGATGGTGATTATGGATCTTGGTAAGTGACCGTGACAGGAAATGTGGAATCCGTGGTAAATGTGAGTTGGTTATGTATATATATTTATATATCTTGATACTTTGATGAATTGATCTATTGGTGTACTCTCCGATGTGGGATGCCGTGATGAGTTCTTTACATTGTGTTCTTTTGGTTGTACTTCCCAGTGGTATGGGATGCTGTGGTAAGTTCTTTTACTTTATGATTTAATGATTTTATATGTGAAAAACTTGGTATTTATATGGTTGTAATTGTATATACATGTTGCTTTATGCTTTCGGATCGATTATTCACTTTGTATGACGGTTGTGGTATGTATTGATATGAGGTCGTATTATTGTTCTAGTGGTTAGTTGTTTTGTACATTAATGATGAAGATGCTTCAGGTTTGATTTTGTACCTTGACTAATAGATATTTTCTTACTTTATATCATCTTTATATCATAATTTAGCTCAGTCGGCCAATGATGCCTACTGAGTACCAGTTGTTTTGGTACTCATACTACACTTCTGTACATTTTTGGTGTAGACTCGAGTACTAGTTGTCGTCATTGAGTTGAGATCATGTTGTGTTTATTTTTTGAAGATAGGGTAAGCTCTTGGAGTTAGAGTCACCCATTTCCCTTCTATATTTATTTAGTCTTTTGTATTTAAGATGACTGTATATGACTATTTAGACTTCAAGTTGTATTTACTATTGTCGAACTTAGTTGCTTTTGTACTAATATTACTAGGTCATGGGATTGGTATTCGTATATTGGTTGTCTTTTATTATGTGGAACACAGTTGCTTATACTTGTGTTCATATATTTGGTCCGTGTTGGACGTTTCTACCAAAGTAACCCATTGTCTTAGCTCCGGATTATGGTGTTGTCTTACCTACTAGTATATTTTAGTATGTGCTATCATGACTTAAAAATTAGGTCGTGACAATTTGGTATTAGATCTTAGGCTTCACCGGTATTATTGCTACAAGAGCAAGTGTCTAATAGAGTCATGCGGATTAGTACATTGATGTCGTTTCCTATCTTTGGGAGGCCATGTAGGTTAGTACATTGATGTCGTTTCCTATCTTTGGGAGGCTATGGGACATTCCTAAGAGACCTTCTCTTCTTTCACTCATATCATTCTAAGAGTCTGAGTTGGTTTGTAGGATATCTTCTTAACTTTACTTTTTTGCAGATGTCAAGGACTCATGCTTCAGCTATGCATGATAAGGGTACTGAGACCCAGCCTTATGATATATCCCTAGTTAAGGATCATGATGGGCCTCCCCTAAGCACCATTCCTGCACCTGATCTAGAGATTCCTCTGCCACAGCCAGCGATAAGCCAGGGACTAGCCCAGGCTCCACCAGTTTTTATTCCCTCCTTATTGCTTAGAGATTCTTTGGTCATTTTTTGGATATTGTTAATGGTTCACAGAATACTGGGGTAGGAGTGAAGCCTGCAGCTATAACTCCTGGAGTTGAGGTTCCCCCTATGCCGGTAGTTGTTCAGTCGATAGTAACTTAGCCAGTTGTGACCCAGCCTTCTATGTTTGTTGAGGAGCAAAAAATACTGGGTAGGTTTTTGAGGTTGTCCCCACCTAGGTTTTTTGGTGCCCCTAGAGAGGATGCATTTGAGTTTTTGACTGCTTATGAGGATAGGCTTCGTGGTTTAGACCTTATTGAAACTCGTGGTTTGGATTACACCATATTTTAGTTGGATTTTTCTACTCCACATTGGTGAAGAGGTTTCATGAGTTCTAGTCCAGTTGGATCTTTTCTTCTTTTATGGACTCAGTTCTCTGAGATGTTCTTAGAGAAGTATATGTCGTGTAGCCTTAGGGATCGATTAAGGGATCAGTTCTCTAGATTGGAGCATGGTTCTTTGATAGTTGTTGAGTATAAGGCCCATTTCTATGAGTTGTCTAGGAATACGACTTCTATCTTAGATTCCGAGAATGAGAGAGTTTGCTACTTTATGAGAGGATTGAGACTTCTATTCGGTGGGATACTTAGAGTTTAGTTGATATGGGTAGGACTTTTTCTTAGGTTTCTGATCATGCTAGAGTGATAAAGGACATACATCGTGAGGGCCATGATAAGAGGCCCAAGTATCAGGGCAGATTTGGTGGGAGCCATAATAGCTCCCGATTCAGAGGTTGTACTTCTTATATTGGGCGCCCTCTGTGTCTATTTTTTTAGCCTCAGATTTAGACTAGTCGACCAGTTCAGGCAGCTCTTCAGACCACTAACTAATGTCAGTTTGGTACTAGTGGTCGCCCTAGTAAGGGAGGTGATCAATCTTTAGAAGGTTCATCTTCAGGTCATGCTAAGAATAGTGGTTACTCCAGTTTAGCCAGGCCTGTGAGTTTTAGTTTTGCTCGTAATTCTTGTTTTACTTGTGGACCTTTTAGTCATTTCTTGAGAGATTTCCCTAGTCATGGGGGTGATGGTTATTTCATCCCAGGGTGCTACACCTATTAGGGCAGTTTATCCCTTAGGTAGAGATAGTTTGAGAGGTCGTAGGGGTAGTTACTAGGGTTCTTAAGGTGGTAGTCATGCAAGTAAGATAGGAGGTCAGTCAGGTGTCCAACCAGGTGGTAAGTGTGGTCAGTTGTATGTCGTACCCTCTAGGCCTGAGGCTGAGACTTAGAATATTGTTGTGACTGGTATGATTTTGTTATGCCACAAGTCGGCTCTTGCTTTGTTTGATCTCGGATCCATTTATTCTTATATATCTGCTTATTATGCACCATGGTTGGACTTTACTAGTGATTTATTATTTGTGCCATTATGAGTATCTACTCCCGTGGGTGATTCTTTAGTAGTAGATCGAGTATTCAGATCTTATGTTGTAACAGATAGTGATGTTAATTCTTATGTTTATCTTATTATTCTGGATATGTTGTATTTCGATGTGATTTTTGGGCATGGACTGGTTATCCCACTATCATGAGGTCATGGATTATTTTTCCAAGACCGTTGCCATATCCATGACTGTCGTAGCCCTAGTCGTATGGTAGGGAGCGATTAGTTGCAAGTCTACGGAGATTATTTCTTATGTTTGTGCTAGAAGGATTATATCAAGGGGTTACGAGTCTTATCTTTCTTATGTATGTGATACTCGTGTAGAGAGTCCATCGCTTGACTATGCTCCTATTATGTGTAAGTTTCCTAATGTATTTCCTGCCCACCTACCTGGTATTCCTCCAGACTGTGCGATTGAGTTTGGTATTGACCTTGAGCCTGGCACCTGACCAATTTCTATGATACCTTAACGTATGGCTCCTACTGAGCTTAAGGAGTTGAATTCTCATCTCCAAGATATTCTTGGTAAGAGTTTCATTAGACCAAGCATGTCCCCATAAGGAGCTCCTATTTTATTTGTAAAGAAAAAAAATAGTTTGATGCGCATGTGTATTGATTATAGGAAGCTTAATAAGGTGACGGTGAAGAACCGTTATCTTATGCCTTGCACTAATGATTTGTTCAACTAGCTTCAGGGCGCAGTCATGTTTTCTATGATAGATTTGAGATCAGGTTATCATCAGTTGAGGATTCAGGCTTGGATATCCTGAGGACAGTTTTCGGGACCCGTTAGGGTCATTATGAGTTCTTGGTGATGTCTTTCAGGTTGACTAATGCCCCAGCCGTATTTATGGATTTGATGAACTACATTTTTAGACCATACCTAGAATCTTTCATTATTATGCTCATTGATAACATTCTTACATATTAGAGGAGTAGTGACGAGCATGCACAAGATTTGAGAGTCATGCTCCAGACTCTTAGAGATTATGTGCTTTTTCCTAAGTTCTCTAAGCGTGATTTTTGGCTTGAGTCATTATCATTCCTTGGACATGTGGTTTCCAAAGCGGGTATGATGGTAGACTCGGCTAAGATTTTGGCAATTCGTGATTGGGCTAGGCCTATGTCTCCGACTGAGGTTTGCAGTTTTATTGGTTTGTATGGTTATTATGAGCAATTTGTTGAGATCTTTGCTACTATTTTAGCTACTATGACTAGATTAACTCGGAAGGAAGTTTCTTTTCCATAGTTGGAGGAGTGTGAGTTGAGTTTTGGGAAGCTCAAGGATTGTATTACTTCAGCTCCAGTGTTAGCTCTTCCAGTTAAGGGTGGGGGATTCACTATGTTTTGTGATGCTTCTTGTGTTAGTGTTGGTTGTGTTTTGATGTAGCAGGGTTGTATTATTGCTTATGCATCTAGACAGCTTAAGGTGCATAAGTGCAACTACGCCACTCATGATTTAGAATTGGCGGTAGTAGTTTTTGCACTCAATAATTAAATGTATAATTTTTATAGTGTGCATTGTGAGATTTTCACTGATCATTGTAGCCTTAAGCATCTTATGACCCAGTGAGAGCTTCATGCTTGCCAGCATAGATGGATGGAGTTGTTGAAGGACTGTGATATTTCTACTTGTATTATTAGGTAAGGAAAATATGGCAACTGATGCTTTGAGTTGCAAGGTAGTGAGTATGGGTAGCTTGTCTTGTATATCTATTTCTCATAGGCCTATGGCATGGGACATCCAATCCCTAGCCAATTTGATGGTTCACCTTAATATTTCAGATCCTACTAGGATTTTGGCTTGTGTGGAGGCGAGGTCCTCCTTATTTGAGTAGATTCATGATTGTCGGTATGAGGATAGAAATTTATGTTTTCTCTATGATCAGGTTGTGAGTTATGAGTCTGGGAGGCACACTATTTATTTCGAGGGTATATTAAGGTTCCAGGGTCGTATTTGTGTTCCCCGACTTGATTCATCCAATTTTTCATGAGGCTCACAGCTCTAGATATTCCATTCATCCCAGTACTGCTAAGATGTATAGAGATTTGAGGCAATATTACAGGTGGGATGGGATGAAGAGAGATATGGCAGACTTTATGGCTCATTGCCTATGTTGTCAGCAGGTTAAGGTTGAGCATCAACGTCCAGGTGGATTGACTCAGATGTTGCCCATTCCTAAGTGGAAATGGGAACATATTACTATGGACTTCATTAGTGGTTTACCTTGTACTCCCTATGCTCTTGATGGTATTTGGGTTATTGTGGACCATTTGACCAAGTCATCATATTTTATTCCTATTCAGATAACCTTCAGTGCTGAGAGATTAGCCTAAATTTATGTTTGAGTGATAGTTTATTTGCATGGAGTGCCCATTTTTTTCATATCAAATCGTGGTTCTATATTTATTTCCATATTTTAAAGAGCATTTCAGAGGAGTAAGGTACTCGAATAGATTTGAGTATAGTTTTTCATCCACAGACAGATAGTCAGTCTGAGCGGACTATTCAGGCACTTAAGAATTTTCTTCGAGCCTATGTTATGGATTTTGGAGGATAGTGGGATCAACACTTAGCATTGGTAGTGTTTTCCTACAACAATAGCTATCATTCGAGTATTGAGATGGTGCCCTATGAGGCTTTGTATGGTAGGAGTTTCCGTTCTTTCATAGGAATGTTTGACACTTCTGAGGTTAGCCCTCACAGTATGGATTTGATTCAGGACTCAATTGATAGAGTTAGGATGATTCAGGATAGACTAAGAGCAGCCTAGAGCCGGTAGAAGGACTATGCCGACCGGAGACTTTGTGCCTTGAGATTTGGAGTTGGTGATCGTGTGTTCCTTTATGTTTTATCTATAAGAGGTGTGAGGAGATTCAGAAGTAAGGGTAAGTTCATCCCTCATTATATTGGTCCTTTTGAGATTCTCCGCATAGTTGACGATGTGGCATATGAGTTAGCATTACCTTCTGATTTTGAGGTTGTTTATTCAATTTTCCATGTATCAATATTGTGGAAGTATATTCCTAACTCATCCCATGTGCTTAGGTGGGACTTAGTCCAGTTAGATGAGCAGTTGGCCTTTGTTGAGGAGCCCATGCTTATATTGGGGAGTGATATAAGACAATTACGGGCTAGAGAGATTTCGGTGGTTAAGGTTCAGTGGAATCACCACCAAGTGGAGTAGGCTACTTGAGAGATCGAGAGTGAGATGCGGGCCCAGTATCCTCATTTGTTTGAGACTTTAGGTATTTTTTTTCTTCTTCATCTTTAACTTTCGGGGATAAAAGTTCCTTAGTAGGGGATGTTGTAATGACCCTTCAGGTTATTTTTTGTGTTCTTGGTTATTTTGGCCGTTAGAGCTTTCTCATAGCTGCCCCAAATCGTTTATGACTTGCTGGAACTGATAGTTTGTTACCTGGCAGCTCTTTTGAGTTTTAGAACCATTTTCCCATTTAGAAGTTTTTGTTGGTTCCAAATGGACACCAAGCACAAACTTCAGTAAAACAGTATTGGATGGAAAATTTGACTTCTCCAACGCGTCCGAAATGTTGAAATCTATATGGTTGGATATTTTGTTTGCTCATATTGGATTTTGGATACATCCTGAGGCACTGGCCGAAGCTTTGAATAAAATTCCAAGCTTCAGTCGTCGTCTGTCATGGATGGAGATACCGCGATCATGGTGTGTTAAGTGCAATCGCGATGGCCATGATCGCGGCCTAGCACGTATGTGCAATCGCGACCCCTGAGAGCTCAGTAAGGTCTATTTAAAGGCACTTTTTGCCGAGAATTGGCCTCTTTCTTCCATTGCTTTGAGTCCCCAAACCCTAGTAGGGTGTAAGATCCTTAAAGTGAGTCTTGTGGGTCGATTGGGAGCTTGCATAGCTTGTGTATTTTCGATTAACATCAAATCTAAGGTAAGATTCCTTTAATTTTGGTATTGATTTCTTGATTTTAAGACCTAAAACCCCTAATGGCTTAAGGCTTCATTTTAGCCCCAAATATGGTGGTTTTGTACAAATTTCTTGAGAGTTATAACTCCCTAATGGTATTTGGAAAATGGGTTGGGCTCGGAAACTTGTTATCCATAGGTGGGACCTATTTGGGGGTTTTGGGTGTCATTTTGGACCCAAAGCACAATGGTGCAATATGGGTGTTGTTATTCTCATAATAATGCATAGGTTATGTTGTTGATATCTTGGCTCGTGGAAGAAGCTTCAAGGAAAGAAAAGTGAAGATTAGTGGTTCGTGAGCTATTTGGACTCGAGGTAGGTTAGGCTTACTTATAGTTAGATTAAACTTTATTGTAGTATAATTGTGATATCTTGATACGATTGGGCGGGGTCTTAGATATTGAATTGGTAGATGGAAATATTTGGGACTAGTTAAATCACTTAGGTCTTAAAACACATTAAGTGGGATAGTTGACTCATAGCCTAGAACCTTGGTTAGTTGGACTTGTAATCTCATAAACAGAATGACAATACTCTAGTTGCTTTAATGGATGAGAGAGACCTTGTTCACTCACCTTAAAGGTATGATGACCTAGGTATGCTTAGTTATGGATTGGCTTTAGGTGTTTGGGGTGACTTAGGACGAATCCTTGAAGAAGAATTGTCCAATAGAACTAGTGTGAATTGGTAAGCTTTTAAGGCATTATTTAGATAACTTAGCCTAATTCCTGGTAGAAGTTGGACTTGTAGGATATGATGTTTTCCTCGGGAAGTCATAAAATTCTCTACCATTGATCACTAGTTAAGTGGTGTAACTCTTGTTAATACTAAATAGTGAATAGAAGTAGAATATGTCGATTAATGAGTTAAGACTAATCGGTAAGTATAATCATGTGTAGAACTAAGGATTCACCTAGTGAGTGTATTTAGCTTGAACAAATGGTTATGTTATGGAATTTCACCTAGTAAAATGGGTTATGTGATAACTAGTTGTCTATATAAAGTGGTTATATTACTTTATGGCTAGAAGCCTAGAATACTATTGGGGGACCTTGTTTAGTTAAAATGTGGTAACTAGTAATTATGGTTGTAATGTGGCTAATGATAATATTAGACTTGGCATTGTTTATGATTAGTGATATTAATTCCTAGCATGTAATGTTGTTGGTTGTTTGAGGAGGACTTAGATAATTATGGTGCTAACTATAAAATGGCGTCGGTTAATAGATAGATAAGTATGTTGGTGATATGTAGCTTCTCACTATATGATGACTAGTATACTTATGATAACTAGGTATGAGTTGGTTAAATGGTGCTTATGGTTTAGTGATACGTCTTGGCTAGATATGGATGTTGCCTATCTAATGAATCATAATTATTTACTACTCCCTGAAGAAGGGGTATATGAGGAATCGATTAACCTGATGGTTGGAGGCCTTATAATAACTAGCGAACTAGTAGCTTAATAATAAATGGTGATTAGTTAATATAGACTAGATAAAGTATATTAATGAGTTAGAGGTCCAAATAACTATATCACTATGATTATGATTACCTTGGTATATGTTGGTTCTACTTGTAGTAGTTGATGATGATTATGGATCATGGCAAGTGACCATGATGGGAAATGTGGAACTCGTGGTAAATGTGAATTGGTTGTGTATATATATTTATATATATTGATATGTTGATGAATTGATCTATTGGTTCACTCTCCGATGGTATAGGACGTCGTGATAAGTTCTTTACTTTGTGTTCTTTTGGGTGTACATCTCGGTGGTATGGGATGTCGTGGTAAGTTCTTTTACTTTATTCTTTAATGATTGTATGTGTTTCAAAATTTGTATATATCGGTCTTAATTATATATACATGTTGCTTTACACTTTCAGGTCAGCTATCGACTTTGTATGACGGTTGTAGTATGTATTGATATGAGATGTTGTATTATTGTTCTAGTTGTTAGTTATTTTATATAGTGATGATGGAGATGCTTCAGGTTCGATTCTGTACCTTGACTTATAGATATTGTCTTACTTTATATCATCTTTATATTATAATTTATCTCAGTTGGCCGATGATGCCTACTGAGTATCGGTTGTTTTGGTACTCATACTACACTATTGTACCTTTTTGGTGCAAACCTGAGTACTAGATGCCACCGTTGAGTTGAGATCATGTTGTGTTGATCTTCCGGAGATAGGGTGAGCGCTTGGAGTTCGAGTCACCCATTTCCCTCCTATCTTTATTCAGTCTTTTGTAATTGAGAGGAATATGTAAGACTATTTAGACTTCAAGTTGTATTACCTTTTGTCGAACTTAGATGCTCTTGTACTAATATTACCATGTCATGGTTCGTATATTGGTTTCTTCTATTATGTGGTACATTATTGCTTATATTTGTGTTCCTGTATTTGGTCCATGTTGGACGTTTCTACCAAAGTAACCCATTGCCTTAGCTCCGAGTTATGGTGTCAGCTTACCTACTAGAGCGTTTTAATAGGTGTCATCATGATTCGGAAATTGAGTCGTGACAAATAACAAATCACACTATCAAGTTGGCTAAGGACTGGATGTCCCATGCCAATGGCATTTTAGAAACTGAAATAGAAGCTAAGCTGCCTATACTCACCGTCTTTCGGCTTAAGGCATCCACTATTACGATCGCCTTGCCCGGATGATATAGAATAGAGATGTCATAATCCTTCAGCAACTCCATCCATCTGTGTCTCCTAGATTTAAGATCTATTTGGGTCATAATATCCTGAAGACTATGATGATCCATGTAGATCTCACAATGCACGCCATAAAGATAATGCCTCCAAATCTTAAGCGCAAAACTACCGCCACCAACTCCAAATCATGAGTGTAGTTGCGTTCGTGCACATTTAGCTAGCTCGACGCATAAGCATTAACTTGACCCTGCTGCATCAACACATAACCCAGACTAACACCGAAAGCATCATAATACACAGTAAATCCCTCATCCTCAACAGGGAGAGCCAAAATAGAGACTGAAGTGAGAAAACCCTTGAGCTTTTGAAAGCCTGACTCACACTCCTTGGACCACTAGAAAAGAACCTTCTTCCTGTCAATCTAGTCATCGGCTTTGCAATAGTAGCAAAACCCTTGACGAACTTCTTATAGTAACCAACAAAATAATGAAACTGCGAACGTCAGTTAGAGATGTAGGCCTGATCCAATCATGACTAGACTCAATCTTCATTGGGTCTACCATAATCCCATCCTTAGACACCGCATGTCCAAGGAACATCACTGACTCGAGCAACAACTCACACTTTTTGAATTCAGCAAAATGCCTATGGTCTCCAAAAATTTGGAGAACAATCCTCAAATTCTAACTGTGCTCCTCCCTACTCCTCGAATACACAAGAGTGTCATTGATGAACATAATCATGAAGGAATTCAAACAGGGTCTGAACATGCAGTTCATTAAATCCATAAATACGGATGGGCATTGGTCAACCCAAAATATATCATCAGGAGCTCATAATGGCCATATCGAGTCCTGTAGGCTGTCTTAGGGATGTTCTCAACCTGAATCATCAACTGATGGTAACGGGACCTCAAGTCAATCTTAGAGAACACCACTCCTTTTTGAAACTGGTCAAATAAATCAACAATGTGAGACATAGGATACCTATTCTTCACTGTCACCTTATTAAGTTGTCTATAGTCAATATACATAACAAGGAACCATCCTTCTTTTTCACGAACAAGACTGGATCACCCCAAATAAACACACTCGGTCTAATAAAACACTTACCCAAAAGATACTGAAGCTAAGAGTTTAGCTCCTTAAGCTCGGCAATAGCTTTATGATACGTTGCCATAGAAATAGGTCGGTTGACCATCTTAAGACAATAATAAAAACAATATAATTCTCAGGAGGAAGACCAGGTATATTTTTAAATAAAACATCAAGAAACTCACAAACTATAGAAACAGAGTCAAGCGACGGTCTCTCCAAACTAACAGCATTAATATAAGCAAGATAAGACTCCCAATCCATCGATATATGTATCCTAGACCAACCATGAAGAAAATCCCCCTCATCTAGTAACTAAAAGATCCCTACCACACAATTGGGGGTATACCAAGCATGGCCAAGAAAATGGTCTTGGTAAAACAATCTAAGACCACATTATAGAGGGATAACCAGTCCATGCCCTGAGTCACATCAAAATCCACCATATCTAGTACAATAAGATTAGCCTAAGTATCAAACTCTTGAACAATTATAACACATGATTTATAAATCTGATCCACTACTAAAGTGTAACACCCCAAATCTGGTACCCAGAATGCTACACGGTGCTCATGACCCCGAAGGACCACAAGCTAATCCATGACTGATATCTGTACCTGTATACTGCATAAAATACTTTATAATGTAGAAACATGAACTAAAAGGCCATAAGGTTCAAAACTAAGATATAGTATCTGATAAAAATGCAACATCTGGGAGGGGTATGAAATACCCAAAACAACTGAAATAAGCTATCTGAGAATACTGTAGTCTGGAAGCCTGAAAAACGTGATTGTATAAATAAAGAATTGATGGGACATGTCCCCAACTAACTCCAACTAATAAACTAATTACTGAGATAATAAGACGATGATCATATCCTCGAAAGATGAGGACTCACTACTAATTCTGACAGCTGAGACTGGAATCTACTGATGCCCAAGAGCTCGTGTCTCTGAACCTATGTATAAGACACCATAGAGAAAATATGTCAGTACTTTGAATGTATTGGTATGCATGTGAGGTAGGATGAATGCATGGGGTTCATATGCATGAACACTAACAATAGTAGACTAACTATCATGAGCATGACAATACATGCATGAGACATAATTACTAATACTGATATCATGATAACATAATTAAAAAATCTGAATACTGATAACATGACATATTGATAACTGATATAACTGATAACATGAGTGACTATATCTGACAGTCCTAAATCTAATGGAACTAGCTGAGTCCTGCACTGTATCTAAGTTGACTGTATCTGACAGTCCTAAGATCTGAAGAACTATCTGAGTTCTTTTACTGATAATGATATTGAAACTGTGGGAGATAGTTATCTAACTAACATACCCCTAATGAGCTATTATAGCTGTGTTGGGGTCCAATCTGTAACCCCAATTGGAAAAATATCAATACCGCGCCACTAGTAAGGACAAGCTGTGGGTGACCCTTGTCTGATAGTGTCCCCTAAATGAGAATGGTGGGACCCTCATCTGACAGTGTTTATCCACCTCATCAACCCTTATCGAACAGTGTTGATGTCTCAACCTATGCTAGATACATAGTTCTTAAACGTAAGGATGACTTCTAAGAATCACACCCTCATCTAACAGTGTGTGTTCCCATCCTTGGGTTCACTCGGTGCTAATTCCTACTCCCATCTGAATAGACTCTAAACATGATTAACTAAACTAAACTGGGTTGAGTTAAATGAGTTCCATTGACTGACGGAACACTACTGATAGCTGAAACTGACTGAAATTTACTGAGATTACTGAGTTTTCCTGAGTCATGAGATTGACTAAATTCTACTGAACATGGATTGACCGAGGATATCTTGGAAACATGACGCTGATTCTAGGCACACAACTATATTTTTTTGGTACAAGTACCCCTAGGACTCGATAGAAGGAAACTGACAAAGAATGACTTTCTTATGTACAAGATTCACATCAACAATACATAATCTAATACGTTGTGGATTTCACGAAGTACATGGTTATCATACTATCTAACATGGATGAGAATGTTGATAATCGTATCATAATCTCATGTTCTAATATCATAGGCATTCCGACAACATATACATTTCACAATGATAGCATAGAGACCATTTAAACATAGGAGGATGACAAGCATGTCACATATAGTTTATGTTTTGAGCTATAAGGCATGATTTCTACTCCTTCAAGCATTTTATCAAACACCTTGCATGCACAATTTAGAGCATAGGTTAAATCATCAAATTACACATCATAAGCAACTAAGTTCATGGATATTATCTTTCATATTAACATAATATTATGAAAAATACCCAAGGACTCCAGTTTTGAAATCAATCAACGTCAACAACATGATTACAATTAACCCACAACATAAATACCATAATTTATAGATAAAACAAGGTTCTTGAGTTTCAAGGATGGAAGGAATCCATGAATGAACACAACGCATACTTGGTTCGTAAATACACAAAGAATGACGGAGGACATTCTTGATTCTGAATCTTTTATGAAAAGCCCTAGGTTGTTCTTGAGAGGTTTTTAAGAGAAGAGAGTGTATTTTGGGTGAAAAATGGATGAATCACATGTTAAAGGGATTAAATAGGGGTGGGAAATTGACCCTTTTAACCCTGAACGCATCTTGTAATTTCTGTAAAAATTTCCTGAATTAGACCCCTGGCGCGACGCGGCGCTATCGCATCGTGACACTGGAATTTGACAATTGGAAAACTGAGGGATGGTACGACGCGGATCCATCACGTTGCCCCTTCTTTTGTGATCTATAACTTTGGAACGACATGGAGGAAATCATGCTGAGACACTGTAAAAGGAAAATTACCATTTTAGCTTGTGGCACGGCACGCCACTGACCAATATGGCGTTATTTTATGATGGGAATTTGAAATAGTCATAACTTTTTACCCGGTTATCAGATTTAGGCAAATTTTATATTGATGAAAATCTTATTGAATTTCCCACATGACAAAAAGTGAAAATCTTAAAAATACCACGTGTACAAAAGTGGATTCATCTTTCAAAGAAAGCTCCTAATATTTTTGACATGATTTCAATCTAGGAAAAGGTACGGGGTATTACAATATCTCTCCCTTGAGAACATTCATCCTCGAATGATACTGAGAGTGAAGGGAAGAATATAAACTGACATACATACTGAACATGAATAACTGAAACATTATCTCATGACTAACATGACTGATAACTAAATATATCATACTAAACATGCATATCTGATGCATGTGTAACTAACTCATGAATGTATGACTGAGTGTTCTGAGGAACTAAGTTTCTCCCAATGATAATACATGTCTGATGCATAATTATATAACCGAACTAATACATAAATGCATGACTAAATATGCAATGGTACTTGATACGAAGTTTGTGATGAGCACTGAACGTGAAACTAAGTAAGCTTAAGGAGAACTGTTACCTTGAGCTTGATCTAAGTTGGCGGAGAAGAGGTGAGGATACTTGGTATACATGTCTTCTTATTCTTCCCAAGTATCTCCCTCGATGGACTGATTTTTCCAAAGAACTTTAACTAGAGGGACTTCTTTTTTCCTCAGTCTACAAGTCTGATAGTCTAGGATTTCGACTGAAATCTCTTCATAAGAGAGGCTGTTCAGAACATCTACGCTATGAATAGGGACTACAACTGTTGGGTTACCTATACACTTCTTTAGCAAAGATACATGAAAGACTGTATGGACTGCAGCTAGATCTGAAGGCAATTCGAGCTCATAAGCTACTTCGCCGAAGCGTCTGAGAATTTTGAAGGCACCGACATATCGGGGACTAAGATTTCCCTTCTTGCTGAACCTCTTCACTCCTTTTATGGGAGAGATCTTTAGGTAGAAATAATCACCAATCTCGAACTCGAGATCCTTTCTACGAATATCTGCATAAGACTTTTATTGGCTCTGAGTAGCCCGGAGTCTTTCTCTGATCAACTGGACTTTTTCTAAGGCATCGAATACCAAGTCAGGCACTATGACTGAGCCCTCACTAACTTCGAACCAACCGATTATAGATTTACATCTCCTATCATAGAGAGCTTTGAATGGAGCCATATGAATACTAGAATGATAGCTGTTGTTGTATGCAAATTCAATCTAAGGCAAGTGGTCATCCTAACTTCCCTTGAAATCAATTGCACACGCTTGCAGCATATCTTCTAAAGTTTGAATGGTCCTTTCTGCTTGACCATCTATCTTAGGATGAAAGGCTGTACTGAGATGAACTTGGATACCAAGACCCTTTTGGAATGCTTTCCATAAGTGAAAGGTGAACTGGGTACCTCTATCTGAGATAATGGATAATAGAACACCGTGCAATCTGACCAACTCTCTGATGTAGTGTTTGGCGTAATCCTCGGCTGAATAAGAGGTATGGAATGAAAGAAAATGAACTGATTTGGTTATCCTATCTACAATGACCCAAACTGAATCATGTTAATGATGAGTTCGAGGCAAACCCATCACGAAATCCATGTTCACTTCTTCCCACTTCTAAGTAGGAATACTGAAATCCTGCATAGGACCACTAGGCTTCTGATGCTCTATCATAACCTACTGATATGTAGAGCACTTAGCCATAAACTCTGCAATATCTCTCTTCACCCCACTTCACCAATAAATCTCCTGCAAGTCGCGGTACATATTTGTGGCTCCTGGATAAATAGAGTAGCGCACACCATGCGCTTTTGTAAGAATTCGCTACCTTAAGTCATCTACACCTGGAATACAGAGACGATCCTGACAACGCAAAACACCATCTCCCCCTTGGGAGAAAACCTCTACTTTCTGATCCTGAACTGACTCTTTCAACTTGAAAAGGCTAGGATATTTATCTTGCTTTTCTTTCAACTCGGAAACTAGAGATGATTCTGAACTACTCTGAACCCATATATCACCCTCATCTGTATCGACTAAGCAAATGCCTAGTCTGGCGAGATGATAGACTTCCTGAGCTAACTTCTTCTTACTATCATCCACATGAGCAAAACTACCTATAGATAGTTTACTGAGAGCGTCGGCCACTACATTGGCCTTGCTCAAATGATAGAAAACACTCATACCATAATCTTTCAAGAGCTCTAACCACCTTCTCTGACAAAGATTGAGATCTTTCTGAGAAAAGACATACTGATGACTCTTATGATCTGTTAATACATCTACATGAACTCCATAGAGATAATGCCTCCAAATCATCAAGGCAAAGACTACGGCTGTTAACTCAAGATCATGAGTAGGATAATTCTTCTCATAGGTTTTAAGCTGTCTGAAGGCATAGGCTATGACCTTACCATGCTTCATGAGAACAAAACCTAAACCCACTCTGGATGCATCACAATACACTACGAACCCATCTGGACCATCTGGAAGAGCAAAAATTAGAGCTGAGGTTAGTCGGGTCTTCAACTCCTGAAAACTCTTCTTGTAAGGATCTGACCACTGAAACTTGACTTTCTTCTGAGTCAATCTGGACATAAGGGATGCAATAGAAGAAAATCCCTCAATAAACCATCTGTAATATCCATCCAAACCCAAGAAATTCCTGATGTCTGATAGAGAGATAGGTCTGGGCCAGTTTCTTACTACTTGGATCTTTTGAGGACCTACTCTAATGCCATCACCCGAAATGAGATAACCAAGGAATGCTACTGACCTTAGCCAAAATTCGCACTTAATGAATTTGGTGAATAGCTGATGATATCTAAGATTCTGAAGTACTGTTCTGAGATGGCCTGCATGATCTCGCTCACTGTAGGAATAGACCAGAATACCATCTATGAAGACTATAATGAACATGTACAAGTACTGCTTTAACACATGGTTCATCAAGTCCATGAAAGCTGTTGGGGAATTGGTAAGATCAAATGAAATGACTAGGAATTCGAAGTGACCATACCGAGTATGGAAAGATGTATTCAAAATATCATATTCTCTGACTCTGAGCTGATGATAGCCGGATCTGAGGTCTATTTTGGAGACATAGCTAGCACCCTGAAGTTGGTCAAATAATCTATTAATTCTGGGAAGAGGATACTTGTTCTTGACTGTGACCTTATTAAGTTGACGGTAGTCTATACACATTCTGAAAGATCCATCTTTCTTACGCACGAATAAGAATGGTGCACCCCACAAGGACACACTGGGTCAGATGAATCCCTTATCTAAGAGATCCTTCAACTGTTCTTTCAATTCTTTGAGTTCTGCTGGTGCCATTCTGTATGGTGGAATAGATATAGGCTGAGTGTCTAGAAGACGATCAAAGTCGAAGTCTATTTCCCTTTCAGGAGGAATTCCTGGAAGATTTTTGGGAAAGACATCTGAATATTCATTCATAACTGGAACGAATTCAAGACTGGGAGTTTCGAAAATGGAATCCTTAACATGAACAAGATGATAGACACATCCCTTTGATATCATTTTCCTTGCCTGAAGGTAGGAAACAAGCTTACCCCTGAAAGTAGATACACTACCCTTCCACTCAAGGACGAGTTCATTTGGGAACTGACACTGGACTATCCTATTTCTGCAGTCGACTATGTTATAGAAGGAATGAAGCCAATCCATGCCGAGAATGACATCAAAATTAGTCATCTCTAATTCTACTAGATCTGTTGAAGTGATTTTCTGAAATATCATAATCGGAGAGTTCCTGTATACCCACTGGGCTATAATGGTTTTACCCACTGGGGTAGAGACTGAAAAGGGCTCTGCTAGAATTTTTGGACTGGATCCGAAATAAATTTTTGGACACCTCTAGTGCTACTAGTGGTCCTGATCTTTTCGGTACTGAAGAACATAGAATCTATTTGGGCGTTGACCACTAGTAGAACTAGAGGTGTCACCCCACTGATTTGGACGACCGGACTAAGATGAGAAGCGGAGATGACTCTAATAACCTGACTGAGGGCAGTCTCTGACTCTGTGTCCTGGCTTGCCATAACCAAAACAAACATTGCTACCAGCTCTGCACACACCCTTGTGGTTCTTACCACAAGTCTGACAAAGGGGATTAGTTCGGGCACTGCTAACACTGCCCTGAGACTTAAAGCCTATCACTCTATCTTTGTTGCCGTCTCTTAATTTTGGCATTGGAGCACCGACCGACGAAGGAGATGGAACTGATGACTTAGGATGAATCTAAAAATGATTGCCTCCCTCTGACTTAGGCTGACTAAAATTAAAGCTACCTATCCTAGCTATCTTATTTTGCTTCTCCCTCTGCTTAATCTTTTGCTCCTCTATCTACTGAGCATGAGTCATTAGCCTGGCTAAAGTCATGTCACTATTTAGCATGGCGGATCTGCACCCATTAACCACGTTATTATTCACCCCTAAAACAAACTTACTCATCTTAGCCCTGCTATCTGCAACCACATAAGAGACATATCTAGCTAATTGAGTAAACTTAAGAGAATACTCTTTTACCGTCATGTTGCTCTGCCTGAGGTTGATGAATTCTAACACCTTAACTTCTCTAAGATCTAGGGTAAAGAATATATCTAAGAATGAAGAAGAAAACTCCCCCCACTCAACTGACCCTGCATTAACTGCCCTCTCTGACTTCCACTATTTAAACCAAGTGTAAGAAACATCCTACAAATGATATGCAGCTAGCTCAACACTCTCAATAGGAGTAACCCCCATGATGTTTCTAACCTTCTGCACCTGATCTATGAATTCCTGAGGGTCCTCACCTGACTTAGACTCGAGAAAGGATGGAGGATTTATTCGGGTGAAATCTCGAATCCTAGCTGCAGTTGAATTGGCCACTGGATTGGCCAGAACGATAGTTGGTCGTTCATTCTGAGCAGAAATTGAGTTAGCAAGAGTAGTGAATGTAGCTCAAAACTCTGTATGAGAAACATGTTTGCCCAAAGGTTCTTCGGGATGAGGGTCTAGTTGATTCCCGTTTCTTCTTTTAGGAGGCAGTTCTGTAGAAGAAAGGGAGAAACAGATTAGACTGAGAGATTGACTTTGTAATATACCCACTGGCATGACATGAATACTGAAAGAGGGGAAACTATTCCTAAAACATCTTTTAGCCTCCTATACATAAATGTGGCACGCAACACACCCATGTATAAGACTCTACTAGATGCGGCTTTTAGACTTCCTAGGACTCTATTGAACCTTAGGCTCTGATACAAAGTTTGTAATGCCCCAAATCTGGTACCCAAAATTCTACACGATGCTCATGACCCCAAAGGACCACAAGCTAACCCATGAATGATATTTGTACCTGTATACTGCATAAAATACTATATAATATGAAAATATGAACTGAAAGGCCATAAGGTTCAAAACTGAGACATAGTATCTGATAAAAATACAATATATGGGAGGGGTATAAAATACCCAAAACCACTGAAATAAGCTATCTGAGAATACTGTAGTCTGGAAAGCCTCTAAAATATAATTGTCTGAATAAAGAGTTGATGGGACATGTCCCCAACTAACTCCAACTAATAAACTAATTACTGAGATAATAAGATGATGATCATGTCCTCGAAAGATGAGGACTTAATGCTAACTCTGACTGTTGAGGCTGGAATCTACTAATGCTCTGGAGCTCGTGTCTCTGAACCTATGGTATAAGACACCATAGCGCAATATGTCAGTACTTTGAATGTACTGGTATGCATGTGAGGTAGACTGAATGCATGGGGTTCATATTCATGAACAATAAAAATAGTAGACTGACTATCATGAGCATGAGAATACATGCATGAGACATAATAACTGACACTAATACCATGATAACATGAATACCAAATCTGAATACTGATAACATGACATACTGATAGCTGATATAACTGATAACATGAGTGATTGTATCTGACAGTCCTGAATCTAATGGAACTAGCTGAGTCCTAGACTGTATCTGAGTTGACTGTATATGACAGTCCTAAAATCTGAAGAACTATCTGATTTCTTTTACTGAGACTGATACTGAAACTGTGGGAGATAGTTATCTAACCGTCATGACCATAATGAGCTATTATGGTTGTGTTGGGTCCAATTAGTAACCCCAATTGGAAGGGTGTCAATACCGCACCACTGGTAAGGACAAGTTGTGGGTGACCCTCGTCTGATAGTGTCCCCTAAATGAGAATGGTGGGACCCTCATCTGACAGTGTTTATCCACCTCATCAACCCTCATCGGACAGTGTTGATGTCTCAACCTATGTTGGCTACATAGTTTTGGAATGCAAGGATGACTTCTATGAATCACACCCTCATCTAACAGTGTGTGTTCCCATCCTTGGGTTCATTCGGTGCTAATTCCTACTCCCATCTGAATAGACTCTAAACACGATTAACTAAACTGAACTGGGTTGTGTTTAATGAGTTCCGTTGACTGACGAAACGCTACTGATATCTGAAACTGACTAAAATTTACTGAGATTACTGAGTTTTCCTGAATCATGAGATTGACTGAATTTTACTAAACATGGATTGACTGAGGATATCTTGGAAACATGACACAGATTCTAGGCACACAACTATATTTTTTGGGTACAAGTACCTCCAGGACTCGATAGAAGGAAACTGACAAAGCATGACTTTCTTGCATACAAGATCCACATCAACAGTACATAATCTAATAAGTTGTGGATTTCACGAAGTACATGGTTATCATACTATCTAACATAGATGAGAATGTTTATAATCATTTCATAATCTTATGTTCTAATATCATAGGCATTCTGAAAACATATACATTTCACAATGATAGCATGGAGACCATTTAAACATAGGAGGATGACAAGCATGTCACATTTAGTTTATGTTTTGATCTATAAGGCATGATTTCTACTCCTTCAAGAATTTTATCAAACACCTTGCATGCACAATTTAGAGCATAGGTGAAATCATCAAATTACACATCATAAGAAACTAAGTTCATGGATATTATCTTTCATATTAACATAATATCATGAAAAACACACAAGGACTCCAGCTTTGAAATCAATCAACGTCAACAACATGATTACAATTAACCTACAACATGAATATCATGATTTATAGATAAAACAAGGTTCTTGAGCTTCATGGATAGAAGGAATCCATGAATGAACACAACGTGTACCTTGGTTCATAAATACATGAAGATTTACGGAGGAAATTCTTGATTTTGAATCTTCTATGAAAAGCCCTAGGTTGTTCTTGAGAGGTTTTTAAGAGAAGAGAGTGTATTTTGGGTGAAAAGTGGCTGAATCACGTGTTAAAGGGATTAAATAGGGGTGGAAAATTGACCCTTTTAATCCTGGACGCATCTTGTAATTTCAGAAAAAAATTCTCGAATTGGACCCCTGGCGCGATGCGGCGCTATCGCGTCGTGACACTGGAATTTGACAATTGGAAAACTGAGGGATGACGCGATGCGGAGCCATCACATTGCCCCTTTTTTTGTGACCTGGAACTTTGGCGCGACGCGGAGGAAATCATGCTAAAACACTGGAAAAGGACAATTGCCATTTTAGCTTGTGGTGCGGCACGCCACTGACCAATATGGCATTGTTTTACGATGGGAACTTGAAATAGTCATAACTTCTTACCCAGTTATCAAATTTAGGCGAATTTTATATTGATGGAAAGCTTATTGAATTTCCCACATGACAAAAAGTGAAAATCTTAAAAATACCATGTGTACAAAAGTGGATTCATCTTTTAAAGAAAGTTTCTCATATTTTTTAGACAATTTCAAGCTAGGAAAAGGTATGGGGTATTACATAAAAAATCACCCACAAGATTAGATACACATAACAAAACAGATAAAAACTCCTAATATAACTCTAACCATGGTACATAATAGGCAAATACATGAGAATAAATGGATCCCAAATCAAATAAACGAAAGGTCAACTAATGGCACACTAAAATTGTACCTATGATAACATCAGAAGACTCTGCCTCGGGTATACTAGGTATGGCATACAACTAACCTTACCCACCACCTTATTGGTGCCTGATCTATTTCTTGTCCTACCTCCCTGAGGACCACCACGAGCATTGTGGGACCACTTTAATGATCCTTCATACCATCTCTAGCCAGAGGCAACATACCCCTAATTGGTGGAATGCCATTTGCTGTAGGAACAATCTCTCCACACATAGGACACTCTCTAGAGAAATGGCCAAAGGCCCCACAATCATAACATGCCCCAATCGTTGTACTGAAACTAGAAGATATAGCTGACCTAAAATAACTACCTGGACTAGAATACCCAGAATATAAACCCCTTAGAGGTTGACCACTACTCAGGTCACTATGATCGTTGTAGCTAGACTGGACCCCATCTGTAATCCAAAGTGCAACATAAACGGGCCTACTAGATTGACCTTGATGTTTATGGGACTAGTGTAGAGGGCACCTACCTTAAGAACCGCTACCTCTGAACCATGAGCCAGTCTGACTCCACTGAAACTACCCTGATATCATTGCCCCCTGGGGCCTCGCGATGCATCTTCTCCATAATCTGGGCATGATCAAGAACCTTAGAAAAAGATCTATTAATAGCAACCAGACTCTGTGTATCCATGCGGAGAGAAAGCCTCAATCCCTAAATAAAACATTAAACTCGATCATACTCAATCGGCAAGATAGATGTGGCATGACTAGTCAACTCATGAAATTGAGCCTCATACTCCACAATAGTTATAGATCCTACTCCTATCACAAAAATTATTCCCTCAAATAATTTGAAGGCTATGAGGCATATACATCTCCAAGAAGAACTCGGAGAACTAGGCCCGTGTCAACGGAGGAGATCCAACTGGCCTATAATAAAGATAACCTCTCCACCAATGTCAAGTTACAAATCCAACTAAAAGGTAGTATAGTCCACACCATGAGTCTCAATTAGGCCTAAATTACGGATCGTATCCTCACAAGCAACCAAGAACTAATAAGCATCCTCACCTGGTGCCCCAGAAAACATAGGTGGAGTCAATCTCAAGAATCCACACAACATCTTATACTCCTCAATAGACATTGCAGGATGAGAAACTACCTATTAAGAAACTACCAGCACTAGAAAAATCTCTACTCTAGGAGTAGCAACAATAGGTTGTGCCCCTATCTCTGTGCCACTCTAATCTTTAGATTTTGCACCGTCAGACGGCATACCACCAACTAAACCCAAGAGCTAAATCATTCAATCCACACTAAATATGAATCCAAGTCCTAATACCCAACCCCACATATAACACAGCATCATAAATATACTATAATTTAGCCCAATCTAGGATAAAGGTAAACCTAGCATTACTGGACGTCGAAGGAAACTCAATCAAGCCCGTTAAAAATTCAATTTCCCCTTTGAGAAGCTTTTTCATAGTGCAATGCTATTAAAAAGGTAATCGACTCATCAATACGAGAACAATGGTACTCATATTGTATTTTAATACTTTGGGTCTGAAATCAAGCCAAAATCCCATGTGGAGCCTACTTGTGGAATTTAACATTTGAACCATTAACATAACCCTTAGTTCTCAAGGATAATCTACCTTCAAGAATGAGTAATTTTCGAGATTAAATGGTATTAAAATCAACCCAACAATAATCTATGCATTTTGGAATAAATTAAGGAATTAACCATGAATTAAATGGAAACTTACCAAGATTTTGAGGAGGAAATGAGTAATCCGAGCACACAAACACCCCAAAATCCTAATAATTACTCTCCCAATTTCCCACATTCTCTAGGGTTTTAACTCTTGTGACTTATGAGAAAAATAGGAAAAAATTGGGTAAGAAAAGGATTTAATGCCCTCCTGGTACCGCTTAAGTAGCCACTTGACCAGCTAAGCCATCACCGCTAAAGAGGCTAAGTACAGCTTAAGCGATACCCATTGGGTCTTATCCCTTTGCTAAAGCGGAAAAACAACCGCTTAAGCGACCTCCGCATTAGCAGACTAAGCTCTGCTTTAGAAACCCAGCTGGTAAGCTTGGTCGCTTAAGTGGCCTCTGCTAAAGCGACCCATCTGGCGTTTTAGCTGATGCACTAGTTGAAGCTTAGAAAATTCTAATTTTTTATCAATCTATCGAAATTCATCAAAAATCCTATAAACACAAACGAACTATTCTACCCCATCAAATTGTACATTCCTGACTCAATGACGCATTCAAAATTTCCATCCGAGGTCATTTCTATAAAAAGTAGGCCCCACACCTAAGGTCATTTTTATCAGATTTTGACCAATAGCTCAAAATAAGTCTGGAAGCCTTGGGACCCAAATCAAAGGTTTCTCTAGCCTAAATTCAACGTTCTAGGGCTGATGGAACTGTCAAAATTGGTATACGTGGTTGTTAAACTAAAGTTTTCACCTAATAGCCAATTTTTACCAACAAAGACTTCAAAATAAGGAATTAACTCTAAAAATTAAATGAATTATCTGGTAACTGAATTGTCAGCTTCAGAACGTCATAAATGACTTGGGGAAGCTATAGGAAAGATCTAAATAGTGAAAATGGGTGGAAATGTAAAAATAACCTAGAAGTTCATTATACTTTTATATAAGATTTAGACAGAGGTAGACACTTGAGTTTCAGCTTAATGACGGACATTGATGATTTTATAGCTGATATGTTGGTTAGTATTAGTAATTTTTTAAAAATTACTTGTATTAACAACTTTTATTTTTTACTTTTAAAATTCTTATAAGAGATCATCCAATTTGGGTCCCGCTCATGAAACAACCACCTAGGATTCTACTCATGTGGACACCTAGGTTCCACAGTATCAACTGAATTCCATCGATAAAAATGTTAATTGGTTTTAATATAACTTTAAAGTAGTACTCATACTTAATTTTTTAAATATTTATTTAAAATAAATTTGAATTTATTTTTATCATAGTTTATCCATTTTAGATCCTATTCATGAGGCAACCACCCCAGATCCTACTCATGTTGTCACCGACGATCAAGTCGACACATAGGTCAATATTTGTTAAATAAAAATTTAAATTAGTTCTCATTTTTATATCTTCTAATAATTTTTTAAGTTTAAACTATTACTCATTTTATTATATTTTTTAGATATAGGTTTTGGTGCCTTCATCCATTTTGAATCCTATTCGTGAGACGATCGCCCAACATCCTGGCCGACACATAAGTTAATATTTTTTAATGAAGCTGTAAATTAGCTCTCATTTATATATATTTTAGTATTTGTTTAAGTTTATCTCATTTTATTTTTTTCAGAATCATATTTCGACGCCTATGGACTCATCAACAAAATATTATCAAGATATCCCCCTTCCTAGATTGATTATGTAGAGAGATTGTAAAAAAAATGTGCGCTACTAAGATTGGGAAAAAGTGTACCAAGATAGAAAATTATGACGTGGAGTATTCTCTTATGAAGAGAAAGCAGGATGGGGACGGAGATGCTTGCAGGGGTGAGGTGGAGTTCGTATGATGCATAGGCTGAAAGGTGTTCTAAGGGTTAAGCATTGTGGAATAGATTGATTTAGATATATAGTTGGATTTATTGTAATTAATTTGTATAGTTTAATGCGTATATTATATTTGATTCATATATATTCCTTGATGATAATTATTATTGTAATTCTTTATAGATTTAAATAATCAACACAAATTAGGTCGACAAATAAATCATTTGGCATACGAAAAATAATGTGATTAACCTATAAATCTAAACTACCAAAAGAACTAAGTGTTGGTTGATTTTATGACCAGGTTAGTGAGCTATATGAGTTTTTCCACGTAGATGACCCTTAAGGTTAGTTTTGCCTGATGCCTTATATAGTACTAAATTTAGTGCATAACGTGTAGTTTTGTTCAATTTTCTTTTTGTATTCTATTTTATCCAACCTTTTTTCCCATCATTTAGGTTTATGACTCCGATGCATTACAGTCTACAGTGTGTATGAAATAAGTAAAAGATAGAAGACTAAATATTAAGCCAGTATGACCTTAGAGGTTCTTACACTTGACTCAATTTATCAATTGGACCCTTCTATTTCACGAATTTTCAATTGGACACTTGAACTCATTTGAAATAAGATCACTTGCATTGACATAAATCACACATCATATCTACATCAAAAAATTAATGTCGCATCATCTCCACATCATTAGCCACATCATTTTTATATTCATCTACTTAAAAGAGTTTTTTATCCTATATTTCATTTTTATCCTCTATTTTCTAAATTTGGAAAATATTTTAAGAATTCATGTGTTCATTTTTTCTTGGTTACACTATGTAGACCACCCAACTGTCACGACCCAAATTAGAGCCTGGCCGTGATGGGTATCTCAAGTCCACCATGGACCAGAGACCACCCCATTCACCTAACCTTATAAGCGCAATAATAACAATAAAGATAAAGCGGGAGACAATTCAAGATAGTAATAAAAATTATGAATAGAAGACTCAAACAAAACTAAGAGTCAAAATATGAACCAACCCACATTTGTCCACAATAGCCTCTAAAACTAAAAATACCAAATAAGTGAGGACATGCCCCCGGAAATGACCAAAAGAAATCCAAAGTACTATGAAAGTAAAGGGAGAATGATGAAATGACAAAGCCTTCCGAATGATGGAGGCTCACCACTTCACAGCAACTCAACAGATGTGCTAATCCACCTAATGCTGCACAGGAGAAACAGAAATGTCTCTGTACCGTACATCAAGAAATGATGTAGCGTCCTAGGACGGTCAATAGGATAAGCTAGCATGTAACTTAGGAAAAATGATAACATAATGTCAAATCCAAAAACCAGTCAAAACCACATGCACACATTTATATATACATATATAGGATGCAGGGATAAGTTAAGGGTCATGAACATGAGAGTTTTAAAACCATTAACCTATTCTATGTAGCTCAATCCATACTAAGGTCATAAACGTGCTATAAGGGTTCAGCTCCCCCTGCTGAAAGGGCTCCAATGTGTGTTAGCCGCACGAATCAAGGAATTTTGAGAGAGGGCCAGAGACACCAAGGCACCAATCATCCCAATAGTATATAATGTGTGAACTATGTTCATAGTAATAAAGACCTCTACGCCGGTAAACGTCATTTCTAGTATTGGTCCTTTCAGGACCTTCATCGTTACGGTGAGCTACGCAACCTCCTTTAAGACCAAACTAAAATCACTTTGCATATAATTCCAAACATTAACTTAGGAGTCATTCATTAAGACATTTACTATCAAGACCCAAAATACAAGGGTCATGATGGCACTCATCATGGTGAACCTTAACGAGTAAGCCTATTACCCAAACTGATACACAAAGGGGAGAAAAACGGAAATACCCCTAGGGTAAGACTTCTAGAATGAAATTGAACCATATAAGCATAATAAATGCAAAAAGAATATAGTTAACAACGCAACCATAACTCCTAAAATCTGATGTCAACAGTAGACGAATGTATCTAGTACAACTCAAATCCATAGGAAAAACATAAGATGTCCAAATACAAGAGAAACTTTGTCTCTGAATTGAAAATAATGATATAGTCTATGAGAAAGGTAGTAGAATACATACGGATGCTTGAATGTCAACCACTACCTTGAAAGCACCAAATATCGATCGAATCAACCAAGCTGGGGTACACTCGAACCAGGACCTACACCAAAAGGTCGTAGTAGGCATAAGTACAATCCACTTGTACTTAGTAGTTATCATAGCCGATTGAGCAAAATAGATAATAAAACATACAAAATACGCATAATGAGCACGTCACCTACAATAAAAAAATATCCTACAATGGTAGCCCACACCACTTGCACTAACAACTCAACTATATATATACACACAAACACACACACACACACACACATATATATATATTATATTACATATATTACAATGACACAACAAGGTAGAACACAAATTTATATCATAATCCATACAAGTAGAAATAAGAATGACATGTATATACAAGAATGCCAAGTACAAATAACGAAAGATAGAGCAAATAGGGATATGACAAGTTAATATGGTAATTTAATCACAACATAAATGCAATAAAGCAAGTGCAATGTACAAGATGGCAATGATGATGATGATAATGCAAGAGGTTGTCGCACAACCTCCGTATACATCCACGGAAGAAAGCCTCCCAACATGTGACCTATGGGGGGTTCTTCAACCCATATATAATCCATATATATATCCATTTCTCCTCCCCGGCACATCCCTTGGGGAGGGTTTTATAAGATATCATATTTTCTGCCATAAAAAAGTGTTGCCAGTATTTCTCAGATGTTGCAATGGTAGTACCATTTGTTTCATAAATAAGTATGATATGAGGACGTTATGCTCACAAGCAATCACAATGAATATTTCTTCAACCAACCATAAGATGTACTTCCATAACCAACCACAATGATATATTCCACAACTATGTGAACCAATATCCATTCACTATTTCCACCATCCATGAAATTCCACATGATTTGTATGCTAATAAAGTATGAATATAACATAATACACCAATGGTACCACAACAGGAATTTTAACAACACAATTTATTCACATATATTTCAGGTTATCAACATCACATAGGACCCCACGCGGTTACACATATCATAAAACATCTCAAACCTATAATTGTATCAAATATAGGCCCCCACATAGGCACAACACATTCAGATAGCTAATTTCATGATTAGTTCCCATCCCCTTAACATGCATACAAAACTACCCAACCCAGTCTAAAGAGTAGAGCCATAACCTACCTCGAAGGCTGAAAACTATTTGCTATGCTTTAACCCATGACCTTTCTTCTTATGAAGGAACCCAAAATTAACTAAAACCAAGAAATATAGAATCTACGCATCAAAACATGATACCCATATTGCCTACTTTTAGTTCGGGTTCAAAATGAACCCCTAAAATGGGTTTTTAAAAAAGAAGGGCAAAATTGTAACTTTATTTCAAAAACATGTTCCCCATGCTTTTAGGAATCTAAAACATAAAATCCAAGTAAAAATGAGTTAAAATGAGGTTCAAATAAAAAAAATCATTTTTAAACCCACTTTAAAATCAAGAATCGGAGTTGTTTTGAAGATGGAATTTAGGAAAAACAAGTAATTATAGGATTAGGAACATTATTCAAGTGAAAAGGAGTAAAATTAGGGTTTAAAATTAAGCCTTAAGGTTTTGGAGTTTTGAAAAATTAATCAAGAAATTCACTAAAAGAAGGGTGAATTCTAACCTTAAATTCGTAAGAGAATCAAGAAGTAGATGTTAATCTAGTTTCCCAAGCACCCACAAGCTCCACTTTATAAGCTTTCACACTATTAGGGTTTTTGGCTCTCAAGAATGAGTGAGAAATGGCCAATTCGCGACCTAAAAGGTTTATTTATACCCTTAATAGGTTCTCAAATATTGTAATCACACAATCAGGTGTGTAATTGCACTACCTGGCTGCAGTAGCAGATATGGTGATCGTCGTAGGCATTGGTGCGATTGCACTATCTTCTACCATGATAGATGACAACTAAAACTTAATGAATTTCCAAGTTACCGCTAAGGCCTCCGAATTCATTCGAAATACGATACATACAAATGAACTATGTAACTACACTAAATTCAACACTCCGAACTTATTAGTGATATCCGATTTTGAAAATACATCATTTTCACAAGGTAGGCCCCTGAAACCCAAAATTATAATTTTCCAAACCAAGGGTCAAAATGAGATTTAAAAGCCACAGAACTAGACTCAATATGTTACCACCCTAAAATCAACGTTCTTGATCTGTTGATGCAGTCTATTTATCCATCCATTGCACGGATCAAAAGATAACTATAGAAGTCCATAATGAGGTGTTGAGCCTCCAAAAACCATAATATTGCCCATATGGTACCAAATGCATTGAGAATCGAGTCAATCAACCCCACACCCCATAAATACCATAAAACAACTATGGGGAGGGGTAAAATATTCAAATCACAAAAAAACACATATTTTATCAAAATTCAGGTCGTTACATTAACTGCTTGGTAGCGTTGTACCAATACATTTTCAAGCTAAATTAAACATGTCAAACTAATCCACATAACCAAATTGACTCTCAAGTTCTATTAAAATCCAAACCATGGACACCAAGGCTATCCAAATCAATTTTTATATCCATTAATGCAATGCATTGAGTTCAAAAGCAAGTTAAACCATGCTATTTTTCATAATTAAAATTAAACTAACAAAGTGGGTTGAGGTTCATGCAATTCCAAGTCAAAAATTCATCCAATTTGGAGAAAACCACATCCCCTATTCTAACCATTTAAATAATATACCAATTCAATCCCAAAAACATCAATTTAAAACATGAATAATCAATTCAAAGCATGGGCAAGTAATTCAATCAGTAACAACCAAACCCCCTTAACCTAATTTCAAAACCCATAATTTAAATCACATAAAAATCGATTCAATTTATGCAATAATGTAAAATTAAAGTTTAGGGAAGATAAACATGCCTGAAACAACAAAAAATTAAAGTCAATTTGAAGTTTGGAGCCCGAATGGTGAATGCACTGTGAAACCCTTGAATGTTTTTGGGTTTTGAGGTTTAAGACAGAATGGGTGATTTTGATGTTTGAAAACTGAAGAAAAGAGACTTATTTTATGATTAAAGGTCGTACACGTGGTAAAAAATACTAAAAGCCCCTCACCCCAAGTGAAAAAAAACACAACTAGATAAAATTAACATACTGTGTGGCATGCCTTTATCGTGGAGGTTATCTTTTATTCCACGTAGACATCGTGGAGGTTAACCTCTAAGACACGACCTAATCACAGACCCTCACTGTCTTAGGAGTCCCAAAATAACCCCAAACCTATTTTAAAAATACAAAACTTTCTCCAAACACCCTTTTAACCTCCATAAACACAATTCAACTCAAAAATAGATATTATGAATGCAGGAAGTTCAATAATAAAATGATCAAAATTTTAAGGGGGCTTACATTATCCCCCCTTAGGATCATTCATTCCCGAATGATGAGTTAGGACACTTTTAGCACAAGAATAGCAAGAATACACAAGAATTAAATGATAAACTCGAAAGGTAAAAAGAGGAAAATGAAACTCATACCTTAAGCACTTCCATCCAACCTGGGAAACAAGAACGGATATTTAGCTTTTATATTTTCCTTAACTTTCTACGTAGCCTCTTCTATATTTTGATTCCTCTAAGGAACCTTCACCGAGGCTACATCATTGGTCCTCAATCTACGAACTTACTTATCCAATATTTCAGTTGGGACTTTCTCATAAGACAAGAAATCTGTAACACCAACATCCTCAACAGGCACTATCAAGGAAGGATCACCCACACATTTTTCAGTATGGACACATGAAACATGGGATGAATAAAACCCAAACTCGTAGGTAAATCTAACTCGTATGCCACATTTCCAACTTTCCTTACAATTTAATATGGACCAATGTAACGGGGTTAAGCTTTCCCTTCTTCCTAAACCTCTTGAATCCTTTCATAGAAGACACCTTCAAGAATACCCAATCACTTACTTCAAACTCCAACCCTCTTTGCCTTACATTCGCATAAGACTTTTGGTGACTTTGAGCAGTCTTAAGTCTATCTATAATAACCTTTACCTTTTTAATGGATTTGTGAACCATTTTAGGACCAATCAACCTAGTCTCACCAACTGTAAACCATATACTAAGAGACCTACACTTCCTACCATAAAGAGACTCAAAAAGAGCCATTTGAATACTCGAGTGATAACTATTGTGCTATAAAAACTCAATAAGAAGTAAATGATCAACCCAACATCCCTTAAAATCAATCACACAGGACCTTAGCATATCGTCCTAAGTCTGAATAGTATGCTACTCTTGTCCATCCATTTGAGAGTCGAAAGTAGTGCTGAGGTTCACCTGAGAACCCAAACCTTTTTGAAATAAATGCAAGAAGTAAGAAGAAAACTGCGTAGCTCAGTCTAAAATAATGGACACTGGAACACCATGCAACTTTACAATATCCTGAATGGACAACTTTGCATAATGTTCTCCTAAGTAGTTAGTCCTCATGGGCAGAAAGTGAGCAGACTTAATCATCCTATCCATAATGACCCAAATCGAATTATACTAGTTCTGAGACTATAGAAGACCCATAATTAAATCCATATGGATTATATCTTTCTTCCATATGGAAAACTCTATCTCTTGAGATATGCCACCAGGCCTCAAGTGTTAAACCTTAACTTGCTGATAAACCATACACTTAGCCACAAAATTTTCTATATCCCTTTTTATATTGTTCTATTAATATATCGTCTTCAAGTTTATTGTACATATTAGTTGAACCTGGATGAACTGTATACCTAGACCCATGAGCCTCAGTCAAAATAAAATGCCCCAAACTTTGGCCCCTGCAAAAATTTTTTAGCCTTGAACATTTTGTACATCATACAAATACATCATACCACTCATATGGAGTATATACGATTTAAAGTCCTTGGTCATATATTGGTTAGTGTTACATTATCCAATTTCCCTTCTTGGTATGAGAAGGCATCAAACTAGTCATATGTTAGGGTACGAGAAGTATTGTGCTAAATCGTATGATGTCCAAAGTCTAGCCTAGAGGATTCTGCCTAGGGTATAATTTGAATGGGTATAAGTCATACGGTAGGGTACGACTCATGTGAAGGAGTCATATGTTGGATAGATTATAGTGTCCAATATTCTGATAAATATATGAGTGGAGGGTACCACTGGTTTTATATGGGTACGAGTGGAAAGGCCAAACCATACCCTCCTACGAGTTTTTGACAACTTTTAAGCTAAGAGTATTTTAGACATTTCCCTCCCCAAAACCCTTAAGACCCTACATCTTATAACACTTTTTGTCCTCTCATAACTTACTTTGCAGGATTAAAATACTCTCAAAATCCTCTCTAAACTCTCTCTTGAAGATTGGGCTAGGGTTTCTACAAGGTGTTCATCTAGAGGCTCAAGAGTCAAGTTCTTTCCATGAATCTTCGTGAATAAGGAATGTGAATCTTCCTTCATTGTTAATTTATAAAAATTATGTGATTTAAACATTGTTCTTGAATCATTAATGGTGGTTTTGAAAACCAATGTTAAGGGTTTTGTTGAATATTGTTGAGTATTGTTTACTCTTGATATAAATTATGAACATACATGATTTAATGATGGTTTTGCACATATGGGTGCTTGGTAATTTTGGTTGAACAATTGTATCATGGTTAACCCTAAACTTGATGGTTTTTACTTTGGTTTTGGTCTTGGGAAAAGTATGCCCTCAATGTATTTGTGAAAATGTCTATGAGAAGAATCTAGTCATATGATGAGTTGTGATTTGAAAAATTGTTTGGCATAAGAATGTTAATGAAGAATGTATGGTTTGTGAAGGTATTAGTAACCATAAATTTACTTGAATTGTGATTTGAACTAAGGCACTGCCTAATAATGTAAATGGTTGGTAATGATTTCATAAAGGCCTTATTGGCCATATGTTGATTTGAATTGTAACCTTGGTGGTTAAAATAGCTAAATGGGTTCGAGACCCTAAATGTTTAATTGACTTGATATCTTGTATAGAAAATGGGTTCAAGTCCCAAAGTCGAATGGTAATGGTTGTGGCATGTTGTACGCTTGCAAGTGGGGTTGGTATGACGATACCAATGGGATGCCTTGGTAAGTAATTGGACTAATGGTTGTGTGTACATGTAAATAATGTTTTGATTGGTCTCTAAATTGTGATGTTTAGTCAGGCCATGAAAGTGAAGTCTGAAGGACTAACACTGGAAAATACGCTAGTCGATGTGGGCGTTTATATGATCGGATATGGATATTCTCTGGTTCGTGCGGCTATACGCACTGGGGCCCTTCCAGCTAGGGGATATCTAGACCCATATAGCCTATGGGTACCTTGTTTTATGATGGTTATTCTACACAGCCTAGGTTAATGTTTTTAAAGTTCATGCTAAGCCTTGTTCCCTATCCCGTCACTATATATAAATATATGTACATGAGATTGCATATGACGATTTGACTCGATTTTGAATGAAGGCATTATTTTATTTATCTATCCCTGAGTTACATGCTAGAATTCATCCGTTAACCGTTGTTGGACCTATATCCCAACGCGATACAGGGACCAGAGCTTCTTCTTTTTTCCAGCGCAGTGACCAGAGGTTCGAGTGGTATGTGAGCTTACATTGAAGTGGTGAGCTTTCCTACTTCGAAAGGCATATATTTCATGGTCTTTTACTATTTGTCATAGACATTGTTAGACTTGATTTTTGGCTATTGTTGGGGGCATGTCTTGACATTCTATTGACTTTGGATTGTAGAGGCTTCGTAAATTACTGTGGACTTGGGTGTGTTGATTTAGTGTATTGTGGTGACAAATGATTTAGACATTTCATAACCTATTGATAGTCTTATTTTAAATATCTTATTATATGTTCGAATTTCATCCCGGCACTTGTGGTTGATATGTTGGTTAGGTTAGGTGGAGGGGGTGATCTCCGGTTCACGTGGGACTTAAGATACCCGTCATAGCAAGGCCCTGGTTTGGTTCATGACATAAACTCTTTTCCCGCAGCCCATCAATATATGGTACACACAGTCTACCTTTATACCTCAGAATACGATCTCCCCCAATATCGAATGCAATAACCTTTTATTGACCCACATCATCATTAATCTGCATAAGTGGTGACGTCTAAGGTACACCTTCTCTTAGAAGATAATACGGATGCTACCAAATATAGTAACCCAACAAAGGTTGGGGTCGAATCCCAAGGGAATACATGGATTCAGGGATCTCAGTTGTTGTAATCAACGGGCGAAACTGGAAAAGTAAATGGGTTGTTTTGAGTGTCAATGTCGAACTAGGAATGAATATCAACTTCGATTGTAATCAGTCATAAGTTAACACTAGGATTGTGTTCCCCCTAGCTTCTCAACTCCGTAGGCTTATCCTGCTGTGTTGAACCAACCAATACCTTGTATGCAGAATCAATAAGTTATGTACCTTCTACAGTATTTTTAATGAGTAGAAGGATTTCACCCTTTACCTTTTCAGTCTGAGGATATCGTCTTACTAACCCTTATCTTGATCCCATTTAACTATTACCTTTTGATTCTCTAGTTTATTAGATGAAACCTAACCATCTTACTAAGATAAAACCTAGAAGTGTGGATCAACAACTAAACTCTAATTTATTGTTGTCTTTATCTTTTCCTAGTTACTACTCCTCTTTTGGAGTAAGTAGCAATAATCTAGGCGGGATACTAATGTGTGAACCCATTAAGAAAACTATTACATTATAAAGAAAGAAATACATGCATGGGTATTGGTTCAGAACAACAATAGCACTTCCCCTACTTTGTTAATCTGCTCGGGTTTCCACAACCCTAGCTATGGGTTTCTAGCCGCTCATGCTTGTGAAGAAATAAACAACATTCATAATCGAAAGCGTAGATTAAATCACAATAATAAAAAGCAGAAAACCCATAATTGTAATTAAATTAATAAACCAAAGTCAATACAAGAGAATCCCAAGATCAAAATCAAATCTTGGAATCAAAATATGTTTGTGACCATCAAAAATGCATATTTCCTACTAAAAACACATAAAGGGTATTTATAGTACATGAGGAAACCCTAAAACCAAAGATCAAATGAAATAGGAGAAAACATGGTCAGTGGACACTTATGGTCTGCACTTGCGCCATGACCTTGGGCGCAAGTAGCACTTGCATCCTGCAGGGAGGGCGCAAGTGTCGGGCGTAAATGCCAGAATAAATTTTTCCTGCAAGTCAGCTCTCGGGATTTTTGACTTCTGGCACTTGCTTTGCCCACATGCAGTCCATAAGTGCTACTTGCAGTCCACACGTTGACTTAGCAAGTTTTGAGAGTCATCTTTTCATCTCTTCTTCAAGTCCCGAACATGCTTAGATCATGAAAAAATTGAAAAGTGTCCCTAACATCCACAATTGCTCCAATAAGTAGCCAAGAACATCTTTTTCATGAACTTAGCATCCAAAACCTAATTTCCTGCAAAACATACCCAAAACGCATCATATCTAACAAAACAACCTCAGAAACTTGCATATTTTCCTCGTTTTAATCATCAAAAGTGTTATATTTCTATTGCACATCAACACCCTCAACTTAAAATGTTTTTATGTCCTTGGGAAACAAAACACAACAAAACAAAAATGATGCTTAACTAGGAGAATCTAAGCTATTCAAGGCAGTCATTCAACACTTTAAGCTCAGAACACAACAACCCCTTCAATCTCACTCAAAACCAACTATGTATGAATATGAAGCACAACAATGTGACATAATGGGATTACGGAATGAAAATTATATTAGAAATAGACAACCATGCATATGTACAAGTTACACGACCCGGAACAGAAAATAGCTAGCAATATGACTCATGTGACCTCACAACAAAGATGAACCACTAACTCATATAAAATAAGTCATGTCAATGCAGGGACAGTCACGAGACACTCACCCTCAAAAAATAAGTTCCAATCAATGCATGTCAAATACCATAGGCTTGCCCTTATTTTCTTTACCTTAGCATTCAGACAGTCAAGTTAGAATTACTATAAGACTTTTCTCAACTTGTAATGTAGGCTTGGGGGATGCTATGGTGCATATGTACATATCAAGTGAGTAAGCCTCCTTGGCACTACACTAACCTTGGGGTGTCACTTACTAGCCAATTTTCTTTTTATTCCACCCTTATTTCTCCTTTTTTATGAGACTTACTAGCCAATTTCCATTTTATTTCACCCTTATTTTTCTCTTTTTATTTTTTATTGCACATTCAGGTTTGGTGAGGTCTATTATTCTTTCTTTTTTATTTTTTCACAATTTTTATTTTCTTTTTCTTTTTCTCTTTCTTTTTCTTTTCTTTTTCTACTATACCTAGCCCTACTAACTTTTTCTCTTATTTTACCCTTCTACATACCCATTTTATACTACATACCCCTATGATAGCAATCCTCAACTTAGGCATTTTTCCTGAGTTGAGGTGCACAATGTCCATGGAGGACCAAGGTCAAAATAGGTTCATTATAGCACAAATGTGAAGGTGAATAGGTGAAATAAGAAAAATAGGCTATAAGGCTCAAAACAGGGATCAAGGGATAAAACTCACACATGGAAGGTCATTTAGGCTAAAAGTGGACTGAAATAAAAAACGGGTCATGATCCTTTCCTAACTGACTATCTTACGACTTAGGCAAAACTAATTGGGCAGGTTCTGAATTCAACACATAAAGGGAACTAAGTAGCGTCTCATACACATTGGCACATAGTCGCACCACAAGCTACTACCCATCTGGTTTATGCAATTATTAGTAATAAGTATCATGTCCCTAATCCTAATGCCATAACAAGATCCACAATGTTCACACATATATACATTTACATAATTCTAAAACATAATTTTTGGAGGGGTGTTATTTTTTCTCAAAAATTAATGAAAAACATGACTACTGCCCTAAATACTTAAAAATCTCCTAATTACACAGAATATATCACAATATGAAACAAAAAACAATACGAACACAAATTATCCTAGACAGACAAGTTCTTCCCCAGATGGGGGTATATCCACTCGCGGAGGCCATAGTGGTGGCAGTGCACTATGAGAAGATGTATTCGCAACTATCTCAGCACGCCTCTGCCTATTAATAATTGCAGTCTCCATATAATCGTGGGTGGCCCTTTTCATGGCTTGCTTATATAGCCTATCTGGATTCTTCAATTCCCTACTCGGCCTCTTTTGATCCTAACTATGGGTACCGCTACATCATCCTTCGTGAATAAATAAAAGTATCTGGGACTACACGAAGGTGATGGCTGAGTAATTGGGGATACAACTAGAGGGATGGATAATATATGGCTCTCAGTGAGAGAGCACACCTATGCACGCAAGATATCTACCTTTTCCCTCATATGTCCTACATTCGGTATCTCAATCTCTGCAAACTGGTCTTCCACACATCTCTCATCAGCACCGGGTGCATTTGGTACACTGGCCTCTGCAATAACATCCTCATTAATAGTGTTTATTACAGACACCACTCACATATCATCTGGCTATTGCACTGTCATATACACATCAAATAGTACTTTCTCATCATTCAGTTTAAAGGTAATCTCCCCCAAGTCCATATCAATCAATAGCCTACTAGTGGGTAAAAAGGGTCTACCCAATAGAATAGGGGCTTAAAAAATCACCTCACAATCAAGAACCATGAAATCAGTGGGAAACATAAAGGATGCCACCCTTACTTCTACGTCACACAAAACACCTATCGGTTTCTTCTTAGATGAGTCAACCATCAACAGATTTATGGACGTAGGTTTGAGTTCCCCCATCCTCAACAGCTTGTACACAACCAGTCAAAATCATCATCACCCCATGTCGACTTTGCAGATTCAGCCTCAGGTGTCTCATCGCTCTCAGTGTTATTAATCTTCAATTCCTCAATAGTAGGCATATGGAGATCATTAGTAGTGGCACAACAATTAGTGGTGATAGCTAGATAATGACGTATAGCTGGTGGACTCTGAACTTTCTCACTTGGAAGAGTAACAGGTTATTTTTGTTTGATCATATCAGACATTTGCCCGAACTGGTGCTCCAACTGCTTAATAGCAGTGGCATAAGTGTAATGCCCCAAGAACCTATCCCGAGACGTCACACGGTGCTTAAGGCCACACGTAGCCCCAAGCTAACCCTCCCAACCTATCATCACTTTTAGAACTCATTATGAAAATAATTAAGCTAAAACAAGGAAGAAAAATCATGTCATGAACATACTAGAATATGACGAAGTACAGGCCTTTACAATCAAAATACTAAAATTTTTGTACATATTAGTACTCTAGTCTGACAAAAGCCTCTACTACATAAGACTGAGGATCCATTGGGACAGATCCCCAACTGACTCATGCTAAACTAAAAAGAAACAACCATCTACCAACAAGGAAAAATCAGGGACATAGGTCCTTAAACCATGAGGACTCACCAACTGCAGAAATGTAGATGAAGGTACTCAAAGATCACTGTCGCTGCTGAGACTGAGCACCCGAACCTACATCACGAGGAAATATATAACACAGAAGAGTATGGGAATCAGTACTTGGGAATGTACTGAGTATGTGGGGGTGTATGAAATATTTTTAAATAATATCATAAATGTAAAATAAAATCATGCATGCTGACAATAATGACTCTCTTCACTTGAATTTCCTGAAACATAATTTCCATAAATCATCAATAATAACACATGCTTCATAAATCTCATAAATCATTGGACTCAACTCAAACTCTTTGACTCATGACTTAGAGTGACTCGGTAACTCAATAAACTTAGACTATTAAGGACTTGGGAATTTCTTATAACCGACATAAACCATGTGAGCCGCATGGAGTCCAATGTTTTTCCCTCCTAAGGAAGGAACCCTACATTGGTGGGAGCATTATATTCTTGCCTGGGAGTATAACCTCAAACTCATCTCTATGATCACAAACTCGGCACTTTGGCCCTCAAATCTCAATCCTACGGTGGCACGTAGTTCTGGGGAAGTAGGATGCGTTGAACCCACACTTCACGCTCGGTGCTAAATACTCCTCCCAAACTCAATTCAGAACGCGTTAGGAAATCCACCTCAATCAACTCAAGGGTCTATCATGAAGACCAAAATAGAAATATATCTCATCTGTAAATCATAAACAGCTTGTGGATTCCTAACTCGACTCAAACTCAAATAGTTTTTCTCAACATCAAGTACACTTGATTATCAAATCATACCAAGTATCAAAAGCTTCGAGAAAACGTCATAGGACTCATTCTTGATTCTCAAGCTCAATATCAATATATATATTCAATAATTAACTTCTCATGGAAAAGCATAAAATCATGACTCTTACCATTTATCACTTAGAAATCACCAATTCATAGTAGCAATGTACAATTCATAACATAAATTCCCAATTTAAGAAATAAAATAATGAAATAGTCATGTATATCAATCTTGAAATAGCTCAATTCTCATAAATCAATGATAAGTTACTTTGGGTATAAACCCACTTGCAAAATCATAAAATTCTAATAGTAAAATCAATTCTTTGGGTACAAGAATGAAGGGATATTCTTGTTCAAGCCCCACATACCTTGATTATAATTCAAAATGAATAAACTTGTTATAGACTTCTTACCCCACTTCTTGAGTTAGGATTCTTGATGTTCTTGACTTGGAAGTTTTGAATCTTGAACTAATTTGTGAAAACTACGACTCGATTTTGAGATGTTTAGACAAGAATTAGATTGGATTTTGGAGAGAAACCCTAGCTTTTGGATGGAATGGAAGAGGAAAATAAGGATTTTCTCTTCTATTTGTATATATATAGTGGATAAGGATGGGTGGAAAGACCAAAATACCCTTGAGTAAATTCTAGAATGGATCTCGGTTTTTGGTCCTGGCATGACGCGCCATGATCACGGACCTTCATTGGATTTTGACAATTGGGAAACTGCTCAGTGGCACGACGCGGTGAAGTTGCATTTGACACCTTGGTAGTGACCTGGAAGGGCACCGCGATGCAGTGGAATCACGTTGGTGCACTAGAATTTGACAATCTTGATATTGAGCCTTGGCGCGGCGCGGTGAATATCGTGGAGACTCACTGGAAAATGGCAATTGCCATTTTGGCTGGCTTCGCGATGCGCTAAAGTTCTAGGTTGCACACTGTCTCACTAAAATGGCTCTAACTCTTCACCCGAGTGTCGTATTTGGATGAATTTGGTATCGATGGAAAGCTTATTCAATGCTCTACATGAAAAAAAGTAGAAATTAGAGAAATACGATATGGTATAAACATCAATCACTTTAAAACTCAACTATATTCAATTAAAAGGTGAATTTAGGCTTAAGGAACGATCGAGGTATTACAATATCTCCCCTTTAGAAACATTCATCCTCGAATATTTCTAGTTAGGCTAAAGATCAAAGAGGAAACTGGAAACACTTTATGGGAACAATATCGCTCAACCGACTTATAGAATAGATATGTATATAGATGAATACGCTGGATTAGTAGGGAACTGAATTAAAGAAGAATAGTACCTTCGGCTTGTTTTGAACTCGCAGAGAAGAGATGGAGGTACTTACCTCGCGTATCTTCTTCTGCTTCCCAAGTAGCACCCTTAACTGATTAATTTCGCCACAGAACTTTAACCAAGGGAACTTTCTTGTTCCTTAGTCTACCGACTTGATGATCTAGAATCTCGAACGGAACTTCATCATAAGAAATACTGTCCCAAACATAAAATCTTTCTGATGGTTCAACCAGAACAGAATCACTAATGTGCTTTTTGAGCATAGAAATGTGAAAAACAGGGTGTACAGCTAACAACTCTGCAGGTAACTCAATCTCATAAGCTGCTTTCCCAACACGATTCAAAACTCTATAAGGTCCAATATATCGAGGACTAAGTTTCCCTTTCTTTCCAAATCTTTTCACCCCTTTCATTGGAGAAATTTTCAAGTACACCAAATCATCAACTTCAAACTCAAGAGCTCTTTTTCTCACATCTGCATACGACTTCTAACGACTCTGGCCTGTCTTCAACCTTTCTCGAATCAACTTAACTTTCTCCATGCCCTCGAACACTGCATCAGGTTCAATCACAGTAGCCTCACCCACTTCAAACCAACCTATGGTTGATCTACATCGCCTTTCATATAAAGCCTCAAATGGAGCCATTCCAACGCTAGCATGAAAATTGTTGTTATAAGCGAATTCAATTAATGGAAAATATTCATCCCCACTTCCTTTGAAGCCAAGAACACATGCCCTCAAAATATCCTCCAAGGTCTGGATGGTCCTCTCAGCCTGAACGTTCATCTGCGGATAAAAAGTGGAGCTAAGACGAACTTAGGTGCCAAGACCTTTCTGAAAGGCTCTCCAAAACTGAGATATAAATTGAGTACCTCTATTGGAGATGATAGCCAACGGAACTCCATGCAACCTGACTAACTCTCGAATGTACAGCTTAGAATAGTCCTCAGCGGTAAAAGTTGTATGTACTGGCAGAAAATATGCTGACTTAATCAACCTATCTACAACGACCCAAATAGAATCATGATGAAAATGGGAGAGAGGTAAACCGATCATAAAATCCATGTTCACCACTTCCCACTTCCAAGTAGGAATGCTAAATTCTTGCATCATACCATCGGGTTTCTGGTGCTCTATCTTCACCTATTGGAAAGTTGCACACTTCTCTACAAACTTTGCTATATCCCTCTTCATACCATTCCACCAATAAATTTCCCGCATATCGTGATACATCTTGGTAGCACCGGGATGAATAAAATACCACGCGCCATGCACCTCAGCCATAATCCTCTGCCTCAAATAATCAATATCGGGAACACACAATCTATTTTGAGATTTTAATAAACCATCTTCCCTTTGGGAGAAAACCTTCACCTTTTAGTCTTTGACTGACCCTTTCAGTTCGACCAAACGAGAATCCATATCCTGTTTCTCCTTTACTTCCGAAACTAGGGAGAATTCGGAACTACCCTGAACCCAAACATTACCCTCAGCTGAATCAAACAATCTAACACCCAACCTATCCAGATGATGCACTTCGCGGGCTAACTCCTTCTTATCTTCTTCTATATGCACTACACTGCCCATGGACGATCTGCTAAGGGCATCTGCCACTACATTGGCCTTGCCCAGATGATACAACACGCTCATATCATAATCCTTCAACAATTCTAACTATCGCCTCTGCCGTAGGTTTAACTCTCTCTGAGTAAACACATACTGCAAACTCGTGTGATCCATAAAGACATCAACATAAACACCATACAAGTAGTGTCTCCGTATTTTTAAGGAAAAAACCACAGCAGCTAACTCAAGGTCATGGGTCGGGTAATTCTTCTCATGCAGTTTCAACTACCTGGAGGTATAGGCTATAACCTTACCTTTTTGCATCAACACACAACCCAAACCAACTCTAGAGGTATCACAATACACCACAAAATTATCTACACTATTAGGAAGGGTCAACACAGGGGCTGAAGTGAGTCGATTCTTCAACTCTTGAAAACTCTTCTCGCAAGAATCTGACCACTGGAATTTAACTTTATTTTGGGTTAATCGGGTCAAAGGAGACGCAATGGAGGAGAAACCTTCAACAAAATGACGATAGTAACCAGCTAGACCCAAGAAACTCCTAATGTCGGATGGAGATATAGGTCTAGGTTAATTTTTCACATCTTCTACCTTTTAAGGATCAACTCGAATACCTTCAGAACAAATAATATGACCCAGAAAGGCAACTGACCTTAGCCAAAATTCACACTTGCTAAATTTGGCAAACAACTGATGATCTCTAAGGGTTTGTAAGACAATTCGGAGATGATCTGCATGATCGGTTTTATTTCAGGAGTACACAAGAATATCATCTATGAACACTATAACAAACATATTCAAGTAGTGTCTGAACACCCAATTCATGAGGTCCATACAAGTTGTTGGGGCATTAGTTAGCCCGAAGGACATGACCAGGAATTCAAAATGACCATAATGGGTGTGAAAAGTTGTCTTTGGAATATCACACTCTCTGACTTTAAGTTGGTGATAACCGAATCTCAAATCTATTTTTGAGAAATAACTGGCACCTTGCAACTAATCAAACAGGTCATCAATTCTAGGAAGAGGATATTTGTTTTTGACTGTGACCTTATTGAGATGACGATAGTCAATGCACATACGCAATGAACCATCTTTATTTCGTATGAATAGAATGAGTGTTCCCCAAGGAGATACACTGGGCCTTATGAAACCCTTATCAAGAAGATCTTTGAGTTGCTCTTTCAACACTTTAAGTTCTGCGGGGGCTATACGATACGGAGGAATAAAAATAGGTTGCGTATTGGGAAGAAGATCAATCCCAAATTATATCTCTCTATTAGGAGAAAGCCCTGGGAGATCTTACGGGAAAACATCAAGAAATTCATTGACAACGCTAATAGACTAAATAGTCGGAGTCTCGGACTTAGTGTCTTTAACTCGAGCCAAATGATAGATACAACCCTTGGAAATCAATTTCCTGGATTTAAGGTAGGATATAAAATAACTTTTGGGAGCTACAGAATTTTTGGACTACTCAAAAATTGGCTCGTTAGGAAACTGAAACTTGACTACACGGGTACGACAACCTATAGACGCATAACAAGAGTGAAGCCAATCCATACCCAGAATAATGTCAAAATCAACCATGTTAAGCTGAATCAAGTGTGCAAACATGACTCTGTTAAGGACAGTGATAGGACACTTCTTATACACTTGCTTAGCAACAATAGATTTACCTACTGGGGTAAAAACTAGAAAAGGCTCAGGAATTTTTTTAGCACTAATCTCAAAATTCACAGCCACCAATGGAGTCACATAAGAAAGACTTGACCCAGGGTCCATCAACACATACACATCAAAATAAAATACACGGAGCGTACCAGTAACAACATCTGGTGAATCCTCCTACTCCTGGTGGGGTGGTATAACATAGAAGCGATTCTGGCACTGACCGCCAGCAGTACTAGACGAGGCACCCTGAGGAGGAGTAGGGCGGGCTAAAGGGGCTGGAGCACTAGTGGTCTGACTCTGAGGACGAACATCGCAACTCCCTTGCCTGGCATACAGGCAATCCCTGAATCTGTGGCCCAACTTACCGTAACCAAAACAACCCCTCCGATTGACTAAGCACTCACCAAGATGGTCCTTACCACACTTCAGACATGGGGGAGGATGAGGTTTGTTACTCACACTGTCCTGGGACATGGACATAGTAGGCCTATTACCCTGCTCCTGCCTGATTCTAAATACGGGAGCACTGGCTGATGAAGGCACTGGCATAAGTGAATGGTTCTGGGACTGAGGGCGATTCCCTCCAGAAAATCTAGTCTGACCATACCCCTGCTGCTCTGATCTAACTCTCTTATTTGCCCTTACTCTTTCTTTCTCCTTCACCTTTTCCGCTTTAATCTGCTGAGTATGTATCATTAGTCTAGAAAGGTCCATATCCTTATTAAGCATAGCGGATCAACACTCTTTCACAACATAACCAGACACATCAGCCAAAAACTTACTCATACTAGTTCTAGAATCAGCCATCATACCAGGAGCATACTTAGATAACTGGTTGAACTTATGACAATACTCCTTAACTATGATGGAGCCCTATCTCAAGTTCATAAATTCTTTTAATTTTGCTTCCCTCAGCTCCTGGGGAAAGAATCCATCTAAGAATGCATCCTAGAACAACTGCCAAGTCATGGGAGCGGCATCTTCCCCTCTACTCATTCTCCATATCTCCTCCCAATCATAAGCAACATCTTTTAAGTGATAGGAAGATAGCTCCACACTCTCTTTCTCCGTTACATGCATAATTTGGGTGATCTTTTTCACCTCATCAAGATACATCTGTGGGTCCTCACCTGTCTTTGACCCATAAAACTCTGGCGTATTCATCGGCATAAAGTCACAAACCCGAGCTGTCGTTGAATTACCTTTTTGCGAAGGTGGAACTATAACCTGTGCACGGGTCTGAGAATTAGTGGTAACCGCCTGGGCTAGCACTTGAAAAGCTACCCAGAATTTAGCGTGGGACACCGTCTCACCTAAAGGATCCACGGGTTTAGGTCATTCATTGTTTCTTTGAGCTCTACAAGGAGGCATTTTCTGTCATAATAGAGCACGAATTAATAGAAGAGAGAAACATTCATAAGCACGATGGACTTTTGAAAGAAGGAACCAACTTCTCCTAAAAAGTCCCATAGCTTTTTGCTCATAGATGTGGCGCATTACACACTGATGATCAAGACTACGTAACGCGGTTTGTCAGACTCCTTAGGACTCTTTGAACCTTAGGCTCTGATACCAAGCTTGTAACGCCCCAAGAACCTATCCCGAGATGTCACATAGTGCTTCAGGCCACACGTGGCCCTAAGCTAACCCTCCCAACCTGTCAGCACTTTTAGAACTCACTATGAAAATAATCAATATAAAATAAGGAAGAATAATCATGTTATGAACATACTGGAATATGACGAAGTACTGGCCTGTATAATCAAAATACTGAAATTTTTGTACATATTGGTACACTAGTCTGACAAAAGCCTCTACTACATAAGACTGAGGAGCCATTGGGACAGATCCCCAACTAACTCATACTGAATTGAAAAGAAACAATCATCTACTAACAAGGCAAAATCAGGGACATAGGTCCTCGAACCATGAGGACTCACCAACTGCAGAAATGTAGATGAAGGTACTCAAAGATCACTATCGCTTTTGAGACTAAGTAACCGAACTTACATTATTAGGAAATATAGAACACAGAAGAGTATGGGAATCAGCACTTGGGAATGTACTGAGTATGTGGGGGTGTATGCAATATTCTTAAATAATATCATAAATGTAAAATAAAATCATACATGCTGACAATAATGACTCTCTTCGCTTGAATTTCCTGAAACATAATTTCCATAAATCATCAATAATAACACATGCTTCATAAATCTCATAAATCATTGGACTCAACTCAAACTCTTTGACTCATGACTTAGAGTGACTCGGTAACTCAAGAAACTTAGACTATTATGGACTTAAGAGTTTCTTATAACCGACATAAACCATGTGAGCCGTATGGAGTCCAACTTTTTGCCCTCCTAAGGAAGAAACCCCACATTGGCGGGAGCGTTATACTCTTGCCAGGGAGTATAACCTCAAACTTATCTCTGTGATCACAAACTCGTCACTTTGGCCCTCAAATATCAATCCTACGGTGGCACGTAGTTCTAGGGAAGTAGGATGCGTTGAACCCATACTTCCCGTTCGGTGCTAAATACTCCTTCCAGACTCAGCTCAGAACGCGTTAGGAAATCCACCTCAATCAACTTAAGGGACTATCATGAAGACCAAAATAGAAATATATCTCATCGGTAAATCATAAACAGCTTGTAAATTCCTAACTCGACTCAAACTCAAATAGTTTTTCTCAACATCAAGTACAATTGCTTATCAAATCATACCAAGTATCAAAAGCTTTGAGAAAACGTCATAGGACTCATTCTTGATTCTCAAGCTCAATATCAATATATATATTCAATAATTAACTTCTCATGGAAAAGCTTAAAATCATGACTCTTATCATTTATCACTTAGAAATCATCAATTCATAGTAGCAATGTACAATTCATAGCATAAATTCCCAATTTAAGAAATAAAACAATGAAATAGTCATGTATATCATTCTTGAAATAGCTCAATTCTCATAAATCAATGATAAGGTACTTTGGGTTTAAACCCACTTGCAAAATCATGAAATTCCAATAGTAAAATCAATTCTTTGGGCACAAGAATGAAGGGATATTCTTGTTCAAGCCCCACATACCTTGATTATAATTCGGAATGAATAAACTTTCTATAGACTTCTTTCCCCACTTTTTGAGTCAGGATTCTTGATGTTCTTGACTTGGAAGTTTTGAATCTTAAACTAATTTGTGAAAACTACGGTTCGATTTTGAGATGTTTAGACAAGAATTAGATTGAATTTTAGAGAGAAACCCTAGCTTTTGGATGGAATGGAAGAGAAAAATGAGGATTTTCTCTTTTATTTGTATATATATTGTGGATAAGGATGGGTGGAAATACCAAAATACCCTTGAGTAAATTCTAGAAATGGAGCCCAATTTTTGGTCCTGGCATGATGCTCCATGATCGCGGACCTTCACTGGATTTTGAAAATTGAAAAACTGCTTAGTGGTGCGACGCAGTGAAGTCGTATTTTCCACCTTGGTTGTGACCTAGAAGGGCACCACGATGCGGTGGAATCGCATTGGTGCACTGGAATTTGATAATCCTGATATTGAACCTTGGCGCGACGTGGTGAATATCATGGAGACTCACTGGAAAATGACAATTTCCATTTTGGCTGGCTTTGCGACACGCTAAAGTGTCAGGTGGTACACTATCTCACTAAAATGGCTCTAACTCTTCACCCGAGTGTTGGACTTGGGCGAATTTGGTATCGATGGAAAGCTTATTCAATGCTCTACATGACAAAAAGTAAAAACTAGAGAAATACAACATGGTATTAACATCAATCACTTTGGAAGTCAACTATATTCATATAAATAGCGAATTTAGGCTTAAAGAACCATCGGGGTATTATAATAAGACTCCGCCTTCTTGGTCAACCCTAAAGTGTCAGCCTTAATCTCCTTAAGGTTGTTCTTCTGATTTCCTTGACCCTTCACCAGCTTGGTCAGCATTTCTTCCATTTTTTATTCTGTATATCTTCTGCTAAGTGGAATATACCTATCTCTCTTCTTTCTATAGTCATCCGTCTTTCTCCAATCACCATCTCACTCTCTACTACAATCTCTATATATTTCCCTTCTTTCTATAGTCATCCTTCTTTCTCCAATCACCATCTCGCTCTTTACTACAATCTCTATATCTTTCATTGTAGTTCCAACATTGGTTACCTTTTTCTTGGGCTTGAAAACCTTCCAACTAACGATCCAAATAATTTGCTTCCTCCTCTAATTCTGACTCGTACGCTTTGAAAACTAGCCCCTATGCTGCTACTGTATTTACTTTCTCGAAAGTTGCTACTACAAGTTGCTTTGCTAATACCCATAGATCAAATCTTAGCAACACAATCTCTTGTGCTAATGAGTCATCATCTACTCTCTGGTCGTAGAAGGCACCGATAGCATATATGTAAGATCCCCTCTCAGCCTCTCGAGTTTGACACCCTCAGTTAATAAGTGAGATTTGATCTAATATCTCTTAAGTTGCCTCCCAACATAGTCTCATAAAAGATCCTCCAGATATGGTGTCTGCTATGTCTCTAGAGCTAATGGCCAAGGCTCGATCAAATAACTCCAATAAGTTCATCCCTAAAATCCAATGGTTGGGCACCATACTCAACTTCTTCTTGAACCTAAACCAAGCCTCATACATGGACTCACATTGTAGCTTCCTAAAATTATAGATCTCATTCTTAAGCTACAACATCTTAGATGGAGAAAAAAACCGATTCAAGAATTGTCTATGCAACTCATTCCATATAGTGATAGATCCTCTTGGAAGTTCCCCTAACCATAAAGATGCATCTCCTGTAAGCGGGAAAGAAAACAGCCTCAATCTAAGTTTCTCCTGATTCACCCTTGGATATGTATATGAAGTACAAATTCTAGTAAAATTGGCTAGATGTATGTTTGCATCATCTATAAGCAACCCCACAAACAGACCCTTCATATATAAGAACTGGATCATACCACTCAATATATTAAAATTAATGCATAGGTGTAAAACAGGAGGAATAATGGATCTAGTCTCTACCAGCTCAACATACCCCATATCCTCTTCATCATCCTCATATGGATGTAAATACTAGTGTGCTGGGATCATATGCTCTTGGCCACATCAAAATCTATTCTAATTTCCACTGAGTGTTTGTTGGTGGTTTGTTGCCTGACTCTGCTCAACTAGCTCTACCTCCCGAGCTACCCGCTAAGCTTTTTCTATTGCCCTTCTCTCATTATCCGCTTGAGCTAAAAGTTGACTGGTCTATCAATCAACAATATCATGTACTACTTCATGAGGAGGGGCAGTTACAACATCATGAACTCTTTCAAGAAGATTGTCTCTCTTTGGCTCTGTCATTCTACTAGGTGTTTATAGAATCCTCTCTAGAATCAAATTCAGTGGGAGTAAGGGATTGTCTCTACTCCGTGTGCTAGGAATACACCTGCGTATACCCAGCTAAGAATAAAAACAAAAAGATCCAAAAACAGCAACAACTTCTATTCATAACTCAACACCATATTCCCCAACAACGGCATCAAAATTTAGTGACGTCTAAGCTACACCTCATCTCAGTAGATAACACGATCTACCAAATATAGTAAACCAACAAAGCTTTGGTAAAATACCAAGGGAATATGTGGAGTCATGGCTCTCAGTTAATGTAATCAATGGACAGAACTAGAAAATTAAATAGGGGATTTTGAGTGTTAATGTCAAACTAGTAACGAATATCAACTTCGATTGTAATCTGTTATAAGTAGACACTATGATTGTGTTCCCCATGGCTTCCCAGCTCTATAGGATTATCATACTTTGTTGAACCAACCCGATACCTTGTAGAATCAATAAGTTATGTATCTTTCATAGTCTTTTGGATGAGTAGAAGGATTTCACCCTTTACCTTTTGAGTATGAGGATGTGGCCTTACTAACCCTTATCTTGATCCTAGTTAACTATTACCTTTTGAGTCTCTAGTTATTAGATGAAACCTAACCATCTTACTAAGATAAAATCTAGAAGCGTGGATCAACAACTAAATTCTAAATTACTGTTGTTTTTATCTTTTCCTAATAACTACTCCTCTTTTGGAGTAAGTACCAATAATCTAGGTGGGATCCTAACATGTGCCCCATTAAGAAAACTATTATATTTAATATAAATCAATACATGCATGGGTATAGATTCAGAATAACTCTCATGACTAGAGGCTACCCTTAGTCGCGACACGATGCTTAAGGCCATAAGTGACCCCAAGCTAACCCATGGTCTGGTACATGCTATGAGCACAAAATAAAATGAAAGCAAAACAACATGCACGGAAGATTAACCAATACAGTACTGTCATTTTGAATACAGAAACATATAAAAGACATATTTGAAGTATCTGATAAACACTTGAAACTAAACTATCTATCTACAATAACTGATAATAATTGAAAAACTAAATGACTATCTTACGCTCTGAAAGCCTCTAAGAAACATGAGGAGTTTATGGGACAAACATTCAACTAACTCCAACTAATTGAATCATAATAAAATGATGAAATGAATAATATAACATATCGCATCCTCGATGGATGAGGACTCACAACTATTGCCACAGAGAACTGCTGAGTTTTCTAAAGATGATCGAGTAATTGTATGTCTGAACCAATGTTATAAGGCAACATAGAGCAAGATAAAGGTATGCAATCAGTACTTTGAATGTACTGGTATATGAGGTAAGGACTAACTTAAATACATACAGTAACATAATGTAATTATATGAACATATAAAACTAAATATGCAAGATAAAGTATTTTAATACACTGACATTATCTGAATAACTGGTACAGTTTGTATAACTGACTAAATAAATACTAAAAACTGATGACTTGGTCTAGTAAAACTGAATTGAAATAGACTGTCAACACCGACTGAAACTATGGGAGCTATCATGTAACTAACATAAACCATGGATATTACCATGGATTCCATCGTCTGACCCAGTTGAGAAGAGTTGTTCCATCCTTTCCATTGAAGTTGAACCAGAACTAGAGTGATCACTATGTTGAGCCCAATTATGACAAAAAAGGGAAACGCTCTTTGGTGTGTCCCTAAATCTAATAGGGGCACATAGTTTTTAGGAAGTAGGATGTGTTGAACCCATACTTCCTCTCGGTGCTAAATCCTACTCCAACTGAATGACACTAGTGTTATTCATGGTTCAACATAACATGGTACCGTACTGACAAGGATCAAGTTGAACTTGAACGTAGTAATAAAATCCTATTTTGGCTCACTAGTATTTGAAAAGTCTGAAATAGCAAGTAAAAACATAGGTATCGGGGTTCATTACCTGCCAGCACTAAATGTTTTCAAAAATACGATAACTCTTAAAGCAATAATATGAAGCCATGGTTCAGAGACCCAAAATATTGGACATTAAATTCATGAGTATTATGCATGAGTTTAAGCATGGGAACATATTAAACCTAAGAGAATAGCAATTTCTCATCAAAATAATGAAATTTATGATAAAACATCAAACTTGTTGAAAACATGAAGAAGTACAACTCTTATGCTCTTTAGTCCCTTAAATCACATGTTATTGCTATGCTTTCAATACATGAGGATTTGGGAATGAACCCTAACTTAAAACATGCAAATTTAACTTGAAAATCATACATTTGGGCACAAGGTTGAAAGGTTAACCTTGTTCAAAAACCCACATACCTCAATAGCTAGATTCTTGAAGATTGCTTGAACTTGGAAGATTGAACTCTTAGATTCTTGGGGAAGGTAGCTTGGATTTTATTCTTGGGAAGGAGGATGGTTTCTAATGAGTAATTTTGAAAGAAAGGGTCACATAATGCCCCTATGAATGTCCCCAATTGTGTTATAGACGACTTAGGTTGAGGGAAAAATACTCAATTGCCCCTTGATCACTTTGATCAAAAAGCTGGACGTATGACACCAACGCATCGCATCCCTTACTACAGGGGAGTAACCAATGCACCGCATCCCTTGCTCTGGGGGAGAGACCAATGCGTCGCGGACCCCATCACAATAGGAGAGAGTCAAGCATAATCCTCAGTTGAATATAAAGTATGAACTGGAAAGAAATAGGATGACTTAGTCATTCTATCTATAATGACCCAAATCAAATCATGGTGATGACGCAAACGAGGCAATCCTATCACAAAATCCATAGTCACCACCTCCCACTTCTAAGTAGGGATGCTGAACTCCTGAAGTAACACTAGGCCTTTGGTGCTCAACCTTAACTTGCTGAAAGTTCGAACACTTAGCCACAAACTCTACAATATCTTTCTTCATACCACTCCACCAATAGACTTCCCACAAGTCACGGTACATCTTAGTAGCTCCGGGGTGAATAGAATACCGTGCACCATGCACTTCTGCTAATATTCGTTATTTCAAACAATCAACAAACAGAACGCATAACCTTCACTAACAATAAATCACACCATATCCCCTTGGGAGAAAACCTCCACCTTATAATATCTAACCGCCTCTTTTAACCTAACCAAACTAGGATCCCTGTCTTGCATTTCTTTTACCTCAGCAATCAATGAAGATTTCGCTCTATTCAAAAGCCCTATACTACCTTCGGCTGAATCAACCAACTGAACTCCTAACCTAGCAAGTTGATGAACCCCACAGGCTTACTCTTTCTTATCGCCTTCGACATAGGAAATACTACCCATAGATAATCTACTATGGGTATCCACCACTACATTGGCCTTGCCCAGATAATACAACAAACTCATATCATAATCTTTCAAAAACTTAAGCCATCTTCTCTAGCAAAAATTTAGGTCTTTCTGCATGAACACATACTATAAACACTTGTGATCCGTAAACACATCAATATGAACCCCATAAATATAGTGCCTCTAAATTATCAAGGCAAATACAACGTCTACCAATTCAAGATCATGGGTTGATAATTCTTTTAATAGGGTTTGAGCTATCTAGAGGCATAGGTTATGACCTTGCCTCTCTGCATAAAAACACAACCCAAACAAACCCTAGATATATCATAATATACTACGAACCCATCTGTGCCATCTGGCAAAGTTAAGGCTGGGGCAAAAGTAAGTCGAGTCTTCAACTCCTGAAAACTCTTCTCATAGGAATATGACAACTAAAATTTAACCTTTTTCTAGGTTAGTAGACATGGGAGAAGCAATAGAAGAAAACACTTTAGCAAACTGTTTATAATAGCCACCAAATAGATAGGGAGGCAGGGGGAATGGACGACTGTCAAAGAGAGCAGCCAGACGGCCAGGCAACAGATCCCAAACTTTCCAACATAAAAGGTGGTTTCATGACCATGTAGGTGGCATGCTATATGAAATCAAAGCCTTTGTGAAACACCATAGACACAGAGACTAACTTTCCAATAGGTTTCAACACCATAGAGGTGGTATACCTTAACAAGTCAAAGCTTTCGTCAACACCACAGACACAGAGACTAACCTTTCCAACATGATCGGTGATTCACGTCCATATAGGTGGCATGCCATACAAAATCAAAGCTTTTAATTAGCATACCATAGCTTTCCAATGACTGAGCTACGCATCTGTATAGACGGTTTGCTTTTTAGGTACAAAGACTTCACAACCCTTAACATGGTGGCTTGACTTTGTAACTGCAAGCTGATAATGCTCAAACTACACCTTTCTTAAGAGAATGTAAGCGATCATTGTCAATATATAAACCAACTAGGTTGGGGTCGAATCCCACAGGGAATATGGTGTGAATTTAAGTTATTTGCGGGTTAATCAACTGATAGTTAGCAGTTTCCTGTGAATAGGGGTTTTTGGAAAGGTAGCAAATAATTACTTCTCAATTCAGAATTTGAAATCAATATGATAAGGGAAACCAGAGTTATGTTCACTATGGTGTTGGGATTTGACAGACGCTAGTAACGGTTCAAGATTCTTGTGGTATGTAGGAACAGCAGACTATCCTAGTCGAAGTTATGTCTAAATATTTCTCAACCTATTTAGACATTTAACCACCTAATTCTTTCGAACTGAGGGAATTTATATTTCATAACAGGATGTTATCTCAAGTTAATTAATCTTGTTACAACATTAATTATTAAATAGAAGTTTGATGCTTCCAAGACCCTGTTGATAATTCGCTTCTTATTAGGGTTGATTTCTTATCTCAAGAAAATCACTAGTAAGCAATGCCTATTGTTTGCAACCAATAGTCAAAATACAAAATAATGGAATTAACAAGAAGTTTCTACCACCGTTAGAATCTTGAACCCTTAGTTACGTTACAAATCCAAACCCATAGATCCCACAACTCGGGTTAAGGGAATTTAGCTACTCATAATATAATAAGAAAGACAACAAGTTGAATTCATAATTGGATAGATGAACTTACAGCAAGATGAATAGCAACAAGTATTTCTCAGATTTGATCACAGTAGAAAATCCAAAAACAATAGTAACAATAATTTCTCCAAAAGTAAAATGTAATGTTGCAGAGAAAACTAGAGAGAAAACTTGATGAAAATATGAAGTTCAAGATGCTCAAAAAAACCCTAAATTATGCCTTAAATAATTCAGCCTAATTATGGAAACAAATCACAGATTATAGATCTTTTCTCGCAAAGGTAACGATGAAGTGTGACGCTTCATCAGGAGTCTGAGGACTTATCAAAAATATCGTCAGCTTCTTCTCCAAGTTTGATTATTTCTGCTTTAGGCTGACGATGACACTCTGGCAGCTTATTAGGAGTCTGATGACTTATCAAAATTATCGTCAGGTCCTCTTCCACTTTCATGATTTCGTCCTTAGGATGATGGCATTCCTGACGGCTTATCAGACACCTGATGGCTTATCAGGGAATGTCGTCACACTTCTGCTCCCACTACCTCACACTGTCTACAGCTGACGATGATTCTTATAACTTATCACAAAGTTAACGACTTATCAAAATTGTCGTCGCCTCTTCACATCAAATCCGATTCTCTGTCTAAGACTGATGGCAACTCTGATAGCTTATCACAAGGCTGACAACTTATCAGACAAGTAGTCAGCTATACTTCCCTCTTTACTTACTCAGAAATTAACTCTTTTACTTCCATTATTGCTAGTTCTCTTGCATCTTGGCTTTTACTGCAATATCAAAGAGAAGACATTCAAAAACAATAAAAGTTGCTTAAGACTTTGCAATTATTCTCAGTTAAAAGCCTCAAATGTGTTAGCATCTGCTCACACATCAACACCCTCAACTTAAAACAATTGTTTGTCCTCAAGCAACTAAAACAAAACCAAGAGGATACAAAGTACATTCGGCAGTCAACCATCCATATTATCTAAAAACATCTTCACCATCTCCAAGGTCAATTAATTTAAAAAACAATTGTGCATATTATTGAAGAACAACAATGCGACACATAGGAATCAAGATATGGCATCAATTCAGAAACAACAACCATGCATGTACCAAGATTACACTATCCAAACAAGTTAGCAACTAGCAACGTAACCAGTGTGCCCTCACTATATAGAAGTCCAACTTTACTTATATCAGACATCACATATGTAACCAAGAGGGAAATCAAAAGACGCTCACTCTCAGAATTAAGTTCCAATCAATGTTTGCCAAATACCATAGGCTTGCCCTTATTTTCATTACCAAGATTTTCAGACAGGTCATCTAGGATCACTATGGGTCTTCTCTTTGGCTTGTAATGTAGGCTAGGGGCTGGTATGAGACTCGATGATATTTAAAGTGACTAAGCCTCCTTGACACTACACTAGCTTCTGGGGTCTCACTTATTAACTTTTTTCTATTCTTCTCTTTTCTTGATCACACATATTCAGGATGGGTCCGATCTTTTCTACAATCACTTTTTTTTATTTACAACTTCTCTTTTCTTGTTCTTTTCCACCACACCCAGCTATTTTATTTCTTTCTTTTATTATACCTTTTTCCATACTCATTTTACATCATGCACCCCTATGATAGCCACCACCCTCAACTTAGGATATTTTCCTAAGTCAGGGTGCACAATGTCCAAAGAGGACTAGGGCCAAAATAGGTTCATTATTATATAAATGGGATGTAATAGGTATCATAAAAAAAAATAGGCTATTCAGGCTCAAAATAGGGATCAAGGGATATTATGCATACAGGGAAGGTCATTTAGGCTAAAACTGGGCTAATATCAAATGGCCTATAATCTTTTCCTAACCCCTATCCTTTAACCTAGGTAAGACTAATCGGAAAAGTTCTGGATTCAACATACAAAGGAAGCTAAGTAAGATCTCACACGCATATGGCACACAAGTATATCACAGGTTACTACTTATTCAGTTCATGTAATTATTTAGCAATGATTATCAAGTCACTAGAACTAATACCATAACAAGATGCACAGTGTTCACAATTAGATGCAAATCACACAGTTAAATAATCAGACCATTTGAGAGGTGTTCACAAAATAACAAAACTATGTTAACTGCCTCAGGTACTTGTATTTCTCTTAGTCAACTACAAAATATTACAACAGCAACTTACCCTATACCCTCAACTTAAAATAAAAGAAAAACTAAACTAAGACTAAGGGTTAGAGTAGAACAAGCATGGGGATCATGGGTTGCCTCCCATGTAACGCCGATTTAACATCGCAGCACGACTCAGGTATCTCAATTACTTCAGAATTCATTAAGACAGATAGTAGAAATACTTTTCATCGAGTCTTTTGAACCGATATTAAGTTTGACTTGTTGCCCATTAACCTTGAAGATGCTGTCGTCTTCATTTTCAAGCTCTACTACTCCAGATGAGTAGACTTGACTAACTCTAAATGGGCCTGACTACTTGGATTTAAGCTTAACTGGGAACAGTTTGAGTCTGGAATTGAACAGAAGCACCAAGTTACCTTTTTGGAAATCTCATTTCTCGATCCTTCAATCATGATACTTCTTCATTTTTTCTTTGTATAGGTCTTCTCTTTCATATACTTGAGACGGAATTCATCCATCTTATTCAGTTTCCCCAGTCTTAGCTCTGCTGCCTCCTTCCAATTCAAATTTAACCTTTTGAGTACCCATAAAGCCTTGTGCTCCAGCTCTGTTGGTAAGTGGCATGCTTTTCCATAGACTAACTAGAATGGTTACATGTTAATGGGTGTCTTGAAAGTAGTCTGATATGCCCACAAGGCATCATCGAGCTTTTGAGACCAGTCTTGCCGACCAGCGTTCACCATTTTGGCTAGGATAGCTTTAATCTCTTGATTTGACACATCTACTTTTCCACTAGTTTGTGGGTGATATAGAGTGGCTACTCTATGTTATTTCACCCTATATTTCGCTAAGGCAGCTCAAAACACTTTGTTGTAAAAATGAGATCCTCCATCACTTATAATAGTACGTGGTACTCTAAAGTGAGAGAAGATGTTCTTCTTGAGAAAAGCAACAACCCTCTTTCCTTCATTATTAGATAGGGAAACACCTTCAACCTATTTTGAGACATAATCAACACTAACTAAAATATACTTCATCCCATATGATCTTACAAAAGGACCCATCAAATTAATGCCCCAGACGTCAAACAATTCCACTTCAAGCATCTTAGTCAAAGGCATCTCATGTCTTTTAGAGATCGACCCCTGCCTCTGACATTGGTTGCACTACAGTACAAACTCATGAGCATCCTTGAACAATATTGGCCAATAGTATCTACTCTGTAACACCTTTCTAGCCATTCGATCACCTACATGGTGACCTCCAACTGGGGAAGCATGACATGCTTCTAATATACGCAATGCATCCACTTCTGGCACACATCTTATAATATTATCAGAACATCACTGAAAAAGAAACGGCTCATCCCAGAAGTAGTGTGTTACATCATGAAGGAATTTATTTCTTTGATGGAAGGAAATATTATCTGGAATGACTTCACTCATAACATAATTTGGAAAATCAGCGTACCAAGGTATTTTCTCCATAGCAGCAGCCGAAATCTCCTCATCAGGAAATGCATCATTTATCTCTATTTCATCACTAACTGCCTGCTCACCTTCCATTCTAGACAGATGATCCGCAACTTGGTTTTCTCAACCCTTCCTATCTTTGACTTCAAAGTCAAATTCTTGTAGAAGCAACACCCATCTAATCATTCTTGTTTTTGTATCCTTCTTAGCCATCAAATACCTCAAGGTTGTGTGGTCAGTGTGGACCACCACCTTGGTCCCAAGAAGGTAAGCCCTGAATTTCTCAAAAGCATACACTACATCCAGGAGTTCCTATTTAGTGATGGTGTAGTTCGTTTGCGCTCTATTCAGTGCTTTTCTAGCATAATATATTGGATGAAATAGTTTGTACTTTTGTCCCAATATAGCTTCAAGGGTAACACCGCTTGCATAACATATGATCTCAAATGGTTTTGACCAGTCTGGTATAATAGTTTGTACTTCTTTTGTCCCAATACAGCTCTAAGGGCAACACCGCTTGCATCACATATGATCTCAAACGGTTTTGACCAGTCTGGTATAATAGTGATAGGGGCCTCGACCAGATTTTTTTCAAGGCATTCAAATGCCATCAGGCAATCATCATTGAAAGAGAACTTCACCTCTTTCTCCAAAAGTTTGCAAAGTGGATTTGCAATCTTCGAGAAGTCCCTTATAAACCTCCGGTAAAAGCCAGCATGTCTAAGAAAACTACGCACTTCCTACACTAAAATGGGAGGTGGTAGTTTCTCAATAACTTCAACCTTGGATCGATCAACCCCTATCCCTTTTGCTAAATTTTTGTGCCTGAGAACAATGCCCTCATATACCATAAAGTGGCATTTCTCCCAATTAAGCACCAAATTGAATTCAACATATCATTGTAAGGCCATACTCAGGTTTTCCAAACACAGCTCAAATAAATCTCCCACCATAGAGAAATCATCCATGAACACCTCTAAGGTGTCCTCCACCATATCTGAGAAAATAGATATTATGCACCGTTGAAAAGTAGCGGGTGCATTGCATAACCCAAACGGCATCCTCTTAAATGCAAAGGTGACATATGGGCATGTGAATGTCGTCTTCTCCTGATCTTCAGAAGCAATACAGATCTGGTTATATCCAAAATAACTATCCAAGAAGTAATACCACCACCTTCTAGCCAGTTGATCAAGTATTTAGTCCATAAAGGGCATCGGGAAGTGGTCTTTCAAAGTCCATGAGTTTAGTTTGCGGTAGTCCATGCAAACTCTCCACCCAGTCACAGGCTTGAGTGGAATCAACTTATTTCTTTCATTTACAACAACAGTCATGCCCTTTTTTTTGGGCACGCATTGAACTGGGATCACCCATTTACTGTCAGAAATAGGGTAAACCACTGCTTCATCCAACCACTTAATCATTTCCTTCTTAACCACCTCTTGCATTGGCGGGTTAAGACGGTGTTGGTGCTTGATGGTTGGAGTACAATCTTCCTCAAGTTGTATTTTATGCGTGCAGATGCCGGGGAAATACCAATAATATCTGCGATAGTCCATTCTATTTCTCTTTTGTACCTCTGAAGTACCAAAATAAGTGTTTCTACCTTCTATTTTCCCAAATCAGCTGCAATAATAATGGTTATCATATTTCTGTTGCCCAAAACAAGTACCTTAAATGCCATGGCAGTTTATTCAATTCCAACACCGATGGCTCTTCGATGGATGGCTTAGCCGGTGGTGTTGGATGATTAGCAAGATCAAGATCTAGCTTGTTAGGAGCATAAGAGTATTAACCCATTCCTGACAAAGCATAAACAGTCTCTTCGTACTCCTCAATGAATTCACAATCAAAATTCATCAGAACTGCAGCTAATGGCTCGACAACAAGTTTCTCCTCTATTGACACCTCCTGCTCATCCTCATAATATACATCAACAATTGAGAACACACCCATTTCTTTATGCTTCTTCATTGATTGGCACACATCAAATCGCACCACCTCATCATTCATCCTAAATAAGAGCTCATTAGCTCGCAAATCAATCAACATACTTCAGGTTGTAAGAAAAGGTCGACCCAAGATTATGGGCACCTCGAAGTCCATCTCGCAATCCAGAATGAAGAAATCTATAGGAAATATGAAGTTATCTACCTTTTCCAACACATCATACAAAAAAACAACAGGTCATTTTACCGACCCATCCACCATCACGAGTCGCGTGTTGGTGGGTGTAGGATTTTCCAAACCCAACTTTTTATATACAGTCATCGGCATCAGATTAATGCTTGCTCCCAGATCACATAAGGCCTTAGCAAATTCCAGAGACCCAATCATATAAGGAATAGTGAATGCTCCTGGGTATGCCTTCTTCTAAACCAAGGACCTCGTAGAAATAGCACTACAATAATGGAGATTATCCTCTGGTTCGTAGCTCACCGCTTTTTCTTCGTCACAAGGTCCTTCATGAATTTAGCATACCTTGGCATTTGCTCGAGTGCCTCCACCAAAGGCACATTTATTGTTAACTACTTCAATATTGCCATGAATTTACTAAATTTCGTGTCATCAACCTTCTTCTTCAATCTATGAGGAAAGGGAGATGGTGGTCTTGGGAGAGTTTTCACCACTACTTCCTTTTCTTTCTCTTTCCCTTTTTTCTAACTCATCAACCTTCTGATAATTAGAAGGTATATCAATGTCATCCAGAATCTTAGACTCTACTAGATTATCTTTTTCAAGCTCACCATCTACTTCAATCACAACTTCAACTCCATCTTTGCCCACAGAAGGGCCAGGTAATATCTTACCACTTCTAGTGGTAATCTTTATACATGAGATATCATTCCACAGATTCTAAAACGTATGACTAAGTAACATTCCACTCTTCCTCTGGTTCAGCGCTGCGAAGAGTTGGCTCATTTGTTATTCCAGCTGTTTGATCGAAGTGGAGTGCGAGTTTACCAACTGACTCATAGAGGAGAAATTGGTCTTCATGGTAGTCAACCCTGAGTTGGTAGACTCCACTCCCTTTAACAATTTAGACATCATGTCCTCCATGGACATCTTTTCAGAACTTGTTGTAGCAGCCTTACAATTTTAAGGAGGGACATATAACCCGCTCCTATCATTATTTCTCCTCCAATTTCCTTGTTTCTGGTTATTATGTACATCCTTGTCATAATAAGTCCGACCTTGATTTCCTTGTCTATTTCCTCGGAAACCCCCTAATTATTTACATAGTTCGCCTCTTCTTCTAAGTCAGACTCCATTTTGCCCTGCAATCCCACAGCCTTTGCTTTCTTAGTTTTACCTGATAGTAAATACTTGGTTAGAAAGTCCATCTGCATTTTTAGGTGAGCCATGTCTTGATAACGCTCCTCATCTCTTCTGCATTGTTCTGCAGTCATACCAACAGAAATAGTGGGGCTTGCTACCACAGAGTCTCTGGTATGCCATGCCCAACTCTATTTGGTCATTCTCTCTAGCATTTCTAAAGCCTTTGGGAATGTAAGATCAACAAACGAACCGCCAGCAGCATTATCTATAATCGGTTTTGACACAGAGTTAAGTGCCTTGTACAAAGTCTCCATCAAGTGTATGTCTATCATGTTGTGGTTCGGACACTACATCAGCTTCTTATTGAATCCCTCCCAGGTTTCATGCAAGGCTTTAGTTGGGAGCTGTCTAAAGTTACTGATATTATCCCTCAACTATACCCTCCTGGAGGTAGGAAGAAACTTTCTAGGAAAGCTCTTTTCAACTGCCTCCAGTTTGTTATAGAATTGGGTGTCAACTCATTAAGCCACAATGTTGCCGCCCCAGATAGAGACAACAGAATCAATCTCAAATAGATAGCATTCTAACCCACTCCTGAGTTATAAAAAGATTTACAAATGGTGACAAATTTCACCAGATGCAAGTTCAAATCATCCCCGGGAAGGCCACCAAACAACCCCTTCAGATGAAGTAGTTGAATCATAGTACTCATAATGTTAAATTTTGTCCCAGGTGCAAACGGTGGAGGAATAACTGCACCTGTTGCACCTGCTCCATCCATTCCATCATCATCATCATTGAGGTCATACTGAACCGGTTGGTGATCTTGACTTCCTCGAAATTGATGGTTCCTCTTAGAATTACACAGTACTGATATAGCTATTTTCTCTGCACACCTTGGGTTACCAGGGTTTAGCAACTCCTCGTCTCCCAAGTCTTTATCTTCAGTATTTGGATACCATACTTGTTAACCATCATTCTGCACATTCATCTGAGCTCTAGCTAAGGCTGCTAACCTATCAGCCCCCTGCTCGTCTGCCATTCTGCCAATTAGTTGCGGTTCTAGATTAAATGGTAATAATGGTTCTACGTAACTTCTAGTTCTTGGAATACACCACAAAAGTCCTACAACAAACAAAAATAACAAATAAATGTAAAACTAGTAAACTTGACTAAGAGTCAATTAGCGCACACAAACTTCAATTTACAACTGTATTCCCTAGCAACGGTACCATTTTTTATAACGCTCAAACTATACCTCTCTTACGAGAATGTAAGTGATCATTGTCAATATATAACCCAACTAGGTTATGGTCAAATCCCACAGGGAATATGGTGTGCATTTAAGTTATCTATGGGTTAATCAACTGATAGTTAGTAGTTTCCTATAAATGGGGGTTTTTGGAAAGGTCGCAAATAATTACTTCTCAATTTAGTGTTTGAAATCAATATGATAAGGGAAACCAGAGTTATGTTCACTATAGGTGTTGGGATTTGACAGACGCTAGTAAAGGTTAAAGATTCTTGTGGTAGGGAGGAACAGCAGACTATCCTTGTCGAAGTTATGTCTAAATGTTTCTCAACCTATTTAGACATTTAACCACCTAATTCTTTCGAACTTAGGGAATTTATATTTCATAACAGGATGTTATCTTAAGTTAATTAATCTTGTTACAGCATTAATTATTAAATGAAAGTTTGATACTTCCAAGTTCCTATTGATAATTCACTTCTTACTAGGATTAATTTCTTATCTCAAGAAAATCACTAGTAAGAAAGGCCTATTATTTGCAACCAATAGTCAGAATATAAAATAATGGAATTAATAAGAAGTTTCTACCACCGTTAGAATCTTGAACACTTAGTTACGTTTTAAACCCAAACCCATAGATCCCACAACTCAGGTTAAGGGAATTTAGCTACTCATAATATAATAAGCAAGAAAACAAGTTGAATTCATAATTTGATAGATGAACTTATAGCAAGATGAATAGCAATAAGTATTTCCCAGATTTGATCACAGTAGAAAATCCCAAAACAATGGTAACAATAATTTCTCGAAAAGTAAACTGTAATGTTGCAGAGAAAACTAGAGAGAAAACTTGATGAAAACATGAAGTTCAATATGCTCAGAAAAACCCTAAATTATGCCTTAAATACTACAGCCTAATTATGGAAACAAATCACAAATTACAGATTTTTTCTCGCACAAGTGACGACAAAGTGTGATGCCTCATCAGGAGTCAGATGACTTATCAGAAATTTCGTCAGCTTCTTCTCCAAGTTTGATAATTTCTGCTTTAGGCTGATGATGACACTCTGATGGCTTATCAGGAGTCTGATGACTTATCAGAATTGTTGTCAGGTCCTCTTCCACTTTCATGATTTCTGCCTTGGGATGACGACATTCCTGATGGCTTATCAGACACCTGATGGATTATCAAGGAATATCTTCACACTTCTTCTCCCATAACCTTACACTATCTACAGCTGACGATGATTCTAATAACTTATCACAAAGTTGACGACTTATCAGAATTTTCGGGGCTTCTTCACATCAAATCCCATTCTCTATCTAAGGCTGGCGGTAACTCTAATATCTTATCACTAGGCTGACGACTTATCAAATAAGTCGTCATCTATACTTCTCTCTCTACTTGCTTAGAAATCAACTCTTTTCTTCCATTATTATTGGTTCTCTTGCATCTTGACTTTTACTGTAATATCAAAGAGAAAACAATCAAAAATGATAAAAGTTGCTTAAGACTTTGCAATTATTCTCAGTTAAAATCCTCAAATATGTTAGCATAAGCTCACACATCACAAGATACACATCAAGGATGGTTTGCCTTGGCAACAAAGCCTTGGTAACCCAAAGATTAGACGGCTTGACTTTACCAGTCATAGAACACATGAAATCCCTTGTCTCTTTATTACAAGACTGTTCCTTATATGCCTCAAAATAGGTCTAACAGTTGCTCTCCCTAGCCTGTTGCCCTCTAGCGGTTGCGGAACAAAAGATGTACTAAGGTAGACCCCAGATCTGTGTGTTCTTTCTCAGATATTGAATCAATTTGAAAAACTATGGCATGGACTAAGCCAATTTCGTTTCATATGCATGGAAAGGACTTAGACATCTATGTCGTGTGGAAAAAGCCAACTTCATTATACATGGAAAGTACTTAGACATCTATGTCGTGTGGACAAAGCCAACCTTATTTTATAAACATAGAAATAAACTTTGGGGTGCCATTGTTACCATCGCAACAAGCTAGCACTTCGTCATAGTGTTTCCTTACCCACCTACTCCGACCTAAAGAATCAAAGTACCCATCCCTTTGGAAGAGAGAAAGCAAGAGCAAGAGAGTTTAGCCAATAAACATTTTCATTGATAGCAGAAAAAAACTATACAAGAGGTTTTTAGGTAGAGAAAATGATGTCTCTAACCTAAAGGCCTAGGCTTCTTTTTATAGGAGAAGGAAGCTTACTAGCTAAGCTATGCTATGGATAAACATGAAATAAAATATTACATTTCTATCCTAACAACTAAGGGATAGGCATTATCCGTTAATAAGGATAAGTCTTATCCTTTTGAAAGGGATAAGCATTATCTGTTATGACTTGATAATCCTTATGTTTATTCACACCGGGCCCTACTAACATGTGGGGGCCAACTAAAAATAAAACAAACTATGTTATTGGCATGTGACAGCATGTGTAAGTAGGTGAGTCAGCAGCTTTGCAAACAGGTGCATCAGCAGCTTCACAGGCATCTTGCAAAAAGGTGGATAACCTAGTTGTCTTCAAAGTAGCTGAGTAAGCATCTTCAAAAACCCATCTGAAAGGGTAGCCTACTGATAAGGATTTCTTTGGAGAGGTGGGTAACCCACTGGAGAGGGTAACCCGGAAGAGAGGGTAATCCACCAGAAAGGGTAACCCGCTAGAGAGGGTAACTTCTTGCACATATCATCTGACGTCATCTTTTAGGCATTGTTGGATGGTACCGGTGGTGTTGAGCTCGCGAATCCTTCTTTTATTCACCAATCTATGTTGTGTTTCTACCTAAGGTGTTCTTGGCCTTCCAAGCTCCTCTTCATTGATCTGGTGAAGTAAATCTTTCTTATAGATAAATCTTTGAATTCCTGCAGAGGAGCCTTCATCCATATGCTTATGGACTCATCATTTTTTATCTCATACGATGACTGATATTCTTCTATCATTCATCGAACTCCATCATTAGTGTAGTCTCTTTTCTCGGGAATGCATTTGGTTTGCTGGAATGAGAGACATTGTTCTTCAAAGAATTCATCTTCGAGAGAGGGAATCAAATCAGCAAATTTCTAGAGAAGTGAAATTTCTGACTAAGCTTGGAAATCATGGACTGTGATTCCTACCAGGTGATACAACATGAGGACCGTTACATTACAGGAACCTTTGGAGCATCAAATCCAGTATAGAAAGAATTTTTTTTGAATTGGATTGATTTGATCATCATGCCTGAAGGCATAACACAAGAACTCCATAATAGTATAGTGCTAGTGACGTGTATTCCAGAACAACCATCGAAGTTCTTGCTGGAAGTCATCGGCTAGCATAATGAACACATAACAAAAGAGATATCCCAAATGTTCTCTGAACGGCTTCAATACGGACTTGTTGAAAGTCAGGCTTTCTTGGATGATAGATGGACTAGAGACCCATATATCTGTGGAACAAATTTGAAAAGTGATTTCCTAATCCAAAATATAATATTCCTGATGTGTTGAATATGAGAGTTTGACTAGCCAATTTCTAGTTGTCTTCTCCGGTGCTGGATATCAGGCAAAGATCAGTAGCATAGATATCTCCTAATCCTTCATAAACATCTACGGAGAAGGCGGTGTCCTCTGTCGGTTCTTCTTCCAGTGATAAGACCAATTCAAGGTCGTCCTCTTTGTCGAGATAGATCCTAGCATGATCAGTTATTTCTTTAAAGAGGTGGACATCGTCTTTTGACTTCTTGAGTTGAGGACAGTATCTTGCAAAGTGACCAGGATATTTGAAGATAAAGTAGCCATCAATATTCTTCATGAATTATGCTAGGCTTCTTCGTTTGAGATACCTAGTTTGCCTGACTACCTTAGGCTTGTCATCTGGAGGCCTGGGTAGTTTGAATATCCTAAATAATAACTTTCGCTGGGATCTCATCTGATGGCTTGAACAGGGACAGTCAAACTTCATAACAAGATCATTCCTATCGTAATCAGAATCAAGAACTGGGTAGTTCTCAATAGTCTGCTTCAGTAGAGATCTCTTCTTCCATATACTGTTCAAGGCCTGGATGATGGACAACTTGTACCTCGCGTCTCTGCAGAAGGCTTCTAGCAGGATTCTGGTATTGGCAGTAAAGTCTTGGAACCTGATGTAATTGGTTCTATCGATAATTCCAAGTGTATTCCACCAGTATGCGAGGATTTTGGAGAATCTAGATGTGCAGTCTAACAGTGTCATGCGTCATCCTCTTTCATCCAGATTCTTCATCATCATGAAAGTTCTAAATTCCTAAGGAAGGAATGGAGTTGTAGCAATGGTTTTCTCCTCCTCTGTTGTTTGTTCTTGCCTTCTTTCTGGGATTGGATCACTAGTCAGCGTGTATTGATCGAAGACTATTTGAGAGACCGTTGGCTTTCTAGAGTATTTCTCTAACATAGATTGACAATCCTTCTTGGGTAATTAGATTGATTGCTACAATGCATCTTCATCGTTCTTGACACATCCATCAGCATAGAAGATGACGATTATCCATTGATGAAGATGTCCTCAGATATTCCCTTCTCTGCATTGAAAGTAGATCTGGAAATTTCTTATGCAGTTGGATGAGGATCATCTAGATCTTTAGGATAAGCCATGGCTTTTCCTGAGGTTTGTGCTTCTCTCTTTACCTTTCTTGACTTGGGATATTCTATTGTAAAATGTCCTTCATCATGGCAGATGAAGCATTTATACTTGCATAGATCTTTCTTGCTAGAGGATTCAGAATCTTTACTAACAGTCAGCTCTTTGTTCGGTGGTTTCTCCTTTTTGACCCATCTGATATGCATGTATCTCTTGTGCCTTGCCTGATGTCTAGATAGCTAGGGAGGCCCTTCTAGCTCAGGAGCTAGATCTTCTTGCGCATCATCAGAGTGGACAGAGTGGGAAGATTCATCTAATATAAGGTTGCCGAATAAATCTTCATTTTGCTTCTCTGAAGGATGGGAGCCTGTGTGAGGATTTTAATTATTTGGCATGAGCTCATCATCCTTTGGAACAACAACACTCGGGTCAACTTGACTAAGGTTAGTCAAGTCATCATCTTTGTCATTGCTCTTGAGAAGGCACTGCTTCAGAGAGACCTATTCACCGTTATGGAATTCTTCATCTAGGATCTGTAAGAGATCATCTGAAGTAGTGAAATCTCGTTCACAGCCTGTGATCATCATATGTGTCGGACCAACTTTGTTGTCCTACAATTGTTCTTCAGGATCATAATCTGGTGATACTTTCTGGATAGAAGGAACCTCTGGTGGTTCTTCATATCGGGTGTCTATCATTTTGATATCAATATCATCATCTAAGACTACAGCAACTGGACCATGGATGAAGGGTACATATGTCGATACTATCTTATTAGCATCATAGGGTACCTACCTAGAACACCTTATCCTTTTGTGTCATGGCATCTCTCCTTGTCTGTTCATCTTCTGAAGTTGGAGTGAATTTCATAGATGAACGAGGTGAAGAAGGTTGTCCTAATCCTTGTAGAGAGTATTCATGTGGGAATACGGTGGATACTCTGGCCTTTCATCGTGAGGCATGAGCATATTCTTTTTGGGCTGCTATGGCATCTTTCCTTTCCCACACAAACTTTGCGATGTCAAACTCCACTTGTTCACCTATGGAGGCTGGAGAAAACAGTGTTGGCACGGATGGACGAGGTGGGATAGTGGAAAAAGGTTGAACCGAACCTCACAAAGGATATGTTTTGGGAAATATGATCATGTTTTAGGCATATTGGAGTTTAGCATGATCGTATTTTAGGAGATGGATATGTTCTTCTAACGAGGCCATTTCATTCCATTGTTGGTCAAGAAAATGTAGTATTGAGGATCCTATTGGGCACTTTTCATACTGGATAGTTTGTAGCCTGCTTTCCAGTGCTCTGATAAGTATGGCATGTTGAGGTGCAGCTGAAGCACTTTCTAATTGGATAACATATGGCGATTTTAGAGCTCAAATTAGGTTATCCTCTTTATATTGGTGGTTTGATGGGCAAGAATCTATGTGACTGGATGTAGAGAGAGGTGTTAGGAGATCTCAGGTTGAGTAGCCACAGCAGCCCTTCTTCTGTAGATTTTACAGTCACAATCAGCCTTCCACGGGTAATGTCCTGAGAAAGGGCATTTACGCCACATCATACTACAACCTTCATTATTGAAGTTCTTTATCCAATCATATTGTCTCATAAATACAATAAGGAACTTGAGGGTTTTATCTGGGTCCTTTACATCCGATAGATCATCATTTGGGTTGTACTTAGGGATGTAGAAGGTGGTTTTGGGTGGCCTTTTGAAATAGTGATGGTTGGAATCATCAGTGGAACTGAGAGGTTAAGGATGGGCTCTCAACTTCTCATATGTAGTTACCCATGAAGCTGGGGTAATGCTAACTAGTTCATCCCTAGATATGTTTCTCAAGATCTTGGTGCACTCTGTGGCTTTATCAGTTGGATCAATGGTCAAGAACAGAGAGTTCTTGCCACTTGGAGGAGATAGGCTCATATTATGGTTTTGAACTCGCCAGGCCATCTGGCAGTGAAGATTTTCCTATCTAGCATGTCTGGAACCTCTATCTTGCGGACCATCGAGAATTTGGACCTGGATCTTCAACGCCTTCATTAGATGTGGATCAGCTAATGATATGTTGAAGTCGGGAAACATGGTGACAAAGACTGTACCATCATCCAATGTACCCAAATTTGCATATTGGTAGCTATTGAATCTAGTATCAAGAAGAGAAAGATGCACCACAACTGGCCGGCCTTTTCTCCCCTAATATGTCAACCCAATTCGTACAGCACCAATATGGAGATGTGTAAATCCAAGACTCTTCCATTGTTGTGGAAAGTCCTCTAGCAGCCACAGTGATATGAATTGTACCTCTGGAGTTACCAGAATAGGGTGTTGAACAAGTGGTGTAGCAGCAACATATTCCTTAAATCTTTTTGCCTTTTCTTGGACCATAGAGTGGATCCTCATATAGGGATTGCATACCTTTTTAGCTACAGCTGAATAAGGGTTTTGTAAAGGTGTGGTACACATCTGTTCTTGTGATAGTATCACCTCCACATCATAAAGATAGTCAAGCTTACATGAAAATGTATCACTAGGATTGGTTGACATGTTTATCTTGACAACAGAATTGTTAGAACTGGGCGAGGACCATGTAGTAGACATATTTTTTGGTTTTTTCTGGAATATAAGGACTCGATGTATTTGTTCTAAAGATCTATAGAAAAGACTCAATAAAATAAAAATCTTTTTGCATTTTTGTAGACTGACTCTATATATTTGTGCTAAGGATCTAAGGATAAGACAACAAATATTTGTTCTAAAATCTAAGAAAAGTAACTACGGCTTGATTATGTATAAGACGCAGAATACAATAACTGGAAAACACTGACTCTGATAATGGAAATAAAACTATGACTCAAATATGTACAGGACTTATAGTAGTGAAACTGGAGAGTGACTACTATAGACTCAATCTAAAGCTAACAACTATGATAAAGAAAAGTAAAACCAAAAATGTATAGTTAGCTCATGTGTTTGCAATCAGCAGAGGTGGACGCAAACTCTTACTTCCTCCCGACCTCCGGGAGTGGGGATAGCTTTGATACCAAAACAATGGAAAGAAATGGCCTCATTAGAAGAACTGATCCATCTCTTGAAATACGATCATTCTAAACTCCAATATGCCCAAAAAATGATTGTATTTCCCAAAATATATCCTTCGCGAGTTTCAGTTCAACCCTTTTCCACTTTCCCACCAAGTCCATCTGTGCCAGCGTTGTTCCCTCCAGCTTTCATAGATGAACAGAAGGAGTTCGACATTGCCAAGTTTATATGGGAAAGAAAAGATGCCATGGTAGCCTAAAAGTAATACATCTGTTCCTTATAGCTAAAGACTAGAGTATCTACCGTATTCCTACATGAATACTCTCCATATAGATTAGGACAACCTTCTTCACCTCTTTCATTCATGCAATACACTTTAGCTTCAGAAGATAAACAGAGAAGAAGAGATGCAATGACATAAAGGATCGAGAAGGTTGAGAGGATAAAGTGTTATAACCGGTCTCCCTATGATACTGATAAGATAGTCCCGACATATGCACCCATTGTCCATGGTCCAATTATGGTAGTATCAGCTGATGAACCCGAGATCCAGAAGATAAAAACCCATTATGACGATCCATCAGAGTTTTCTTTGATTCAGAGAGCATCATGAGATTATGATCCTGAGGAACAATTGCAGGACAACAACATTGATCCAGCACACATGATGATCGTAAGCTGTGAATGAGATACTACCACCTCAGATGATCTCTTGCAGATCTCCCATAATGGCGAATAGGTCTCTCTAAAATAGTGTTTTCTCAAGAATAATGACAAAATTGCTAACTTGATCAACCCCGATCGAGTCAACCCGAGTGTTTTTGTTCCAAAGGATGATGGGTTTATGCAAAAAAAGTCATCACATAATATAGGCTCTCATCCTTCAGAGAATCATAAGGAAACTTTATTCGGCAACACCATGTTAGATGAATTTTCCCAATCTATTGACTCTGATGATATGCATATAGATCCAGCTCTCATGCTAGAAGGGTCTCCCCAGCTGTCGAGATGTTAGGCAAGGCACAAGAGATACATGCAGTTCAGACGGGTCAAAAAAAATAAACCACTGAACAAAGAGCTGACTATATGCAAAGATGCTAAATCCTCCAGTAGAAAAGATCCAGGCAAGCAAAAATGCTTCATTTTCCATAACAAAGGACACTTTGCAAAAGGATGTCCCAAGTCTAGAAAGGCAAAGAGGGAAGCACGATCCTTGGAGAAAACCATGGCTCGTCCTGAAGATCTTGATGATCCTCATCCATCTACAGAAGACATTCTCATATCTACTTTCAACATAGAGAAAGGAATATCTGAGGACATATTCATTAGTAGCCAACCACAACCCTTCATTAGTAGAAAAAGGTCATTTGCTTCTAACGATGACCTTTATGCTAGTGAATGTGTCAAAGGCAAGGAAGATGTTTTACAGCGATTAGTCCAGTTGCCTAAGGAGGAATGTCCATCTATATTAGAGAAACACTTCAGTGAACCAGTGGTCTCTCAAATACTCTCCGAGCAATACAAGTTGACTAGTGATCTAGTCATAAGAAGGAAGCAAAAACAAACAACAGAGGCTAAGAAAACTATTATTGCAACTCCATCTCTACTTCAGGACTTCAAAACTTTTAGGACAGTGAAGAATCTGGAAGAAAGAGGTCAATAAATTATAATGTTAGGCTGCACACCCAGAATCCTGTTGGATGCCTTCTGCAAATACATGAATTACATCAGACAGGCCATCCTCCAAGCCTTGAACTGTCTATGTAGGAAGAGATCTGTACTGAAGCAAATTATTGAGAACTACCCAGCTCTTGGTTCTTATTATAGCAGAAATGATCTTGTTATGAAGTCCGACCATCCCTGTTCAAGCCATCAGGCGGGATCCAAGAAAAAGTTATTGTTCAGGAGATCCAAACTACCCAGGCCTCCATACGATGATCCTAAGGTAGTCACTCAAACCAGAGGTTACGAGGTATTTAGGAATATTTCTCTTTCTTGTGTTCTATTTTCGAGTTGTAAAGTCTAAGGTCCTAGATTCTCCTTTAATTCCTATTTGTTCACTTTTCATATCATGCCTCCTCGATGATCTGAAGCTCATAAAAACCCCTCTCCCACCTGAGGACAGCATTGATAGAACACGTCCTACTTATGAGGTCCATACTCGATCTAAGGGTCTAATTCTTGATTGCCCTCCTAGATTTCCACCGGTCCCCTCCAGTCCTTCCCAAGATCCTTAGTCTGACGTAATGAATGATAAGTTTCATTAGTATATTCATATGTTGTCTCAGTTGGTAGCTTCTCAAGCCGAGCATGGTGCTTCTGTTACTCCTTCTTCTAAGTCCACAAGGGTTGGCTTGTTTATAAGGTTAAACCTTTTGACCTTTATTGGTATTAAGGTTGAGGAGGATCCTCAAGGTTTTATTAATGATATGGAAAAGGTCTTTTGCATTATACATGCTACTAATGTGGAAGGTATGGAATTTTTTGCCTACCAACTAAAAGATATAGCCTACTAATGGTATGAGAAATGGGAATAGTCTAGGGGTGACGATGCTTTGTCAGTTCGGTGGGATAATTTCTCTAGTATTTTTCTGGACCACTTCTTTCCTCAGGTGTTAAGAGAGGTGAAGGCAGAAGAGTTTTTTAACTTAAAGCAAGGCAAGATATTAGTCAAGTAGTACACATTGAAGTTTTACCAGTTGTCGCGGTATGCTCCAAAGTTAGTTTCTAGCATGAGGGCTAGAATGAGGAAGTTAGATTTTGGGTTGTCCCAAGACTTGATTTTGGAGAGTAATACTACCTTGTTGAACAAGGACATGGACATCTCCAGGTTGGTTGTGTACATGTAGTAGATTGAGAAAGAGAAAAAGAAGCAAGCGAAGATAGGGAAGGAAGAGCAAGAAGTTTAGATTTTCTAAGCAGGATGGTGGCCAGTAGTAGAGTGGTTGGGATGGTGGAAAGTGGTCTAAAAAGAAGTAGGGAAATTTTGGGTCTTTGTCAATGGCTAGTACTACCTACCCAAAGCCGCCTAGTGACAGGCGTTTCCTTGGTGGCAACAATTATAGGGAACAAGGTGTCCAATCTTAGGCTAGTGAGACCTAATAAGCTCCATCATATCCTTCATACAGGTTTAATGATCGATTGCATTGGGGATACTGTGATGAAGGAAAGGACAAGTGATTCTACTATTGCCAGCCAGGGCATATGCTTAAAAGTTGTCCAGTTGGTAAGGTTGCCTCTAGGGAAAACAAGGATCTCGTTGCCTTTTCATTTGCTCCAGCACCAAAGGGTGCACCATCTAGTTTGGGCATTGGTCAAAACCATCTTTATGGTCTCACTACCTATCAGGTGTCTGAGGCATCGCCTAATATCATTACTAGTATGTTGAAACTCCTTTACTGTGATATGTATTGTTTACTTGATCTGGGTCCACTCTTTCATATATGACCCCATTTATGGATGTGCATTTTGGCTTTGGTCCTGAGTGTAATTTGGATCTTTTTTCTATTTCTATCCCGATGGGTAACTCTATGGTTATCAGAAGGGTTTATAGGGGTTGTGTGGTATCTGTAGATAGTTGGGAGACTTTGGTGGATCTGTTTGAATTATACATGGTTAATTTTGATATCATATTAGTGATAGATTGGTTGCATTCATGCTATGATTCTCTAGACTATCGAACCCGTAAGGCCATCTTCAAATTCCCAAATAAGTAGGTTATTAAGTGGGTTGGTGGTTCTCTATCTCCTAAAGGGAGGTCCATATCATATCTTAAATCCCAGAAAATAATTTTTAAAGGGTGTCTCTTTTATCTATTTTGGGTTAAAGATTTTAACTTAGAGAGTCCTTCTTTACATTTTATCTCGGTGGTGAATAAATTTCCTGAGGTCTTCCCTGATGACCTTCCTAGTGTTCCTTCCAATAAGAAGATTGATTTTAGGATTGATCTTGTTCTTGACACTCGTTCTATTTCTATTCCCCTATTTAGAATGGCCCTAGCTGAGTTAAAGGAGCTTAAGGAGCAACTAAAGGATATTTTAAACAAAGGATTCATCCCTCCTAATGTGTCTTTGTGGGGTGCACCGATTTTATTCGTGCGCAAGAAGGATGTTTTCTTTCGGATGTGTATTGATTATCGGGAGTTGAATAAGGTAACGGTAAAGAATAAGTACATACTTCTAAAGATAGATGATTTGTTTGATTAGCTTTAGGGTGCTAAGTTTTTCTCCACAATTGATCTGCAGTCTGGGTATCATTAGCTAAAGATTAGGGAGGTAGATATTCCTAAGATTGCCTTCCATACCCGTTTTGGATATTTTGAGTTTCTAGTTGTGTATTTCGAGTTGACTAATGCCCCGAAGGCATTCATAGACTTGATGAAGAGAATCTTTCATCATTTTTTGTATTTATTCATCATTGTATTCATAGATGATATTCTGGTGTACTTGAAAAGCGAGGTGGATCATGCTGATCAGCTCTGCGTGGTGTTGTAGACCTTGAAAAATCAGTAATTGTATGCCAAATTTTTAAAATGTGAATTTTGGTTGAAGTTGTCACTTTTTTGGGACATGTCATCTCTAGTAAAGGGATCATGGCGGATGCATAGAAAGTTACACTGGTTAAGAAGTGGCCTAGACCTACGACTCTAACCAATATTCAAATCTTCTTGGGTTTAGTTGGTTACTACAGGAGGTTTGTGGAAAGTTTTTTTAACTATAGATTCCCCATTGACAAAGTTAACTCAGAAGAAGTTAAAGTTTTTATGTTCTGATCCTTGTAAGGGTAGCTTTGGGAAGCTGAAGGATAAGCTGACTTCGACACCGATCTTGACCTTCCTGAAGGCATTGATGGGTTTGTGGCCTATTGTGATTCATCCCTTGTGGGTCTTGGTTAAGTCTTAATACAACATAGCAAGGTTATAGCCTATGCCTCTAGAAACTTGAAGGTGAATAAGAAGAATTATCCAACCTATGACTTAGAATTATTGGTTGTGGTGTTCATGTTGAAAAACTGGCGTCACTATTTGTATAGAGTGCCTATGGATATCTTTTTAGATCATAAGGGTTTGCAATATGTATTCACTCAAAAAGATCTTAACCTTAGGCAAAGGAAATGGCTTGAGCTACTTAAGGATTATGACATGAGTCTTTACTAACATCCAAGTAAAGCTAACGTGGTTGTTGATGCTCTTAGGGAGTTATCCATGGGGAGTCTATCTCATGTGGATGAGGAAAAGTAAGAATTGGTGAAAGATGTTCACCGGTTAGCTAACCTTAGAGTTTAACTCTTACACTCTAAGGATGGTGGTGTATTTGTTCAAGAGGTGACAAAGTATCCCTGGGTGCTGAGGTGAAGGAGAAGCAAGTGTCGGGTCCTATTTTGATGAAAATCAAGGGTGACATAGGGCAACAGAAAGTGATGGCCTTCGAGATTAGTGGTGATGGTACCTTGAGGTACCAAGAGAAGTTATATGTTCCTGATGTAGATGGTTTGCGAGAGAGGATCTTGGATGAGGCCCATGAGTCGCGCTATGCTATCCATCCTGGCTCGATAAAAATATATCATGACCTTAAGGAGATGTATTGAGGGAATAATATGAAGCGGGGTATGGCTAGTTTTGTGGCTAAGTGCATGGTGTGCCAACAATGAAAGTTGAGCACATGAGGCCCGGAGGATTTTATCAAGAAATTGAGTTGCCTGTGGGAAAGTGGGAAGTGATCAACATGGTTATCATTACCAGTTTTTCTCGATCTCAAAATCAATTTGATTCGGTTTGGGTCATCGTGGATAGGATGACTAAGTCTACTAACTTTTTGCCAATGAGGACAAATTTTTCAACAGAGTATTATGCGAGGTTGTACCTCCAAGAATTGTGAAGTTGCATGGGATACCTACTTCTATTATCTCGGATCATGGTACGCAGTTTTAATTGCACTTTTGGCAGTTATTTCAGAAAAATTTGGGGACTAAGGTGAGTCTTAGTCCGTCTTTCCACCCGCAGATAGATGGGCAAGCGGAAAGAACTATTCAGACATTGAAAGATATGCTTAGAGCTTGTATGGTTGACTGCAGTAGTAGTTGGGTTGTGCATTTGCCTCTTATAGAGTTTGCATAAAATAATAGACACCATTCTGGAATTAGGATGGCTCTATTTCAAGCCTTGTATAGTAGGAGGTGTAGGTCTCATATTGGGTGGTTAAAGGTTGGTGAGGCAAAGATGTTTGTTCTGGACTTATTCACCAGGCTATGGAGAAGGTGATGATGATCCGGGATAGGCTTAAAGTATCCCAAAGTCTCCAAAAGTCCTATGCAGATGTGAGGTGTATGAAGTTAAAGTTTGAGGTTGGGGATAGAGTGTTCTTAAAGGTGTCTCTTATGAAGGTACTGATGCGGTTTGGGAAGAAGGGGAAGCTTACTCTCCTGATATATTGGTTCGTACTTAGTTTTGAGAAAGGTTGGCAATATTGCATATGAGTTGGAGTTGTTATCTAGTTTGAGCTCCATTCGCCCGGTACTCTATGTTTCTATGTTGAGGAAGTGTGTGGGCGACCCATCACAAATTATACCTATCAAGAATACTAGTATTTTAAATTCCCTGTCTTATGAAGAGGTTACTGTGGAAATCTTCGATCGGTAGGTTCGTCGATTGCAAACCAAGGATGTAGCTTCGGTAAAGGTTCTATGGAGAAACCATAACATGGATGAGGCTACACGAGAAGTTGAAGAGGACATGAAGTCCAAGTATCCATTCCTATTTCACCATTTTGGGAAATCGTGCTTGAGGTATGTGTTGATCTTAACGTCTTTGTTTTCTTTCTTTGTTAAAGGTAGATAGTGAACTCCTTGGTAATCTATTTTCTATCTTAATGGTAAGACTAGAGATATTTGGGGGGTTTAATCGTGCTAGACACTGCCTTGTCCCACCTTCAAGAAAAAATAATCCAAAAGCGGAAGAATTGAAACACCCTGGGTTTTGGCCCTTGGAAGTTTTTTGAGCTTTAAACTCACTGTCCTGTTGAAGACTTAACCATATGAGTCGTATAGTGTGGGTACAGGTTAGGTAACCCTAGTTGCTAGGTGTCCAGTGAGTAGTGGTTGGTTTTTTGGTCTTGGTAATGACTTAGCGGTAAGAGTCGTTAGTGGTGGTGACGGGTCGTTAGGATGATCCTTAATCAAATAAATAACTTAGTGACTTGACTTGTCTCTGAGTACGAGTGGCTCACTAAGAGCCGCGAGGATAGGTTATGAGTGGTAGGGTTGAGTCATATATTACCCAGTGTCAATTCCCCTTGGGTTTTTTCTTAGATACGACTAGACCATACGAGTCGTGTGATCTGGTAACATGTGGGATCATGGAGTCGTATGGTGGACAATGTATGGGTGTACAACACACTGTCTTGGTGACGACTCAATTGTACAAGTTGTATGTTGTGGTCACGAGTCACGGGGGTCGACTCATAATCATCTTCGACCTTTTTACAAGTTTAAGTTGTGGTATTCTAGACATTTCCCCCTTTAACTTCTTTTGATACCATGACTTAAAACACCCTTTGGGACTTCATTAACACATTATTCCCAATAAAACACTCTTAAATTCACTCTCAAATTCTTTGTTCAAGCAAAATCTAGGCTTGTAGCAAAAAAATCATTTAACCCTTTCAAGGGTGGTTTCTCTCCGTACTTCTCGGTGTCTAAGGCATATTACTCCTCCCTTATTGTTATTTTACTAAAGGCATATGTTTTAATGTACGTTTTTCATGGTGTTGTTATGGTTTTGAAATTAAGGTTGGGGGTTTTGGTTGTTCATGGATGAATATTGTTTCTCATGGTATAATTATGGTTTTCGTTGTTTTAAATTAAGGTTTTGCACATGTGGGTGCATGGGAATGGTGATTTAATTGAGGGGTCATGATTGAGCCCCAAATTAGATGATTTTTGGTTTTGATAATGGCATGCCCTCAACCTATTTGTAAAATTATCAATGAGAATGGTATTATCACCATTTTAACATTGTGTTTTGAACTAAAGCTTTGGCATAACCTTGGTAATAAAAATGAAGAACTTATAAAGGCTTTGATGGTCATAAACTGCATTGGATTGAAAACCTTGTGGGGTACACGGGATTCCCCCAAGTGATTTTAATAATAGAGTCTACGAGGAATATGGGAATCCCCTAAGGGTTGGCTAATAACATTGCTTATAAGCTATAGTCGGTATGACGATACCAATTTATGATGCCTTAACAATTTACTCCTGGAATTGGTGGTTTGGTTATGTGTAAAAGGTTTAATTAGGCAATAATGGCGGGTTGTGATAGCTAGCCGTGAAGGTGTGAGTCTGATGTATGGACACTGGAAACTTATGTTTGCCAATGTGAGGTTTGGTCAAGGTGACCATATGCATGATGTCACACTTATATTTTGGGGGATGTACTCATCATCCCAAGGAAAAATCCCTAGTTCATGCGGTTAACACACATCGGGGCCCTTTCAGCAGAGTGAGCTGAATCCACAAAGCGTGTGGGTTTATTTTAGGACGGTTAAGCTACACAGGCCAGGTTAAGGATTTAAATACATGCTAAACCTTTTTCCCTATCCCAGCACAATATATATATGTGTGTGTATGTGTGTGTGTAATTGTATATAGTTTTTTTATTTGGTTTAAATGATGGTATTATTTTATCTTTATCCTTGAGTAAATACTAGCGTTAACTCTGCTAACCATCTTCTGGCGCTATATCCCTTTGCGATGCAGGAACCAGCCATACTACCATTCCTCCTACTCAATGACTAGATTTGGGGACAACTTTAAGTCAAATTGAAGTTGTGAGCTTCCATACTCTGAAAGACCCCATTTCATGTTATGGACTTCTTTATGTCTTTTTTACTTAATTTGTTTTGGTTTTGGCTATGGTCAGGGGCATGTACCGATCGAATGATATTTTATTCAGGTTAGAGGCTTTGTCAGACAACTATAGGCATGGGCAGTGTCGGTATTAGTATTAGAATTGGTATTAGTATTGGCATTGGTATTGGTATTGGTTGGATACTTGGTTGAGGCTGTTTGATTATGATTATGGACTTACTTTATACTCTTTAGATTATTACTGTATTATCTTGTTATATGTTTAAAATTGTAATACCCAATCTTTTCCTACCTCAGTTTAGCTCTTAGTACATGAGAATTCCTATGTATAACCTTCGAACTAGGTGGAATTTTCCAATTTAATACCCACAAAATTGTAGGAAATTGAGTTATCTTTCCAACGATATAAAATTTGGCCAAATTCGATATCCAGGTGAGAAGTTATGGCACTTTTAGTGAAATAGTGTACCAAACTCAACAGCACCGCATCGCAGTGATAGGCCAAATGGAAATTGTTCGTTTCCAAAGGGACACCGCGATTTCAGCACGTCGCGGTGAAGTTTTAGGTCCCAATCATTATTTTCCAGTGTGTCAACGCGATAATGGCACATCGCACCAATACCTATTTTCAGAATTGACAATTTCCAGTAGCCTGACGCGATACCACTGTATCGCGCCAAGGGCCAAAATCGCATTTAGTGAGGCACCGTGATGGAGTCGCATCGCGCCACATTCCCAAGTCGCAGTTGTCAGCTTTCTAGTGGCCCGACGCGATTACACCGCGTCGCGTCGGCAGGTAAAATCATGATTTCAATTTCCAGTTTTGAGTTTTTAAATCTTCCCAGGGGTAATTTGGTCTTTTTCCAAGGCCCTAATCAGTCTAAACATGATTAATTAATCCCTAAAAGCTAATTAGGTCATTATTTTCACTCATTCTTCCACAAATTAAGAGCTTTCTCTCAAATAGCAAAACCCTAGCCTTCAAGAATCAAGAGCAATTCTCAAGAATTTCACCAAGAAACTTCAAGAACTCATCCTCCCAGGTATGTTAGGTGTTCATCCATGGGTCCTTACCACCCATGGAGCCCAAGAATCCTTTTTGAAAAATACAAGATTGAGATTTCATGATTTACATGTTTAAATTTGATTGTAATCATGTTCATGCTATTTTTTTGTGTTTCAATCCATGATTAATTACAAGTTTCATGAAATTAAGATAGCATATGTGATGAATTATGTGATTTTAATGATTAAATCCTTGAATTTACAAGTTGAATGTTATAGACAGAATATTTATATATATGTTTATTATTATGTGAAATGATCATGCTCCCCAAGTGTTTGTTAAAATGCCTATGTGAATTGAATAGTGCAGTCATGACATGTTAACGTGTGTTTCTATTCATGTACAAGTTCATGTCTTATAAGTGTTTAACAAAATGTCTCAATGAATGAATCATGACTAAGTGACTAGCTAGTATGCTTTCAAGATTGTGTCATGTCTACTATTGATGCTATCAAGTCCTGGGGTATTTAATACCCAAAATCTAGTTGTTTACCTAGAATTGCAATTGCTATAGAATAGTCTCAGTAATGTCACGAACAGTAGTACTTAGTCAGTTATAGAACTCAGTGAAACTCAATTTAGTTTAATAATCAGTGTCATTCAGTTAGGAGTAGGATTCAGCACCGAGTGAACTCAAGGATGGGGGCTCACCTGTCAGTAGAGGGTGTGATCCTTAGTAGCAATCCTTACATTCTAGAACTACGTAGCTAATGTAGGTTGAGATATCAACCTGCCAGTAGAGGGTTGATAAGGTGTTTCCCTACCAGTTGAGGGTAATACTGTTCTCATTAGGGAACCTGTCAGTAGAGGGTGACCCTTAGTCCTTCAGGATGACATTTCAGTGGATCCACACAGCCAGTGTCTGTACCTATGGCACGGTTCTGATACCCTTCCAACTGGGGTTACAGGTTGGACCCCAATAAGTTCAAAGAGGGGAATATTAGTTAGATGATTACCTCCCACAGTTTTAGTTTTAGTCTTCAGTATAGAACTCAGTTTAGTTCTACAGAATCAGGACTGTCAGTAACAGTCACCCAGTTATCAGTAATTCAGTTATTAGCAATCTCAAATATCAATTTCAGTACAAATCTAAGATACAATATATATATAGATATGTACAGTATTGCATACTCAATGTTTACAGTAATTTAGTTTTCCATGTGCTCTCATTCAATTTTATTTATATCACTCAGTCAGTTACTGTTCAAATATATGAACCCTTGCATTTCAGCCTTACCTCATCTAGCATACCAGTACATTCCACATACTGATTATATACTCTTTTCTGAGCTATGATGTCTCATATCATAGGTTCGGACACTCAGGTTCCTGACTGTGCATAGTCAGCAGCAGCATATTCAGTAGCGAGTCCTCATTTATCGAGTATATTCTTTCATTTAGTATTACAGTAGATTCATTATTGTATTAGATAGAGTTAGTTGGGGGCTTATCCCATTAACTCTTTCAGATAGTTCAATTAGAGGTTTTTCAAACTAGACTAGTTCAGATAGTATTAAGTTTTCAGATTTATGATCAGTTGCTATATTTATCAGTATTCAGTTTGTGAACCTTATGGCATTTCAGCCTGACTGTCACATTATTTCAGTATTATTGTTCAGTGCTCTCAGCAGGTACTAGTCATGGGTTAGTTGTGGTACCTCGGGGTCGTATGCACCGTGTAGTGTTTGGGGTGCCGACTCGGGGAGTTATAAACTTGGTATAAAAGCCTAAGGTTCAACAGAGTCCTAGGGAGTCTGAAATCCATGTCAAGTAGAGTCTTATGCATAGGTGTGTTGCACGCCACACTTATGGGAAAGAGGCTACAAAACATTTTTAGGAAAGTTTTCTTTCTTTCAGTATTTATGTCATGCGAGTGAGCATGAGATCAAGTTAAGATCTCAGTCTAATTCATATATTCCCTTCATTTGCAGAACATACCTCCCAGAAAAGCTAATGAAAGAAGGAATGAAAATCAGCCAGCACTTCAGCTCGTTCAGGAAGATCCCTGAATGAGCATATCTCCCATGCAGAATTCAGAGTTGTGTTCACCACTCTATCCCAATCTGTAGTAGCTCAAAATGAATGGCCAACTGTTGTTCAGGCCAACCTAGTGGCCAATACTGCTGCAGACAAGATTTGGGACTTCACCCGAATGAATCCTCTTCTATTTTCAGTATCTAAGTCTGAAGAGGATCCACGGAAGTTCCTCGATCAGGTGCAGAAAGTCACAGATATTATGGGAATGACTTTCAGTGAGAGTGCTGAGTTAGCTGTCTATCAGTTACAAGATGTAGCCCATACGTTGTTTAAGTAGTGGAAGGTAGACAGGGTCACAGATGCAGAGCCTATAAAGTGGGAAGAGTTTGCTACTGCTTTTCTAGATAGATTCTTTTCCTTAGAGTTGAGGGAATCTAAGGTGTTGGATTTCATCAACCTTAGGCAAGGCAACATGAGTGTGAAAGAGTTTTCCCTCAAGTTTACTCAATTAGCCAGGTATGCTCCCCATGTAGTAGCAGACAATAGGTCCAGAATTAGCAAGTTCATATCTGGGGTGTCAGAGAGTATGATCAAAGAGTATAGGATTATGATGTTAATTAAGGAGATAGATATATCCAGGATAATAGTCCATGCTCAGTAGATAGAAGAGGCTAAGAATAAGGACAGAGAGAAAACAAGAGAACTATAACGGGTGTTTCAATTTTACTCAACCTAAGTCAAAGGGCAGCAGTCGTTCCCAGTTTCATTCAAAGTCTTCAGTTCTAGCTCCGTCCTCAGCCAGTGCTCCAGCGCCTAAGTTCAGAAATGGTAACAAAGATAGGGCACCAGGCTCTAAGTCTCAGGGTAGTGTCAGTAGTGCTCGAACAAATCCTCTTTACCAAAAATGTGGCAGAAACCATTAGGGTGTCTGCAGAGCTTGCAGTGATGTATGTTTTGGGTGTGGCAAGCTAGGCCATAGAATAAGAGATTGTCCTCATTCAGGTTCACAGGTTCAATACAATCGTCCCCCAGCTCAGACCGGTCTCTCGAATCAGCAGGGTGTCACTTCCAGTGCCACCAATGGGCAACGTCCAAACAAGCTTTATGCACTTCAGACCAGACAAAATCAGAAAAGTTCTCCTGATGTGGTCACTGGTATGTTATAGATCTTTCACTTACATATTTATGCCTTAATAGATCCAAGAGTTTCTCTGTCTTTCGTAACTCCTTATATAGCAGTCAATTTTGGAGTCAGTCCCAAAATCTTAGCAGAGTCTTTTTCAATCTCCACCCCAATGGGTAAGTCTATCATAACTCGATGGTTATACAGGAACTATCCGGTTATGGTATCTCAGAAAGTTACTTCAGCAAACCTTGTAGAGCTAGAGATAGCAAATTTTGACGTCATTTTTGGCATAGATTGGCTCCACTCATGCTATGCTTCGGTTGGTTGCAGAAACAAAATAGTTCATTTTCAGTGACCAAATGAACCAGTCCTTGAATGGAGGGGTAGTACTACAGCGCTTAAGGGTTGATTTGGTTCATACCTTAGAGCGAGGAAAATGATATCCAAGGGGTGTATTTATCATCTTGTACGAGTCAAAGACTCTAGTTTGGAGACTCTTAGCCTTAAATCAGTTCCAGTAGTAAATGAATTCTCAGATGTGTTTCCCAAAAATCTTCCTGGAGTTTCTCCCGAAAGAGAAATTAACTTTGAAATAGACCTTCTTCCATATACTCAGCCTATTTCTATTCTACCATACAGAATAGCTCCAGCTGAACTCAAAGAGTTGAAAGAACAGTTAAAGGACCTTTTAGACAAGGGGTTCATCAGACCCAGCGTTTCCCCGTGGGGTGCACCAGTCTTATTCATGCGTAAGAAAGATGGTTCACTCAGAATATGTATTGACTACTGTCAGTTGAACAAAGTCACAGTCAAGAATAAATACCCACTTCCCAGAATCGATGACTTGTTCGACCAACTTTAGGGTGCCATCTATTTCTCTAAGATAGACCTCAGATCTGGCTATCGTCATCTCAGAGTCAGAGAATGTGACATTCCAAAAACAATTTTCTGAACCTGGTATGGTAACTTTAAGTTTCTAGTCATGTCCTTTGGTCTTACGAATTCCCCAGCGGCTTTCATGGACTTTATAAATCACGTGTTCAAGTATTACTTAGACATGTTCGTCATAGTCTTCATCGATATCATTTTTGTCTACTCCCGCAATGAAAATGAGCATGCAAACCACCTCAAAATCATACTTCGGACTCTCAGAGCCCATCAGTTGTCCAAATTTAGTAAGTGTAAATTTTGGCTATGGTCAGTAGCATTCCTTGGACATATTATTTCCGGTGATGGCATTAGATTTAATCCATACAAGACCTAAGCGGTGAGAAACTGGCCTAGACCCATTTCTCTATCAGACATCAGGAGTTTCTTGGGTTTAGCTGGCTATTATCGTCGGTTTATTGAAGGGTTTTCATCTATTGCATCCCCCATGTCCCGATTGACTCAGAAGAAAGTTAAGTTTCAATGGTCAGATCCTTGTGAGAAGAGTTTTCAGGAGTTGGAGACTCGACTCACTGCAACTCTAGTTTTGATGTTACCAGATGGTTCAGATGGGCTCGTTGTGTACTGTGTTGCATCCAGAGTAGGTTTGGGTTGTGTCCTAATGCAGAGAGGTAAGGTCATAGCCTATGCCTCTAGACAACTTAAGCCTCGTGAAAAGAATTACCCTACCCATGATCTTGAGTTAGCAGTAGTAGTATTTGTCTTAAAGATTTAGAGGCATTACTTATGGGGTACATGTAGATGTTTTCCCAGACTATAAGAGTTTGCATAATGTATTTTCTCAGAATGATTTGAATTTGCGTCAGAGAAGGTGGTTAGAGTTACTAAAAGATTATGACATGAGTGTTTTGTATCATTCGGGCAAGGCCAATGTAATGGCAGATTCTCTCAGTAGGTTGTCTATGGGTAGTGTTGCTCACGTTGAGGATGATAAGAAGAAGATAGTTCAGGAAGTTCATCAGCTTACCTGACTAGGTGTCCTCTTTATCGATTCAGCAGAAGGTAGTGTGTGGGTGCAGAGTAGTTCAAAATCATATCTAGTTTCTGAAGTAAAGAAAAAGCAGGATAGAGACCCCAGCTTAGTTAAGTTGAAATAGTCAGTCAGAGATTAGAAAGTAGAGGTTTTCTCCCAAGGGTGAGATGGTGTGTTGCTTTACCAGGGTCAGTTATGTATGCCAGGTATAGATGACTTGAGGCAACAAATTCTTATAGAAGCTCACGGTGCACGTTACTCAATTCATCCAGGGGCCACTAAGATGTACCACAACTTGCGGGAAATTTATTAGTGGAATGGATGAAGAGAGATATTACAGAGTTTGTAGCTAAGTGCTCTATATGTCAGCAGGTTGAGATTGAGCATCAGAAGTCCAATGGGTCCATGCAGGAGTTCAGTATTCCCACATAGAAGTGGGAGGAAGTGAATATGGACTTTGTGATGGGTTTGCCTCGTACTCATCGTCAGCATGATTCTATCTGGGTCATTATAGATAGGATGACCAAATCATCCCATCCTTACTTCCTATTCAGCTGAGGACTATGCCAAGCTCTATATTAGAGAGTTAGTTAGGTTACACGATGTTCCACGATCTATTATTTCAGATAGAGGTACCCAGTTTACCTTTCATTTTTCGAAAGCCTTCCAAAAGGGTCTTGGTACCCAAGTTTACCTCAGTACATCCTTCCACCCCCAGACAGATGGTCAAGTAGAAAGGACCATTTAGGATCTAGAAGATATATTAAGAGCTTGCATTGTGGATATTAAATGTATTTGGGATGACCACTTTTTTTAATCGAATTTGCATATAATAATGGATATCATTCTAGTATTCAGATGGCTCCGTTTGAGGCTGTTTATGGTAGGAGATATAGATCTCCAATTAGTTGGTTCGAGGTAGCTGAGGCGATACTGTAGGGCCCGACTTGGTATTTGATGCCTTAGAGAAGATTCAGTTGATCAGAGAAAGGCTTAAGGCCGGCCAGAGCCAACAAAAATCATATACAAATATGAGGAGAAAGGATTTCGAGTTTGAGATTGGTGATTTTGTGTACTTAAAAATCTCTCCCATGAAAAGAGTAAAGAGGTTTGGCAAAAAGGGGAAACCTAGTCCCCGATATGTCGGTCCTTACAGAATTCTCAGTCATTTCGAAAAGGTAGCCTACGAGCTTGAGTTGCCTTCAGACTTATCTTCAGTGCACCCAGTATTCCACTTCTCCTTGCTAAAGAAATGCATTAGTGACCCAACAGTTGTGGTCCCCTTAGAAAGCATAGATATTTAGAATGATATTTCTTTCGAAGAGGTCCCAGTCCAAATCCTCGATCGTCAGATTCGTAGACTAAGGAACAAAAAAGTTCCCTTAGTCAAAGTTCTTTGGTAGAAGCAGTCCATTGAGGGAGCTACTTAGGAAGCGGAAACAGATATGCGGACCAAGTATCCTTACCTCTTCTCCGCAAACCTAGACTCAGCTTGAGATAATAGTCTTCCTTAGATTTACTCAGTTCCATGTTCAGTTATAGTTATAAACTTAGTATCAGTTAACGTTGCATATTATTCTTATGACACTCGTGTATTCATGAATCAATTCAGCCAGGTAATCATGCTTCAGTTATGCATGTTCAGTATGGATACTCAGTTTATCAACAGTCTCAGCTTAGTTATTCTTTAGTTGTGCATGTTCAGTGTTTATATAAATGTAGTCTATCAGTCTTTGAAGCTTAATCAGTCTCATTTGAGGATAAATGTTCCCAAGGAAGAGATATTGTAATACCCCATATTTTCCTAGCTCAGTTTAGTTCTTAGTACACGAGAATTCCTACGTATAACCTTTAATCTAGGTGGAATTTTCAAGTTTAAGACCCATCATATTGTAGGAAATTCATCAACTTTCCAAAGATATAAAATTCGCCCATATCCGATATCCGGGTGAAAAGTTATGGCACTTTTAGTGAAACAGTGGACCAAACTCAACAGCACCACATCGCGGTGATAGGACAAATGACAATTGTCCGTTTCCAGTAGGACACCACAATTTCAGCGCATCTCGGTGAAGTTCCAACTCCCAATCATCATTTTTCAATGAGTCAACGTGATAATGGCGCATCGCGCCAATACCCATTTTCAGAATTGTCAATTTCTGGTAGCCCAGCGCGATACCACAGCATTGCTCCAAGGGCCAAAATCGCGTTCAGTGAGGCACCGTGATGGCATCACATCATGCCATAGTCCCAAGTCGCAGTTGTCAGCTTTCCAGTGGCCCAACGCGATTACACCGCGTCGCACCGGCAGGTAAGATCGTGATTTCAATTTCCAGTTCTGAGTTTTTAAATCTTCCCAGGGGTAATTTGGTCTTTTTCCACGGCCCTAATTAGTCTAAACACGATTAATTAATCCCTAAAAGCTAATTAGGTCATTATTTTCACTCATTCTTCCATAAATTAAGAGCTTTTTCTCAAATAGCAAAACCCTAGCCTTCAAGAATTAAGAGCAATTCTTAAGAATTTCACCAAGAAACTTTAAGAACTCATATTCCCAGGTATGTTAGGTGTTCATCCATGGGTCCTCACCACCCATGGAGCCCAAGAATCCTTTTTAAAAAATATAAGATTGAGATTTCATGATTTATATGTTTGAATTTGATTGTAATCACCTCCATGATGTTTGTTTGGGTTTTAATCTATGATTAATTACAAGTTTAATGAAATAAGATAGCATATGTGGAGAATTATGTGATTCTCATGATTAAATCCTTTAATTTACAAGTTGAACATTGTAGCCATAATATTTATGTATATGTTTATTATTATGTGAAATGGTCATGCTCCCCAAGTGTTTGTTAAAATGCCTATGTGAATTAAATAGTGCAGTCATGGCATATTAGTGTATGTTCCCATTCATGTACAAGTTCATGCCTTGTAAGTGTTTGACAAAATATCTCAATGAATGAATCATGACTAAGTGACTAGCTAGTATGCTTTCAAGATTGTGACATGTCTACTATTGATGCTATTGAGTCTTGGGGTATTTAATACCCGAAATCTAGCTATTTACCTAGAATTATAGGTGCTATAAAATAGTTTCAATAATGTCATGAATAGTAGTACTCAGTCAGTTATAAAACTCAGCGAAACTCAGTCCAGTTTAATAATTAGTGTCATTCAGTTGGGAGTAGGATTCAGCACCTAGCGAACCCAAGGATGGGGGCTCACCTGTTAGTAAACGGTGTGATCCTTAGTAACAGTCCTTGTATTCAAAAACTATGTAGCTAGCGCAGGTTGAGATATCAACCTGCCAATAGAGGGTTGATAAGGTATTTACCTGCCAGTTAAGGGTAATACCATTCTCATTAGGGAACCTGCCAGTAGAGGGTGACCCTTAGTCCTTTGGGATGACATTTCAGTGGATCCACATAGCCAGTGTTTATACCCGTGGCACGGTACTGACACCCTTCTAACTAGGGTTACAGGTTGGACCCCAATTAGTTCAGAGAGTGTCTGTTAGATGATTATCTCCCACATTTTCAGTTTCAGCCTTCTGTATAGAACTCAGTTTAGTTATACAGAATTAGGACTGTCAGTAATAGTCACCCAGTTATCAGTAATTCAGTTATTAGTAATCTCATATATCAGTTACTCAGTTATCAGAACTCTGTACTCGGTTTCAGTACAAATCTCAGATATAGTATATATACATATATGCACAGTATTGCAAACTTAGTGTTTACAGCAGTTCAGTTTTCCATGTACTCTCATTCAGTTTTATTCATATCACTCAAACAGTTATTGTTCATGCATATAAACCCTTGTATTTTAGCCTTACCTTATCTAGAATACTAGTACATTCCACATACGGATCGTATACTCTTTTCTGCGCTATGATGTCTCATATCATAGGTTCAAATGCTCAGGTTCCTAACCGCGCATAGCCAGATTCAGTCAGCAGCAGTAGATTCAGTAGTGAGTCCTTATTTATTGAGGATATTCTTTTATTTAGTATTATAGTAGATTCAGTATTTTATTAGCTGGAGTTAGTTGGGGGCTTGTCCCATTAACTCCACATTCAGACAGTTCAGTTAGAGACTTTTTCAGACTAGACTAGTTCAGACAGTATGTTATGATCAGTTGCTATATTTATCAGTATTCAATTTGTGAACTTTATAGCATTTCAGCCTAACTTCTGCATTATTTTACTATTATTATTCAGTACTCTCAGCAGGTGTCAGTCATGGGTTAGCTTGTAGTCCCTCAGAGTCATAAGCACTGTGTAGCGTCTAGGGTGCAGACTCGGGGCGTTAGAAAAATTCATCCGACATGGGGTGTAGGGTGGATAATAGTACGGTATTGGGGGTGGTCTTCGGTCCTGGTTGGACATAAGGCGCCCGACACGACTAGGCCCTGGTTTAGGTCGTGTCATCACAGCACTTAGCAAAAATTCACTCTTAGAAAATTTTGCATACAACTTTTGGTCCTTAAGAGTGTGCAACATAATTCAGAGGTGATTAGCAAGATCCTGCTCACTCTTGGAGTACACTAAGATATCATCAATGAAGACTATAACAAAAAAATACAGAAACTGCCTAAACACCTAATTCATAAGATCCATAAAAGCAGTTAGAGCATTAGTCAACCCAAATGATATGACCAAAAACTTATAGTAACCATACCGAGTTCGCAAGGCAGTCTCGGGAATATCAACCTCCCTAATTTTAGATTGATGATAACCTGAACGAAGATCAATCTTGGAGAAACATCTAGCACTCTGAAGCTGGTCTAAAAAGTCATCAATCCTAGGGTGAGGGTACTTATTCTTCACTATCACCTTATTCAACTGACGATAGTCTATACACATTCAAAGTGACCCATTTTTCTTTTGCATGAATAACATAGGTTTACCCCATAGAGAAATACTAGGACAAATAAACGCTTTATCAAGAAGATCTTTTAATTTCTCCTTTAGCTCCTCTAATAACGTCGGGGCTATTCTATAAGGGGGAATAGAAATAGGACGATTATCCAACAGAAAATCAATCCTAAAATTTATTTCCCTATCAGGAGAAATTCTAGGAAGATCATCGGGAAACACTTCAGGAAACTCACTAAACGTAGGGATAGATTTCAAAGATGGACTTTCAGAATTACAATCCTTAATTTGTTCTAAATGATATAGACAACCTTTTGAAATCAATTTCTGAGCTCTAAGGAAGGAGATAAACCTCCCTTTGGGCACTAAGGAACTCCCATCCTATTTTAATACCGATTTATTAGGAAAGTGAAAAATAACCTTTTGGGTCCGACAATTCAGCGAAGCATAGCACGAATGAATCCAATCCATCTCCAAGATAACATTAAAATCCACCATATCCAACTCTATCAAATCCATCAATGTCTCCCTATGGAAGATAGACACCACAAAACCCCTATAGATTTTTCTAGCAAGTATAGAGTCTCCTAATAGAGTAAACACAGAAAAGGGGTCAAAATACTTTTGGGACTAAAACCAAAATGCATGGCTACATAAGGTGTCACATAAGAAAGGGTAGAACCTGGATCAAAAAAATAATAAACATCAAGAGAAAAGAGTTGTAACATACTAGTAACAACATTTGGAGATGCCTCAGATTCCTGGCAAGTAGCAAGTGCATAAAGACTATTTTGGCCAGTTTTGGTACAAAAAGTAGCTCCCTTGGGCTCAAGAGCTGAAGATGTGGCAACCAAAAATTTATTAGCTCCAGTGGCAACCTTGGATGAAGGACAATCTTGTTGTATGTGACCAAGAAAACCATAATTATAAAATTGATTTCTCCCCTCTTCATAATATCCACAGTGAAGTTGACCACAAAAATAACAAGAAGGATAAGGTAGGGCTGACTAACCTCCACTAGCTTGAGACTGGGCATTTTCTGCCTTATGACCACTGCTAGCCTGAGAAAGATGATCACTGAAAGGCTTAGGATAAGGGGCACTAGCAGACAAATAAGAATTTCCCTAGTTCTTCTTCTTGGTCCATTGTCTACTATCTCTCCCACTATTCTACTGATCCCTCATGTTATGAATACCTAAACTTCTTATTTTGCCTCTCTCATATTTCTGCTTGGCTCTTTTTTTTATCCTCTACGTGTTGTATATAAACTACAAGTCTGGAGATTTCTTTATATCCTTACACTTCAATACCAAGTCATAGGAAAACCTAGAAACAAACTTCCTCATTTTAAATCTCTAACTAGACACTGACTCGGGAGCATAACGAGACAGTTGCTGAAATTTCAAAGCATACTCTTTCACACTCATCTGACCCTACTTCATGATACGATTCAAATGGTCTCCGTAGGTTTCAATGACATCATTCGAAGTCAGTACGTGGGGAATCAAGCTTTGGTCACATTAAGGAAACGGGATCCTACATGGAGGGGCCGATTTGAGTACACCAAAGAGCAATCCCACGTGTAAAAGATTTCTTGGAGTATTGAAGATTGAGGACTCATAGTTTTGGGACTTCATTAAGGACATTTTGGTTACTTATCCTTGTCCAAGTAACACTCTATGACCACCCCTTTTTATTAAGGGTATTGTGGTCATTTTGGTATGTAATAAGTCAGACTATAAATAGGTTCTATTAGTTCATTTACTAGTTAGTTTATGAAAGATGAATTATTAAAACACTTGAAATCCTCTCTCTTGAGAGTAAACCACCTTAGTATAGTCTTAGTTAGGACTTAGAAAATTCATCCTTAGTATAGGTCTTGGAAAAGACAATATTGTTCTTTGCTTGGAAACGGTGGATCTTGAGGTGAGTCGATTACCTTGGTGATCACCGTAAGAGTGTGGTTTTGATTATTACATTCATTAGGGGTTAATTTTGAAATATACTTTGTTCTTAATCTTTTAATAATCTTGGTCTCACTATTTATCCTTTCATTATTTTGCAAATTCGTGTGTTTTTGTGTTTGTCATCTTGTATCCCTTTATGTTGTTTGTTCTTCTCACGTTTTGTGGACTATTTTGGCATCTTGGTGGACTAATTTGTATCACTTCAGATTCACAAACTCCTCATCCTTAGCTTTCCTCAGATCCTGAGGAAAGAAATGATCAAGAAAGGCACCCAAGAACTGATCCCATAATCCTGCTTCGCATCATTACCTCTCAACTTCTCCCATTTCTCATACCACTAATAAGTTACACCTTTCAGATGATATACAGCAAACTCTACACCTTCTACATTGGTAGCATGCATCACCCTAAAGATCTTCTACATCTGATTAATGAACCCCTGCAGATCCTCCTCAACCTTAGAGCCTGTAAAGGATAGGGGATTCAACCTCATGAACTGGACAACCCGAGTGACCTAAGATGAAGGAGCAATAGAACCAACACGATCCAACTAATGAGACTGAGATGTCACCAACTGAGTAAGCAAATGAATAAACCGACAGAACTCTGTATTAGAGATGTCTCCTTGAGGCAGCTGATCATAAGCATCACCATCCTAAGAAGCCCAAAAAGGACTAGTGGGGATCGGTGGAACTCCACGTGAGGCGGCACAATCAGGAGCAGGACCCTAGATCGGGTCTTCACTCCATACATATGGAGAGTCCCCTTCACATTGTCCTCAGGTAGGACAGAGTTCCCAGCAGAGTTTAAACAAACATCATACCTTCAAGGAGGCATGATCTAAAATATGAGGAAGCCAAGAGTTAGATAAGTTTCACAACACTAGACTCTATAGCCCGAAATAGAACACAAGAAAGGGAAACATTCCTAAATGTCTGGTAGCATCCTCCTTATAAGTGTGGCACACTACACACCCATAAAAAGACTCTATGGGACATGGCAACGACCCTAAATCATGCTTTGATACCAAGCTTGTCACTATCCAAACTAGGGTTTGTCTATGACGGGTATCTAAAGTCTACCATGGACCAGAGACCACCCCATTCGCCTAACCTCATGATCAAAATAATAACAATTAAGATAAAGTGAAATCTAATTCAAGATAGTAATAAAGATGAAGAGATGATTCAAATGAAACTAAGAATCAAAATAATAGCCAACCCACATCTGTCTACAATAGACTCTAAGACTAGAAATACTAAATAAGTCGGGACATAAACCTGACAATGACCAAAAAGAATCCAAAGTTCTATGAAGGTAAAGAGAGAATGAAGAAATGACAAAGCCTTTCAAAAGATAGAGGATTACCAGTTCACAGCAACTCAACAGTCGTGCTACTCCACTCAATGCTGCACAGGAGTAACAAAAATGTCTTTGGGCCCTATATCAGGAAACGATATAGCATCCTAAGATAGTCAGTGGGATAAGCACTGGCATGTAACTTAGGGAAAGTGATAACATAATGTCATATCCATAAACTAGTCAAATCCATGTGCACATATTTATATATACATATATAGAATATCGGGATAGGGTAATGGTCTTGAATATGAGAGTTTTAAAACCATTAACCACGACTGTGCAGCTATATCCATCCTAAGGGCACTATGGGCTATATGGGTTTATCTCACCTTACTGAAAGGGTCCCAATATGTGTTAGTCGTACGAACCGAGGAAATTTGAGAGAGGGCCAGAGATACTAAGGCTCCAACCTTCTCAAAAGTATATAATATGTGAACTATGCACACGATCATAAATACCCCCACACCGACAAACGTGGTTTCCAATATTAGTCTCCTAAAAAAACCAAAACTTTAGCCCTTGCAAATTTTATGAGTCTTGAACCTTTTGTTCATCATACGACTCACACTATAAGTCATATGATGTGGTGACGGGTCTAGGGATCCTAGTCGTATATTGGCTAGTGTGTTGTTGGACAAGTTCTATCCTAGATACAAGAGGCACCATATGAGTCGTATGGTCTTGTGATGAAAAGGTAGGGACCAATCGTATATTGTCCAGTGTTTAGCCCTTGATGATTCTGCCTTCGATACAACTTGATGGTACTAGTCGTATGGTATGGTAACGAGTTGGGCAAGGGAGTCATACTTTGGATAGAATATGGTGTCCAACTTTTTGTTCTTGTGACAACTTGAAGATACCACTCATATGTTGTGGTGACGAGTTGGAGGGTCAACCCATACCCACTTGGGAGTTATCTACAGCTTTAAGAAGAGGGTATTTGGACATTTCCCACCCCAATCCCTTAAAACCTCACATCTTATAAAACTTATTGGGCATTCATTCTACACTTTAGAAGATTAAAACACTCTATAAACTCTCTCAAAAACTTCTCAAGAAGATTGAGCTAGGGTTTCTTCAAGATGGTTATCTAGAGTTTTAAAGATTAAATTTTCTGCATGAATCTTTGTAACTCAGGCATGTGACTCTTTCTTTATTGTTAGTTCACAAAAATCATGTGTTCTAAACATTGTTCATGAATCATTGATGGTGGTTTTGAAAACATGGTTACGGGTTTGAATGCACAATGTTGAGTATTTTTTTCTCAGGGTTTAAATTATGATTATACATATTTTGATAATTGTTTTGCACATGTGGGTGCTTGGGAATTGTGATTTAAACTAAGGGGTCATATTTAACCCTAACTTGATGGTTTTTGGCTTGAATAATGGTTTGTTAATGGTATGCCCTCAACCTGTTTGTAAAAATGTCATTGAGAATGATCTTTCCATATGTTGAATTGAGTGAAGACATTAACCCCCCTCCCCCCCAAACTTGTCTTCTCAACTTACTTTAGTACTTAAACTAAATTTCTATTTATTTACCTCCCTTAACATCTTTAAAGTGTATTAATTCCACTCCTCAAGACTAAATATCACTCTCACCACGGAGAGTGCATCACACATGCTGACACATCTATGACACATCACTGCCACGTCGGAACCATGCAAAATGTTTTTAAAAAATATTATATATATATATATATATATATATATTAAATTAAAAAAAAAACCGCCTACCCCCATTTTCTTTTTCTTTAAATCATTCCTCCCCCTTCTCCTCCCTCCGCCCCCCTTTTACCCAGTTCTTTCCCTTCTCTATCAAACCCACCCTACCTTCATTTTTTTCTATTTTTCTTTATTAACATCCTCCCACCCCATCTTCAATTTCTATTCTCCTCCACCCTCACCCCTCATTTTCCTTCCTCTTTAAACTACCCGTCTTCACTCCCACCTGTACCCCTCTTTTTCTTTCTCCTCTTCCATCCAACCCCCATCCCCACCTCTAATTTTTTCATTTTTCTTAATTAACACCATTAGAGAACAATTACAAAGACATAAAATTAAAATTTTTCCTCAATTAAACACTATCTCAACCTTTAATCCAACTCTCTCAACATTTCCAACCACCAAATTCACCCTTGAAAATATAAACAATTATCATTTTCAGAAATAAAATACTAATTTTTTATTACAAGTGACATAAATAAAGAATAGAAAAGGAACAATGGACTTTAAAAATTAAAGTTATGAAAATTTCTTCCAATTTTGTTATTTTTTAAACTGAATTAATGAAGCAATTTAGTGTCTTCAATTTCTTCGTTGGAGAATGTGTTAATGGAGGAAAATGAAAAAAATTAGAGGAGAATGTGCTTGAGGTTGTTAGTGGAGGAATTAATGGTTGTAGAAAATGGGTGTTGTTGTTTGTTGATATATTAGAGAAGAAAATAGTGAGGGTGTGGGGTGTGCGAGGTGGGGATGAGAGGTGAGGGGGGGCATTGAAGAATAAAAGGGTATTTTTAATATATATTAAAAATAGTGGGACCATCTCAGTTTTTAAATAAAAAATGCGCTTTTTATTTTTTTTTAAATTCCATGTCAGCTTAAGGGGTGAAATTAATACACTTTAAAAATGTTAAGAGGATAAATAAATGTAATTTTAGTTTAAGTGCTAAAGTAAGTTGAGTAGACAAGTTCGGGGAAAAATGATGTCAACTAAGGCATTGGCCTATGAATGTTGATGATTGGTAAATGGTTTCATGAAATCATTGTTAGCCATAAATTGGTTTGAATTGCTAAATGGGTTTGAGTCCTTAAATTTTGAACTGAATTGATGTCTTTATTTAGACAATGGGTTCGAGTCCCAAAGTTGTTTGATAATGGTTGTGGCATGTAGTACGCTTGCAAGTGGGATTGGTATGACGATACCAATGGGATGTCTTTGGTAAGTAATTAGAATAATGGTTGTGTATGTATAATGAATGTTTTAATTTGAGCTTTAAAGTGGGATGTGTATCCAGGTCATAAAAGTGGAGTCCAAAGGACTAATATTGGAAACCGCGCTAGCCGGCGTAGGTGTCTATATGACCGGGAGGTTCGAGTCCCCCATAAAGGCATATATGGTTATGGATATTCTCTGATTTGTGCAGATACACGCACTGGGGACCTTTCAACTAGGGGATATCTGTGCCCATATAGCCCGTGGGTGCTTTGTTATATGACGGTTATGCTACACAGCCTAAGTTAAGGTTTTCAAAGTTCATAATAAACCTTATCCCCTATCCCGGCATGATATATATATGTATAAGTATGTATGCGGTTGAATATGATCGTTTGACTTGGTTTTGAATGATGGCATTATCTTATTCCTCTATCCCTGAGTTATATGCTAGCACTCTGACTGATAATTATATCCGTACGCTATAGCCCCACGTGATTGAGGAATCGAAACTTGTTCTACTTTTTCTTCGCAGTATCAGGTGTTCGAGTGGTTCATGAGTTGACAATGAAGTGGTGAACTTCTATACTTCGGATGGCTTTATTTCATGGTCTTTATATTCTATGTCTTGGACTTTGTTTAGACTTTGTTTTTGACTACTGTCGGGGGTATGTCCCGATATTTAATTAACTTAAAATTTATATAGGCTTTGTTGGATTATTATGGACTTGGGTGCGTTATTTTGGTGGATTGGCTTGGTGATGGACGGGTGTCTGGTTACCCATAATTAGTTTAGACATTGCATGAATAAATATTGGTCTTAGTTTACATTATCTTGTTATATGTTTGGAATTCATCCTACACATGAGGTTGTTGAGCTGACTAGGTTAGGTGAAGGAGGTGATCTCTGGTCCAGTGGGACTTGAGATACCCGTCACAGCCAGGCCCTAGTTTCGGTCATGACAAAGTTGGTATTAAAGCCTAGGTTCATAGTCAATTGGGTGTCCACAAAGCTGTGTCAAGTAGAGTCTCTTTTATGGGTATGTAGCATGCTACACTTATAAGAAAGAGGTTATTAGACATTTAGGAATATTTCCCTTTCTTGTTGTCTTACTTCAAGCTATAGAGTCTAAGGTCTTGGATTTCTCTAATTTTTATTTGCTCATTTTTTCAGATCATGCCTTCTAGACGACCTGAAGCTCATATGGACAAATCTGTTCTACTTAAGGACACTGTTAATGGGACACACCCTATTGAATAAGGATATGAATATTTTATCCCGTCAGTTAATTCTGGAGAGTAACATTGCCTTGTTGAACAAGGATATGGATATTTTTTTATTTATGGTTTATATGCAACAGGTTCAGAAAGAAAAAAAGGAGTAGGCTGAGATTGGTAAGAGGCAAAGTAAGAAGTTCAAATTTTTTAATCAGGGTAAAGGCCGGCAGTAGAGTGGTAGAGATAGGGTAAAGTAGCCTAAGAAGAAGTGGGGGAGTTCTGGTTCTTTCTCTATGGATAGTACTCCTTACCCAAAGTTATCAGGTGATTATTTCTCTCAATATGATAGAGAGTACAGGGAATAGGGTGCCCAATCTCAAGCTAGTGGGGCTTACTCTGCTCCATCATATCCTTCTTATAGATTATGTAATTAGTCGTCTCTAAGCCAATGTGAGAAGAGGAGAAACCGATGTTTTAATTGTAGTTAGATTGGTCATATGCAGTGTGATTGTCCTTCTAGGGTTGCTTTTGGGGGCAATAAGGTTCATGTTTCCTTTTTCTTAGCTCCTAAACCAAAGGGTGTTGTTTCTGCATCTGGTATCGACACTGGCCGAAATCACGTGTATGCTCTTGCTTCTCATTAGGACTCTGAGGTATCTCTCGATGTCGTTATTGGTATGTTAAAACTATTTTCCTATAATGTGTACTATTTACTTGATCAGGGGTCTACTCTCTCTTATGTGACCCCATTTGTGGTTGTGTATTTTGGTTTTGATACCGAGTATATTTTGGACCCTTTTTCTGTATCTACCTTAGTGGGTGACTCTGTGGTTGCTAAAAGAGTCTATAAGGGTTGTGTGGAATCTATTGGTGGTTGGGAGACCTTGGTGGATATGTCTGAATTAGACATGGTTGATTTTGATATCATATTGGGGATGGATTGGTTGCACTCGTGTTATACTCTTTTAGATTGTCGAACCCGTAAGTTCATCTTTAAATTTCCAAATTAGCCGATTATTGAGTGGAAGGGTGGTTCCCTAGCTCCTAAGGGAAAGTCCATATCATATTGTAGAGCTCGGAGATTGATCTCCAAGGGGTGTCTCTATCATCTGGTCCGGGTTAACGATTCTAACTCGGAGGGTCCTTCTTTGTATTCTATCCCAGTAGTGAATGAATTTCCTGAGGTCTTCTCTGATGACCTTCCTGATATTCCTCCCAATAGGGAGATTGATTTTGGGATAGATCTTATTCCGGACACTCGTCCTATATATATTGCCCTGTATAAAATGGCTCCGTCTGAGTTAAAGGAACTTAAAGAGCAATTAAGAGATCATTTAAACAAGGGTTTCATCCATCTTAGTGTGTCACCATGGGGTGCACCGGTTATATTGGTGCATAAGAAGGATGGTTCCCTTTGGATATGTATTGATTATCGACAGCTGAATAAGGTGACGATAAAGAATAAGTACCATATTCTAAGGATAGATGATTTGTTTTTATCAGCTCCAGGGTGCTAAGTTTTTCTCTAAGATCAATCTTCGGTCCGGGTATCATCATTTAATAATTAGGGAGATGGATATCCCTAAGATAGATTTACGTACCTAGTATGGGCATTTTGAGCTCTTGATGATGTCGTTTAGCTTGACCAATGCCCCTGCATCGTTCATGGATCAGATGAATATGGTCTTTCACCAATTTCTAGATTTGTTCGTAATTGTCTTCATTGATGATATTTTGGTGTACTTTAAGAGTTAGGAGGATCATGTTAATCACCTCTATCTTGTGTTGCAAACCTTGAAAGATCAATAGTTGTATGCTAAGTTCTCCAAATGTGAATTTTGGTTGAACGTTGTCATGTTGTGTCTAGTGAGGGGATCTTGGTGGATTCTTAGAAAGTTGTTGTGGTTAAGAAGTGTCCTAGACCCATGACTCCAATCAATATTCAAAGTTTCTTGGGCTTAACTGGTTATTATAGGAGGTTCATGGAAAAATTTTCTTTTATTACTTCTTTATTGACCAAGTTGACTCAGAAGAAGGTAAAGTTCTTATAGTCTGATGCTTGTAAGGGTAGCTTTGAGAAGCTATAAGATAAGTTGACTTCAGTTTTGATCTTAACTTTGCCTGAAGGCACTGATAGATTCATTGTAGATTGCGATGCATCCTGAGTTGGTTTGAGTTGTGTGTTGATGCAGCATGACAAGGTGATAGCTTATGTCTCTAGACAGTTGAAATTTCATTAGAGGAACTAACCGACTCATGGCTTGGATTATTGGTTGTGGTATTCGTGTTGAAAATTTGGCGTCATTATTTGTATGGGGTGCATATTGATGTCTTTTCTGATCATAAGAGCCTGCAGTATGTGTTCACTCAGAAAGAGCTTAATCTCAGGTAAAGAAGGTGGCTTGAGTTGCTAAAAGACTATGATATGAGTCTTCACTACCATCCAGGTAAAGCTAATGTAGTTGTTAATGCTCTTAGCAAGTTATCCATAGGGATTCTAGCTCATGTGGATGAGGATAAGCAAAAATTGGTAAAGGATATTCACTATTTGGCTAACCTTGGAGTTCGTCTCTTAGACTCTCAGGATAGTGGTGTGTTAGTGCAACAGGTGGTGCAATCATATCTTGGTTCTTAAATAAAGAAAAAATAGGTATTAGACCCCCTCTTAATAAAAATTAAGGATAATGTGGGTAAGCAGAAGGTGATGGATTTTGAGATCAATGCTGATGGTATCTTGAGGTACCAAGAGAGTTTATATGTTCCCAATATGGATAGATTGTGAGGCAGGATTTTGGCCGAGGCCCATGAATTGCAGTATACAGTTCATCCCGATTAGAAAAAGATACATCATGACCTTAAAGAGATGTATTGGTGGAACAATATGAAATAGAATATGGCCAACTTTGTGGCTAAGTGTGTCAGTAAGTAAAGGTGAAGCATATGAGGCCTGGTGGGCTACTTCAAGAGATTGAATTATCGGTGTGGAAATGAGAGGTAATTAATATGGATTTCATTATCGGTCTTCTACGGTCACTGAATCAGTGTGACTCCATTTGGGTCATCGTGGATAGGATGACTAAGTCCGCTCACTTCTTGCCAGAAAAGACTACTTATTCTGTCGAGGATTATGAGAAGTTGTTCCTTCAAGAAGTTGAAGCTATATGGTGCACCTGTCTTGATTATTTTAGACTGTGGTACTCAGTTCTCATCGCATTTCTGGTACTCGTTTCAGCGTGGTTTGGGGACTAAAGTGAGTCTTAGTATGACTTTTCACCCATAGTTGGATGGGTAAGCTGAAAGGACTATTTAGACTTTGGAAGCAATGTAGCGAGCTTGTGTAATTGATTTTGGTGGTAGTTGGAATGACCACTTGCCTCTCATTGAATTTACTTATAACAATAGTTACCATTCTACCATTGATATGGCCCCGTTTGAGGCATTATATGGAAGGAAGTGTAGATCTCTTATTGGGTGGTTCAAGGTTGGTAAAGCGGAGATGTTCAGCATGAATTTGGTTCACTAAGCTATGAAGAAGGTGAAGGTGAATCAGGATAGGCTTAAGACCACCCAAAGTCGCCAAAAGTCCTATGTGGACGTAAGGCGAAGGGACTTAGAATTTGAACTTGGAGATTTGGTGTTCTTGAAGGTGTCTCCTATGAAGGGAGTAATGCGTTTTGGAAAGAAGGGGAAGGTCAGTCCATGGTATGTTGGCCCGTATTAGGTTCTGAGGAGAGTTGGTAGTGTTACATATGAGTTGGATTTGCTTTCTAGCATGAGTTTCATTCATTTGGTATTCTATGTGTCCATGTTGCGGAAATACGTGGGTGATCATTCATTGGTTGTTCCCTTGGAGAACATTAGTATTTCAGATTCTTTGTCCTATGAGGAGGTTCCAGTAAGGATCTTGGATCGGTAGGTTCGTCGGTTTTGGACGAAAGACGTGGCTTCGATAAAGGTTCTGTGGCAGAACCAAAAGTTCAAGGAAGCTACTTGGGAAGCCGAGGAGGACATGAAGTCCAAGTATCCGTTCCTATTCCCAATTTCAGAGATTAGGGCTTGAGGTATGTGTTGATCTTAGCATCTTTGTTTTCTGACTTTATTAAGGGAAATATTGATTTCCTTGGCATCTTTGTTTTCTAACTTGGTTAAAGGTAAGAGTTGAGGCGTGTAGAGTCCAAATCATGCTTGTATTGCTTCGTCCCATCATTCGAGGATGAATGTTCCTAAGTGGGGGAGACTGAAACACCCCAAACTTTGGCCCTTGCAAATTTCTTGAGTCTTAAACCTTTTGTTCATCATACGACTCACACCATAAGTTATATGGTGTGGTGATGGGTCTAGGGACCCTAGTCGTATATTGGTCAGTGTGTTGTTGGCTAAGTTCTGTCCTAGATATGAGAGGCACCATACGAGTCATATGGTCTTGGGATGAAAAGGTAGGGTCCAATCGTATACTGTCCAGTGTTTAGCCCTTGATAATTCTGCCTTGGATACGACTTGATGGTACTAGTCGTATGGTATGGTGACGATTTGGGCAAGGGAGTCGTATGTTGGACAGAATATTGTGTCCAACTTTTTGTTCTTGTAACGACTTGAAAGTACCACTCGTATGTTGTGGTGACGAGTTGGAGGGTTAACTAGTACCCACCTGCGAGTTTTCTACAACTTTTAAACTGAGGGTATTTTGACATTTCCCACCCCAAGCCCTTAAGCCCCCGCGTCTTATAATACTTATTGGGCATTCATTCTACACTTTAAAAGATTAACACTCTCTAAACTCTCTTAAAAAACCCTCAAGAAGATTGGGCTAGGGTTTCTTCAAGGTGGTCATCTAGAGGCTTAAAGATCAAATTCTTTCCGTGAATCTTTGTAACTCAGGCATATGACTCTTCCTTTATTGTAAGTTACAAAAATCATGTATTTTAAATATTGTTCATGGATCATTGATGGTGGTTTTGAAAACCATTGTTTAGGGTTTGAATGCATAATATTGAGTATTATTTTCTCATGGTTTAAATTATGATTATACATGTTTTGATAATAGTTTTGCACATGTGGGTGCTTGGGAATTGTGATTTAAACTAAGGGGTCATGGCTAACCCTAACTTGATGGTTTTTGGCCGAATAATAGTTTGATAATGGTATGACCTCAATCTATTTGTGAAAATGTCAATGAGAATGATCTTGTCACATGTTGAATTATGTTTTGAACTAAGGCATTGGCCTACAAATGTTGATGATTGGTAAATGGTTTCATAAAAGCCTTGTTGGCCATAAATTGATTTGAATTGCTAAATGGGTTTGAGTCCCTAAATGTTAAATTGAATTGATGTCTTTGTTTAGACAATGGATTCGATTCCCAAAGTTGATTGATAATGGTTGTGGCATGTTGTACACTTGCAAGTGGGGTTGGTATGATGATATCAACGGGATGTCTTTGCTAAGTAATTGGAATAATGGTTGTGTATGTGAAATGAATATTTTCATTTAGGCTTTAAAGCGAGATATGTAGTCCGTCCGTGAAAGTGGAGTCCAAAGGACTAACACTGGAAACCACGCTAGCCGATGTGGGTATCTATATGACCGAGAGGTTCGAGTCCTCCGAATGAATAGTTGAATGGGAGGTTCGAGTCCCTCATGTCGCATGCATTGGTGCTTAGGTCACCTTGATTATGCCGGGAGGTTTGAGTACCCTATAAGGCATTTACAATTATGGATATTCTCTGATTCGTGAGGCTACACGCACTGAGGCCCTTCCATGTAGCATAACCGTTATATAACAAGGCACCCACGGGCTAACGGTTATGCTACATAGCCCAGGTTAAGGTTTTGAATATTCATGATAAGCCTTGTCCCCTATCCTGACATGATATATATATATATATAAGTATTTATGTGGTTGTATATGATGGTTTGACTTGGTTTTGAATGATGGCCTTATTTTATTCCTCTATCCCTGAGTTACATGCTAGCTCTCCAACCACTAACCGTCTCTGGACGCTATATCCCCATGCGATGCAGGAACCAAAACTTCTTCTACTTTTCCTGCACAGTGATGGGGTGTTAGAGTGGTTCGTGATTTGACATTGAAGCGGTGAGCTTCTATACTTCAAAAGGCTTCATTTCATGGTCTTTATATTTTATGTTTCAAACTTTGTTTTTGGCTACTGTTGGAGGCATGTCCCGACATTTTATTCACTTCGAATTTATAGAGGCTTTGTTGGATTACTGCGGATTTTGGTATGTTGTTTTGGTGGATTGGGTCGGAGATAAACGGGTGTCTGATTACCGGTGATTGGTTTAGACATTTCATGAATAAATATTAGTCTTAGCTTACCCTATCTTGTTATATGTTCGGAATTCATCCGACACTTGAGGTCGTTGAGCTGACTAGGTTAGGTGAAGGGGGTGATCTCCAATCCACGTGGAACTTGGGATACCCGTCATGGCCAGGACCTGGTTCAGCTCATGACATCTCCCCAGAACCTCCACCTTCACGGTGAGCTACACAACCCCCTTTAAACCCAAATTAAAATCACTTTGCACATAATTCCTACCATTAACCCAAGAGTCACTCATATGGGCATTACCACTTAGTATCGTCATACCAATACGCTTGCAAGCTAAATTAAACATGCCAAATCAATTCACATAATCACATTGACTCCTAAGTTTCATTAAAATCCAAACCATGGCCACTAGGGCCATCCAAATCTATTTTTATATCTATTTACCCATTAATGCAATGCATTGAGTTCAAAAACAAGTTAAATTGTGCAATTTTCCATAATTAAAATCAAATTCACAAAGTGAATTGAGGTTCATGCAATTCCAAGCTAAAAATTCATCCAATTTGGGAAAACCCATGTCCCCCATTCCAACCATTTAAATAATATACCAATTTAGTCCCAAAAACATCAATTTAAAACATGAATAATCAATTCAAAGCATGAGACACGTAATGCAACCAATAATAACCAAAACCTCTCAACCCAATTTCAAAACCCACAATTTAAATCACATGAAAATCTATTCAATTCGTTCCACAATGTAAAATTAAAATTTAGGGAAGATAAACATGCCTGAAACACACAAGAAATTGAAGTCAATTTGATATTTGTAGCCTGGATGGTGAATGCACTATGAAACCCTTGAATGTTCTTGGTTTTTGAGTTTTAAGAGAGAATGGATGATTTTGATCTTTTAAAACTGAAGAAAAAGGCTTATTTTATGTTTAAAATTCCTACAAGGGGTAAAAAGATCGAAAACCCCTCACCTTAAGTGAAAAAGACAAAATTAGCACACTGGCATGGTACGGCATTATCGCGGAGGCTATCCTCCGTTCCATGCCGATATCGCGGAGGTTAACTTCTGTGACACGGCCTTATCACAGCCCCCCCCATAGCCTCGGGGTCCCAAAATGACCCCGAACCTCTTCTGAAAAATCCAAAACTTTCCCCAAACATCCTTTTAACTTCCCTAAACACAATTCAAGTCAAAAATCGATATTACGCACGCTTGGAAGGGAAAAAATAAAAAGATCAAAATTTTACGGGGCCTTACACCATTGAAACCCTTCATGTTGTATGTTCTCTACAAAACTATGTCATTTTTATATCCTTAATAAGCTTCTCAAAGAAAATGTTAGAACTCTATTTTTGCAAGATCCTCAGAAAAATAAAAGAAAATAAAACTTTAACAGTTGAAAGAGAAGACAGTAACAAAAAATAGGTTAAAAAGGTATCAATTGCTGACGAAGAAATTGTTGTAATGGGCTCGAACGCAATTGAAAAAAGTAAAAATCTTTATTAGTGTAATTACATCAATAACTCTATCAATGCCTCTCAGATTAGTCATTCATGATCATAACTACTAAATTTTGAAAAAAAATAGAGGATAAAAAAGGAAAGAATATGATTGGGAAAGGGGAAGGAGTTGGAGAGGTGTGGAGGAAGTAGGTGGGGGTCCTTTTTAAAGATATTAAAGTATTTTATTTATTATTTTGTTATTGTTAGATTTCAATATATTTTAATTAAATTTAATATACATACTCAATTTTAAGAGTGCGTTGTCACACACTCATCGGATTGAGAAAGATATATGCAACATAAGTTTGGTCAATGGTCAAAGGGACATTTGAAACTCCATAGAGTAGAGGGCCTAATTGACAATCCAAGCAAGTATAAGACCCCTAAAATAAAAATTCCGTTGTTGCCGGGATCGAATCCCGGTCATTCCAGTGATAGGGGACAACGACATGTTATTTAGAACCACTTCTATACTCAAATAAAGAGAAAATGCATAAAGTACCCCCTAAAGTTTGATCAAAATTGTAAGTAGACACTTAAAGTTTGCAGGCCCTATTGCTTTCATAAAACTAATTATAACCATAATAAATAACCTTTTTCGATAAACTCCAACTATTAAAAAAGTGTCTAAATCACACACCAATCCTAACTTGCCACGTATTTAAATGTATTTAATTTTTAATTTTCTTTTAAAATTTATTTTTTTATTCATTATTTTCATTAATATTTTTTTTTACTTTTCCTTGTTGCTTTGTTTTTTTCTTTCTCCTTTCCAATTTTCAATTTCACTATACCTACAACACCAATTTGGTACTCACTGTCGACCATCATCCAATAGCTATTATCACCGCAACTTTCACACCACCATATCCATCGTATAATCTCTAAACTATCGCCATATCCACCATATTTATCTATAAGCTACCACCAAATCATCATCATATTAAAATCAGAAAATTAAAACCATCACCAAACTATAATGGAAAAATAAAAAATAACGATTCAATCATTATTCCCTCACTAATGACTTAGTCCCATTACTAAACTCCATAAGAAAAGTGAAAAAAAAAGACATAAAATAATGATGAATCGAAGAGATTTAAGATTCTCAAACTCCATAAGAAAGCTAAAAAAAAAGGCAGAGAGTAATGATGAATCGAAGAGGTTTAAGAAAATTGAGAAGCAAGAACTAAAGGGGAAAGTGACAAGTTCTAGTGAGGTAATTGGGTTTTTCTTCTTGTAGATGATAAAGGAACAAAGAAAAAAATTAAAAATTAAAAATAAAATAGAAGATATTTTTAATGCATAAATACTGAAACGAAATAAAAAAAATTATTTATTTCTTTTCTCTCGCGCTAATTGGAAGGGTAATACATGTTCTAAAGTTGTAATGTCTTTATGGGAAAAAAATGTTATAAGAGCAGTTAAAAAAGGGTAATTAGGGGTGGCAAATGGGCGAGTTGGGCCGAATTTGGGCGGGTCAAAATGGGCTAAAGCAATAAATAGGTCATTGCCCAACCCGCCCAAAATATAGATGGGCTAAATAATGGGTTATAGCCCAATTTGCCCAACTTAACCCATCATTGAACAAGTTACCATTCTAGTAGTAATTTAAGTTGGAATGATATTTTTAATTTTCTTTTTCTTTTTATATTTATATTATTATATTATTATTTTCATGTAAAAATAACATATGAAAACTAAAAAAAATTAATAAAAGCATTTGTATAGATATTTAACACAAAACAATGATAACGAGTAAGATAAGAGAAGTGAAAAAAGAAAAAAATATGATTATTTATAAAATAAATTTTAAGAATTTAATTATTATTTTTTATTGGGTGGGGAAGAGGTAAGGGTTGAGAGTGGGCTAAGATGTGGGTGGGTCTCGGTAGGGAAGTGGGAGGGGGGATTAAATTTTAAGAAAAAATTAATTTTCTTTAGGGGTGGGGGTAGGGGTCGTGTTGAGGGAGCTGGGGGTAAGGACATCGTGTAAAAATTTATTTTTTATTAAGATCTTTTTTTAGGAGGGTCGGGGGTAGGGGTTACTTTGATTTTAATTTATTTTTTTTAAATAAGTTTTTTTATTTTTTGGGGGGAGGGGGGGCTTAGTAGGGGTCGGAGTAGGGAGGTGGGGTCGGGGTAGTGCGATGGTGTGAGAAAAAAATTATTTTCTTAAAAATATAATTTTTTTTAAAAAAAAAATGGGGAGGGAGGGGGCTGGGGTTGGTCAAGCTAGGAGTGAGGGGTAGGGGTAGTGGGATGGTGTAAGAAAAAAAATTATTTTTCTTCATTCAAAAGTTGATTTATTACTACAATTATTTCAATACGAAAAAAGAATATAATTGAAGCAATTAAAAATATGAAAAGTGAAATTATAAATAGTAGGACTAAATATCTTTATGGGTTAAAGTTGGACATCATCATGAGCTCGTTTAGATTGATGATTTATGTTGGGTTCACTTGAGCTAGCCCGAATCAATCCATCTTCAAAATCACTCTAGCCCAACTCATTAAAATATGAACGGACTGGACGACTAAATGGGTTTGGGCTAATTTTGGCACCCTAAGGGCAATTATGCATTTTTGGTAAAATAAAGTACGAGTACGTGAGAAAATGGGTGTGTTTGGTATGAAGGAGAATGTTTTTCATGGAAAATATTTTCCTATAAAATGTTTTCTTAGAAAATAAGTTGATTTCTTATTTGTTTTCTTATGTTTGGTTGGTGAATGAAAAATATTTTGTAGTGTTTGATTGGTGAATGAAATTTTTTTTTTCAAAAAATACATTTTAGTATTTAGCTAAAGGGTAAAAATACATTTTTAAAAAATAATTTTTGATCTTAAAAATTTTTTTTTTTAGGATGTGTTCGATATGAAAGAGGAAAAATATTTTCTAGAAAAATAAGTTGTTTCTTACTTATATTCGTGTGTTCGTTATGCAAATTGGATAAGTATATGCTTTTTAAAAGTATCTGTATATATTTAACAAAAATAATGAGAACAAATATGATAAAAAGGGTGGGATAAGAAAAAGTTAAGAATTTATTTTAAAAATAAATTAAAATCATTATTTTTTTTTGAAGAGGAGGTTGGTAGGTGGAGGTGGGTTGTCAAAATAGGTAGTAAGATCGGTTAAGAAATAATTTTGATTTTTTAAAAAATAATTTTTTTAGAGGGGCTAGTGCGGGGTGGGGGTAAGGGTAAGGGTAGGGGGAGTAAGAATAAGGTAAGAAAAAAAATTTGGAATATTTTTTTTGAATGGGGTTTGGGGTTGGGGTAGGGGAGTGAGGGTGGGGTAAGGAAAAAATTAAAATTTTTCAAAAAATAAATTTTAAATTATTTTCTTTTTGGGGTGGGATGGGGGAGGAAGTTGGTAGGGTGGTCGGGCAGGGGAGATAAGGAAAAATGTTTGAATTTTTTTTCAAAAATAAAATTATAAAGGGGAAGGGAGCATGGTTTTGAATAGCGGGTGAGGTAAGAAAAAAATTTAAAATATTTTTTTAATAGGAGTGGTAGGGGTTAGTGTGGGGTAGGGGTGGAGTGGGGTGGGATAGTGATGGGAATTAAGGGTCGGAGTAAGGATGGATGATTTTGAGAGTTGTGTGAATATTTTAATTTAAAAAGTGAATTTGAAAGAAAACTTTGAAAAATATTTTTATTACTTTTTAAAGTAAGTCATTTTTCTTATATTTGATAAAAATAAGTTAATTTAAAAAATATTTTTTAAAATTTTTAAGCCAGCCAAATATGAAAAAATAAAAAAAAACATTTGTTCTCCTTTGTACCTAACACCAGGAGAAAATCAGAGGAAAGGAGCTAAATAACCATCTGACCACCCATAACGCGAGAGAGAGAGAGAGAGAGCGTCTTCCCTTCATATTTCTTCCAAAATCTCTTTCTGTGTCGACGCTTCATCAAAAGGTACGTTGTTTTTTCTTCTCCTTTTCATTAATTATTTATATAAAAAAAAAAACAAATACAATTGGGCTGGCAAACAATTTGTGAATTTTGAAATTCTGTTGTTTTGTATAGTTCATGACATGGAAAACGCATCTTCCTTGAATTCTGTTGTCCATAATCTACAAATATATGGTCTTGTAATTATTAAATGTGTGGTTGCCATTTATAAAAGAGATGTCGATATATTAAGGTCAATTTTAACCTCGACAGCTAATTTGTAAACAAGTACTCTATTGATTGGTTTTTGGATAGTAGATGGATTGGTCAATTGGAGTCACATGAACATCTTGTACATATTTTTCGACACGGACTTGGTGTTTATTAATGAACTTTTGGCTTTATCAATTCTTTTTGGCAATTTCTGGTTCATGGTGTTTCCGCTGTTTTGTTTTTTTTCTTGTTAGTTTTCCCTGAAGATCAAGACACAATTCATAAATTAGAAATTCTTTTAGCTTGAGATTTACCTAATTGTTTAGCTTGAGATTTACCTAATTGTTTAGCGACTTCACAAACTATCTCAGATGTGGCCATTATATGTTCTATTGAGCAAGTTTTTGAGAACAGAAGAAGATAACACTGAGGAATCAGGAAGGGAACATTTAAGTTTGGTAGAATCCTTGCTCTTGAAACAATCACTGGCTCGAGACAAATTCCATGGCACAGTGTCCGGCTCATACTTTGTCGATGTGAGCCAATTTTCTTTTCACTACTTTATCATTTGTTTCTCGATGAGGTAGAGGTAAGTTCTGAGTTCATTCTATCCTCCCCAGACCCTACGTGTGGGATTACACTGGGATGTTGTTGTATCATTTGTTCGTTTTACTTCATGGGAGTTTTATGATGATCTCAACGTTTGAATCTCGGCCGATACAAGTACATGTTACGAATATTGGTGTCTTGTATAATATACAGGGAATCTTCTTGATATATCCTGAATTTTAGTTTCTATAGTTCTTAAAAATACGCTGTGTTTTTTATGGTAGGTTCCACATATAAACCAACTACATTCGTGGGACTGTGGTCTTGCTTGTGTTCTGATGGTTTTGAGGACTCTTGGAATCAAGGGTTGTAACATGCAAGAACTAGAAGAGCTGTGCTGTACTACGAGGTACTACTTCAAAGTGCTACGAATATTTGATGATACTCCTTTATCTGCCTACCTTTTTTCTCGATTATGGTGTGGGATATAGCCTGTAGTATCTATATTCATTCATGTCGTTGTTTGTCTGGTTTTACTTTATATTTTTTTTCCTTTTGTTGCTTTGAGAATTCCTACATTTTCAGTAAGTGTTGGTCGAAGTTGAAGTATTCAATTATAACATGCTTAGGATTTCCATTTTAGGCGCTACTGTATAAAAATGAGAAAAGGATGTGCCTGATAGGATTTTGTTTTATTTTCAATGTCTTGTCTCAATTGATACAGGAATATGCTATGTAGCGTTTTTTCTTGGATGTTCCTCTACAAGTTTTGGATCTCAGCAGTATTAAATACTCCTAATAATCAGCCAATGCTTTCACACTTTTGTTTAGGTGCCAACTTTAGAGAGTGATAATAAATTAGAAATAAGTGAACTAGATGTATGCAGAATGTGCTGATTTTATTGGTGATACTTCTATTAAATGAGCATAGTACGTTTTATGATATTTTCGGAGGAGAAAAAAAACCATAATTCTCCTGTATCTATGAGCTTAAGAATTGAAGCCTCTGCTGGTTTAAACATCATTCTACGGAAAGAAAATTTTTCTACCCCTGGATATTGTGTCATGTTATCTCCCACATTTACTTGTCATACAGGATTTGCCTAAAGCATGTACATTTGCCACATTGCACCAAAAACTAAGCAAAAAAATATATTTGTGTTTCACATTAATGACTGTACTCTTTCCGACTTCAAATAACATGCATTTCTTTCTGCCCCAAATTGCAGCAGGTGAAAGTTTCTCATTCCAGAGATTGAACTGACAGACAATTCTTAGAAAAATATCCCTTATGTTTCTTAAATAGGAACTATTTAGTGGTATTTTATGCATTCAAAAGTGATATATAATATCGTAGCCTCAAAAAGCGTAGGATACTATTAGTTTTAGTTTTATACTGTAAGTGGATGGTTTCTGCTCACCTGTATTCCCTGCTGCAAATTTTGTTATATTCAAGCATACTAGTTGACTACGAAATTTATTGAAGATCAAGGCTCTGGTATAATTCATCTTATTCTCTGATTATGACCAATATGAAATGCTTTTCATAGATAATCAATGTTGCTTTTATTTGTTGCAGTATTTGGACAGTTGATCTGGCATATTTATTGCAGAAATTTTCTGTCAATTTTTTCTACTTCACAGTAACGTTAGGCGCAAATCCAAGTTTTTCTGTGGAGACATTTTACAAGGTATTGTTCTTTCTCATAAAGATTTGTGGATAAGAGATTTTTCATGCTGTACACTGCTCTCTCACATCTAAATTGAGTTTGAAATTATGCCAGTGACCTAGTAAAATGTAAATTAGGTTGATCCTCCCTAGACACATCATCAATTTAACACTAGATTGTTTTCTAATTAAGATCCAGATATTTTCTTGTATCCTCTACATTGTTAGTTCTCTGTTTGTCAAAAATGTCAAATTGTGTTTTATGTGCTTTTAATGCCCTCAATTGCTAACACTTTTTTAAAATGTCAATGTATGGAATAATGCAACTAATAGACAATATGTTGATGTTTACTCTGTTACAAGTGTAGAATTAAGATCCATGTGATAAAAGAACTACCTTAATCTGATAGAGCTTGCTCTTTCCCATGATTTCATGTTGAATTCATATGTTAATCTTCTAAATTTGTGTCATAAAAATTGCACTTCAATCTCATCTTGCTGTAAGCGCTCTTTTGTATATCTGGTAAATCAGGTCTTTCATGTCCCGTTTACTTTGTAAAACAATGTTCTTTTTTTTTCCTTCTTTTTACTTTACTTTTTGCTTTTTGCATATACAGTGTTATAAGCTGTGTTGATTTGGTACAAAAGCAGGAGTTATAGTAACTAAAAACATGATATATATGAAGCTACTGCGGCTGATGTCAGGAAAGATATGACACCCGCTCATGGTGGAGGCTTGCTCCACGAAATTGGTTCCCTTTTTTCTGCCTTTGAAAGCTCATAATCTTGAGTTTTTGTAGGAACAACTGCCCAATGATCTAGTCCGAGTGGATATGCTATTTCAAAAAGCACGTGATGCTGGTATAAGTATAGAGGTAGCAATTTATTACCAGTCGATAGTCGGTATTTTGCAGGGTTGCTAAGATATAATTGGATTTACTACAAGAGTTTATGAACTAGGAGATTTCAGATTTGGGCTTCCTGTTTGTAACACATAAGGAACTAGTTCTTAATGGTGGAATCAATGATATTACACTTTACTGATTAAAAAAAAATACTTACAAGACTAGGTAGCATTTTAACAGAGTTGGCTTGCAAAGATAAAACTAAGTAGAGATGAGAGAAAAACGCGATCATCTTTTTTTGAAACCAGTTGTTGCTATAAACCAAAGATGAACATTACTGGGCGTAAAGTGCTACATGATTTGATCCTTGTTGGTAAACATGGATTGTGGCCTTAAAAAATATAAGTTCGCTAGAAGGGATAGCTAGTGTCATTTTCTCAAGTCTTAGAGACTTAGCAACCACCCTGTCATAATAGATACTGGGATTTGTTTTGTTCAAAACCTAATTATTCAAATGAATAACTGTGTTCACTTTTGTGGTCTTGGTTTCACTTATTGCTGTCTTCTATATTCTCGCCCCAAAACGGAATAACAAGAAAAAGATTAGGCAAGCATGTTGAAGACCCAAGTAGATGAGTAAATGTGTCATCTCCTAATCCTTGAACTTTTAGATGAAGTATGTCTTGTGGTTCAAATGAAAGCTACAAAGATGAATATGAGAGATTGATATTCTTATTCACGGTCCAGATCAATTTGCAGCTTTACCTAGTCTAGAGTGAAATGGATACCATTCTCCATCTATTTTTGCTTTAGTAAGCAGAGCTGTTACACGCTAGATGCAAGTTGGAGTGGAAGTGCATGATGGTAGCTAACCAATTGATTTCATGCTTCAGGACTTACTCCGATGAGATACAGGTTTAAAATTTTCTAGATCTATTATAGAGAAAAAGACTTGTATCACCTTCTCATTGATTTTGACTTGATCACCTTAATAAGCTTCTTTGACCATAGTGGATATTGGAATGAAACCACACTCGACATGCTTACCTCAGACTTTACTCTTCTAACTTTGGCCTTTTTACCAACCTAAGAAAGGTTAACTGCATAATTCAATTTTGTTGATTGAGGTCACCATCTTACCTGGTGTATACTGATCTTTTCTCTGTTGGATTTATGACAGATAAAGGGGATTATACATTTCTTAGTTCAACGAAATATTTTTCAAATACTGTTTGGTGACTATTCCTAATGAAACGATAGGATTATATATTTCTTAGTTCAACGGAATATTTTTCAAATACCATTTGGTGACTATTACTACTGAAACCATAGGAAAGTTTTGCAGTTTCTTGCCATTTCCTAGTTATATTGATACCTTTTGCTGACTGCTAATTGCTATTTTGGCCAGCTATTAATCTAGGTTGTCAAATGTATTAGTTTACATGTGTTGAATGTTGAGAACTCTGAATTTGACCAGCTCTCACATGCTTTTTTGAAGGAGTGGGATGGGAAGTTTGTGAAAGGGGCTTTATAAAAGCATCAACATGAGAGAAGAGAAGGGAGGATTGCAGGAGAATGTGATGAAGTGAAGTTTAACTGATAAAATTGGCAAAATAGCTAAAACATCGAGTATATTGGCTTGGGGGGTGGAGAGGGGGAGAGATGGTTATTGGACTTGCTTTGGGTAAGAATGAAAATGTTAACCTTTGGAGAAGGAGTTAATCATTTTAGAATTATTATGTAATTTATATTTATAAGTGAAATCATATTTACGAGGAAAATGATGACAGAGAAGGCTTGGTTGATGTATATCAAAGTGACGCTACTTCAAGAAGGCCTTTCACAAGAAGTCAAGCTATAAGGACCTTCAAACATTTCAAGCTTTATGGTTGAAGATGGACTCTTTGGAAGACTACAATATTGATGACTTAAGATATTTAATATACTAAGTGTTACCATTTAAATTAGCTTGTAATTTAAATGAAGGGCAATTTGGTCTTTCTTTACTTCTTTTAACCCTTAATATAAATAGTTAGTTATTAGGGTGAATCACTAGTTTTGTAGATTGGGTATTTGTGCCTCCTATGAGAGCTTGATAACTCTTTGTTGATTTTCAACACTTTTCTAGGATTTGTAAGTAAGGTTACTACCTTCATGAGGATTCTAATAGATTAGGTGCTTTTAGTTTTCAATTGAGTGGTATTTTGGTTGGTTTCACCATTACATTTTTCAATTGTTTGAGTTTAATTGTGTCTTTCTTTAATTTTTATCTTTAATTTCAATCTTGCTTCTATTGTATTGTTTCACATCAAATTGGTATCAAGAGCTTGGACTAGATTTGTTTTCACAAACCTAAATCTTGGGGTTTTGATATTTTCCAATTTTTTTTTTTTTAAATCGAATTTGATTGAATGTTGTTTGATATTATTCCTTGAGTTACATGTTGTTTCCTAGTTGAAAAAAAATCAAAGAATACATTGCTCAAAAAATAAATAAATTGAAAGTCATGTTGAAGAAGAAACTTGAAAATAGGGTTTCTTGATTTGGTGTTTGGTTGAAGAAATTGTTGGTTAGAAGTTGTTGATAGAGTTGTGGGGAAGTTATATCTCAAATTTGAGCTCATTTGCTTGGGTATTGAAGAAGATGAATTTGAGAATTACAAAATAGTTCAAATCTTTCGAACTTGTTTTGTTTTCTCTTATTTTCTTGTTAATTCTAGCTGGTTTACTTTGAGTACTAATTCATACTTAATGTTAAACTAATTTGTGTGCTTTTAATTTATTCATGCAAATTTTTTCGTGCTTTTTTCTTTCATTTCATTGTATGCTTATTTGTTTCCTTGTCCGTTAGTTTTAATTGTCCATTCTTGATTACATAAACTCCACTCCATCCCCAAGAAGTAGTACTACTTGTGAATTATTTGATGGTGTTGACTCTCAACCTTGGGCTATTCAAGAATGGTAACAAGCAAGAGTGAGGTGAGTTCATTTGAGGGTGGCCTTAGAGTGAAACACGAGTGTGAGTGACAAAAATTGGGAAACATAATGTGAGTGAGTGGTGAGGAACTCTTTCTACTAACTTTTATTTATTTTGTAGGTACAATGACTCAATTGAAGGGAGAATCCTCTAGCAAAATAGAAATTTTGCTTAAAAAACTATTGGAAGAAATGAAGAAAATGAAGGTAAAATTGGAAGATGTGGATAGAAGGGTGAGAAATCAAGAAATAGCAAAGCAACCACTTGAGGTTTTCAAACCCATTGGTCATCATGATGAGGGATCAAGTAAGACTACTCTTGATACAACTCCATCCGACATGGTAGTGCAAGATACCCTCTTTCCTAATGCTACTTTACCAAAAGTTTGCAATCAAGCAACACTTTTAAAAGAGGAGGAATCAACGAAGAAATCTTCCACCATAAGCCAATAGAACTCAAATGAGAGTCAAACATAATCTTGAAGAGCATGATTCTTTTAATGGTGATAATCATGATTATGGAGTCAATGATCAAGTTCAACAAGAGAGGTTAGGTGGGAGAGGAAGAAGAAGGGGGAATGAAGGGTGGTACCTAGTTGATGGTAGAGAATACAATAGAAAGAATGATGATGAAGATCGAGGATTCAACAACATCAAGGTTACCCTTCCATTATTCAAAGAAAGTAGTGACCCGAATGAATATCTTGATTGGATTGTGAAACTTGAAAAGCAATATAATCTCAACCATGTGAGTGATTTTAAAAAGATAAATTATGCTATACGTCACCTTGAGGGTTTTGCTTCTATATGGTGGGAGAAAATTGAAAAAAATGCTTTGGTGAATAGCAACTTTGTTGCAAGTTGGAATGACATGAAAAAGCGTATGAGAGAAAGGTATATGGGTCAAGATTATGAGCAAAATGCACTCAAGAAGTATGGCAATCTTCAACCAGAAAGTAAGAGTATGAAATAGTATTATGAGGAGCTAGAGCATACTAGGCTTCGAGCTAATGTCAATGATGAAGAGGTGTAGCTTGTGGCAAGATTTATCTCGGGCTTGAATAAGGAGGTAAGACAACCATTGGAATTGCACCGTCTGTCTACTTTAGATGAAGCTTATCAAATGACACTAAAGGTGGAAGGTAAAGGAAAACAAGTCAAAGGTGCAATCTTCTTCTTCTTCATGGGCTAAAAATAAGGAAGTTTGAAAATCATTTCCCACTTGGGACAAATCCAAAGGTGCAAAGCAAGAATTGAAGTCCAACTTGGACAAAGGAAAATCAAAGGTGGACCACAAGGATGGAGGTAACAAAGCTAAACTTTAAACTTCATTTAAAATAAAGTGTTTTAGATGTCGAGGATATGCTCATAAAACAAATGAGTGTCGTAATAAAAGAACTGTCATTGCATTGAATGATGGTGGTTATCAAATCGAAGAATCTAGAAATGACCACGTGAAGGATGATAGTAGTGATGAGTTTATGGGAGAAGGTGATGGAGAAGAAATTAATGATGATGGAAAACTTGTTCTTGTTGTGAGGAGAAGTATGAGTGCTCTAGCAAGGGAAGATCTTGATTAAAGGGAAAACTTGTTTCATAATTGGCGTAGAGTTCAAGAGCAATTATGTTTCTTCATCATTGATAGTGGAAGTTGTGTCAATGTTGCCAGTGTATCTATGGTAGAACAATTGAAACTTCCAACAAGAAGACATCCAAAACCTTATATATTGCAATGACTCAATGAATATGGCAAACTCAAGGTGCCCAAGAGAGTGTTGATAAAATTCAAGGTTGGAAGTTATCATGATGAAGTGCTTTGTGATGTTGTACCAATGCATGCTTGTCATTTATTGTTGGGAAGGCCATGGGAATATGATGTGGGGGCTAAAAATAATGGATGGTCAAATAAATATGCATTTGTTAAGGATGGTAAAAAGCACATTCTTAACCCACTTTCTCCTTTTCAAGTGAGTGAGGAATATAGAAAAAAGAGTGAGTTGAAAGAAAAACTTGAGGGAGAAAAGAAAGAGAGGAGTAAGGGAGTGAAAAATAATACCTCAAGTGAGGAAAAAGGAGAGGTTGATAGCTCAAGTGAGAATGAGTTATCACAAAAAAAGAGAGGTGAGCAAGAAAAACAAAAAAAATTAAATAAGAGAGAAAATGTGCATGATTTTGCAAAATCAAGAGAGCATGAAAGAGCTAAACATTTAGCATGCTACTCAAGTCATATTTATTAAACCTAAAGGTTATTCTTTGCTTTCTAACAATGAACCAACCTCTTTATCTTTGCCAAGCGTTGTTTCTTCTTTGTTGCAAGATTATGAAGATCTATTTCCGAAAGAAATACCAAGTGGGTTGCCTCTTTTGAGAGGAATAGAGCATGAAATTGACTTTTAGCTGGGTTCTCAAATACCCAACCAAGCGGCTTATAGGAGCAATCCTCAAGATACCAAAGAATTGCAAAGACAAGTGGAAGAACTTATGAATAAAGGTTTGGTGAGAGAGTTTAAGTCCATGTGCGGTGTTCGTAATTCTAGTACCCAAAAAGGATGTGACATGGAGGATGTGTGTAGATTGCCGTGCCATTAATAAAATTCTGGTAAAATATCGACATCCCATTCCTAGACTTGATGATATGCTAGGTGAATTGTGTGCTTCTACCTTATTCTCTAAAATTGATTTGAGAAGCAGATACCATCAAATTCGAATGCAATACGGAGATGAATGGAAAACCCGTTTTCAGAATTAAGTTTGGATTATATGAGTGAAGAGTGATGCCTTTTGGACTAACCAATGCACCACACACTTTTATGCGATTAATGAACCATGTGCTTAAGTCATTTATTAATAATTTTGTTATGGTTTATTTTGATGATATTTTGGTTTATAGCAAGTGTTTGAATGATCATGTGCAATATTTGAGAATGATATTTGATGTGTTAAGAAATGAAAAACTCTATGTGAATTTTAAAAAGTGTTCTTTTTGTGTGGATCGTGTTGGTTTCCTTGGATTTATTGTAAGTTCAAGAGGAGTTGAGGTGGATGATGAAAAGGTAGAGGCTATTAGAAGTTGACCAACTCTTAAGTCCATTAGTGATGTTAGAAGCTTTCATGGGTTGACAAATTTTTGTAGGAAATTTGTGAAAGGTTTCAGTTCTTTAGTTGCTCCTCTAACCGAGGTCATTAAGAAGGATAAGTCTTTCATTTGGGGTAGAAAACAAGAGGAAGCCTTTAGAATCTTGAAAGAGAAACTTAGTTCCACTCCCTTACTTCAACTTCCCAACTTTGAGAAGATGTTTGAAATTGAGTTGTGATGCTAATGAAGTAGGCATTGGTGCGATCTTGATGCAAGAAGCGAAACCCATAGCTTACTTTAGTGAGAAATTAAGAGGAGCTCCATTGCATTATTCTACCTATGACAAAGAACTCTATGCCTTAGTGAGAGCTTTAGCAAATTGGCAACATTATTTGGGCATAAGGAGTTTGTGATTAGAACCGATCATGAGGTTTTGAAGCATGTTAGGGTCCAAAATAAACTTAATAAGAGGCATGCCAAGTGGATAGAGTTCATTGAGTCTTTTCCATATGTGATTAATTATAAGCAAGGTAAAGAGAATATTGTGGCGGATGCTTTATCCAGAAGATATGCATTGATGAATACCTTGACTTCTAGGTTGATTGGTTTTGAGAGTTTGAAGGAGTTATATTCTAATGATGATGATTTTGGAAAAGTCTTTGGAGAGTGTCAAGTGAGCTTGAATAGGTGTGTGCAAGTTGTTAAGGAGAGAAATGAAGTTAGAACTTCTAGATTTGAATTGAAGGAGCACTACTAGTTTAGAAATGGAAAACTTTGTGTGCCTATGTCTTCAGGGAGAGAGTTATTGGTGAAAGAGGCACTCAATGTAGGTTTAATGGGTCATTTTGGAGTTTCAAAAACCTTAGCTATTCCTAGTGAACATTTCTTTTGGCCTAAAATGATAAAAGATGTGGAAAGAATTTGTGCTAGGTGTTTGGATTGTAAGCATGCTAAATCTTGTACCCAACCGCATGGCTTGTATACTCCGTTGCCTATTCCTATCGGTCCTTGGGTAGATATTTCTATGGATTTTGTTGTTGGCCTCCCTAGGACTAAGATTGTTAAGGATAACATCTTTGTTGTTGTGGATAGATTTTCAAAAATGGCTCACTTTATTGCTTGTCATAAAAGTGATGATGCATCTCATATTGCTACTTTATTTGTTCATAATGTGATGAAATTGCATGGTGTTCCCCAAATAATTGTTAGTGATAGAGATTCAAAATTTCTTAGTCATTTTTGGAGGTGTTTGTGGGGAAATTTGGGAACCAAATTGCTATTTTCTATTTCTTGTCATCCTCAAACGGCTGGTCAACCCGAGGTGGTTGATAGAACTTTAGTTAACATGCTTAGAGCTACGATTAAAGAAAAGATAACTTTTTGGGAGGATTAATTGCCATTAATTGAGTTTGCATATGATGGAACTATTCATAGATCTCTTGGTATAACCTTTTTTGAGTGTGTTTATGACTGTAATCTCTTGACTCCATTGGATTTAGCTCCGTTGCCCAAAGATGTTATTGTGAGTGTAGATGCAAAAGCTAAGGCAAAAGCTATGAAGAACATCCATGAGAAGGTAAGATTTCAAATTGAGAAAGCCAACAAAGATGCAACAAAAAGAGCCAACAAAGGACAAAAGAAAGTTACCTTTGTGCCTGGTGATTGGGTATGGATTCACTTTAGAAAAGAGAGATTTCTAAGCAAAAGGAAGAACAAGCTTATACCAAGAGGAGATGGACCTTTTCAAGTGCTTGAGAAGATTGGAGATAATGCTTACAAAGTGGACTTACCAAGTGAGTATTTGATTCATAATATTTTAAATGTTAGTGATTTATCTCCTATTGATGTAGGATTGGCGAATTAGAGGACGAATTCTATCGAATTAGAGGAGAGTGATGTACATCAAAGTGACGCTACTTCAAGAAGGCCTTTCCCAAGAAGTCAAGCTAAGGACCTTCAAGCATTTCAAGCTTTATGGATGAAAATGGACTCTTTGGAAGGCTCCAATATGGATGACTTGAAGATATTTAATTTAATATATTAAGTGTCTACCATTTAAATTAGCTTGTAACTTAAATGAAGGGCAAAAAGTTACCAATTTCAAAAGATTTTTTTTTTAATGAAGGGCAATTTGGTCTTTCCTTACTTCTTTTAATCCTTAATATAAATAGTTAGCTATTAGGGTGAACCACTAGTTTTGAAGATTGGATATTTGTGCCTCCTCTGAGAGCTTGATAACTCTTTGTTGATTTTCAACACTTTCCTAGAATTTGCAAGTAAGGTTACTACCTTCTTGAGGATTCTAATAGATTATGTGCTTTTAGTTCCCAATTGAGTGGTGTTTTGGTTAGTTTCACCATTACATCTTTCAATTGTTTGAATCTGATTGTGCCTATCTTTCTTTAATTTTTATTTTTTAATTTCTATCTTGCTTCTATTTTCTTGTTTCACATCATTGGTAGTGGTTAGTACTTACTACCTTCTTTGTCAAGATGGTTAGGTTAGGATCCTGCATGTGCACTCTGTGGCATAACTCCTGGGACACAAAATCTGACAATTGCATTAAATTGAATGCTAACTTATCAGCTTGTTCTCTAGCCCCACTATCGTGATACTGACATAGGGAGTAGGGGTATGTTTTTTGTATATTTACACCTACATTGGTACGATATGTATACAGAAGCAAGCCTATACATTTTCTTTGTAACGAATTAATATGTGTTGGCAGAAGAATAATCTTTGGCAGGTATAGGGTTAAAGTACCCAGTAAGATGTATAAATTACGTAAAATAGGATACAATAATAAAGGGTTGGCTTGAATTTTTCTCCGCTTAACAGAATCTTTAGAAAATAACCTTAACATAAAAAAAATCCACTGGGCAAAGCTTTTGTTGTCCAAGACAAAAACTAGTTTATGCCCAATGACAACAAAAGTTTTGCCCAACAGATTTTCTTAAGCAGAGGTCATTTCATTAAAAATGTTGTCAAGCGCAGACAAAAGTTCATGACCACCTTTTATGGAGGTCATTCCTGCAAATCACTCCTATAGGATGTGGCCTTCTAGTTGAAGTGATGATGCTAAATCTGGAGCCGTTCATGCGGCCTTCAAGTGGTGCTATTTTGAGATTGTAAGATGAGAAAAGGTAACATGAGATGGTTTAGCCATGCTCTACATAGAACTCCACTTTCACCGGTTTGTAAGTGTTACACTTCGATGATATGAGGTGAAAGGGAACAGGTAGAACCCAAGATCAGATGGAGAGCAGTGTCTCAGAAGACGTACAATTTCTCAGAATTGATGTGGCCATGGAAGTAAAAAATTCCATATAGGTGATCCAACTAGTTTAAATCAATGCTTAAATGTTATGGTTACACTTGCATTAGTCTTATTGTTTGGCATACAATAACTCAGAATAATAACAAAGGATTCATAGAGCTGATACCAACTTGCTTGTTCAAGGTTGAGACATAGATTGATTGACTAATCGATCCTTGTTGTTGGGGCCAGTTTGGGGCAATAGGATGGTGGGGAGCATATCGGACTATTCTTCTTTATTGCAGTGGCAATTCTCGGAAAGCTTTGGCCACATGGTGTGACCTTTTTTAGAATTGGTGTTAACTAATTAGTTTATCTTGTGACTAGCTTTCATCACAGCTTGTGAACTCCCTATTAGAATGGTACTTCTCTACCCTTTTGTTTGGAAGCAACTTGTTTAGTGTCGGCTCTTAACTTTGTAGAATTTTGCAGTGTTTATATTTTCTGTCATTCTACAGGTTCAGGAACTTAATTTGCTCATTATAGCACCTCATTATAGCACTATGTTTTTCATCCTATGATATTATACATAAACATCCTCCTTTTCCAGTGCAGATCAATTAGCAGCGAAGAGATCTCTTTACTGATCTTGTCTGGCAATTTTCTTGCAATTGTTTTAGTTGATCAATACAAATTAAGGTATAGTGTTCATAGTTATTAATTTATAGTGTTCATAGTTATTAATTTATCATTTTTTACCTTTCCTCGTATCTTCCTTCCTCACCATACACAAGGGGGGAGGGAGGGGGGCAGGATGATACAAACCAGCCAACAAACACAAGAAACAAGATGAAAACAACAACACAAAGGAAGCAAACACAAGCCGATTACAAGACAACAAGAACAACACCAACGATTTGCAATAAAGAAAAGGTTAGATAGTGAGACATAAGCTATTACAAGCTTTAGGAACTAAAGTATGTATGAAACGCTAGAACCCCTAAGACCCACAATAACAACACCACTCATACTGATACCAAACGGTCCAAAGAAGACACAAAACAACCACAAGACGTCACAAAACAGTCCACAACAACAAGACACTAAAAACGGCCCAAGAACACAACACAAGAACAAGAAACGAAATGCAATATATTAAAGTAGGGGTGTGCATCGGTCGGTTCGGTTCGGTTTTACGTGTTATTGGTTCGGTTCATCGGTTTTTGTTTTTTAAATATGTAAAACGAATAACCAACCAATAAGATATTTTCTTATCGGTTTCGGTTTATCGGTTTTTGGTCTTTAACGGTTCGGTTTTCGGTTTAACCAATAAGAAAATACTTATAAAATAGAAATAGTAACAACTAACATAAAAAAATGAAATCTTAATTACCGCCAAAACCTACACAATGCATTTTAGTTTACAAGAATCTTCAAACTTGAACTAAATGTTAGTTAGGGAAAAAATTGAATCCTAATTGTTGGAAGCTATAAATGCTTCAAGCTTTTTATTACGATAATAGCCGAACTTTATATTGTGCCTTTGTTGCCCTGAATAGGTTAATACTTTGTGAATCACTGAATTATGAATTAGTAGTGCATATAATCTATATACATACACACACATATATACATACACACACACATACATATATATATATATATAGAGAGAGAGAGAGATATTTAAATATATAACATAAATAGGGATAAAACAATAACTTAGTGTATCCTTATTGGGTTATCGGTTTAACCGATAACCCAATAAGCTAAAGCCGATACCAAACCGTTTACCCAATAAAATGTTTTATAAAACCAATAAAAAATCGTTAATCCGATAACCCAATACCAATAACCCAATAACCCAATAACATTTTTATCGGTTTGGTTTATCGGTCGGTTCAGTTTTTGCACAACCCTATATTAAAGGATGAATAGATTGACAAAGGAGTGTATAGACCCTAAGAACCCTAAGATATATTAAATCTAAGGGGACCCGTACAACCTACACAAACTATATAATCTCCTACGTGGACACAAGATCGGAATCCATACTAGTTTCTTGTCCTAGTTTCGGTTTGCCTCAAAGGAGAGAGGACTTGGTGTTTCAAAAGTCATACAAGACTTAAAAATATCATCTAAAATCTAAGTAATGGAACCCTACATTGTTCTTTATATAGTGTATTACATAATAGAAACTAAAATGACCAAAAGGCCCTTAAGTGTGAGGCGCCTATCAAGTGTAGTGTATGGACGGTTTTGGTGCATCATTAGGTCCTCTTTGGCTAGTCAATTGCACATACCAAGTCTCGGGCCCAACACGTACTCTCATAGGTCCATATCCGTGATTATTCTTGCATCATCCTCTCCATCTTGAGAGGAATTTGTCCACAAATTCACGGCTTAACCTCGTTCAATTGGCCACTTCAAAAGAAACCTACTCAAAACAGTCCACAAAAACACATGAGGAGCTCGAAAGCTTAATAACACAAGTCTCGGCCAACATCTTCATTCTGAACCTCGGATTCCTCTCCATCTTGAGCCTTGTCTTCAATCTCATCCGAAACACATCCCACCTCTTTTCTTGGTGGCGGGTTCCTTGTGGTTCCCTACGTCTTCCCCTCAACTTCCCTTCCATCATATAAGCATCATTGTAGGCTCCATGTCCCTCATGTTCCTTTCCACCATACTCCTCTATATGGACATATCGGTTTTGGGGAAGTGGGGTTTCGGTTGAGAGGATTGTTTTGGTAATGTGGAGTTTCGGTTGTGGAGTTTGGATGAGAGGAAATTGGCTTCCAAGTCCTTCTTGTTGGGCTTGATCAAATTGAGGGGGAAGTGACCTATTTAGGTCTCGGGTTGGAGGGCATTTGGTGGCTTGACTTATGTCTATGTCACTTGGTGGTGGTCTTGAAGGATTGATCGTTTCAGGTAAAGTTTCGGGAGTAGAAACACGAGAGTTCCTTCGACTCTCCACTCGTTCCAACCTCTTAAGTATAGTAGACATATCTGAGCCAATTTTTTTCAAGGCCCGCATTCGCCTTAGCCATTTCTCGGGAAATAGCTTCAAGGTGGGCTAAAATGGCTTCCATTATGGCCAAGAAGTTACCTACAAAACAGAAAACAAGTTAGCTGTACAAAAGGGTGACGTGGCAGCCTTGGAATGGTTGTGGAATTTGAAAAATTTAGTGTTTTTCCAACTTGTGGAAGAGCAAATTCGGTTTTGGAGGGGAAAGACAAGTTTTGGAGCCTTTTCCACATTCAAAATAGGTTGACTTTCTTTGCACCTTTTTGAAGGGTGGTTGGCTCTTTTCTCTTTTGGTTAGTCTTGAAAAGTCCCTTTACTCCCTTTTGGTAACTAGTCTTTTTGAAAGCTTTTTTGTCCCTTACTACTTTGGTATAGTCTTGGAACTTGTTTCAAGACAAACAGGAAGACTACACTCTTCCACTTGGTCTTAAGATCAACACTACTTATTGAAGGTTCCTTGTCACAAGACATGAAGATTGGCCAAGAACTCCAAGAACCTTCAACAAGATTTGAAGACCAAGGTTCAAGTTGAACCTCCCAACAACAACAACACCTCTTTCAAACATAAATCCACAACAACAATACCAACAACACACCTTTAGACTTCAGATTTTCATAACCACAACACACCAAAACTGTTCAAATTTGAACCCACAATGACAACACCATCCACACTTCGGCCCACCCTTTGAATCCGCACAACAACACAAAAAAGGGCCCAACTTGGATCTTGATTCTACTAGTGTTAGTGAAGAAGAAACTAACGCCAACAACACTTAAAACAAACAAGAAACTCCTAGATCTATGTTCAAATGACAAATCTCGGCCAAGACAACAACAAGAACATCAAGTCTCGTCCAAGAACAAACTCAAGAACACTACTCTTTTTATTTTTTATTTTTTTTTCAACCCACAAGCCCAAGATTGATTTTGTTGGAACAAAATCAATGATGGCTTTGATACCAAATAATACCAAACGGTCCAAAGAAGACACAAAACAGCCGCAAGACGTCACAAAACAGTCCACAACAACAAGACACTAAAAACGGCACAAGAACACAACACAGAACAAGAAACAAAATGCAATATATTAAAGGATAAATATATTGACAAATGAGCGTATAGACCCTAAGAACCCTAAGATATATTAAATCTAAGGACTCTTACAACCTTCACAAACTATCACCAATCTCCTACGTAGACACAAGATCGGAATCCACCTCCTAAGCATCAACGTTTCTAATCAAAATACAATCACTAGTGAATCCACACTAGTTTCTTGTCCTAGTTTCGGTTTGCCTCAAGGGAGAGAGGACTTGGTGTTTCAGAAGTCCTACAAGACTTACAAATATCATCTAAAATCTAAGTAATGAAATCCTACATTATTCTTTATAGGGAAAAGGCTCAAATATGCCACTGAACTATTAGAAATGGCTCATTTATGCCATCCGTTAAAAGTTGGGCTCATTCATCCCATCGCCGTTACAAAACCGGTCCATCCATGCCATTACTTTTTAACAGATGGTTTTTAAAAACAGCCTTGCCACGTGGCAACTTATTAAAGGGCCACGCCGTTTTTTATTTTTTTTTAAATTTTTTTTTAAAAAAAAATTAAATTTTTTTTTTGATACATTAAAAAGAATCCACGCAACTTTTTGATCCATTGAAAATTAGTTTGATCTATGCTTTTAAAATTTGATTAATTTTTCATGAATATATTCTTAAAACATTCTCGTTCGATTCGTTTTTTTGTCATTTTTGACATATTAAGATTGTTTTCATATTTTACCTTTAATATTAATTATTTTTTTCTTCATATTAATTTCAAATACAATAGTAAACATCATTTAATAAATATATTATAATAAAATAGCTATTTTAATTGACGGGCGAGTAACTAAAAGGGAACGGAAAGAGTATACACTCCACGCTTTTTATCACTTTTTTTTTTTTAAAAGATTCACGTTAACTAAAGCTTTTGTCATTTTTCAGTTGAAACTGAAGGGATATATAAACATCAAATATTATTATTATATTATTAATAGTTAGCTTCTCATTTTGCCAACTCTACGTATACTATATATGTCGGCATGTTGTCGCCTTCCTATTTTTGCAATGATAAATGATGATGCATAAAGTGTTACGTACAAATGTTGAATGTTGATTAGGGGCGGCTCAACCCTTTAGGAGAAAAGACGGCTATCAAGTGTAGTCCAAGTGTAGTGTATGAACGGTTTCGGTGCATCATTAGGTCCTCTTTGGCTCTTCAATTGCACACACCAAGTCTCGGATCCACATGCACTCTCATAGGTCCATATCCGTGATTATTCTTATATCACTTACGAAGACCTCAAGGGAACCGGAATCCCCAAGCAACCCTCGTTTCTAAACGGGTAACCAACACAATGATTCCACGTTGCCACAATTGAATCCACACTTGTGCAAGTAATTCCACACTTGTATTTCACTCTCAAAGAGATATCTTTCAAAATATCAAAGTTCCTGAAAAATGAACTAAGAAAAGCTATTTAAAGTCTTGTCCTAAACTTATTACATAGTCAAAGACCAAAAGGCCCTTAATGAGGCTTTACACTCCATGGGCGCCTCTTTTCTCCAAGGAAATGACAAAAAGGCCCTTACGGTGGGGCGGCCTTGGAGTGTAATTGGCTCTTGTCCATGCTTCACACTTGTGCTCTCGGTTTAGGCATCAAAGGTAAGCCCTAAGCTTGAGTCGTCTTTATGTGTTGGCCTCCAATGATGTCGTTGAAAGCTATGATGCCCCTTGGACTCGTAGCATCCTTCCTTTCTTAAAAAGGATTCGACCTCGAATCTGAACCTTGCAAAATAGTAGGAGACACAAGCAAACACACTCTCCTCATGACACGAGGGTTAGAGTTAGCACAATCAATCATACCATAGGCATTCCAATCACCAAAACCCGAACACCCTTCCAAAGAAGAAACAACTTGTCTGTCCACATAAGTGTGACAAGAAACAAGAGACGAGTTGTTTATCAAGTGGAATCCATAGACTCTTCTTGGAAGAACAATTAGACTTGCCATCCGAAATAGAAAGACCATACACTCTATGCACATTCAAGTCATCATCATAAGCAAAAAGATAAAAAAGAAATAAGTTAAGGACACCATTCTCATCAAAATTACCCTCAAACATGAGTTCACAATAAGACGAGAAAAGACATTTGAAGCATATTTCATCTTTTCTCTCCAAGCAACATCCCTCAAGAAGTACATTTACTAATGGAATCATGCTATTAGAGTAATTAGAGAATCCATGAGAAACCGAAATACTCCAAGCCAAAGGGTATACCCAAGAAGTTAGGTGACTTTTTTTCATGGCACTTAGCATGCTCCTAAGAGTCCTCCCTATTAGTTCAACTTGTCCAACCACATAAGTGTGACAAGGATTAGGAAACCAAAGTCGTACATGAAGTACACACCAAGGACTCTTCTTAAGGCAAATAATAGATTGTAAGGCCTGCCACACCCTTTTTTTACCAAAAAGATTAATTTTAAGGTCGAAAGGGTTTTTATTATTTAAATGACAAAAATGAAGATTTGTTTCGAAAAAAAAAAGATTCATTTCACAATTAAATTCAGAGTCGCCACTTGGCATAATCCGGTGCACCAAATCACCTTTGGAAAATCCTTTTCGAAACGATTTGACTCTTTAAAACTGGTTTGCGAATAGAGATTCCAGCTAAGGAATTCTGTTGACCGAGGGGAAGGTATTAGGCACCCCTCGATCCCGTGGTTCGACCATGGTCGCTTGGTGGAGTGTATCGGGTAATTTGAGATTACGAATGTATAAACCACACAAAAACACATAAAACAATCAATCAAATACAACAAAACAAAACAAATCCAAAATATAGTGTCCAGTCCAATTATACAGTCCAAAAATAGAAAAATGCGAAAATATAAATCCTATTCTAAGATAATCCTAAAACTATGCTCCAATGCCTTACCCAATGCCTCGGGCCTTGATCACGAACATCCTTCGCGTACAAAATTCTTTGGGGCATTCCTCGATGAGGAAATACAAATAACCTCGGGGCATTCCCCGGCTAAATGAATACACTTTTAAATACAATAAACAAAACATTCAACCAATATTCCAAACATCCCAACAATCCACCAATTCTAAATTCGCCTACCCGGGCCTACTGTTTGCCTACTTATTTCGATTTATCATGATTCTAATGCATTTAACATAATCAATGAATCAAAATTAAATCAAATCACTTTATCATTCTTTCAATTCCCGCCCCCCAAAATTCCTTTCAACCAACACGATTAATCAGATTTCATACAAAGTCAACAACAAATCACGACAAACGAAATTGTTTAACCACCTTATCAAACACATCAACCACACGAATCATAACACACCATCACATTAAAATAAAAATAGGAAGAAATAGAGTAGAAAAATTGGACCTCAATTTTATTTCAAAGGGATATCCCTTCCGAATAGAACCGCGTTCAAAGTCTCGAACCGAACCTCAACAACGAACAAAACCAATCTCGATGTACCCTTTTTGTTCTTTTTTCGACAGCCCAAACCGAAATCGAGAAAAGACGAGATACCCATACCCGAATCCGCAGTTCCCGTCACTGCTCCGTTCGTTTTTCGACAAATCTCGCCGGAATCGGGACTGGTTGGGCCGATTTTGATGGCTCACCAGTGGGTTTTGATGCTTTTCGGTGATGGTCGCCGGAATTGGCACTGGGGGTCGGATTCGGTGGTTTCCCAGCGGTTTCCGATGGGTTTCCGTTGGGTGTTCGCCGGAAAAGGGATGGGGTCGGGTTTTTGGTGATTTACCGGTGAAAACCGTGCCGGCAACGTCTATATTTTTCGATTCCGATCACCCCTCTCCCGTGATTTCCCCTCTCTGTCACAGTGTGTGTGTACGCGTGTTTTCCCCCAATTTCTCACTGTTTCTCCTCTTCGATTTCACTTTCTCTCTCAATTGGTTGTGTATTTGTTTGTGTGAGTGGTGTGCGTATATGGTGTCTTCTCTGTGGTGTGTGCTGGTGGAGAAGAAAAGAAAATGGCGTGTATTTGTATTGATATATTGTATTGTGAGTGTGTGGAGTATGGCCCCCGTGTGTGTTCTTGTGTATGTTATATTATTGTTGTTTTTGGTCTATGGTGAGGATGAGTGTTAGGTGGGTGTGTAAGAAAGTGGGTAGTAGGATTAGGTGGGGGGTAGGAGTAAGGTAGAGGGTAGGGGGTAGGGGGTAGGGTAGGGAGATGTAAAATGAGTAAAAATTAATTTTTGGACGGACAAAATTACGTGTCTACAAGGCCCACACAATTCAAGCACCAAAGACAACACCATAAAGGAATCATGAAGACGCTAATACTCTCACAGTGTGACATGATTTCAATCAATTTCAAGGGTCTATTAAATATAAGGAAAATATCATCATGTCTCCAAGGATCACTAGGAATAAGAGGGGGTAGGTACATACCTTGGAAGCAACACCTTGAATTTGTTCTCTTGTCCTCCATAGGTGCTTTACAAGGACCTTTCCTCCCATGCATTAACTTGGACCAATAGGTTTGATCCTTTTGCCTCTTTGTAGGAATTCCTTTGGTAGGGAACTCCTTCCTTCGATCTATGGGGTGATATGCTTCACTCCTTGGCACAAAGTACCCATCGGCCCATAGGAGTTTGGTTAGGTTCCTCCTCTGAGTCAAGTCTTCATCAACCTTGGAATCCTTGAATAAGAACTTATCTAGGCCTTCAAACTTACGCTCATGAGAGGTCCGCTTTGAGCCCTCCTTTGGAAGCATTAGCTTATGAACCTGCACGAGAGAAGTATGGGTACTAGGAAAAATGCTAGTTCCATGGTTAGTATGTAACAAGGGCTTAGGCTTGACAAGTTCCACAACTTGGTGTTCCTTGTCACCCTCATTCGGTTCAACCCTTGGCTCAACAATCTCACACAACCCTCCTTTTTGAGCCAAGTTGTTCTCCCCAATCTTAGCTCCCTCTTCCCTTACGGCCTCAACTTGATTAGGAAAGCTTGGGTGCTCTACCAAGTTATCCAGCTTCTTGCAAAGAGAACTTTCCATCCCTTCCATTCTCTTCATTTGTCCACTAACACTCATTATGGCAACCATCAAATCGTTCATGGTCACCTTTCCCAATGCCATAGTACCTAGCCAAAGAAATACTAAGCAAAAACAAAAAAACAGCAAACAAGTTAGTAAATCAACCTCACAAGCTCTCAAACTCACACCTTTGAAATGTCACTCAATAGGCGTCGCAATTTTTGGTATCTCGTTTATACTCCAATGAGTTTACTTGGTACCAAATGTGACTTGAGATCGGAATAGATTCTTGTTTGAAACGACTCAAAGAAAATATGTACGAACTTGAACCAAGAACTACAATGAATCACAAAAAGATAAAAGCACACAACGAAAGGTAACACGAAAGAAATGAACTCAAACAACTAACTCACAACTAAGTAGAAGATTACTAGTTACTAATTAGCACTAGAATCAAGAAATGAAACTAAAGAAACAAGAAAAGAAACTTAGAAATCCAAAATTTTGAGCCTAAAATGGTGAGTTGTACGGAATTGGTGACGTGGTAGCCTCTTATTGGACGTGCAATGTTGTGAAAATCTGAAATTGTTTTTCTTTTCTTCAATTTGGATTAGTCAATTTCAATTTGGAAGAGAGGAGTTTCGGTTTTGGGAGGGAAACAACAAGATTTGGAGCCTTTTCAAATTCAAAAGGGCTTTGACTTTCCTTGCACCTTTTTGGCAAAATACCTTTTTGAAAGCTTTTTGGCTTTTTCTTTTATTTGTTAGTCTTGGAAAGTGCCCTTTCTCCCTTTTGGTAACAAGACTTTTTGAAAGTCTTTTTCTTCAACAAGGTATGAAGATGGTGAAGAACACCAAGAACACAACTTTTGAAACTTGGAGTTCTAAGGTTCACGTTTGGCCCTCCAACATCAACAACATATATTCAACCTGAAATCTTCAACAACAAACATCAACTACACCTTTTCAAGCCACCAATCTTCAACAACAACATCAATAAAACACATTTTCAAGCTCAAGAATTTAGATCTAGACTCAAATAGTGTTAGTGAAGAAGAACCTAACACTAGAAACAATTAAAACACACAAAAGACCCCTGGATCTAAGTTCAAACTTTCGGCCAAGACACTACACAAGACAACTATAGTTTCGGCCAAGACACAACACAAGAACAACTATTTTTGTGAGATTTTCGGATTTTCTAGGCAACAATCCCGAGTGATTTTGTTGGAACAAAATCAAGCTTGCTCTGATACCAAATTATACAAACCAGCCAACAAACACAAGAAATAAGATGAAAACAACAACACAAAGGAAGCAAACACAAGCCGATTACAAGACAACAAGAACAACACCAACGATTTGCAATAAAGAAAAGGATGGATAGTGAGACATAAGCTATTACAAGCTTTAGGAACTAAAGTGTGTATCAAACACTAGAACCCCTAAGACCCACAATACTAACACCACACTCTTACGAAGACCTCAAGGGAACCGGAATCCCCAAGCAACCCTCGTTTCTAAATGGGTAACCAACACAACGATTCCACGTTGCCACAAGTGAATCCACACTTGCACAAATAATTCCACACTTGTATTACACTCTCAAAGAGATGTCTTTCAAAATATCAAAGTTCCTGAAAAATGAACTAAGAAAAACTATTCAAAGTCTTGTCCTAAACATATTACTCCCTCCGTTCCAAATTATGTGTCGCCATTTGACCGGACATGATATTTAAGAAATAAGTATTGACTTTGTTAAAGTTACAAAATTACCTTCTTAAAGAAAGGAGTAATAGTATTTAAAATCAAGTGGGACCACTTTTAATTAAAAAAACAAATAAAAAAAAGAGTAATAGTATTTAAAATCAAGTGGGACCACTAAGGGTAAAATTGTAATTGTTTCTTTAAAAACTTACCAAATAAGGAAAGGCGACATTCTTTTTGGGACGGACCAAAAAGGAAATGGCGACACATAATTTGGGACGGGGGAGTACATAGTAAAAGACCAAAAGGCCCTTAATGAGGTTTTACACTCCATGGGCGCCTCTTTGCTTCAAGGAAATGACAAAAAGGCCCTTACGGTGGGGCGGCCTTGGAGTGTAATTGGCTCTTGTCCATGCTTCACACTTGTGCTCTCGGTTTAGGCATCAAAGGTAAGCCCCAAGCTTGAGTCGTCTTTATGTGTTGGCCTCCAATGATGTCGTTGAAAGCTATGATGCCCGTTGGACTCGTATCAGGGAGGGAGGGAGGGGGAGGGGGGGAGGGAGATCTTTTATTTCTACTTTTTTATATGACCTTTTCTGCAGTCATTCTTGGCTGGATGTTTGTGCTTCAGATTTATGCATCGACACCTCAGCCTATACTGGGAGGGAGCGAGGGAAGGAGATATTTTATTTCTACTTTTTTATTTGACCTTTTCTGCAGTCATTCTTGGCTGGATGTTTGTGCTTCAGATTTATGCATCGACACCTCAGTCTATACTGGTGAGAAGTTTCTTCATTTCCTGTTCCTCATATGTGTTGCTACTTTTCAAGTAGAGTGCATTCTATTTAAAAAAAGTGTGGGAGGTCAAAAGATTTACTAGTTATTATGATATTAATTGACAAACAAATAGCTTTAGTGCAAAATGTCCAGATTCCTTTGATCTCCTTTCATTCTCATTTGAATATAATACTAGTTTTACAAGAAAATTAATATTTTTAGGAAGGGTCATATAAACGCTCAATTATGCCATAAATAACATGTCCAGCTACATGCAAATATATTTCTAAATCAGATATGTGAGTTTCTTCAAACCAGGGATGATAATTCTTAAATATTTAGGAAAATTAATGTTGAATGATGAAACAAAATAACCCAGATGGTTGAAATAATTATTGACAACTATTTGAAAGTTCACTAGCAAAACATTGGTTATATCTTAATAAAGATAAAAAATTATCATTCCGTTAGCTGCTCGCTGATATTTTCATGGACGGGGACACTTCTATTTTTTTTTAATTGTCAAAAAAAATAAAATAAAGAAGACTTCTATTTTGTGTAAATTTTACTCTCCTAAGCTTCACTAGCATGGGGAAATGTAGTACATGTTTGTTATCTTTCAACTATTGTTTTGCAGATGAACAGAAACTCCCACCTTTTCTGTTTGTTAAATTGTGTCACTGGATTGTCTTGGCATTCATATGGCATCATTAAATGGCATATAGGTTTAATCAATTAGAAATATAGTTAGGTTGGATAATGAAATGATTGACTACAAAATACATTTCTGATCTGAGTACAGATCTAGTGGACCTCTGTGCTCTGTGTACTTGAGTTATTGCATAATTAATAGAATCCTATTTTCTGAATCATGTTTACACAGGTCATTATATTGTTGTCTGTGGCTATGACACTGATGCAGATGAGTTTGAGATTCGTGATCCTGCCAGTTCAAGGTTTTTCCTAATCACCTTTAGCTGGGTTAACAAAAAATAATCTAGTCTTTTCACCATGAAATTAAAAAGGAACTTACTAAAGGAGCTTTCTGATGGAATATCTTGCCAATACTAATAATGGCTATTTTAACTTTCATGTATTTCCATTTCATGATATTTTTCATCATAGCCGCTGTGCGGAGGTGTGAGAGGTTGACTAGGCTTTAGGAGAGATGGCGGTGACCGAAAAAATATTGGAGGGAAGTGATTAGTCAGGATATGGAGTAGTTACAACTTACTGAGGACATGACCCTAAATAGAAAGGTGTGGAGGACAAGAAGTAGGGTAGAAGGTTAGTTGGAAGAAGTGCGTCCATGCTAGTAGTTAGGAGTGATTTGTTTTGTGATCCGTACCAATAATCATAGTGCTATGCTTGTAGTTTCTTATCAATGGAGTTGTGGTGCTGTTTGTTGTTTTCAGGTAGACCGATTGTAGTATTATTTTGTGGTAGCCTTGTTTAGGTTATTATATGTTGTTTTGTTACTACATGGTGTTTCTTGCTCTTATATTACATCTTTTTTGGACTGTTTTTGTCTTGAGCCGAGGGTATATCAGAAACAACCTCTTTACCTTAGGTCTGAGGTAGTGGTATGGACTGCGTACACTCTTCCCTCCCCAGACACCACTTTGTGGGAATACACTGGGTATGTTGTCGTAAATATTTTTCATCATAAAAATGGACGATGAATAAGTTATTTATAATTTTGTTGTTGTTGGATTTCTCTATTAAGATTCCAATGTTCATGTTACTTTGATTTGAATAGTCTATCTGAACGTGTGTTGCACGTTTGTCCCAAAATATTTAGTATAAAATTAATCTCGTAATGATAATTTTAAAATGTTATACATATTTGAACTTTCTTTAAAAGGTTAACAACTTGAAGTTATATAATTTTTTAAATAAGATAACTTCGAAGAAATCAAATCACAAAAACAACATTACAAACACAATGTAATCCCATAAATAGAGTATGCGGAGACTATAATATACACAAATCTTACTCTTACTTCAAAATCAAATCGCATAAATATCTCAAGCAAATAACTATTTTATTCCAGTTTTTTTTTTAAATAAAAAATTTAGCTATGTACTTACGATAAACTGCAACATAAATTCAACTTTTGAACAATAAAATAGGTCAGTCATGCGGAATCTAACAAAGAAACCTTGATGATGATGGCAATTATAAAAAAGTCTCATAATATATTTAATTGATTTGATTAATTAACCTACATATAAATGATATAAAAAATAAAAATTATTGGGAGGATATAATTCTATATAAATTTAATCCAGGCGAATGATTCCTAAATATTAGGAGTTAATCCTAATAAGTAGGTCCCTTTTGTTTTAACCTTAAACCAATTTGATCATTCTTAGTTTTTAAACCAAAAAAAATGACGTTATCTCAAAAAAAAAAAAAAAAAAAAACTGCTTGTTTTCTTTTTTCCTTTTTGTCATTTAAATCGAAATTAATTAGTATTCTTATTTAAAAAAACTAAATTAAATTGAATTACATTTATCTATGCATTAATTCTCCTTTCCATATATTTTAGGAGTCTTTCTAAAACAAAATATTCATAAGTATATGTTAGGAGTCTATGGTAATTCTTCTAATATCTCTTACCATATATTGTATATGTATCACTCTTTAATTTTTTTCATCCCATATATTTTAGGACACTATATTATAGAATAGATTATAAATGCAATTAAATAATAATTGAAGAAAAAAAGATAATTTTGTCTATTGCGATGTCTTTTAATAGAAGAAAAAAGGTTCAAACAACATTTATAAGACCCTTCACACTTTTAATATCGTATAGATATGGGGTGAGGCAAGTTATTTAGATTATTGTTGTAGAGTATAGAGCACAACTGGTAACATACAGACATGAACAAGACAAAGATATCAAAAGGCATGCACATGCCAAATGAACATGCTTATTATGTTTTGGTGGTCGGATGGCAGTGAACAGAAAAGAGGTCTTCTCCAACAAGGAGGGATAATTCCTAAAACTCAGTGAAAACAAGTCATGAAACATTTCAAGGTTATGTTCTTTTCCCCCTAAAGGTCTGATTCTCATGGAGGTAGTCGAGTATGTCAGAGGATGTTCAAATAAGATTCATTCGGCATTATAAGGACATCCCAAGGAATACGGAGCGGAGCAGTGCAAGGTCCAAGATCACCTTTCACACAGAGGATAGTGATAAATGATATCTTAACTTGGATGGGGAGGTGATACGAGTGCGATCACGTAGATGGACTCATGTGGGTGTGTATTGAAGTTGTCCAAGTGTGTGTGCAAGAGAAGTGTAATTAAGGGCCCAAATACACACCAAAACAGCCCGCTACATACACTAGAAGGGAGGCCCATTCTTGAAGGGCCCTTTTGGTCATTTTAACTTCTAATTCTATTGTAATATATAAGAAACATTTCTAGTTTCATTGGCAGATTTTGTATGTTGTAAGTCGTGTAAGACACAAGGAACATCAAGTCCTCTCTCCTTTGAGGCACCCAAACCCGAAATTGTAACTAGGTACATCAAAAGGGTGGAATCTTTTTTGTTGTTTGCTTTGCTTGGAAACATTGATGCTTGGGAGGTGGAATCCAAACTTGTATCATTGTAAGAGATCGGTTTATTGTTGTGTGTAGTGTTAAGGGTCCAAGATTGTCCATTCTTGGGTTCTTAAGATTATACCTTCATGTGGTCTATCTATCTATCCTTTTACTTTTCTTGTAATTGTGTTTGGCGTTTGTGTTGTAACCTTGTGTTGTTGTTGTTATTGTTAACTCCGAATCTTGTGCCTTTGTGTTTATCTTGTTCTTCACATATTGTTTCTGTTTTGGTGTATAAATACACCATTATATCTTGTATTTTTGTGTTTTTGTTGTTGGCCGAAACTAGTTCCAAAAGGGCTCATGGATTTCTTCTAATTTGTGGACTGTTTTTGAACTGATTTTGGTGTTCCGTTGTTTGTCTGGTATCATTTGGTATCAGAGCGAAGGCTGGTCGTGTTCTCACACTACCAATCTTGGGCTCTCTTAGTTGAAAATTAAAAAAAAAAGCTGAAAACTGAAATTTTCAGAAAATAGCAATCTGTCCACTTGTGAGTTCTTGGCCGAAAATTCTGTCTTGTTGTGTCTTGGCCGAGACTTGTGTCTTGTAAACTTAGATCTAAGAGTCCTTTTTGTGTGTTATATTGTTAGTAGTGTTAACTTCTTCATCCCTAACACTAAAGGAGTCTAAATCTAAGTTTGAGCTTTAAAAGTTGATGTTGTTGTTGTGAATCCAAATTGTGGCTGATTGTTGTTGGGATTGTTGTTGTTGGTTCATGTTTTGAACGTGTATTGTGGGAATTGTGTTGTGGATTTTAAGCTTGAAAAGGTGGTGGTGTTTTTTTTGGAGGGTCCAACTTGAACCTTAGAACTTCAAGACTCAGTTTGTGTTCTTGGTGTTCTTCACCATCTCTATATGTTGTTGAAGAAAAGGTGGTTGTTGATCTTATAAGTTGAAGGAAAAAGGTGAAGAATTGTTAGTCTTGAAAGACCCTCAATCACCAAAGATTTTATCAACCCTTTTCCAACAACTTTCCATGATACAAGGGTCCATGTTTTAAGGAGGAGTACAAGAAAGTCAAAGTCTTGAAACTTGAATTGAAAAAGAGCTCCAAAGACTTTTATTTCCCTCCCTAACCAATTCCAAATTACAATGGGACCAAGACTTAAAATTGAAATATAAAATTGAGAAACCGCAACCAATACATGACTGCCACATCATCATTTTTACTGTTCACGTAACACTTTTGGCTCAAATTTTAGATTTCTTAGTTTTATTTTACTGTTTTTTTAGTTTCGTTTGTTGATTCCATTACTAACTTACAAGCTAGTACTAGATTGTAAGTTAGTTTTGAAACTGTTCTTCGTGTATACGTTCCTTTGTGTGTAAGTTAGTTTTGAAACTGTTCTTCGTGTATACGTTCCTTTGTGTGTCTTATTCTTTTGACTCGTTGTGATACTTGGTCCACCTCTCAATGCCTCACGGAGTACAAGCGAGGTTACGACACTTGTGAGATCAAAGTGTGAAAAATCTGAGAGACAAAACAATAGAGAGGGAGTGTGAGGACCATTCTTGTACAACTAACTTGTTTGTTGTTTTGTAGGTAACTTTTGGCCCTAATGGAAACCATTTTGGCCCTCCTTGATGCTTTGTCCCGAGACCTTGCTAGGGCAAATGTGGGTCTTGAAAACATTCACTCGGATGTGGTAACTATGAGTGAGAGGTTGGATCGAATGGAAAGACAAAGGAACTCTCGTGCTTTTACTCCCGAAACTTTACCTACAAAAGCCAATCCTCCAAGTTCACCACAAAATGCCATAAGCCAAGCTACAAATTACCCACAAAACCGAGAACAAGGTAGACCCCTTCCCCCGTTAGTTGATCAAGTCCAACAAGAAGGACTTGTAAGCCAATTTCCTCCCATCCAAGCTCCACAACCGAAGCTCCACATTACCAAAACAGTCCACTTTACCAAATCAATCCTCTCAATCGAAACTCCGCTTTACCAAAGCCTACACATCCAAGAAGAGGAACATGGTAGAGAGGGACATGAAGGATATGGAGTCTACGACAATGCTTATATAATGGAGGGAGACTTGAGTCAGATAAGATTGAAGCCAAAACTCAAGATGGAGAGGGAACCGAGGTTCAAAATGAAGATGTTAGCCTCGAATTGTGTTTGTGTTGCTCTCGGGTCCATCTTGTTGGTGGACTGTTTTTGGAGTCGTTTTTGATACGTGCCAAGTTTTATTGAACTCTAGGGTTCTTCATGTTTTGCGGACTGTTTTGAGTGATCGCTTATGAAGTGGCCAATTGAACGAGGTGAAACCGTGAATTTGTGGGCAAATTCCTCTCAAGATGGAGAGGATGATACGAGTGCGATCACGTAGATGGACTCATGTGGGTATGTATTAAAGTTGTCCAAGTGTGTGTGCAAGAGAAGTGTAATTAAGGGGTCCAAATACACACCAAAACAGCCCGCTAAATACATTAGAGGGGAGGCCCATTCTTGAAGGGCCCTTTTGGTTATTTTAACTTCTAATTCTATTGTAATATATAAGAAACATTTCTAGGGTTTCATTGACAGATTTTGTATATTGTAAGTCTTGTAAGACACAAGGAACATCAAGTCCTTTCTCCTTTGAGGCACCCAAACCCGAAATTGTAACTAGGTACATCAAAAGGGTGGATTCTCTTTTGTTGTTTGCTTTGCTTGGAAACATTGATGCTTGGGAGGTGGAATCCGAACCTGTATCATTGTAAGAGATCAGTTTATTGTTGTGTGTAGTGTTAAGGGTCCAAGATTGTCCATTCTTGGGTTCTTAAGATTATACCTTCATGTGGTCTATCTATCCTTCCTTTTACTTTTCTTGTAATTGTGTTTGGTGTTTGTGTTGTAACCTTGTGTTCTTGTTGTTATTGTTAACTCCGAATCTTGTTCCTTTGTGTTCATCTTGTTCTTCACATATTGTTTTTGTTTTGGTGTATAAATACACCATTACATCTTGTATTTTTGTGTTTTTGTTGTTGGCCGAAACTAGTTCCAAAAGGGCTCATGGATTTCTTCTAATTTGTGGACTGTTTTTGAACTGATTTTGGTGTTCCGTTGTTTGTCTGGTATCAGGAGGGCCACCAGAGAAATATCTGTTTTCAAAGAGAGAGTATTAAGTGACCGTCTAAGTGGAAGACTCAAACAAGAGATATCCATCCCACATCCAGCTTTGTGACCGTCTAGTCATATAGCACTGGGGGCCAAAAACAAAGCACTGGGGATATGGCATGATGTGATTGATAGATGTGTTAAGTGACCGTCTAAGTGGAAGATTCAACATCTTTCACTTGGAGGCAGAGTGGTCCTAGTAAATATTTTGTTGGATTCTCTTGTAACTTATGTGATGACCCTTTTCCCCCTACCAGTCAAAGGTGGAAAGAAGATTAGACACTCTCAGAAGGGATTCATTTGGCAAGGAAATGAGGAAACCGAAACTATTCTCTTGGTAAACTGGAAGACAGTCAACTCAAGCGAAGCACATTGCGGTTTAAGCATCAGAAATTTGAGACAACACAACAAAAGTCTCTTTCTTAAGTGGCTGTGGAGATATAATAATGAGCTACAGGCTTTATGGAGGAACATAATTGATGTTAAGTATGTAAAAGGCTCTCGATGGTGCACAAATGATAACGGAATCAACCCACAACACGGAAACAAGACACGAAACACAAGACAAGGGCGAGAACAACAAGACACACCTCTTCAGCCACAAATCTAAAACTGAGAATACAACAAGAAAGACAAGATAACAAGGTGTTTCAACAGCAAAGCAACAGCTACACAAGATGAACAAGATGAACGACAACAAGAGATAACAAGAACCAAACGACTATCACTAAACAAGAAACAAACACTACAAACTATTACAAGAAGATACAGATAGGTAGTGAGACATCAACTCCTACAAGAACTAAGAACCTAAGGGGTCGTTTGGTAGAGTGTATTGGAAAACTAATGCTTGCATTAGTTATACACTCTATTGTGTATTGAGGTGTGTATTACTAATACCTCAAAATCCATGGTATTAGCAATTCAATGGATCCAATACATGCATTAACATGATTAAAGACACTATTATCCCTTAAAAAAAATTTCACATCCTTTCCAACAAATATATGAAGGATATTTTTGTAATTTTTTTTTCTAGAAATTCTTTAATTCATGTTATTTTTAATACATCTAACCAAACTCTGCATAAGAAAAGTACAAGCATAACTAATGCAAGTATAGCTAACACAAACATTACTAATACAAGCATTACTAACATACTATATTTTGCATTATTCTTATACACTCTATCAAACGACCCCTAAGTGTATCTCAAACACTAAGACCCTTAACTATTGTAAAAGCAACACCAACACTCTTACAATGACACAAGAGGGCGTGAACCACTCAAGCACCAAGGTTTCGAACCAAGTTTTGCAACACTAGTGATTCCACACTAGTATCACCAGCATTTCAGTTTTGTGGCTTTTCCAAGCCCTACAACTAAGATGTTACACTCTCTCAAAGTGAGAAGAAAGGTGTTCCAAGTTTTGTATTACAATATCATTCAACAACTCAAGAAATAAAGACCTAATACTAGTCTATTTATAGACTTATTACAAAATAAAGTGAAAGGTCCAAAAAGCCCTTAATGAAGGGAGCAAAAGCGGCGCCCTTGGAGTGTATGTAGGGGCGACCTTGGTGTGTCCAAAGCCCTCTTCACACTCAACTTGTACACTCCCTCGGATTAATTCCATGCATGCTCACGTACGTCCATCTTCATGATCATGCCCGTATCAACAAAGGTGAAATCCCCGTATGATGTAAGCAATTGGATCAATCTCTACACTGTGGCCTGGTGTCTTCAGCAATACAGAAATTAAGCGAGGATCTAGTAGGAGGGCTGGCCTTTTGGGATGATAACTAGATAGGACGTGGCCCTCTAGAAGACCAATATCCTCACCTATATCTGCTAGCAACAAATCAACAAGCGACAGTGGAAGAGAGGAGAGAACGCTGGAATCTAAACTTTAGAAGATGGCTAAATGACTGGGAAATGAACAAAGTTGCTGGACTGCTAAATCAACTGGAGCAGGTGAAAGTTTAACAGATTGTGAGGATTCTCTTATATGGAAAGAAAGGCTCAAGCTCCAACATCTTCTCAGTAAAATCAACAACAACATACCCAGTGTATTCCCACAAAATGGGGTCAGGGGAGGGTAAAGTGTACGCAATACCACTACCTCAGATGAAGTAGAGAGACTATTTTCGATAGACCCTCGGCTCAAGACATATCACACTATAACCACCAAAAACATAAAAATAAACAACAAAATGGGATAACACACCGCTAGATGATAAAAGAAATAAGATGTCGACAAAGTAATACTATAAACTATCTATTCGAGATCACAAACATCCTCAGAACACGACGAGCATGAAACTACAGGCATAGATACAAACAACGCACTCCTCCCTATTACTACGGACGGACTCCTACCCACTAACCCTCTACCCTAATTCGCGTCCTCCACACCTTCCTATCAAGGGTCATGTCCTTTGTAAGCTGTAACCGTTCCATGTCATGTTTAATCACCTCCCTCCAATGTTTCTTTGGCCTACCTCTACCCTGCCTAAAACCATCCATAGCCAACCTCTTGCACCTCAGTACTGGAGCATCCGTGCCCCTCCTTATCACATGCCCAAGCCATCGCAACCTCACTTCTCAGTAAAATCAGCTTATAGTATTTTGATGGGTACTTGCCATGAGGATAAGGGATGGCCATGGAAGCAAATTTGGGAAGTAAATGCACCCTCTAAGGTGCAATGCGTTGTATGGTTAGTGGCCAGGAAAGTATATCTAACTCGAGAGAATCTAAAGAGGAGGGGTTACCAGTAGAGTTCCTGATATCACATATATGAAAAAGAAGGTGAAGACAATTCTTGTTTGTTTCTATGTTGTGTTGTCACAGCTCAACTATGACTCATGTTCTTGTGTATGACTGGAATGAATTGGTCTAAGACAGTAGACATCTTGAGATGTTGGAATGGATTAGTTGATGCCTTGATGGTATTAAACAGAAGAAATGGTGGCAACTCAACCCAGCTTGAATTAGGTGGATAGTTTGGAAGGAAAGAAAGTCTAGATGCTTTGAGAATACAAATAAATTCACACAGAGTTAAAACTGAACTGTATATAACTTTTTCTCTTTTGGAGTAAAGGATATCCTGTAAAATAATAGTGAATCTATACTCGAAGTTATAGAATCCCTACAAGTTTTTGTTAGATCAAGGGCATTGAAATACTCTGATTCACTTTTGGATTCTGTATTTTGTTCACTTTACCAACACATTTGTGTTTAATGAAATGTTACCATTATTTAAAAAAGATTAGCTTGGAAACAGTCTCTAGCAGAAATGCAAGGTAATGCTGCGTACGATACACCCTTGTAGTGGGGCCCTTCCCCGGACACCACGCATAGCGGTAGCTTTAGTGCACCGGACTGCCCTTTTTATATTTTATCTATAATAAAATGAAAAAAAAATTCTTTCTTCAAAGTAACCAATTTTTAATTTTTGGATTTTTACGATTATGCTTTAGGTTGTTTGAGAAACCAATTAGTTCATACTTGCATTACGTGGAAATCTTATGCAGGAAATATGGAAGGGTCACCTCAAAGTGTTTAGAAAAGGCCCGCAAATCCTTCGGAACTGATGAGGATCTTCTACTGGTAAATAAAGTTGCTTTTCCAAATTTTCTTGCGACATAAAGAATGAAGGTCCTCTACTTGTTGCCGATTGAGATTTAATCCGAGACTTATTTAATTATTGATGACTATGCAATCAAATTCACTTTAGGTATTTGGTTTGCAAAAGCATGCATTTTCTTAAGGCATTTATTTATTTTTTGATAAGGAAAACAGAGTACAGTAGTAGGGCATTCCAAGAACTGAAGTGGGGGCCTCTCTCACCTGAAAGCATTTATTTGCTTGCAGAAGTGTGATAATCACTCCTTCCTGGTTTGTAACTTTATGGGGCAGACACATTCCTGTGTGGACACTAATTAACTACTTTAGATTTGATCGTTTGATAAAAGACCAAGAAATGTATCAAATATTTCAATAGCTTCAATCAAGTAGGAGCAACAAATGAAATCTCATAACATACTGCGAGCTGCAGATATTGCAATATTCTTAAACCGCTGGATGATAATAATAATAAAGACGTTTATCATTTCTTTTGGTATATGAATATCAATCTTCTCAAGTCGTTCCCTTATCCCCCATAAGGTTGTGAAAGTTTTAATCAAATATGATAATAACATGCTAAAAAAGGAAGTGGTAGAGGTAACTATTCTACAACTTGTTCTTCTTTTCCAATAGTTAAATATATTTTATCCCATTACTGTTCCCTGGTTTTGTTGGAATTTAAATGTTGAAGATATGCCGATGATACTTCTCAAGTTTTTTCATCTCTTGAATGCAGATCCGTGTAGAAAGAGAGGAGACTAAAAGCAGCTATCATGATCATGATGATCACTGTATTATAAGACAGTTACTGCAAAACAAAAAAGAGACTGCCTGATTGCTGATCGATTAGATTTCGTATTTTGTTGTGTGTATTCTTTAAGTTAGGCAATAGTAGCATGAACTTTAGGATTCTCAAAGAGTCCTTATAGTGCGAACTTGTAAGAAAGCCAGAGAATCCTTGATGCATGGAAATGGAAAGACTCCGTGATATGTTTTCATGATTGACATAAACACCTTGTGAATTTGTTCTGGAGAATGTATTCAATAAAATAAATAAGTAAATGAATGGGCACACCGCTTTTTCTTTTTTTCAAGTCTTTTTAGATCGTACCAGCTGTAGATAAAATGTCTTAACTCGTACATCACAAAATTAAACCAAAGACTATTTATTTTTTCCTAATCTTGCGATGCCCCAACACAAGTCCATTGTATTTGATTCATTCTTGGCAGATATCTAGATATATTGTTAGGATTGTCTTTCTTCTACTAATGACCCGTGAGATTTCCACTCGAGCTTCACTGGATAACGGGAAGAAGAAATCTGTCTTTAATATGTATTCAACTAAAATCAGTCTACATAATACTGAGCATTTTTACCAGTTGTGAGTTTCTGTGTCGTACTTCCCAATGGTTAATTGTAATAAGTAGAAGGGATAAGCAATGACATTTTGGAGCATTCCATCTTTCTTTTTGCCCTTGTAAGTCCTAATTTCAACTGCCTGTTTTTTAGCAATGTTACTAGGATAAAACTTTGAGTAGATACTAAGACATGAAATAATACAATGTAAATGTATACACGTTCAGCAATAATGTTCTTGACAAAACAACAGACATAACTCACGCCCTTTTCCGGCACAAGAAGATTCACATTCACTATACAATTAAAAACATGAAAACGTATTACTAAGTATCAAAAGAACATTTTTTCCAACAAAGAAGCTAAAAAAATAGACAGTAGTAGGCACTAGGCATAGTTCCAAACACCCCTATCAAAGCAGCACATTGTTAGTCATTTCAAAGAGTTCAAAAACAAAGTTGGTTAAAGATTACATTTTTAAAAATAATGTAACTCAAAAATATATCTTCATATTCCGTCTAAGAATCCTAAAAAGGAGTATTTGTTGTTTGATTGTGGTTGTAGTGATACTTTCATTTCGATTACTTGTTCAAGTATTAATATATTCATAAATAACTTTCGGAAGAAATTATTCCACACAATCAATGGGAATAAATATTCATCTTTACCCATAATATGATAGTCAATGTAGAACATTTTGTATAACTTCATCTTTAATTTACCTTATTGGTGTCTCGCCCCAATGCTGGGTGAGGCGGACAAGTACCATATGGACACTGCTATATGAATGACTTATGATGAGCAAATGAATCATTGTGAAAATAGACTTTCCAGTAATAAGCTACATATATACAACACCAGCCAACTAGCTAAACCAATACAAATGACAAGTGAAACTATAAACACATATGACACTCTTACAATGTCTACAAAACCTCTACTGGAACCCATGACTGTGCAACTACAAAAACATATATACACTAAAGACTGGCACAACCCCGAATCAACTTGGAGCTCACCACCAACCGCTGAATATCCTATGCTTCCATTAGGGAGGTCTACTAACTGGAGTACCATGCCTACAACACGAAATGTAGTGTCTACTATGAGGGACTGTAATGATCTTCCAAGTTATTTCCTAGATTTGCATTTTTTGGTATTTCGAGCCTTCCCACTGTTGCTATAGGTCATTTACGACTTGTCGAAACTGTCAATTCGGTGATCGGACAATTCGTTTGAATTTTAGGCTAATTTCCATGTTTTGGAGCTTTCGCTGTTTAGAATTTAGTCTCGGACAAAAACTCCTAGTAGATAACCTCGAATGAGAATTCCGACAATGCTAACAACTTCAGAATGTTGATTTTGGGCAAGGTATACCTTTGGTTCGAGTCCTGATGTACCCGGGCTAATTACGACCTATTGGTCGGGAAGTTGAGAAATTAGAAATTTGGGTGTGGAAATCACATTTGGTTGAAATGACCTCGTATGAAAAACCTGATTCTTCCATTGAGTCCGAAACATCGAATTTAGTGTGGTTAAATAGTTTGTTTATGTATATGGGGTTTCGAATGAATCCTGAGGGCTTGGCGGGGACTTGAAAATTCCAAGTCCACTGCTGTCAGCTGGTGTACGGTGATCGGCAACCAAGGGTCACGATCGCGGTATCCTTGGCAGGCAAGATAGTGTGATCACGGAGAGGGGCGGCGATCACGACTCGATGTGAAGTCACCAAGTTAATGCAATCGCACACCTGCTGGTCGCGATAACAATTTCTGATTACCTGGTTTGGGTATATAAAACCCCCTTTTCCATGATTTTAGCTCAATTTTCACCCATTTCTTGAGATCTAAAACCCTAAAAGGGATGCAAAGCTTTGGATTAAGCTTATAGATGATTTGGGGAGCTTGGTTATCTATTATTCCGTGATTCCCCTTCTATTTCATGGTAAGTTTCCTTCAATTTTTTGATAAATTCTTAGAAATCAGGGCTTTGAATTCTTAAACTTTAAGGGTTGATTTGAGACCCGAATTGTGTTTTTTTTGTGCTCAACTTTTGAGGACAACTTCCTTGTCCTTCGAGGGACCTCGTTACGATTTTAATTTTTAAATTCCGTTAGTAGGCCTTGTAGGCCCGTTCTTGACCGAAAATTTGACCCGACCCTTAATATGACAATGTGGGTCTTATTTTACTCCTAATAATGTATAGATTACAATTTTGATAACATAGGGGCATTTTGAGATCTTGGAGTGAAGACATATATTTTATGGATGATTTAAGGATTTGCAGTTCGGCTTCGAGGTAGGCTTCTGTCTACTCTTCTTCACAAGATAATGTGGTTTATAAATTGCATGCGAATGTGAATGCTAAGATTGATTATGGGTAGGACACCATGACTTAGACTTGATTATTGAAGTTTGGGGATTAAATGAGAGATTTGGCCCTTATGAGGAAATAGTTATTATATTTCTAGGATCCTATTGTCTTCTTCATAGATTAAGTAAATTCGTAGAATGGTTATGATATGATGCTAGGTTTGGGATGTGGTTTAAGTGATTGGAAGCGTGTTAGTATGATTAACCTTATTTGGACTAGTTTAGTGATCTTAAAACTGTAATTTAGGTGGAGTTGACTAAATTGATCATGTTTTAGGTGGAATTCCTATCTTAAGATTAATTATGGCTTATGCACCCTCTATGGATTTTGAGGATTAGAAATGGGTTCCTCCGGCCCACCTTAGGCCAAGATTTGTGTTAGCCCTTGTGGACTTATTTACGTATGTTAGGCATAATTGAGACTATTGAGCCTTTAGTATAAGGTTACTTCATGACTTGGTGAATGATGATTGTTTTCCTAGAATTATGATCAATGTCTTGTAGCTACGATATGGCTTTTGGACTTGATTTATGATATGGTCTATTGGCATTCTTAATAATATAGGCATAAACATAGAGATGATTTATAAACTATAGATATGAGATGCCTTATAGATGCGAAATGCCTCATAGTTATGATTTATGGCCTATTGATATACTATACCTCCTAGATATTAGATGCCTTATAGACATGATATGCCTCACAGATATGCTATGGCTTATAGGTATGAGATGGCTTATGAATATGATTATTGACATGGGTTCCAGATATGTAAGTGGTCCTAAGGATGTGATTATGATGTTGTAATTATTTTGGATGCATTATTGGGCCCAAGTCCATCTTATGATATCAGTTGGACATTCGGAAAGTGTTTACCCTTGTAAAGGACGTTGTTGTAGTTTATAGATATATTGATGCTTATGGTTCCATTGTTTGAATATTAGTGATGGCATGCATAAATTCGGTACATTCATGATTATTAAATTGGTTATTGCTACGATTCCAACTAAAATATGATTTTGTTACTGTTTTTCCTAAATAGGGGTTAAAACCCATTTTCACCTTAAAAATAGATTCCTTCATAATAATAATTGCACCGTCTTAATGAATAACCTATGTGTAAAGAGATTAGAAATGATGTTTTAAGGATTTAATTGAGACAGATTTTAGTCTATGATTTTGATACTACTATTTACTCCCTTCTCGAGAGATTCCAGTTCCTTTCTACACTTTTATAATGATTTAGTCGTAAAGTTTACCTCAGGCAATGGATTTATAGATTTACACTCATTTTAGCCACGACTTAAGTCCGTACCCCTATTATATATCTATATACACATCTCTGGACGGAGGAGAAAGATGATATTGATGATGTGAATTTTGAGTGAAACTCGATGATTGATGATGTTGATGATATTGATGATATTGAGGGCATTGATTATATATTTACCGATTTGAGTCTGACTATTAATTATATATTTATCGGTTTGAGTCTGGCTATTGATTATATATTTAACGGTTCAAGTTTGGCTATTGATTATATATTTATTGGTTCGAGTTCATCTATTAATTATATATTTATCTGTTTAATTCCAGCTATTGATTATGATACAGATGATATGAGGTTATACACTGGGTTACTTATGGTGTTTTGGATTGGTTATGATGTCACAGATTGTATCTTGGCATTCACTCTTGCATGCATATTTCCTATCACCAATATGCACCTATATATATCAGCCTTATGGGGGGTTGCATAGGTATGTGTGATGAGTATGGCTTGTAGTATGTTTTTTATTGTTTGAACCTTCTGAGTCTACGACGGTGGGGGTTTGTGAAAGGCTCGGTTAGGTATTGGTTGTCCGAGCTAGCCAGTTTCTCACGTTGATATTTCTATTGTTATTATTATTGTTATGGCTAATTTATGGCAACTTTGTTAATGATTCGATATTGAGACTCGAGGTACAATTCTGGCTTTTTTATCTAACAATTACATTATTATGCATGATTTCCTTATGATTAGATGTATGGATTAGAAACCTTGAGTATACTAGCATAGTTCCTGCCATGATTATGAGGTCTTGAAATGCTAGTTTGATGATTTAGGCTGTACTTTGAGTAATAACCCCATATTAAAGTACTTTACCATACTAAGAGGTGGGGGAAGATTATTAGCTACATTGGAGATTCTAAGCTGCCCCATATTGATGAGAGACCACCTTTATTTACATTTGTAGAAACATATGCATTACATTCTTTTCTATACTCTTCTTTTCTTTATAATCCTTATAAGCGATGTGATACATATGACCAACTGATCAATGGTAAAAGAGGATGACCCATGCTAGGCATTATACCCCTCGGATATGTTCCTCATCAATACATAAATTGAGATCGACCCATGTTAGGATTTTTTTTCACCCCGGGATACCACTCGTAATATTGAGATCGACCCATGCTAGGTGTTATTTCTACCCTTAGAATACCACCCATAAGTCCATGAATTGGGATCAGCCTATGTTAGGCTTTTACCCCTAAGATACCGCTCATAGATAATCATATTTTATTTATATCAGTTCTTAAATCTTTGAGATTATTATTTTAGTAGTCATAATATTATTTAGCTTTGGGGCAATAAACCATAGTAAGAGGCATGTGAATATGGAATTAACGTAGTAATAATGAAATGGACAAATACTGTAATGCCAATATAATACTTAGGAACTTATGGGACACAATCAGTATTTAGACATCTAAAATGGGAGCATACATGCATATCAAGTCATCTAATGCCTCAATAAAGAGGAAAAGACTCTATACAATGATATCATAACTAAATACTTAGTAAATAATATCAAATAAAGGAGGCGCATGAGTATGGGAGGTAGTAAAGCACACACAAATTCAAATTAAGGGAAAGATTGCACTTAGAGTGAGGACATACAAAATTGTATAATAGAATAAGTAAAGATTCTGCCAGCTACAATTAATACCAAGACACATGGAATGATAGACTGAAACACCTTGGGTTTTTACCCTTGAAATTTTTCTGATCTCTAAGCTCACTGTCCTTTTAATGACTCACCATATGAGTCATATAGTGTAGGTACGGGTTAGGTGGCACAAATCGTAAGGTATGTAATGATTGGTGGTTAGGTTTCTGTTGTGGTTATGATTTTGTGAATATGGGTCGTTAGGGGTAGTGACGGTTCGTTTGGTCAGTTTCTTAATCAAATTAGTAACTTAGTGACTTAACTTGGCTTTAAGTATGAGTGGCTCACTAAGTTCTATGAGGATAGGGTATGAGTGGTAAGCTTGAGTCGTATATTATGAAGTATCCAATCCTTTTGGTTTCTGTCTTGGGTATGAGTGGACCATACCAGTCGTATGGTCTCACGAGTAGGGGCTAGGGAGTTGTATAGTGGATAGTGTATGGGTGTCCAACTCACTGTCTTAGTAAATACTCCATGGTACGAGTTGTATATTGTGGTCACGAGTCAAGGGGTCGACTCGTAACCACCTGCGATAATTTTATAATTTTAAGTTGGGGCATTCTGGACATTTCCCTTTTCTAAATCCCTTGATCCCATGAAATAAAACACATTTTATGGCTTTATTAACCTATTATTCTCAATCAAACACTCTTAAAATCTCTCTCAACTCTCTCTTAAGCAAAAGGCTAGGGTTTCTTTAAGATAATTAATTAAGGCTTTCAAGGGTTGTTTTTCTTTGTCTTCCTTGGTGTCTAAGGTATGTTACTCCTCCCTCATTATTATTTTACAAAGTGCATTTTTTTAATGTATGATTTTCATGATATTGTTATTGCTTTGAAATAATGGTTGGGGGTTTTGGATGCTCATAGTTGAATAATGTTTCTTATGGTTTAATAATATCTCTTTCACGCTGTTAATATGATTTTGACATCGTGGAGTACATTTTTATGGTAAGTTGATTTAGGGGTACTTTGGTTTCCCCCAATTTACTTGGTTATGGTTTTGAAACATATGTTCCCTCAACCTGTTTGTTAAAATGCCATTGAGAATAATTTTGTCACATAGTGTGGCTACTCTTGTAATCTTTAGATAGCATAAAAGGTAATGAAACTTAAATTTTTTTGGTTGGTTTCAAATGGTTTGGAAAGGACTTGGTGGCCATGGTTTTGGACTCATTGGATACTTTGGAGTCAACTTGGTTTAACGATTTTGGTATGGTATAAAAAGATAGACTTGTAAAATCTAATTTTGGTATAACGATACCAACGGTTAATGCCCAAATAGAAGTCTCCTTAGTAAATGTTTGGAATGTGCAAATGGTTTTAATATGGGCTTAAAGAGGGTTGAGTATCAAAGCCATAGAAGGTAGGGGTCCCGGGGGACCTACACTGGAAACTCATATTTATCGGTGTGAAGGTGGTCTTGGTGACCATGTGCATGATATCACACTTTATATTTTGGGAGATGTACTAGTCATCTCAGGTTCTTTTCTCTGGTCATGCAGCTAACACACACTGGGGCCCTTTCAGCAGGGGGAGATGAACCCATATAACTCGTGGGTGGTTTTAGAATGGTCAAGCTACTCATCCCAGGTTAAGTTTTAAATAAATTCTAAACTCGGTTCCCTATCCCAGCATGATATATATGTATATGAGTGACTGCATATGGTTATTTGACTTGGTTTTAAATAATGGTATTAGTTTATTTTTATCCCTGAGTATATGCTAGCGTTTACTTTTCTAACCGTCTTCGGGCGATATATCCCCACGTGATATAGGAACCGGCCATACTACCATTCCTACTACTCAGTGACTTGGATTCGGAGACATCTTGAGTCAGATTGAAGTGGTGAGCTTCCATACTCTGGAAGACTTTATTTCATGCTATGGTCTTCTTTTCATTATTTTTGTTTCTTGGATTTTGTTTTTTTTCTATGGACGGGGGCGTGTACCGACTAGATGTTATTTGATTCTAGTTAGAGGCTTTGTCAGACAACTATGGGCATGAGCGGTATTGGTATTGGTGTTAGCCTTGGTATTGGTATTGGCATTGGGGTTGGTACCGGTCGAATATTTGAGTGAGGTTGTTGGATTATGATTATAAACTTTATTTAATGTCTTGAAATTATTATTGATTCAACTTGTTATATGTTTGGAATTCATCCGACATAGGGTGCAGGGTGGTAATGGTTGGGTATTGGGGTTGGTCTTTGGTCCTGGTTGGACTTGAGATGCCTGACACGACTAAGCCCTAGTTTGGGTCATGTCAGATTGGTATCAGATCCCTAGGTTCATGGTTAATTGGGTGTTCGACAAAGCCGTGTCGAGTAGAGTCTCTTTTAAGAGTGTGTAGTACACCACATTCATAAGGAAGAGGCTACAAGGCACTTAGAAATATTTCTCTTTCTTGTGTTCTATTTTCAAGATATAAATTCTAAGGTCCTAAAATTTTCTCTAATACCCATTTGTTTGCTTTTCAGATCAGGCCACCCAGACGATCTTAAGTTTACGGAAACTCTTTTGTCCCACCTGAGTATAATATTGATGGGACCCATTTTACTTATGGGTCCAGACCTGATCTAGGGGTCTAGTTCCTGATTACCCTTCTGGAGTTCCACCAGTTTTCTCCAGCCCTTCTCGATCTCCCCAGGCTGATGTGTTGAATGATGAGTTTCGTCAATCTATTCATATGTTGGAATAGTTGGTAGCTTCTTAGGCCGAGCGTGGTGCTTCTGTTACTCCATCTTTTAAGGCCACAAGGGTTGGCCAGTTCATGAAGTTAATAATCATGTGTTCGCTGGTGTTATGGTTGAGGAGGATCCTCAAGCTTTTGTTGATGAGATAGAAAAGATCTTTCATATTATACATGCTACTAATGTGGAGGGGGTAGAGTTTGCTTCCTACCAACTAAAGGATGTAGCATACCAATAGTATGAGGAATGGGAACAAACTAGGAGGTGACGATGCTGAGTCAACCCTTTGGGATGATTTCTCTAGTGCTTTTCTGGATTGTTTTTTTCCTTAAGTGTTGAGGGAATCCAAGGAGGAAGAGTTTGTTAACTTGAAGAAAGGAAAGATGTTATTCAAAGAGTATGCCTTGAAGTTTCACCAGTTAGCTCGGCATGCTCTGGGTTAGTTTCTAGTATGAGGGATAAAATGAGGAAATTCGCTTCTAGATTGTCCTGAAACTTGATTTTAGAGAGTAAGACTGCATTGTTGAACAAGGACATTGACATTTCAAGTTTGGTTATGCACATGTAATAGGTGGAGAAAGAGAAGAAAAGACAGGCTGAGATTGGGGAAAGGCAATATAAGAAGTTTAGGTTTTCTGATCAGGGTGGTAGTCAACAGCAGAGTGGAATGGATGGTGGAAAGTGGTCCAAGAAAAGGTGGGTAACTCTAGGTCTTACTCGACGACTAGTGCTCCCTACTCAAAGCCGTAAGACGATAGGCATTATCATGGTAGCGATAATTTTAGGGCACAGGATGCCCAATCTCAGGTTAGTGGGGCTCAGTCAGCTTTATCATATCCTTCCTGTAGATTTTGTGGCCAATTGCATCAGGGTTACTATAATGAAGGAAAGAACAAGTGCTTCAATTGCGGTCAGCTAGGGCACATGATTAGAAGCTGTCCTGTTGGTAAGGTTGCTTCTGGGGAAAATAAGATTCTTGTTACCTTTTCATCAGCTCTGGTACCAAAGGGTGTACTATTTAGTTCTGACACTGGTCGGAATTATCTTTATGCTCTCACTACCCGCTAGGAGTTCAAGACATCACCTGATGTCATTGCAGGTATGTTGAAATTCTCTTCCCGTGATGTGTGCTATTTACTTAATTTGAGGTCTACTCTCTCTTATGTGACCCCATTTATGGTTGTACATTTTGGTTTCGGTCCCGAGTATATTTTATACCCTTTTTCTATTTCTACCCCGGTGGGTATCTCTGTGGTGGCTAGAAGAGTCTATAGAGGTTGTGTGGTATTTGTGGATGGTTAGGAGATTTTGGTGGATCTAGTTGAATTAGACACAGTTGATTTCGATGTCATCTTTGGGATGGACTGGTTGCACTCGTGCTATGCTTCTTTAGACTGTTGAACCCATAAGGTTGTCTTTAAATTACCTAATAAGACGGTTATTAAATGGGAGGGTGGTTTACTAGCACCTAAGGGGAAGTTCATGTCGTATCTTAGAGCTCGAATATAAATCTCCAAAAGGTGTCTCCATCATCTAGTCTAGGTTAAAGATTCTAACTCAGAGGGTCCTTCTTTGCACTCTGTCCCGGTGGTGAATGAATTTCCTAATGTCTTCATTGATGACCTTCTTAGTGTTCCTCCTAATAGGGAGATTGATTTTGGGATAGATCTTGTTCTGGACACTCATCCTATTTTTATTCCTCCGTATAGAATAGCCCCAGCTGAGTTAAAGGAGCTTAAGGAACAATTAAAGGATCTTTTATATACGGGTTTCATCCATCCTAGTGTGTCCCCGTGGGGTGCACCGATTTTATTCGCGCATAAGAAGGATGGTTCCCTTCGGATGTGTATTGATTACCAACAGTTGAATAAGGTGACGGTAAATAATAAGTACCCTCTTCCAAGGATAAATGATTTGTTTGATCAGCTCCAGGGTGCTAAGTTTTTCTTCCAGATTGATCTTCGATCCGGGTATCATCAGCTAAAGATTAGGGATGTGGATATCCCTAAGACTGCCTTTTTGAGTTTGTGGTTATGAATTTTGGGTTGACTAATGCCCCGACGATATTCATGGACTTGATGAATAGTGGATCATGCCAATCACCTCCGTATAGTGTTGCAGACGTTGAAAGAGCAATAATTGTATGCCAAATTTTTGAAATGTGAGTTCTGTTGAACACTGGCACTTTTCTAGGTCATGTCATTTCTAGCGAAAGGATTATGATGGATTCACAAAAAGTTACAGTGGTTAAGTGGTGGTCTAGACCCATGACTCCAATCGATATTTATAGATTCTTGTGTTTAGCTGGTTACTAAAGGAGGTTTGTGGAGAGTTTTTCACCTATAGCTACCCCATTAACTAAGTTGACTTAGAAGAAGGGGAAGTTTTTGTTGTCTGATGCTTATGAGGGTAGTTTTGAGAAGCTGAAGGATAAGCTGACTTCGGCTTTGGTATTAACCTTACCTGAAGGCACTGACAGTTTTGTAGTCTTTTGTGATGCATCCCATATGGGATTGGGTGCATTTTGATGCAATATGGCAAAGTGATAACTTATGCCTCTAGACAGTTGAAGGTACATGAGAAGAATTATCCGACTCATGAGTTGGAGCTTTTGGCTGTGGTATATTCATTGAAAATCCGTTGTCACTATCTATATGGTGTGCATGTGGATTTCTTTTCCGATCATAATATCCTATATTACATGTTTATTTAGAAAGAACTGAACCTCAGGAAAATGAGATGGCTTGAACAGCTAAAGGATTATGACATGAGTCTTCACTACTATCAAGGTAAAGCTAATGTGGTTGCTAATACTCTTAGAAGGTTATACATGGGAAGTCTAGCTCATGTGGATGAGGGGAAGCGAGAATTAGTGAAAGATGTTCACCCTTTTGCTAACCTTGGGGTTCGCCTCTTAGACTCTGAGGATGGTGATGTGTTTGTTCAGGAGGTGGCAAAGTCATCCCTAGGTGCTGAGGTAAAGAAGAAGCAAGTATTAGATCCTGTCTTGATTAGGATCAAAGGTGATGTAGGTAGGAAGAACGTGATGGCCTTCGATATTAGTGGTGATGGTAACTTGTGGTACCAAGGGAGGCTATGTGTAATACCTCGTGTCTGAAGGCCATTGTGCAACATATGACTCATTCCCTTAAGTAGTACATACAATCTATGAGTTGTATATAGTAAGGTATACTTATAGTAGTGTGGAGTAGTTGAAGTCTGTTATAGATACGAGTTGACCCTAGAATTCGTCAAAGCATGGTACGATTCATATGAAGTGAGGTTGTGAGTTCAATAGTATAGGTTCCCTAAGTTTCTGTCCAAGATACGATTGGTTGTTTCAAGTCATATAAACAAGTAACGAGTCGTAAGTTACCACTCGTATGTTTACTAGTGTGTGCTATCTTTTCCACTGCCAAGCTTACGAGTTACTAGTCCCAACTCGTATCTTCACTATACGATTCGTATATTAAACTCATAAGGACTGGCTGTCAATTTTCTGTAAGTTTAGTTGAGGGGCCTTTTGGTCTTTTTCCTTCTTATAACTTCCAACCCACGACCTACCTATAACCCTAAAGAGGTGTTATTTTCCTCTATCCTTTGATCAATTAACAACATCTTCTCTCCTCCCATCTTCAAGAACAATAAGATTAGGGTTTTCTCAAAAAGTCATCTCTCAAGTCTAAAAGTCAAGTCTTCTTCACAAGTCAAGCAATTCTAGGTATGTGGGGTTTCTGAACAGGGTTAATCTCCCATCCTTGTGCCTAAAAAAGAGTGATTTTAAGATTGAGTTTTCCTGTTATATATTAGGGTCCATCCCTCAAACTCTTATATATTGAATCAAATCCTTATTTTGTGGTTTAAGGCTAAAGATTCTTAAAGGTTTTATGTATTCATGTTTTGAACTTTAAGATTGATATTGTGATTTGAGTTTCATTACTTTGATGTGGATTCAAATGAAAAATTTCTATATGGGTGTTGAGCTTGCTATTTTGTTATAAGTGTTATTAAAGAATGTAAGAGTTTCAAGATTCAAGAAAAACATTAAGTTTTAAGCTTTTAAAGTTCCATTCATATGTAATATAACATGATCCAAGAAAGCTTGATCCTTTGATCTAAAGATAAGACATGAAATCCATAAGTGTTTATCTTGATTATGATTTAAAGTAAAGAGAAGCATAACTGGTTTTCATTCAATAAACCCTTATGCTATTTAAAGGTAGATTTCTTATGTATGAGCATATATATATTTTGGGAGTAGCATTTAGCATCGAGAAGGGAATGCGGATGAGTGTATCCAAAATTCCTAGAAACTATGAGCCACCGTAGGTTAAGCTTTTTCCCAATATGGATAAAGTATAGCGATCACTTAAGTTAAGGTTCTATTTCGATGGAAAGGGTAGAACATCTCTCTCCAACGTGAGTAAAATGTTGGACTCTATGATAGCTCACATGGTTTATGTCGGTTAGAAGAATCTCCCATAAGAAATTTTAAAAGTAAATATTTTAGAAACTAAGTGTTATGGCTTGCTAAGATTATTCATATGATTCATTATCTATTTTTTTTTTTATGATTTCACAGTCTTTGTTTTTACTCAAGTCCAAGGTAAGCCATTTACACTTAGAATGCATTATCTGAAAGTATATATTTATATATATAATTCAGTTCTTGTTTACTTATGCATTCTCTCTCACATACTCAATACATTCTAGAAGTACTGACCCATATATATGTCTATGTGCTACATTGTCTCATAATGTAGGTTTGGGTGCTCATTTCCAGCAGCACGGTTGACTACGGGCATCATCACCTGCATCCTGACTTTTGGTGACTCTAATAGTCCGAGGACCCAGTTTATCAGACTCCTATTCAATGTTGAAAGTTATTTTAGATCTTTGATTTTTGTTTATGTTCGGGTCAGCTGAGGCCTGTCCCAATGGCTCTCTAGTTAGTAGTAGAGGCTTGTAAGACTGTGTATGTTTTAAGTTCAAGAAATTTCTTATGGATTCCAAAGTTAAAGATTTACATTATAATGTGTAATTGTTACCTTCAGTTTCTATGCATGTTACTTCGCTTTTCATGCTAGTTTCAAGATGAATAAATATCATGGGTTAGCTTGGGACTATTCGTAGTCTTAAGCATCGTGTGGCATCCAGGGAATACTTCCGGGGCGTTTCACTTTTGTTTGACTTACCTACTGGTGGGATTGAGTAGGTTCCATTATGACTGGTAAATTGGGTCGTGACACAAACGATCAACTCCACATCTGCTAAAGGGAATAATGCACCAAGGCATACTCAAAAACTTACCAAGGCTGAAAGTAATACTAGTGATAACCAAAACTCTAGCAACTCAGAGAAATGCAACCTTAGCCAAAAACTAGTCAATCCAACACTCGATCTCAACAACAAATACCCATATGAACATAGCAGAATAGAAAGTACTCCACCAAGTCTTATTAGGCTGAAAAATGCTGAAATGAGAATTTTTTGAATCCACCCATGTAAAACAACCTTGACCCAATTAAACCATGAATCACATTGTCGAAGAATAGAGTACAAATCTCATCATCAATGCCAAGGTCAAAATAACTATCAAAAAATGAACTATGAAATAAAAGAATTCCGAATTTGCCAACTTAAGAAGCAGTCAAAGGAAAGATCACCTATCTCCACCTCCTTTAACTCCACAAGAACAAGAACCATATAATGGCAAGAACGTAGTATCCAACCCCACACCAATACCAAGATCAAACTATATCAAGGAGATGAACCTAACAAACTATAAAGGCATGCCCAATATCTCTCAACATTAACATCAAGACCACTATCGGGCGATAAACTAGCATATCAAAAGAATGGGTCCCAAATTGGTGTACCTTGGATACATTCCATAGAGAAGGATAGTAACATAACCTGAACAAGTGCCTTGTAGTGTCGAGATCCTCAGGTTTGATCGGGATCGAAGACCTCTCCAAAACCTAACCATAACCCTATGTCAGATGAATTTCAAACATATAACAAAATAGAATAATCATAAATCAAATACATTATTTAAAGTCTATGAACCTATCCAACCAGTGTCAGCCCAATACCAATACAATGGGATGATCCCAATACCGACATCGCCCATGCCCAAAGTAGTCATACAAAGACTCTATCCGAAATTAAGACAACATCCAGTCAGGACATTCCCCCGACCATAGCCAAAACCAAAGTCTAAGAAATTAACAAAAACATGAGAAGGTATCGATAGCATGAAATGGAGTATTACGGAATATGGAAGCTAACCACTTCAATCCTATAGAAAGCTGCCCTCAAATCCAAGTTCACTGACCCAGAGTAGTAGTATAGCCGGTTCCTTCATCGCGTGGGTCTACATTACCCGAAGACGGGTTAGCGGGTGAATGCTAAAATGTACTGAGGAATAAAGATAAAATAGTGCTAGCATTTAAAACCAAGTAAATAACTAAATGCTTCCATATACATATATATACATATATACCATGTCGGGAAAAGGGAACCGAGTTTAGCATGCATTTAAAGCCATTAACCCGGGTTGTGTTGCTTAACCTTTCTAGATCCACCCACGGGTTATATGAGTTTGGTGTTACCCCCTGAAAAGGCCTTAGTGCGTGTAGCCGCATGAATCAGAGATATCATACGGGTTGGGGATTCCAATGTACCCTTCACCCTCCATGATACATATATACAAGTGTAAACTTAGGGGATTCCAGTGTACCCCACAAGTACATGGTCACCATGACCAACCCTTACATTGGGAAACATGAGTTTCTAGTGTTCGTCCATTAGACTCACACCTTCACGGTTTGCTATCATAACCTGCCATTATTGGATAATTAAAACCTTTTTCACATAACCAAAACACCAATTCCAGAGTTCATTACTAAGGCATTATGAAGTGGTATCGTGATACTGACTACAACTTGCAAGCAATGTCATTAGCCAACACTTAGGGGATTCCCATGTACCCCACAATAGTTCCAATTAAAATAAAGTCATGACCACCAAGGCCTTTCTGAGTCATTTAAAACCATTTAAACAAACTTGGGTTCCATTACCATTCTGTGCAATGCAAGGTTTTCAATACAAATCAAACAATGTGACAAAAAAACATTCTCATTGGCATTTTATCAAACATGTTGAGGGCATATAGTTTTCAAAACCAAAAACAAGGACCAATTAACCATTCCCATGAAATCCACATGTTCAAACCAACATTAAACATGAAAAAACATAAATAAAATATGAGAAAAAATCATCCAACCATTAGTAATCAAAACCCCCAACACAAAGTTCAAAACCAACACAAACCCAAAATCATGCCATGAAAACCATTAAGTAAACCATGCTTTTAGTTTGAACTAACAATGAGGGAGGAGTAACATGCCTTAGATACCAAAAAGGACTTAGAGAAACCACCCTTAAGAGCTTTAATTGATTGCTTTTAAGAAAACTTTAGCTTCCTTTTGAACCAAGAGTTTGAGAGAGATTTAATATGTTTTGAGAGTGTTTGATTTTGTAATAGTAGGTTAATGAAGTCCCAAGAGTGTTTTAAGTCGTGGGGTCAAAATAAGTTAAGAGGAGAAATATACAGAATACCCCCAACTTAAACTATAAAAATTTCTGCAGGTGGGTACGGTTGGGCTCCTCCACTCATACCCACATCACACGAGTGGTACCCTCCACTTGTACCCAAGACAGAAAATTGGATTCCATATTCTTTCCATCATACAACTCCCCTTGTCCAAATCATACCATCACTATACGACAAGTACCCACCTAGTTGTACCCTAAGCAGAATGTCAAGGTTAGATAATGAACAATATATGGTTTGGCACTATACTTCTCATATCATGTACATACAACTCGTATAGAGTTTTGTCGTACCTTGGACAAAAAAATTAACACCACACTGAGTAATATACGACCAAGACCCTTAAATCATACCCTAATCATACCACAAGTAAGCATGAGTTGTATGATCATCAGAAAGCTTAAACTCAAGAAATTTCAAAGGGTCAAAACTCAGGGTGTTTCAATTCTCCCCCACTTGGATCATTCATCCCCAAATGATGGAACAAGACAGTATAAGTACGATTTAAACCCCCAAACATCTCTACTCTTATATTTAAGTTAGATAATAGAAAACCAAGGAATCAATCTTTCCTCTAACAAAGTTTTAAAACAAAGATGTTTTGAAGAACACATACCTTCCGCATGAATTTTCAGAGCAGAAAACAGGAATGGATACTTGGACTTCATGTCCTCTTCAGCTTCCCATGTAGCCTCTTCCACCTTTTGATTTCTCCATATAACCATTACCAAGGCCACATCCTTGGTCCACAATCGGCGAACCTAATGATCTATGATCTCAGCCGAAATCTCTTCTTAAGATAGGGAATTCAAAATACCAATATCCTTTATAGGCACAATTTAAAATGGATCACCAATATACTTCCTCAACATAGAGATATTGAATACCAGGTGAATGAAGCTCTAATTAGAAAGCAATTTCAACTTATATGCAACGTTGATCATATAAGGATCCACATACTGGGGACTGAGCTTCCCCTTCTTCAAAATCGCATCAATCCCTTCATGGGAGACACCTTTAGGAACATCCTATCCCCAACATCAAACTTCAAGTCCCTTTTTTTCATATTTTTATAGGATTTTTTTGTGACTTTAGGCATCCTTAAGCCTATCCCAAATTACCTTCACCTTCTCTATAGCTTGGTAAACCAAATCCAAGCCAAACATATTCGCTTCACCAACCTCAACCATCCAATTGGAGACCTACACCTCCTACCATACAAAGCTTTAAATGGAGCCTTCCCAATACTGGAGTAGTAGCTATTATTATAGGAAAACTCTAAAAGAGGAAAATGCTCAACCTAACTACCACCATAGTCAATCACGCAAGCCCGAAGCATATCCTCCAATGTCTGAATAGTCCTCTCTGCTTGCCTATTCGACTGTGGGTGAAAATCAGTACTCAAACTAACCTTAGTCCTCAAACCTTTCTGAAATGACCGCCAAAATTGAGATGAAAACTGCATCGCATGATCAGAGATGATAAAAATAGGTACCCCATACAACTTCACAATCTCGTGGAGGTACAACCTTGCTTAATCCTCAGCCAAGAAGTTAGTCCTCACTGGCAAAAAGTGAGCCGACTTTGTCATCCTACCCATGATGACCTAAACTGAATCAAATTGATTCCTAGATTGAGGAAGACTGGTAACGAAATCCATGTTAATCACCTCCCACTTCTATTCAGTAAGCTCAATTTCTTGATACAATCCTCCAAGCCTCATGTGCTCAACTTTCACTCATTGACACACGGTGCACTTGGCTACAAAGTTAGATACATCCTGCTTCATATTGTTTTATCAATACATCTCCTTTGAGGTCATGATACATCTTCGTCGAACCGGGATGAACAACATAGCATGGCTCCTATGCCTCAGCCAAGATCCTCTCATTTAAAATATCTACATCATAACACATAACCTCCTTTGGTACTGCAAATTACAATCACCACTAATATCGAGGGCCATTACATTCTTCCCACTTACATCATCCTTGATTCTCATCAAGAAAAGATCTAACATCTGCTTCTCTATAATTTCAACACCAAGAGATAACTGTTCCACTTTCTGCACCAACACACCACCATACTCAGAGTCCAAGAGGCGACCACCAAGGTTAGCCAAATAGTGAATGTCTTTTACCAACTCCCACTTCTACTTATCTATATAAGCTAGACTTTCCATGGATAACCTACTAAGAGCATTAACAACCACGTTATCTTTACCTGGGTGGTAGTGAAGACTCATGTCATAATCCTTGAGAAGCTCAATCCATCTCTGTTGCCTTAGGTTAAGCTCTTTATAAGTAAACACATATTGCAAGATTTTTAAGATAAAAAAAGATATCCACATGCACCTCATATAAATAGTTCCACCAGATTTTCAATGCGAACATCACTACTAACAATTCTAAGTCCTGAGTCAGATAATTCATCTCATGCACCTTCAAATGTATAGAGGCATAAGCTATCACCTTGCCATGCTACATTAGAACGCAACCAAGTCAGACACAATATGTATCACAGTAGACCACAAACCCATCAATGCCTTCAAATAAAGTCAAAACCATAGCTGAAGTTAACTTATCCTTCTACTTCTCGAAACTATCCTCACAAGTATCCGACCATAAGAACTTTACCTTTTTTTGAGTCAACTTAGTCAATGGGGAAACTATCGTAAAAAAAATCTCCATAAACCTCCTATAGTAACTAGCTAAATCCAAGAAGCTCCAAATATCGATTGGAGTTATGGGTCTAGGCCACTTCTTCACCACTGCAACTTTCTAAGGATCCACCATGATCCCCTTACTAGAAAGGATATGACCTAGAAAGGTGACAACGTTTAACCAGAACTCACATTTTTGAAAATTTGGCATATAACTATTGCTTTTTCAGGGTTTGCAAAACAATACGAAGGTGATTCACATGATCCACCTCGCTCTTAGTTTACACCAAGATGTCATCTATAAAAATAATGACAAACAGATCTAGAAACTGGTGGAAAACCCTATTCACCAATCCATGAATTCCGCAGGGGCATTGGTTAACCCGAAAGACATAACTAGAAACTCAAAGTGCCCATACCAGGTACGGAAGGAAGTTTTAGGGATATCCACCTCCCTAATCCTTAACTAATTATACCCGAATAAAAGATTGATTTTGGAGAAAAACTTAGCACCCTACAACTGATCAAACAAGTCATCTATCCTTAGAAGAAGATACTTATTCTTTACCGTCATCTTATTTAACTGTCGATAATCAATACACATCCAAATGAAGCCTTCGTTCTCACACACGAATAACACTGGTGCACCCCACTAGGACATACTTGTAAGGATGAAACCCTTATCTAAAAGATCCTTGAGTTGATCCTTAAGATCCCTCAACTTAGATGAAAACATTCTATATGGGGAAATAGAAATTGGTCGAGTATCTGAAACAAGATCAATCCCAAACTCAATATCCTTATCTGGAGGAACACCAGGAAGGTCATCACGGAAGACCTCAGGAAATTCATTCACTACCAGAACAGAATGCAAGGAAGGACCATACAAGTTAGAGCCTTTAACCCAAACTAGATGATAGATACATCCCTTGGAGATTAATCTCCAAGCCCTAAGATATGATATGAGCTTCCCCTTTGGAGCTGGGGAACCACCCTCCACTCAATAATCGGTTTATTTGGGAAATTAAAGACAACCTTATGGGTCCGATAGTCTAGAAAAGCATAGCACGAGTGCAACCAATCCATCCCTAATATGACATCAAAATCAACGATGTCTAATTATAGATGATCCTTCAAAGTGTCTTTTTCACCAACAGATACCAAAACCCCCTATAGACCCTTCTAGCAACTACAGAGTCACCTACCGGGGTGGAAATAGAAAAAGTATCTGAAACACACTCCAGACCAAAATCAAAATACACAACCATAAATAGGGTCACATAAGACAGAGTGGACCCCAGATCAAGTAAACAGTATACATCACGGGAAAGAAGTTTCAACATACCAGTCACGATATCAGTCCTCGAACTCATGTCGGGTAGTGAGAGCATAAAGACTATTTCGACCAGTTCCAGAGCTAGTTGGTGAACCCTTTGGTGCGAGAGCTGATGAAGAAGCAACTACAACCTTGTTCGCCCCCGAAGAAACCTTACCAATAGGATAGTTTCTAAGTATATGCCCTGGCTGACCATAGTTAAAACACCTGTCCTTCTCTCATAATAGAAACCCCGATGTAATTTACCAAAAAACTTGTAGAAAGGATATAATGGAGCTGAATAGGCCCTATAAGACTAAGATTAGGTACCTTGTGCCCTGAAGTTATTGTTATCTAGGAAACGCCTATCACCCGACGACTTTGGATAGGGAGCACTAGTTGTCGAGTAAAACCTAGAGTTGCCACTTCTTCTTGGGCCACTTACCACCATCTCTACCACTTTGCTATTGGCCACCACCCTGCTCAGAAAACCTAAACTTCTTGCTCTTTCTCTCCCCTATCTTAACTTTTTTCTTTTTTTCTTTCTCCACCTATTGCATGTACACAACCAAGCTGGAGATATCCATGTCCTTGTTCAATAAGGAAGCCTTACTCTCCAATATAAAGTCTTGGGACAACCATAAAGCAAACCTCCTCATTCTAGTCCTTATGCTAGAAACTAACTCCAGAGCATTCCGAGATAACTGGTGAAACTTCAAGGCATACTCCTTGATAGACTTCTTGCCTAGCTTTAAATTAACAAACTCTTACGCTTTAGCCTCCTTTATCTTTTGAGGAAAGAATCGGTTCAAAAATGCATTAGAAAAATCCTCCCACAGAGCTGACTCATCACCATTACCCTTTGCTTGATCCCATTCCTTGTACCATTGGTATGCTATATACTTCAGCTGGTAGGCAGGAAACTCCACACCCTCCACAATCATGGCATACATAACATGAAAGATCTTTTTCATCTCATCCAGAAAACCCTGAGGATCCTCTTCTATCTTAACACCAACAAAGGTCGAAGGGTTCAGCCTTATGAACTGGACAACCCTTGTGGCCTCAGAAGATGTAGTAACAGATACACCACGCTCAGCCTGAGAAGCTACCAACTGAGCCAACATATGGATAGACTGATAAAACATAACATTTATCACATTAGCCTTAGGAGCTAGGAGAGGATTGGAGGAAACCGGTGGAACTCCAGGTGGACAATAAAGAACTTGACCCCTAGACCGGGTCTGGAACCCATAAGTAGATCATGTCCCATCAACATTAGCCCAAGTTGGGACAGAGGATTTTTCATTAAGTTCAGATCATTGGCCATGATCTGAAAAGCAAGCAAATAGAAATTAGAGAGGACTCTTGGACGTAGACTCTACAGTTTGAAAATAAAACACAAGAAAGAGAAACATTCCTAAATGCCTTGTAGCCTCTTTGTTCTGAGTGTGGCGCGCTACACCCCCTTAAAAGAGAATCTACCCAACACGACTTTGTGGACTCCTTAGTGACCATGAACCTAGGGCTTTGATACCAATCTAACATGATCCAAACCAGGGCCTAGTTGTGTTGGGATCCTCAGGTCTGACCGGGATTAGAGACCGCCCCAAAACCCAACCATAACTGCCCTGCACCTCATGTCGGATGAATTTCGAACATATAACAAGATAGAAAAATTATAAATCAAATACATTATTTAAAGTCTATGAACCTATCCAACCGGTGTCAGCCTAATACCAATACTAATGCCAAGGCTAACACCAATACCGACACCGCCCATGCCCAAAGTGGTCACATAAAGCCTCTATTCAAAATTAAGACAACATTTGGTCAGGACATGCCCCCAACCATAGCCAAAACCAAAGTCTAAGAAATTTAAAAAGTATGAGAAGGTATCCATAACATGAAATAGAATCTTTCGGAGTATGGAAGCTCACTACTTCAATCCGACATAAAGCTATCTCGGAACCCAAGATCACTGAGCAAGAGGAGTAGTATAGCCGGTTCCTACATCACGTGGAGATATGACGCACGAAGACGAGTTTCTGGGTGGATGCTAGCAAGTACTGAGGAATAAGGCTAAAATAGTGTAAATATTTAAAACCAAGTAAATAACCAAACATATCTGCATACATACATATACATATATACCATGCCAGAAAAAAGGAATCGGGTTTAGCATATATTTAAAACCTTTAACCTGGGTAGTGTAGCTTAACCGTCCTAGATCCACCCATGGGCTATATGTGTTCAGTGTTACCCCCTGAATGGGCCCTAGTGCAAGTAGCCGCACAAATTAGAGATATCATAGGGGTCGGGGATTCCCATATACCCTTCGCCCTCTATGATACATATATACAAGTGTAAACTTATGGGATTCACGTGTACCCCGCAAGTATATGGTCACCATGACCAACCCTCACGTCGTCAAACATGAGTTTCTAGTGTCCGTTCATTGAACTCACACCTTCACGGTTCACTATCATAACCCGCCATTATTGCCCAATTAAAACCTTTACCACATAACCAAACTACTAATTCCAGAGTTTATTACCAAGGCATTATGAAGTGGTATCGTCATATCGACTATAACTTGTAAGCAATGTCATTAGCCAACATTTAGAGGATTCCCATGTACCCCACAATAGTTCTAATTAAACCAAATACATGTCCACCAAGGCCTTTCCAAGTCATTTAAAACCATTTAAACCAATTTGGGTTCCATTACCATACTATGCAATGCAAGATTTTCAATAAAAGTCAAACTATGTGACAAAAAAACATTCTCATGGCAATTTATCAAAAATGTTGAGGGCATATAGTTTCCAAAACTAAAACTAAGGACCAATTAACCATTCCCATGCAATCCACAAGTTCAAACTAGTATTATAAAATGAAAAAACATAAATAAAAAATAAGAAAACATCATCCAACCATTAGTAACCAAAACCCGCAACACATATTTCAAAACCAATACAGACCCAAAATCATGTCATAGAAACCATTAAGTGAAACATGGTTTTAGTTTGAACTAACAATGAGGGAGGAGTAACATGCCTTAGATATCAAAGAGTATGGAGAGAAACCACCCTTAAGAGCCTTAATTAATTGCCTTGAAAAAAATCCTATCCTCCTTTTGAACCAAACGCTTGAGAGAGATTTAAGAATATTTTAAGAGTGTTTGATTTGGGAATAGTAGGTTAATAAAGTCCCAAGAGTGTTTTAAGTCATGGGGTCAAAAGAAGTTAAGAGGGGAAATGTCTAGAAAACCCTCAACTTAAACTGTAAGAATTTCTGTAGGTGGGTACGGTTGGGCTCCTCCACTCGTACTCACATCATACGAGTGGTACCATCCACTTGTACCTAAGACAAAAAGTTGGACTCTATATTCTATCTAACATATGACTCTCCTTTCCCAAATCATACCATCAACATACGACAAGTACCTACCTAGTTGTACCCTAAGCAGAATGTCAAGGCTAGACAATGAACAACACATAGTTTGGCACTATACTTCTCGTATCATGTACATATGACTCGTATGGAGTTTCTCGTACCTTAGACAAAAAACAACCAAAACTTTATTGAGTAATATATGGCCAAGACCCCTTAACCATACCCTCATCATGCGACAAGTACGAATGAGTCATATGCTGATCAGAAAGCTCAAACTTAGGAAATTTCTGTGGGTTAAAACTCAGGGTATTTCAAATAGCCAATGCTAAAACCTTAGAAACCAAAAGGTAAGCCCTAGAATCTCAACTCAGAAATGGGATATATAACCAAATTATTGATTCTAAAACCTTAACAAAACTATAGAAGGCCAACCGACCTTCTTTTTTATAACCCACTTAATCACCAGATCTAACCTCACTAACAGAAAAGGAAAGTGACTAAACTCACCTTACTAACAGTGTGAAAACCTTCTAACTTAGCTAGCCTCCTAGGCCAACAAATAAGAATCGCGAGGAAGAAAATTCTAACTAGATAATGCAAGTTTAGTCATCTATTAAGTAAGAATCAATCAATGTAAAAACAATGATAACAATAACAACAACAAAAAACATAGTATAATGATAGGTTGTACCAAATATGAAAATTAAAGACGAGTACCATTCTAAGGCCATAAGAAGTCCAATATGCCACAATAAATGAGACTCAAACCAAAATGCTACCCCCTTAGGGAAATACCAATACTGATCCACTCTGTCAACTACTAAAAAGAATCATCTACTAGGGTAGTCACATAATCATGTACTCTACACCAAGGTACACAACAACCAATAGAAACCTACCAGACACATATCATCGATTAGTATGAAAACCCTAATTCAAATCAAATAGAAGGTAAAGACAGGAAATAAAAGGTCATTTTTTTATAAGGTCTAAAATTACTTATTTGAGATTTCTTACCCTCGACTTACACAAGTGCACCTATCATGGTGAAAATCTAGAGTCATAGGACTAATATTCCAGTAGAAGCATGAATTTAAGCGGGTCCAAATTCAGACTGACAGTTTGAATCACCAACTGAGGTACTAAGTGCACTACCTCTAACTAAAATTGCCACAACACTATGAGATTGATTTGGACAAGCTGAATAACTAATAATCCTGCATTGAGACACTTTTTAGACCAATGATTGATTTATCTGCAGCCATAACAAACCCTTAAAGCCTTAACCTTGTGAGAGACATAGGTTGACCCCAACTGGATAACCAACCGATGCAAGGACACTCCCTACTGAAATAACCATTCTCTCCACAAGCATGACATACCTCAGGAGCACTAGGTTGATACGGAACCTATATGAACTTTGTCTGAATTACTAAATTTCTCTTGAGGCACTCTCTAAACCAATAACCATTCTCGCCATAACCAAAGAAAGATCCTAAAATACTTTAAGGTACTATACCCATCGATCCAAAACGACCGCCATGACCTAAAGATCTATGCCAAATACTCTGCAAGCTCTGTTGCAAACTCTATGTGGTATGACCACCATGACTAATCTAAGAGCCACCTATAAACTAAGATGCTACCTGTCTAGAACTGATAGGCTACAAGTGAAGATGACCTCCATCGGGAGAATCCTCACTCCTGAATGAAATACCAACAAATTATACTGATGACATGACCTCTTATCGCCACCTTTATAAGTCTTAATACATTTTTTCTTTGTGGCCCTCGTATGATCAACAAAATGAGAGAAGAAACCCAATTTCAATCAAATACTTTAATGCCAAATGGAGGGGTAAGGCTAATCCTCTAATAAATCCATGCACTATCTCATGTACTAAAGAATATAACATAGGAATATGTCTGGCCTAATTTAGAAACCCAGACTCATACTTTTAAGGCAACAAGGAACCTTGTTGAAAACCAACAAACCCAACTCTAGCCTGATACCTGCTTGATGAAGAAAACATTATATCTGGTTGTGAGGTATCTATAAAAAGGCATAGAATCCCTAATGTCGAATCTTGAAAGGATGATGCGGTCACAAACTCTACCAGAGCTTGGGTTGGGCCTAAATCCTCTGAATGACACTAGATATCTTTGATATTAACCTCTAACTCCCTAGCCTGATGCTCAACAGAAACCTAAAACCACGTGCGAAGGTCCCATCCATATCTATTGATAAACTCGTATCATTAATATAGATCAAGATATAGTGAAAGAATGTACTAAAGGTTTATATAATATGAACACATGATAAAGAATCAAGAATAGAATTTCCTAAGAATACCCTGTAGCCTTCTAAAGATAGGATACAAATGTCTTTGAATAGATCTGAACGACTTTACTAGACACTTTGGTCTTGTAGTAACACATCGATAAACCTAGGTTGATACCAATTTGTTACAACCCAATTTCTCAGGTCATGATGACACCTTCTATAACCCACCTGTAGGTAAGCCAACCTATTGTCCAGAACTACTAATAACAGATTATCAAAGAAAATTAAGGTAACAACAGAATAAATATAATAAAGGGGCTAATATATATAAAACAACTCCATGACCTAATAAATTTAGTACAAGGGATTCTACTATAATAAGTGAAAAAAGTCAAATACTGAATAAATATACTTATACAACCTATCTGTAAATACTACATAAAGATTAGTATAATCCATAAGAGCGAGCATAGTAATGCCCTAAATATCAGGAGATCACCCTAAAACTTTGATCCATATGTACTTCACATGATGCATACACCAACTGCTAGACCTCATACTATCATTTGTAGGCTGCAAAAGTGTAGCACGAGTACCAAATATATGATATTTAGTAAGAAACTACCAACTAAGCTCCAAATATAATGCAAATATAGATAATATACAAGAAGGAATATAAACTACATGAAACTATCGAGACAAATTACATATTAAAGATATAGACGCAATAAGGTAAACTATGCTATTCTAACCGTATTCAGGAACTGAAGTACTATACGATATATCTCTAGACCATAGATAAGTAAAGAGTGGAAGAAGGATATATAGTAGTATAAAAGGCCGAGGAATACATATACAATACATATAAATAAGGGAAAAGAAGGATATCAGATGATAGCATAGCTAGATATATGTATATACATATAGATATACAAGACCAACTCAAAGGTAACAACCTAGGGTAGCCAACCTAACCTTTCCAGGAAATCCTAAACAAGTATGAAAGCTAATACTAGCATGATCAGGACCTATAGTGAAAGTGTCTAACCATGAATACACTGTCCAAAATATAATTACCGTAAGAAGGAAAAGGATTGGAATTATACCTCCAACCTTAGTATCAATCCATAATCAACCTACCACAAACTAACCATAATAACAATAATAAAGTATCCAGCTAGTCCAAATAAATAATACCTAATTGGGGCCCCATAAACTCAGTAGGTTGAATCAACACTCAACAAACAACAATCATTGCCTATACTTATGCAACCCTCAAAAGGATGATATACACCAAACAACATACCAGTGATAAATAATATATATGAATGAATGAATTAATGAAAAGTAAATCCATAGCACCATAGAGAATCAAAGTGTCATACTATACCAAGTATATATACTTTCTCCATCTCAACAACTCGCTAAAGAAGGACCTACGACAACCTCTCTTCTTTAACATGGCGGCTCACTGATGAAGGGGCTCCTAGGGGATTCGAGAATATCCGTATATACTTACCTGGTCCCAATCCATGATTTCCATTCATTATCATTATCTATATACTTTCTCTAGTACCGAAGAGATGTATATATAATAAGTGTAAAAACTTGAACTGTGACTAAGAAAGTGTAAGTCCATAAATCCATTGTCTGAGATCAACTAGGAGACTAAATCAGTATAATAGTATAGAAAGGATTGAAATCTCCCTTGACCAAAGTAAATAGTATTGGTAAAGGAGTGAATAAATCATAGACCAAAATCAATCTTTATCTAATTTCTAAAATATTATTTCCCCCCAAATGCTTATAAATTAGTAAATAAGGTGGTACGATCACCATTATAAAAGAATCCATTTTATAAGTGAAAAGTGGGAATTAACCCATTTTTATAAACAATATTATTATCATGTTTTTTCTTGGAATCGTATCACTAAATGAGCATGAACATACATAATAGTATGCATGACATCACCAATATCTAAACACTATAACATAAAGCACCCAAGCTTATATAGACCTAAGCCACCTCCTTTATAGGGATAGAATACTCACCTGGAGTGCAACTTGTATCGTAACCATGACCTCGAGCCCAACAGTATATAACCAACATAATGATAATACTATAATCCCTATAAACTATGATCCAATATCAACAACAACAAAAAACCCAGTGTATTCCCACAAAGTGGGGTCTGGGGAGGGTAAAATGTACGCAGTCCATACCGCTACCTCCGAAGAAGTAGAGAGGCTATTTCCGTATGATCCAATATACTAATTAAAATAATCAATCTTATTAACACTCCCTAAAACCAAGACATGTCGTATGGGCACCTCAAACCCACATGAATCGAAGGTTACCCTGATAACCCAACACAATCATCACAACAATCAAAAGGGTCAGGTGAATCTCGACTATATAATGAGATAGTGGAAAACATACTACATGTCATAGCTTAAACATGTCCAAACACTTTATTGGATTCATCAGCTAATAAATATATCCAATTCCACAATCATCCACAATGCCTCTATATAAACCGATGTTTAGAAATATATATGTCAGGAGAAGCCCCCAACAATAGCCAAACCAAGTCCAAATAAGACTATGTCTAAAGATTGGAGAACAAGAAGGAATCTCTTCCAAAGTATTGAAGCTCACCACTCTCAAGTCAATTCATAAACCGCTTTGATTACCTAATCAATGTTCAATAAGAGAAGAAGATGCTCCAACCCCTATGTTGCATAGGGACCTAGCGTCCAAAGACGGTTAGCGATTGGAACGCTAGCATGTAAATCAAAGATAAGGATAAAATAGCATCATCATTCAACAACAAGTCAATATATATCAGATTCAATCATATTCATAACCTTAACCATACATATAGATATATCACATGCTAACCAGGGGGCAAGTCTTATCAATACTCTTAAAGCACTACTTCATCATACATACAATAAAGGACTCCAACCTTTTACACTTATAGATTCAAGCATTTCTCATTAGGCATATGACTTTAACCATATTCACATATCATCAAGTAAGGGACTCTAACCACACATACATCTATTTAAGATAGGGACTCTAACCACTAACACACATTCATATAAGTTAGGGACTCTAACCACTCACAACCATTAATTTAATCAAGGAAATCTAACCACATTCTTATATATTTGGCAAGGGATTATAACCTCGTGCCATATTATATAGCGAACTTTAAATCCAAGCCAATGCATTTGGCGAGGCACTTCAACCTTATAAAATCTCATTATGCGAGGGACTTTAACCACAAGTGATTTCATTAGGCAACAAACTTTAACCTCAAGAGATCACAAATATCATTAGTCAATATTGGGACTCTAACCCTTTGTCCATGCATCGTCATACATTCAATTCCATATATAAGGAATTTAACCCATTTAGCCAATTCAACACCGTACATGACCACATGGTCTTCATGGGAGCCTTTATTTCTCAACCATTTCAATAGGACAATGCCTTAATTAAATTCATCATACAATTCAAACTATGGTCCTCAAGACCCTTTCGAGAAATTCACACTTTATTAGCAATTCTATACCACAATTTAGTTCAACATACAATTCAAGTTTATTTTCACGTTAGGGACTTTAACCCCCTTATTATTCATCAAACCATCGAGGTCATCACTTATATAGTACATGGATCATTTTACCTTCACAGTATCATTTATCAGGCATTCATACATATTGGGCCATTTCCCTAGTTCAAAACATCATCATCATGTAACTAGACATCTCACTTAGACGTTTTCATAAACACCTTGTGTACATGTCTTTACCAAGGCCAATTTTATGGCAGAAATTATCAAGACTAGGGTTACTCAAAACTTACATGTTAGACCACATACAACAAGCATTCACATATGTAAACTACCATCAATAATATGTATAAACATAAGCCTAAGCAAGAATCATCATTATTCACCATTAGGCAACAAAACCCTTTTTATTTGATTTCAAAACCATCATGTACACTTAATAATTCAAGTGTGAAATACATGGATTTAGAGTTATTTAGTAAGGGAAAGAGTTACATTCCTTAGACAACTTTAATCACTAAGAATATTGACTTCACTTTGCCTCTTGAAAATCACCCTTGAAACCCTAGTCTCCAATCCTTCAAAGATGAGATTGAGAGAGTATTTAGGGTGTCTGATCCATTAAAATTAATGTTTAGGAGGATACAAAAGCTTATATAGTGAGAGGGAATAGGATCTTCGACATGGTAAATGAACACAAGGCCCTTAGTTAAAGGCAGAAAATTGAACCCGTCCAGGGGTACAACTTACCATACAACTCACTTAAGTAGTCGTACCCTAGGGTATGAGTGGTACCTTGATTCGTACCCTAGGCTTCTCCTAGGTCACACACACTGTTAAGGATATGACCATACACCTTTGAGTCATATACAAACGGTACTACTCAACCCTAACTCATATCTATCAACCATACCAAAATTAGTCCAATTTTGATCGAGGCATCACTCTATATGATTGGTCTTGGTACGACTTTTACCTTATAGTACGATTAGTTTGATCCTTACTCGTACCTAGGACAGTGAGTGACCCTCACCACACTGCCTAAGGTATAATAGAAAGTCACCAACTTGTATCCATAGGGTACGAGTGGTACCCTTAGTCGTACCAAGTCTAGAGACATTAAATAAGGGAATTTTTTAATGGTTCAAAGTCTAGGTGTTTCAATTCTCCCCCACTTGGATCATTCATCCACAAATGACGGGTAAGGCAAGCAATAAACACAAGCTAACTTATCATCACACATCGAAACAACCTTCAAATAAGTTAGAACTAGAATACAACAAAGATATAATATTTATTATGCTTATTATCAATCAATCATTCGCTTCATCGTCTTTGGGACTCAAACTCATTATTTATCAAAGACACCTGTTCATTTCAAAGATTTGGGACTCAAACCCCTTACTTGTTAATAAATACTAATTTCACTACTTATGGATTAGAACCCATCAACTTTTCAAGGATACTTACTCAACTTACCAAAGACATAAATCAACTCAAGATACTAGGGACTTAAACCCATCACAATAAAACACATATAATTTCAAAACATTAGGGACTTGAACCCATGGTCTAAAATGACACAAATTACTCAACACATTAGGGACTTTAGCCTATTGTCTATCAAAGACATAAATCAAATAAAGAGATTAACACATACCTCCATCCCAAGATTCCAGAATAGGGAACAAATGCGGATACTTGGACTTTATGTCCTCTTCCACTTCCCAAGTAGCTTCCTCAGAATTTTGGTTCCTCTATAAAACCTTTACTGAAGCTACCTCTTTCATTTACAACCAATGAACTTGCCGATACAAGATCCTCACCAGGATCTCCTTGTAGAACAAAGAGTTCGAAATACTGACATCTCTTAAGGGAATAACTAATGAAGGATCACCCTCATACTTCCACAACATAGAGACATAGAAACCAGGTGAATGGAGTTCATACTAGAAGGAAACTCTAACTCATAGTCAATATTGCCAACCCTCTTCACAATCAAATAGGGACCAATATATCGAGGACTAAGCTTCTCATTTTTACTAAATCGCATCACTCCCTTTATGGGAGATACTTTCAAGAATACCCAATTGCCAACACTAAACTCTAAGTCCCTATGCCTTACATCCATATAGGACTTTTGGCAACTTTGAGTGGTTTTCATCCTATCACGAATCACCTTCACCTTTTCTAAGGCTTGGTGGACTAAATTGGGGACAAGCAATTTATCCTCGCCAACTTCATACCGCCCAATAAGAGATCGATATTTCCTACCATACAATGCCTCAAAAGGGACCATGCTAATACTAGAGTAGTAACTATTATTATAGGCAAACTCAATCAAAGGAAAGTGGTCATACCAATGACCACTATAATCAATCACACAAGCCTACAACATATCCTCCAATGTTTGGATGGTCCTTTCTGCTTGCATCTATTTGTGGGTGGAAAGTTGTACTAAGGCATACTCTAGTACCCAAACCCTTTTGGAATGACTTACAAAAGTGGGATGAAAATGGAGGACCACGATCTGAGATGATCAAAATTAGATCACCGTGCAACTTCACGATCTCCGCAAGATACAACTGTAGCATAATTTTTTGTTGAGTAATTAGTCCTCATGTTCAAGACGTGAGTGGACTTGGAAATTCTATTAACAATGACCTAAATAGAATCACATTGATTCTGAGATTTAGGGAGACTGGTAATGAAATCCATATTAATTTCCTCCCACTTCCATTAGGCAACACAATTTCTTGGTACAACCCACCGAGCCTCATGTGCTTAACTTTCACTTATTCACACACTATACACTTGGCCATATAGCTAGCCACATCACGTTTCATAATGCCACACCACTAGAATTCTCTAAGATCATGATACATCTTGATGGAATTGGGATGTATAGCATATCGAGATTTATCAGCCTCGGCTATGACCCTTTTCCTTAATTTATCAATGTCGGGAACATACAACCTACCTTGGTATCTCAAGATACTATCATCATCAATCACAAAGTCCGAAACTTTGTGTTGAACCACATTACTCTTGATCTTCATCAAGTTGGGGTCCATGCTTGGTTCTCCTTTATGTCAATAACAAGAGACAACTGAGATATCAGAAGCACAAATATTCCACCATATTTGGAGTCCGCAAGTCAAATTCCAAGATTATATAAACGGTGAACGTCCTACACTAATTCCCTCTTATCCTCATCTACATGGGCCAAACTTTCCATGGATAACCTACTAAGAGCATCAGCGACTACATTTGCCTTACTGGGATGGTAATGAAGACTCATATCATAGTCTTTCCACAACTCGATCCACCTTTTTTACCATATATTTAACTCCTTTTGGGTAAACAATATTGGAGACTCTTATGATCAAAAAAGATATCGACATAAACCCGAGAAAGATAATGCCGCCAAATCTTTAAAGAACAAACCACGACTAACAACTCTAGGTCATGAATAGGTAGTTCTTCTTATGAACTCTTAATTAACTAGTAGCATAGGACACCACCCTACCATGTTGCATCAATAAGAAACCGAGACCAACACGAAAAGCATCATAATATACCACAAAACCATCACTAACCTCGGGCAAGGTCAAAACCATAACCGAAGCCAACTTAGCTCTCAACATTACAAAACTACACTTACATTCATCGAACCACAAGAACATGGCCTTCTTTTGGGTCAACTTGGTCTTGGGGAAGCTATAGTAGAGAAACTCTCCACAAACTTTCTATAGTAACCGGCTAGACCCAAGAAACTCTAAATATTGGTTGGAGTCGTAGGTCTAGGCCACTTCTTAACTATCCAACCTTTTGGGGATCTACCATGATCCCTTAACTAGAGATGACAAGACCAAGAAAAGCTGCGTCTTTCAACCAAAACTCACACTTGGAGAACTTGGCACACAAACGATGATCCTTTAAAGTTTGCAACACAATATAAAGGTGATCGACATGTTCCGCCTTACTCTTAGAATATACTAAGATATCATCAATAAAGACAATGAAAAACATGTACAAAAATGGATGAAAGACCCTATTCATTAAATCCATGAACGCCGCCGGGGCATTGGTCAATCCAAAAGACATGACAAGAAACTTATACTGACCATACCAAGTTCTAAAGGCCGTCTTAGGGATATCCGCATCCCTAATCTTAAGCTGGTGATAACTCGATCTAAGATCAATCTTAGAGAAACTCTTCGCACCCTAAAGTTGATCAAACAAATCATCGATCCTAGGAAGAGAATATTTATTCTTTATGGTCACTTTGTTTAACTGATAATAATCAATGCATATACGAAGGGAACTATCCTTCTTGCGCATGAATAATATGGGATCACCCCATGGAGACACACTAGGGTGGATAAAACCTTTATCTAAGAGGTCTTTCAATTGCTCCTTAAGCTCTTTTAGCTCTGCCGGAGCCATTCTATAAGGAGGGATAAAAATTGAATGAGTGTCTGGAATAAAATCAATCCCAAAATCAATTTCCCTAATGGGGGAACACCGGGAATATCACCGGTAAACACCTCGGGAAACTCATTAACCATGGGGATGGGTTCTAGAGAAGGCTCTTTCGAGTTTGATTCTTTAACTTGGACCAAATGATACAAACACCCTTTCAAAATCAACCTTTGGGCCTTGAGATAAGAAATGAACCTTCCCTTAGGTAATAAGGAACTACCTTCCCACACAATGATTGGCTCATTAGGGAATTTGAACATGACCCTATAGGTCCGACAGTCTAAAAAAGCAAGAGTGCAAACAATCCACCCCAAAATAACATCAAAATTAACCATGTCCAACTCTATCAAGTCTACAAGAGTATCCCCACCACCAACCGATACCACACATCCCTTATAGACCCTTATAGAAGCCACAGGTCTCTGACAATTATAGAAATAAAAAAAGGAACCAACAGACTCTCGGGACCACAATCAAGATGCACAATCATATACGAGGTCACATAAGAAAGAGTAGACCCTGGATAAAGCAAACAATACACATCACAGGAGAAAAGTCTCAACTTACTCGTGACAACATTAGGAGATGCCTCAAAATCCTGGCGAGTAGAAAGTGCATACAAGCGATTTCAACCAGCGTCAGTGCCAAAAACAGAAGCAGAGGCAGACATTGCACCTTTTTGTGTGGGAGTAGATGGAGTAGCAATAGGGATCCTATTATCCAAAGAAACTGCTAGAGAGGGGTACTCACGCTGTATGTGCCTAACCTGACCACATTGGAAATATCTATTTCTCCCTTTCTCACATTGACCATGTTGACTCTGACCACAGAATCTGCAAGGAGAGCAAAGTGGAGTCGACTGGGCACCACTAGCCTTGAGTTGGGCACCATATTTTCAGGATCCACCACCAAACTGGGATCGACGATCACCCAAAAACTTTGAGTATGGAGAGGGAACACTTGCCAAAGGAGAAAGAACTCAAACTACCCTACTTTTTTCGTGGCCACTTGCCACTATCACCACCACTATGCTAAGAATGCATAAATTTCTTTTCTTGACTCTCACTAAGCTCAACTTACTTCTTTTTCTCTTTTTCCACTTGTTGCACGTACATAATCAACCTAGAAATATCCATACTCTCAATCAACAAGGCTGTCTTGCTCTCAAGGAATAACTCATGGGACAATCTTGAGACAAACTTAGGCATTCTATCCCTCATTGTAGAAACCATCTCAAGAGCATAACTTGACAATTGATGGAATTTCAAGGCATACTCTTGAACAGAAATCCCCCCTTACTTCAAGTTCACAAACTTTTCTGCCTTTTCCTCCCTCAACTCTTGAAGAAAGAAACGGTCTAAGAAAGCCTAGGAGAAGTCCTCCCATATGGAGGGACTAGCATTAACACCTCTAGAAAACTCCCTCCTCTCGTACCATTGGTACGCTACATCTTTCAATTAGTATAAAGCAAACTCAACAACCTCAATCTCTGAAGTATGCATGATTTGGAAGATATTCTCCATTTCATTAATGAAACCTTGATGATCTTCCTTAATTTTTGAACCAGAGAACAAATGAGGGATCAACCTTATAAATTAGCCAATTCTTGTGGCCTCAAAAGAAATAGTAGCCGGAGCACCACACTCCACTTGAGACGCTACTAATAGAGTCAATAGGTTGATAAAGTGATGAAATTTGGCATTAGTAGCATCCCTTTGAGGTGATAGAATAGGAGGGTGACTTTCATATTCGGAGTTGGTGGGGGACAAGTGGAACCCCACGAAGATGGTCAGATGCCGCAAACCTAGCCTGGGACTGAACTCCAAAAGTTGGATGAGCTTCATCCATAGGGCCCTCAAAATGGTGTGCCTGAGTCTCAGATCTCCTTGGAGGCATGATCTGAAAGATAGCAAATAGAAATTAGAGGAATCCAATACTTTAGACTCTATAGCTTGAGATTGAAACACACGAAAGGGAAACATTTCCTAAAATGTATCATAGCTTCTCTTTTATAAGTATGGCGTGCTTCACACCCATAAAAGAGACTCTACTTGGTATGGTAATGTGGACACCCAACTGACCATGAACCTAGGCTTTAATACCAACTTAACATGCCCCGAAACCAGACCATGTCATTTGGGCACCAAAAGCCTACATGAATCGGTGGTCGCCCCGATAACCCAACACTATCATCACATCAATCACAAATATCAGGTAAATCTCGGCCATATAATGAGATAGCAGAAAACAACTACACATCATAGCTTAAAGATGTCTAAAAACTTCATTAGATTCATTAACAAACCAATATACCCAAGTCCACAGTCATCCATAATACCTCTATTCAAAAAGATATTTAGAAATATATATGTTGGGATAAGCCCCAAAAAATAGCCAAACCAAGTCAATATAAGACTAAGTCTAAAGATAGGAGACCAAGAAGGAGTGTCTTCTAAAGTAAGAAAGCTCACCACCCCCAAGTCAATGCACGAACCTTTTTGATTGCCTATTCATTGTGCAAGAAGAGAAGAAGATTCTCCGGCCCCTAGGTCGCATGGGGACATAGCATCTGGAGACGGTTAGGAGTTGGAATACTAGCATGTAACTCAAGGATAAGGATAAAATAGTATCATCATTCAACAACAAGTCAATATATATTATATTCAATAACATTCATAACCTTAACCATATATATAGACATATCACATGCTAACCAAGAGGGAAAGTCTTATCAACACTTTGGAAGCACTCCTTCATATATCATTAAGTAAGGGACTCTAACCACACACTCATCCATTTAAGTTAGGGTCTCTAACCATTCACACATATTTATATAAGTGAGGGACTCTAACCACTCACACATATTTATTTAAGAAAGGAACTCTAACCACATGCTCACACATTTGGAAAAGGACTCTAACCTCACACCATATTAGATAGGGGAATCTAACCCCAAGTCAATTCATTTTGCGAGTCACTTCGACCTCATGAGATCTCATTATGCAAGGGGCTTTAACCACAAGAAATCTCATTAGGCAAGTGACTTTAACCTAAAGCCATCACGACTATCATTAGTCGACATTAGGACTCTAACCCTTTTTCCATGCATCCACATATATTTAATTCCACACATAAGGACTTTAACCCATTTAGCCAATTTAACACCATACATGACCACATGGTCCTCATGGGTGCCTTCATTGCTCAACCATTTCAATAGGACAAGGCCATAATTAAACTCATCATATAATTCAAACTATGGTCCTCAAAATCCTTTAGAGCTATTCATACTTCATTAGTAATTTCATACCATAATTTTGTTCAACATACAATACAACTTTATTTTTATGTTAGGGACTTTAACCCCATCCTTATTCATCAAACCATCAAGGTCATCAATTATACAATACATGGCTCATTTTACCTTCACAGTATCATTTATAAAGCATTCATATATATTGGTCTATTTCCCTAGTTCAAAACATCATCATCATGTAACTAGACATTTTACTTAGATATTTTCACAAACACTTTGTGTACATGCCTTTACCAAGTCTAATTTCATGGTAGAAATCATCAAGAATAGGGTTACTCAAGACCCATATGTTAGACCACATACAACAAGCATTCATGTATGTAAACTACCACCAATAACATGTATAAACATAAGCCTAAGCAAGAACCATCATTATTCATCATTAGGCAACAAAACCCTTTTTATTTGATTTCAAAACCACCATGTACACTTACTAATCCAAGCATAAAATACATTGGTCCAGAGTTATTTAGAAAGGGGAAGAGTTATATGCCTTAAACAACTTCAATCACCAAGAATATTGACTTCACTTTGCCTCTGGAAAATCATCCTTGAACCCCTAGCCTCATATCCTTCAAAAATGAGATTGAGAGAGTATTTAGGGTGTTTGATCCATCAAAATTAATGTTTAGGAGGCTACACACACTTATATAGTGAGAGGGATTAGGGTTTTAGACATGGGAAATGACCACAAGGCCCTTATATAAAGGTAGAAAATTGAACCAGTCCAGGGTTACGACTCACCATACAACTCACTTAAGTAGTGGTACCCAAGGGTATGAGTGGTACCCTGATTCATACCCTAGGCTTCTCCTAGGTCACATACACTATTAAGGATATGACTATACATCTTTGAGTCATATCCAAAGGGTACTACTCAACCCTTACTCGTATCTATCAACCATACCAAAATTAGTCCAATTTTGATTAAGGCATCACTCTATATGATTGGTCTTGGTACGACTCGTACCTTAAGTAAGATTAGTTTGATCCTCACTCATACCTAGGACAGTCAGTAATCCTTACCACACTACCTAGGGTAATATATAGGGTCACCAACTCGCATCTAAAGGGTACAAGCGGTACCTTTAATTGTACCAAGTCTAGAGATATCAAATAAGGGAATTTTTTCATGGTTCAAAGTCTAGGTGTTTCACTTATACTAAAGGATACATAGAATCAACTATGGTAATATGCTTTAGTCTAGGGGGATAGGCTTTTATCACCATATTAAGAATTTAATATAAAGGTTTGATTCACCCTTTTATCCCAAAATTTCTAAAATTAGGCTAAGTCATGATATTCTAATCATAAATATGCCTTATCATATCCATATAGAATGCAATATACACTACACACCATCTTCTGAAAAAATGTAGATTGAATCCTACCTCGATGGAAAACTATTATTCTTCAATCACCAGTCATTGCTAACAATCCCAAAATGCTGCCATATTATCAAAGTAGTAATCTACATATCATTGGGAGTAAAATAAGATCCATATTTCTGTATAAGGGTCGGGTCAAAGTTTGGGCCAAGAATATGCCCACTAGGCTCACAAATGAAATAAAAAATTGAATCCATCAAGAGGTCCCTTGAAAGACAAAAATGTGTGCTCAAAAGTCAAGCACAAATGATGCATAAATCGGTGCCCAAATCAGCCTCTAAGGTCTTGTTATGTAAAGACCAAGTTTTTAAGAATTGACAATAAAATAGGATGGAAATTAATAGGAAAAATAATGAGAAATGAGTAAAGAGTGTTAGGATAACTTACCTTAGCTCTAATGGATGATTCCTCACTCTTTTCCTCTCTTCAATATCCCAAAAAAGTGGATAAAATGTTGGGAAATCAGATAAAAAAGGAGATCTAACAATACCTAGGTACCGCTAAAGAGACAACTTGTTCGCTTAAGAAACTACCACTTAAGCAGCACAAACCCGCTAAAGTAGTTAGTGACTAGGGATGTGGGCATCACTAAAGTGGTCTCCTGATGCTAAAGTGATTTCCTCTGAAGTAGTCCTTGATTACTATAACATACATCATCTAGATGGCCAAGGCTGCTAAAGTGGCTAAAGGTCACTAAAATGACAGCTGCTTAGCGACTAATGGTCCTCTTAAGCAGTTGCAACACGTGGTGCCCTGCATCAATTTTTGCTAAGTCTGAATGGTCTTCAATCGAGTTCTCAAGATTCATTCGGAACCCTATGCATGTAAATGAGCTATGTTATCATACAAAATTCAACATTTCAGACTCAATGGAACAATCAAAACTTCTATTCGAGATTATTTTAACTAAATATTGGGACTACCCCTATAGTTCCATTTTTCATATAATCCACCCAATATCCTAAAATGAGAGAAAGCCTTGGGACATGAACCAAGGGTTTTCCTAGCCTAAAGTTAATGTTTCAGAGATGAGAAAGATGTTAGAATTCTTGTCCAAGGTAATTTACTAAGAGTTTTTGTTCGAGAACAATTTCTTAACAATGATAGATCTAAAATAGGGAAATAAGCCTAAAACCGAAATGAACATCTTGATAACCATATAGTTCTAACAAGTTATACATGACCTGTAGTTGTTGGGAAGGCTTGAAATGCTGAAAATGCTCATAAATCAAGAAAATAACCTAGAGAGTCATTACAATATTTGATGCACCCCATCCACCACTAAAAAATCTCATATGGGGATAGAACCATGAATAGACATAGCAAGGGATTCACATGCAACATAAAATACAGTAGAAAAATAGGTATACATATTAGGAAATATAGATCCAAGGTCAAATAACATTAAATCAGGATAGTGGAAACCCAAGTTGGTATTTGTAATAACTGCATCAGATGACTATGCCTCAGGTCTCCTAGGTATAGCATAACATTGACCTCAACTACTATAAAACTTCACAACCCCACATCCACTATGATGAGATCCTTGAGCACCCCTAGAACCACTTTGCTACTTTGTGAACTACCTCTAACTATATAGGAGTTGGGCAAATCTAAAGTTGAGAACCCTACTGTATAGGACCCAATGCATGCTGAGGACACTCCCTCATGTAATGACCAGGCTCATGTCATACAAAACACTTCCCGCTACCTAAAATTCACTAAGAGGGATCAAAAGCACAAAAACACCCTTCCTTTCCTAAAGAACCAAAATTGGAGCCTCAACCTGCATGACCTAATCCTTGGCTACCTGAAGTCACAAAAATAACATACTTACCACCCAAAATCTATAATAGTGCCTAATTAGTCTGTGATGGTAACAATGAGAATCTCTACCTCAGGATGTATGTCCACTGAACTCGCCTGGTCAGCATATCTTTTTAGAACTACTGCCCTAAGTACCCTGAAGAATAAACTCAATCAACTTAGCATGATCCATAGTACTCTAGAAAAAACCACCAAAAACAACCGACTGATAACAACCTGTCAAACCTTTGATAAACTCTTAAATCCTCTTAAACTTGATGGATGTACTAGCAGTTGCATATATAGATAGTGCATGAAAGCATGATTCATACTCTGATATAGTCATGGAATCTTTCTCCAGGTGATCAAACTCATCTCTCATCTGATCTCGCTAATTGTAAGGCTCAAACCTCTTTAGAAAAGCCTCAAAAAATTGGTCCTTATTATAAGAGGAGAACCCAATGGTTTACAATTATCAAGTGACCTCCACTACTAGCTAGCCACTTTAGTTAACTAGTAGGTAGTGTAGTCAATACCACGAGACTCTAGGGATCTGAGGCTAGATAATATCTCCTGGTAGTCAAGCAAAAACTCATAGACGTCCTTTCTAATGGCACCACTGAACATGAGAGAAATCAAGCAAATAAATCTCTCAAACCTCTTTTGATCATTAGAAGAATCACAACCCCAAAATAATAGGAGGAACAACAAGTCTACTAGGTAAAATGTCAACATAAGGGAGTACCATAATAACTGGCTATATATCTGGAGTTGGAAAACCATATTTATGAGCCTGCCTTAGCTGTTGAATACCTCCTATAGTCTAAGAAACACCTTCCATACTGGCTGGAATACCCATCTTAGTAATTCCATCCAGATAACCTGAAAGAAAAATCAACAAAGTTTGTAACACTAGGGTAGAAACTAAACTCTACGGGGCCTGATCTTGTCTCGCATCCCCTATATGATAATCGTCATCATCATAATGACTCGTAGGCTTGGGTGAGACCACAGTAGCTCATCCTCTGGAAAGAGGATCTCCTCAGTCCGACCTCTGTATCTAGCTTGGCCATGACCCTTTCCTTCCCCAATTAGGGATATAACAACGGATGTTGGCTCAGCATCCATAACATCTTTGGATCTAGTTCTCACCATCTATGATGAAAAGAATGGAATATAAGTTTAGATTATTGGCCATGAACAATTGCATGATGGTATTAATTTAGAGAAGATTTTCTAAAGATATATTATCACCTCTTGATGATAGATACAGATGTCAACATATCAATATGTGAGACTCTACTAGAAATCATTCTATTTTTACTTATGAGACCGCAAACCTAGTGCTTTGATGCTATTTGTCATGACCTAAAAGTTGAGGTCATGAGGGTAGCTACATCAACCTATACATGGAATGTAAGTCAAAACCATAAAATAGAAAAAGAAATCAAAATATGAAAGAAATAACATAAATATGAGACTTCTAGAATTAAGTCAGGCTATAATACTGATAAAATTAAAATATCTAAAGAAAATATAATAAATCCCCAAAACCTCATATCGTAAATGATAAGAGAATATAATATAATACTAAAAATCTAAAATACATGAATTTTTCTGTGAAAGTAAATAAAGATAAGATAAGATAGAAGGAGGTTCAAAATCTTCCCCAAACATTGGAGCTCACCAGTACCTCTAACACAGTCTCTCATAAGATAAAGTCAGCCACTGCAGGTCACACTTATATTGAGATCTACACTGAAAGGGCATAGAAGAAGGAGTGAGTATGGTTTGCTTATACTTAGTAGGTATCGTATGCCAACTGAGCAAAATAGAAAACTGAATAAGTAAAGAAAACTATATGCATGCCTCCACCTGCATACAGAAAAGTTCCTAAATAGTAGCTCATGAAACCTCTCTTAATAGTTTCTATAATATAATATATGACTAAGAATAATTACACACAAAAATATAAGGTAAAGAAAGTACAAGACAACAAATACACAAGAAAAGTCCAATGACGCACTGCAATGATGGTAGGATAACCATAATATAAGCCATCACATAACTTTCATATACGTCTTTCAAGCCTTAGCGCTTTAGGACAGAACCTATGGGGAACTTTGCAACCTATATACTTTTAGAATCTTTATCATCCTTGCTTTTAAATAACCTGTCCAAGGATTTACCAAATATCATAATCAATCTTACCTTCAAATGACCTCGAAAAAGGGTTTTCAAAATATCAAAATCATCCTTGCCAGCAATTGACCTCAACCAAGGTTTTTTATAAAAATATTTTCTTTTATTTCAAAATTAGGGTTTCTTAGTGGTACCAAGCTCATAAATATGTATAGATGAAATAAGGATATAATTCTTAATACAAATCTATATAAAGATAATTATCAATACAATATTGGTGTAAATAAGCTTAAAATCATCTTAATTTGTGTAAGAACCTATTTTGTTGTTATTAAAAAACACCTCATTAAAAATTATTGGTTATGAAGCTTCTTGAAAACACAGTCTTAAATTAGAATGGGATAATACAAATAAGAATTTTGGAATTTTAAATCTTAGGTCAGGTTGATGTTATCCCGCGATGGTGGGAATTTTCCCACCATAGCAATATCACCATAGCTACCTACAAGATCCTATAACAAGATAATGGTCCAAGAACTCAGGGATGATTTTATGTTTTCTTTGCTCCTATTTAGTTGTAAAAAAGGATGAACTTTTCTCTAAAAACCCTCTTAGGGTTACCCTATAGCCTTGGAGAAATGGAAAGGAGGAATTTCACTCTAATAGGGTAAAAACCAAGGTTTTCTCATAGATTCCACATAAAAAATCCCTATATATAGTCAAAATATTGCGTTCATGTCTCCGTAGCAGTTATGTGGCATCCAGGTAGGCTAGGTTTAGCATAATAGTTTTAGATCTCGGCCACATAGCATAGCCATGACATATATTAATGGGGATTTCATGCTTAATCCTTTAGGCACGGTCTTTGGATGGATAAAAAGGAAAAAAGAATCAGTTGTTTGGGTGGAAATTTGTTGTTAATTGTGATGTTGAAATTGTCAAGTAATTAATATGTTTGCTTTCATCGTTGTTCATAACTTCATTATTAAAAATGATATTGTACTCAAAAATTTGATTAACCCTAATAAATGCCTAAATTAGAGGTGGTTAGAGTTGGTAGATTCTAAAAAATCTATGATAGTAACCAGAGGAATGCAAAATTGGCAACATATCTATGTTAGGATTAACAATTGGGTTGTAGTACAGCATGAGTCATAGGTGTAACCTGTATGTGATAGCTTAAAGTACTTGAAACCCAACTTTTTTATGTGTGCATGGTAATTGTTTCTTCGTATAGCCCATTATAAGGGATGTTCAAGGAAATAAAATAACTAATCGATATCCTAATGTTAACCACATGCAATGAACTTATATGAAAATCTTGTTGGTTTTTACGAGTGCTATTTGTTCTATTATTGTGTTTGTGATTATTGTGAATTCTCTAGTATGGTGGGATGTACGATATTTTGGCATCTTTATGGGACATATACTATTTATTTATTAGTGGGATGTATGCATATTTGTACTTCTTCACGTGATTGGTTAGTATAAGTTTGGTAGACAGTTGATGTTTAGGATTTGTTACATGGACAAGAGCCCATCATCTGCAGTTCATGGATACTGAACATTTATAAGATCCTTATCATATGGGTACATGTATTGGTTAGAGTCACAGTTCCTTAAGTGAATTGTGATATTATTTGCTTACTATTTAATGTGTTATATTGGTTCGTAGAGTTAACCAGGGATCATGTATTACTTGCTATGTTGGTTCCTTGACTAATTGGGGTAATTTCACATAAATTACACCTCCCAAAGAGTATAAAGGATTCCTAGAATCAAATTTAGAACACAACAAGGTTGGGGTCAAACCACAAGAAATAAGACAAAATCTGATCAAGTATTTGTCTAGGTAACTAGAAAATAAGTAAAACAGAGGGATTTTGTAAAACAAAAGAGAAATAGTAAAAAATATTGGTTTTTGGAGTTGTAATCAATATGAGAAAGCACTAGGATTATGGCCCCCTTAACTTCATAATTACACGGGTTTTTCGTGCTAGCAAACTATTCAGTTGTGTTGCATGCAAAATCTAACAATATAGGTTCATATAAATGTCTATCAACCTTGTTTATATGAATTTCACTCTTATCCTTTCAAGCTCTGGATGTTGCATTACTAACCCTCTTTCTTGATCTCAGGTTAATTATCCTTGTTATGACTCAAGTTATTATATGAATGTTTATAGCTTCAAAACTCTGTTGTTATTTCCTTTGCCTAATCTATAGTTATCTCTCAAGAAATTCTAGAATAAATGTGAGTTCCTAAAATATGAATCAATTATAAGCGAAATCATAACAAAGAAAATAACAATACATACAAACACGCTGGTCTAGAATTGCTTTCCACTTAACCCATTTATTTAATTCATCATAGTTTCTACAACATTAGTTGTGTTGTTTAGATACTCATAATTGCAAGAACACAATAATAATTCATAGATGAAAAACAATAGTGAACTTACAGTAAGAATAAAACCCCAAAATCTCAACTAGAATTAAAATCCTAGAAATAATGTTCGTAAAGTTCAAAGAATATGCCTTAGAATCTCACCATTTTTGTTGTAAAATATAAAGTAGTGTGTAACCTCATAAAAATGTACCTACAAGAGTGTTTATAGATTAAATAAAACCTATCCCAGTACAAATAATAAATTTTGGTCAGTGGTATCATACGATAAAAAAGTATGATCATTGTTAGGACACACGATCATCCTATGGTGCTCGTGATTTGTCTTATGAATTCTCCATCTTTAGGTCTTTGCCGGTATGCATTTCAGTACTACCTCATGGTTTCTAGGCACGATCATGGATAGTTCTCTTCCTATCATCTTCACTTTAATTATCTGCAACTTTTATATCTGTGCTTTCTTTCTAAGATCTCAAGGTACAATCATATGTTCCTTCCACAAATGTGATTGACACTTGTCTCATGATTTTCACACTTAGATATTACAAATTTTATTTTAGGTCCTCCCTTCTATGACCAAAAGGTACGAATATATGATCAACATACGATCATGGGATCTATTCGTCTGATCACCTCCTACGGACCCTTTCTCTGTTCAACCTATGATAGCCTTTGTACGATTGTGTTCAGATCCTATGCTCATGACTTTGATCTTCTGATTCCCTTATTTTCAAATAATCGACACTTTACTTCTCTGAGCCCTTTATCTCGTAAACAACAAAAAACCCATTACTTCTATATAAATATACGCTGTACTTATAGTTATTCCTTATTTTAAGCATCTTAAGTGCCTTAAATTCATAGCATATCAACATCCTTAACTTAGAGCATTTGCATTCCCTCAGGAAAGTAAAACACATTAGATTTACTAAGACGCTTAACCTAGAGAAAAATTAGGATCACTATGGCAGACACTTTTAGAAAACTAGTTTTCACACATACGAGATAAACATTTAAAACACCTTTACCTTTAGAAAAACTCGAATAAAGTGTGTAAGTAAAACAAGTACTCTAACATAGTGGGATCAGGACATGGCATCACATTATGAATAGACAACCTAAAATGTAGGCCAATACACCACCTAACCAAGGAACAACTAGACTACAACTCCTACGCCCTCACATCAAAGAAGTGCCCTAATCACTAACTAGATGCAATGAATTTATTAACTAGGAATGAATCAAATCTCCCACCCTCACAAACAATTCAAGTCGTGCTCATTTGATACCATAAGCTTACCCTATTTTTTATGCTTCAGATTTTAGACAGTCGGTTAGGATCCACATAGTTCTTTTCTAATTTTGTATCATAGGCTTGGGGAGGGTATGCCATATTTGTTTATAGTGACTTAATACTCTTTTAAACTAAACTCCTTTAGGCTCAACTTTCCTACTTCCTCACATTTTCCATTTTACACATTTTTATTTCTTTTTGGACCTCAGGTGCAATTTTATTTTCACAACTACTCACTACTTATATAATCTTTTCTTCTCATTTTTTTCTTTTTTTCTTTTTTTTTAGTTTGTGCATACTGCACTCGACTCTTTTTTCCTATTACGATTAATCAATTATACCCACTTTCTATGCACCCCTACATAATAGCGACCCTCAATGTAATTGGCCTGAGTTGAGGTACATAGTTTCCAATGAGGGACCAGGGTGAAAAAGTTTATTGTAAAAATTAGAAAGGTGAATCAGTTAGTTCAAAGAAAAGGTTTGTAAGGCTAAAAGTTTGGGTCCAAGGGATACATGATCATTTGGTAGGTTATTTTGGTTATAATGGACTTTTTCAAACACTACCTGTGATCCTTTCCTAACCTCCTATCCAACAGCTTGTAGCGAGACTAACTAGGCAAGTTCAAGATTGCACACACATACACTGACTAGGTAGAAACCTTACACACTCATGGATCAGGGATTTCATCTAAGTTACTACCTACTGATTTCATGCAAGGTCGGATAGGTTATCCTATTTAAAATACTAATGCCATATCTAGATCCTTACACCAGTTATAGCTCATTACAAGCACACACACAATATCATAAAACATATCTTTTAAGGGTTATCATTTTAAAACATTAAAAAAAGGTTCACATGCTTTATCAAATCTGACTGCACCAAGTTTTCTCAACTTACTCTAAGCTAAACAAAAAACTATAAAACAATAATAAAAATAGTATAACACCTAAAAATGTCAGTTCTAACTATGATAGAGCAACCAAGAGAAAAGAAATATGACACCAAAAACCCTCGGTTATGGTGCACCCCAAACTTAGAAATCATGAAATGTCCCCATTAAATGAAATCATAGAAATTTAACAACTACAATAAGTGACATACCTGTGGTGCTCTGGGCACCGATAAAACTCTGGTCATATGGGGATGTAGGTAGGTCCCTAATTGTCTTCTCATCTCTACTGTCCTCAGTTGTGGCCGTGGCACTCATAGATATATTGGCATCAGTGGTGGATGGTGCACTCAAAGTACTCATATCGGGGGAAATCTCTGTACCCCCTCTAGTATGTGCAACCACCTCTATGGTAGATGGTATCTCACCCCTTATAGAATCACTACCTTAGAGGTTTGCCCAACTATCTTCTTCTTTCTTCTCTTTATGTTCTTCTTAACTTACCTTCTCCTTTACTCTTTATCAGTCTTAAAACCTCTTCTCCTTTTCTGAGGCACAAATATCTACTTAATATTGAGCTCCTCAATATTTGGGATAGAAGTGTTAAAATTATAAACTAACAAGTCCATAACCATCGTAAGAGCTACTAATAAAGGCATAGGTGGTGGTAGAGGAGGTGCACTATCAGTTATCTTAGCCAATACCTTGACCACTTTATTAAGCTCAGTCAGGTCTACCCTAATATCCATTAGATTTGGTGCCTGTACTTTATCTATCCTTGCCATTATTTGGATATCAAACCTATCTACTCATGTCTACGCTATACTAATGCACCATCAATCTCATCACTAACATAGGGAATAACCATAATCTCTAACTTTTGATCCTAACATTGTGTAGAATCTAGTTCTACATGATTTTTTCCAACAGTAATGTTGGAATCAACATATTACCGACTGGAACCAATGGTTAATGGTGAATGAATATTTCTGGAACAAAAGAGAAAGAGACATTAACATCAGATACCGGTAAGTCATTAACTGGGGCACCCTCAACTATAATTGGTATTTAAGACCTCTTGTTGGGGAAGATGACATGCATATATCCTTTATCGATGCTATGTTAGCAACCTTGGTTGACTGAATGTAATACCCCAAACTTTCTTTAAGTCAAATCTAGTCTCTGGAAGAGTTAGTGATGACTTTCTAAATGATTAACGTTTAAATAATGTAGAATTTCCCCAATTTCAAATTTTTATCATGTGGGAAATTGAATTATCTTTCCAATGATACCAATTCATCCAAATCTGGTATTAGAGTAAAAGGTTATAAACATTTTATAGAGAACTGTCGGAACTGCCCAGAAGCGACGATTAGGCTGACGAACCATCGAGCTAGCAATGGACCATCGCCCAAGTCGTTGCTTCTAAGGAAGTGAACTCGACTTTTGGTCAACTACGATGGCTAGGACTGATGGACCGTCGAGATTGCGATGGACTGTCGCCCAATCCATCGTAGACGAGGCAGGAAGTTTAGGTTCTGTCCAAGTATGACAGTCAAGAATTAAGGACCATCGAGCTAGCATCGGACCGTCACCCGAACCACCACAGATAAGGATGGAAATTCAGGTTCTGGTCAAGTGCGACGGTCAGGACCAATGGACCATTGAGCTAGCAACAAACCGACGGACCGTCGAGCTAGCGACGGACTGACAAACTGTCGAGCTAGCGACGACCGTCGCCCAAACCTCACCACTTCCGATCAACAATTTTAATCCATTTTTAAAAGGGTATTTGGATCTTTTTCCACCTTTTTTGACCCCTAATTATACCAGACCAGAGCTTATAACTTCATTATTCATCCACAACACCAAATTAGGGTTTCTCTCAAAGATCAATTCTTAAGAACAAGAAACCCTAGGTATTTAATTCCAAGTCAAGAATTCAAGTTTTCCTCCACCAATCTTTAAGAAATCATCCACCCAGGTATGTTAAGTATTGATTCATTGGTTCCTTTTACCCATGAAGCTCAAGAAACCCTATTTGAAATATAACTTTGGATTCCATGGTATGAATTAAATTATATCCATGTTTATGTTGTTGTTTAATTTCCAAGTTGAAGTCTTTAATGACTATCATGAAAATATGTTAGTATATGGTTGAAATTCTTGCATTGGAAGTGTAAAATATTGCCATGAAGTATTATTTCAATATTCATACCTAAGCCTAAAGATATGCATGCAAGGTGTTTGATAAAATGCCTAAGAGAATAGGAATTATGCCCTATGACTCATTTGTGACCAAAATTGATGAATCCATGTTTCTCCTTTATGTTTCATATGACTTCCACGTTATTGTTATGCTTTGTAATAGATTGACGTAATGCTCATGAGATTAGGCTTATGAAATTATATATGTTTACATGCATTCCTATTCATGTGTAAGCTTATAGCATGTGAATACTTTATGGAAATCCCCAATGATTGTACTATGAATTGTTGACTATGGTCCTATGTCAAGAATTGTCATGCCTTGTCAGTTTCATGCTATCGAGTCCTGGGGGTACTTGTACCTAACAATTTAGCTGTGTTCCTAGAGACAGTGTCAGTTTCATGATAATCTCAATTATGCCATGATCAGTAGTACTCTTAGTCAGTTTCAGAACTCAGTAGAATTTAGTTAGTCACATAACTCAGGAAAACTCAGTAATCTCAGTAATCTTAGTAATCTCAGTCAGTTATCAGATCTTAGTAGTGTTTCATCAGTCAATGGAACTCAATGAATGCAGTCCAGTTCAATTAATCATGTGAAGTGTCTATTCAGATGGGAGTAGGATTCAACACTAAGTAAGCCCAAGGATGGGAACTAACCTGTTATTAGAAGGTGTGATTCTTAGAAACAATCCTTGCGCTCTAGAACTATGTAGCCAGCGTAGGTTGAGACATCAAACCTCCTAGTTGAGGGTAGATGAGGTGGCTTAACCTATTATATGAGGGTCCCACCATTCTCCTTAGAGTGCCTGTTAGATGAGGGATTACTCAAAACTTGTCCTTACCAGTGGCGCGGTATTGACACCCTTCAAATTAGGGTTACAGATTGGACCCCAACTCAATTATATTATCTTATTTGGGGCATGTTGGTTAAATAACTACTTAGATATAGTCACCCAGCTCAGTACGGAACCCAGCTAGTTCCATCAGAAACATGACTGGCAGATACAGTTATTCAGATAATAGTATATCAGTTATATGTAAACTTATGTTATTAGTATTCGGATTTAGTGATTTCATTATCTCAGTTACAGTTCACGTATTCATGCATGTATTCTCATGTTCATGTTACTCAGTCAGTCAGTATTTTTCATGCATATGAACCCTTATATTCAACCTACCTCACTTGCATACTAGTATATTCAATTGTACTGACGCATTTGTGTTGTGGTGTTTTTATACCATAGGTTCAGAAGCACGAGCTCCAGAGCATCCTTAGTAGATCAGACATTTTGCAGCCAAACTTGCAGTGAGTCCTCATCATTCGAGGATAGAATAATTATTTTATTACTTTATTATTTTAGTAGTCCGAAGTTAGTTGGGGACATGTCCCATCAACTCCACAGTTTAGAGGCTTCTAGACTATAGCAAGCGCTCAGATAGTTATTTCAGTTTTGTTTTTGTATTGATATACTATATTTCCAGATGTTATGTTTTATTAGATATTTGAACCTTATGGCTTTCAACCTTTTATTCCATATTTATGCAATATATTATGCAGTGCTCAGTTACATATATCAGTCATGGGTTAGCTTGTGGTCCTTCGGGGTCATGAGCACCGTGCGGTATTTTGGGTACCAGATTTGGGGAGTTACAAACTTGGTATCAGAGTATAAGGTTCAATAGTGTCCTAGAAAGTCTGAAAGCTGCATCTAGTAGAGTCTTGTTCATAGGTGTGTTGAGCGCCACATTTATGTACAAGAGGCTATAAGATATTTTAGGAATAGTTTCCCTTCTTTCAGTATTCATGTCGTGCCTGTGAGCATGAGCTCAAATTTAACTCTCAGTCTAATTTATTTCTCACTTTCTTCTACAGAACATGCCTCCTAAAAGAAGAAATGGAAATTAGTCAACCCCTCATCCCGTCCAAGCAGATCCCTTGGACGAACATGTCTCTCATGCTGAGTTCAGAGCTGCATTCACTACTCTTGATAACTCAATTTCTACTTATAAGGAATGACTAGCTGCTATTCCGTCCAACCCAGTGGCCGATACAGTTGCAGCCAGAATTCTGAACTTCGCCCGAATGAATCCTCCATCCTTTTTTGGGTCTAAGTTAAATGAGGACCCTCAGGAATTCCTTGATTAGGTTAAGAAGGCTACAAATATCATGGGGGTGTCATCCATTGAGAGTTCTGAGCTAGCTTTCTATCAGTTGCAAGATATGGCTCATACATGGTTCAAACAATGGAAATCAGAGAGGGCTGGTGACGCAGGGCCCATAGAGTGAGAGAAGTTTGCCACTGCTTTTCTTGATAAATTCTTTCCCCAAGAGCTGAGGGAAGATAAGATGTTAGAATTTATCAACCTTAGGTAGAGCAACATAACAGTTAAAAAGTATCCTCTTAAGTTTAGTCAATTAGCTAGATATGCTCCTCATGTAGTGGCAGACAACAGGGCTAAGATGAGTTAGTTTGTTTCTGAGATGAATGATAGTGTGATCAATGAGTGCAGATATACAATGATAATTAGTGAGATAGACATAGCCAGGATTATGATCCATGCTCAATAGATAGAAGAGCAGAAGATTAAGACGAGAGAGAAGCAGAATAATAGAGCTAGAATCGGCAACTTTAACTTTGATTAGCCTAAGTCAGAGGGTGGTAATCGTTCTCAATTATACCCAAAGTCATCCGTTCCAGGTCCTTCCTCATCCAGTTCTCCAGTGCTGAAATTTAGAGATGACAACAGAGATAGGGCGCTAGGCTCTACGTCTCAGGGCAGTGTTAGCAGTGCCCAAACCTATCCTCTTTGTCAAACATGTGGCAAGCACCATCAGGGTACTTGCAGAGCTGGCAGTGATATTTGCTTTGGATATGGCAAGCCAGGACACAGAGTCAGAGATTGTCCCTACCTAGGTCCTCAGGGTCAGCGTAATTGCCCCCAACTCAGTTCGATCGCCCGAATCAGTAGGGTGCCTCTTCTAGTGCTACCAGTAGACAACACCCAAATAGACTTTATACTCTTCAGTCCCAATAGGATCAGGAAAATTCTCCTAATGTGGTTACTGTTATGTTATAGATCTTTTATGTACATGTTCACGCTTTGCTAGATCTAGGAGCTTTTTTGTCTTTTATTACTCCTTATATAGTAGTTGATTTCGGAGTCAGTCTTAAAATTATAGAAGATCCCTTCTCAGTTTGTACCCCAGTGGGTAAAACTATCATAGCTCAACAGGTATACAGGGACTGTCCGGTTATGGTATCTCAGAAAGTCACTTCAGCAGACTTAGTCGAATTAGAGATGACTGATTTTGATGTCATTCTCGGCATGGATTGGCTTCATTACTACTATGCCATAGTCAACTACAGAAATGGAGTTGTCTAGTTTTAGTTCCCAAATAAACCCATCCTAGAGTGGAAGGGTAGTACTTCAGTTTTCAGAGGTCAGCTTGTTTTCCCAACTCTTAGATAAGGGATTTGTCAGACCCAGTGTGTCCCCGTGGGGCGCACCAATCTTATTCATGCACAAGAAAGACGGTTCTCTCAGAATGTGTATAGACTACCATCATCTCAATAAAGTCACCATCAAGAACAATTATCCATTTCCCAGAATTAATGACTTGTTCGATCAACTTCAGGGTGCCAACTATTTTTTTAAGATAGACCTCAAATCAGGCTATCATCAGCTCAGGGTCAGAGAATGTGACATTCTGAAAATAGCTTTCCGAACTTGGTATGGTCACTTAAAATTCTTAGTCATGTCCTTTGGTATTACTAATGCCCCAGCAACCTTCATTGACTTGATGAACTGTGTGTTCAAGTAGTACTTGGAAATGTTTATCATAGTCTTCATAGATGACATTTTTGTGTATTCTCGTAGTGAGCATGATCATGCAAACCATCTCAGAATAGTATTGCAGAATCTTAAAAATCATTAGCTATTCACCAAATTTAGTAAGTGCAAATTTTGGCTAAGGTCAGTAGCATTACTTGGTCATATTATCTCTGGAGATGGCATTAGAGTTGATCCTCAAAAGACCAAAGCAATGAGAACTGGCCTAGACCCATCTCTCCATCAGATATCAGGAGTTTCTTGGGTTTGGCTGGCTATTACCGTCGGTTTGTTGAAGTATTTTTATCTATTGCATCCCCTATGTACAAATTGACTCAGAAGAAGATGCAGTTTCAGTGGTCAGATTTATGCAAAAAGAGTTTTCAGTAGTTGAAGACTCGACTCACCTCAGCTCCAGTTTTGACTCTTTTAGATGGTTCAGATGGATTCATAGTGTACTATGATGCATCCAGAGTAGGTTTGGGTTGTGTCCTCATGCAGCATGGTAAGATCATAGCCTACACCTCCAGACAGCTTAAACCCCATGAGAAGAATTATCCAACTTATAATCTGGAGTTAGCAACCGTAGTTTTTTCCTTAAAGATTTAGAGGCATTACTTGTACGGTTTTCATGTAGATGTATTCATAGATAAAAAGAGCCTTCAGTACGTATTCTCTCAAAAATATCTTAACCTATATCATAGAAGGTGGTTAGAGATCTTAAAAGATTATGACATATGTGTCCTTTATCATTCAGGCAAGGCCAATGTAGTGGACGACACTCTCAGTAGATTGTCTATGGGTAGTGTTGCTCATGTTGAGGACAATAAGAAGAACTTAGCTTAGAAAGTCCATTAGCTTGCCCGACTAGGTGTCCGCTTAGTCGATTTAACAGAAGGTAGTATGTCGGTTCAAAACAGTTCAGAATCATATCAAGTGTCCGAGGTGAAAGAAAAGCAAGATAGAGATCCCAGTCTTGTTAAGTTGAAAGAGTCAGTCAGAGATTATAAGGTAGAGGTTTTCTCCCAAGGGGGAGATGGTGTTCTTCATTTTCAGGGCCGTCCTTGTGTTCCAGGTGTAGATGACTTGAGGCAACAAATTCTTGCAGAAGCGCATGGTGTGCGCTACTCGATTCATCCAGGGGACACTAAGATGTACTACAATTTGTGGGAGATCTATTGGTAGAGTGGGATAAAGAGAGATATTGCAGAGTTTATGGCTAAGTTCTCTACATGTCAGCAGGTTAAGATGGAGCCTCAGAAGCCTAGTAGGTCCATGCAGGAATTCAGTATTCCTACTTAGAAGTGGTAAGAAGTGAACATAGACTTTGTGATAGGTTTTTCTCATACTCATCATTAGCATGATTCAGTTTGGGTCATTGTAGACAGGATGACCAAATCAGCTTATTTCCTTCCTGTCCATACCTCTTATTCAGCTGAGGATTACTCCGAACTCTATATCAGAGAGTTTTTTTAGATTACATAGTGTTTTGTTATCCATTATTTTAGACAGAGGTACCCAGTTCACCTCTCATTTCTGGAAAGCATTCTAAAAGGGTCTTGGTACCCAATTTCACCTCAGTACAATCTTTCATCCTCAGATAGATGGTCAAGAAGATAGGAACATTCGGACCTTGGAAAATATGCTAAGGGCGTGTCCAATTGATTTCAAGGAGAGTTGGAATGATCACTTTCCTTTGATTGAGTTTGCATACAACAACAACTATCATTCCAGCATTCAGATGGCTCCATTCGAAGCTTTCTATGCTAGGAGATGCATATCTCCAATCAGTTGGTTTAAATTTAGTGAGGCCTCAATTATAAGTCTTGACTTAGTATTCAATGCCTTAGAAAAAGTCCAGTTGATCAGAGAAAGACTCCGGGCTGCTTAGAGCCAATAGAAGTCATATGCAGATGTGCGCAGAAAGGATCTTGAGTTCGAGATTGGTGATTATGTGTACTTGAAAATTTATCCCATGAAGGGAGTGAAGCGATTTGGCAAGAAGGGAAAACTCAGTCCCCGATATTTTAGTCCCTTTAAAATTCTTAGTTGTTTTAGCAAGGTAGCTTATGAGCTTGAATTGCCTTCAGATCTTGCCTCAGTTCATCCAGTGTTCTATGTATACTTGCTAAAGAACTGCATAGGTGAACCAACAGTTGTAGTCCCGATAGAGGGCCTAGACATTCAGAACAACCTTTCTTTCGAAAAGATCCCAGTCGAAATTCTTGACTACCTAACTCGAAGACTGAGGAACAAAGAGGTCCCTATAGTCAAGGTTCTTTGGCGGAATCAGTCCGTTGAGGGAGATACTTGGTAAGTAGAAGAAGACATGCAGACCAAGTATCTTCACCTCTTCTCTGCAAACTCAGACTCAGCCTAAGGTAATAGCTTTCCTTAAGCTTATTCAGTTTCATGTTCAGATTTTAGTTATAAACTTGGTATCAAATACCCTTGCATATCCATTCATATGTTCATGTATCATGTCAATCATGTATTCATTCATCAGATATGCATTCTCATCATGAGAAACTCAGCTTCTCAGTAATTTCAGTCATACATTCATGAAGACTATCCGTCACATATCCATGCATCAGACATGTATATTCAGTATGAGATTTCAGTATATCCAAAGATCTAGTCATATATATATGTTCAAATGTTCACGTCCCTTAAGTAAGATCAGTCTATCAGCTTTCTCATTCTAGTCAGTCCCACTTGAGGATGAATTTTCTAAGAGTGAGAAATTTTAATACCCTGAACTTTCTTTAAGTCAATCTAGTCTCCAGAAAAGTTAGTGATGACTTCATAAATGATTAATGTATAAATAAGATAGAATTTCCTCAATTTTGACTTTTTATCATATGGTAAATTGAATTAACTTTCCAACGATACCAATTTTGTCCAAATCCGATATCGGAGAAAAAAGTTATGGATGTTATACAGAGAACTGTCGAAACTACCCAAAAGCGACGGTCAGGCCGATGGACCGTTGAGATAGCAACGGACCATTGACCAAGACATCAAGACTAAGGCAGTGAACCCAACTTCTGGTCAAGTGCGACGTCCAGGACCGACGGACTGTCGAGCTAGCGATGGACCGTCGCCCAAACCATCGCAGACGAGGAACAAAGTTCAGGTTCTGGCCAAGTGTGATGGTCAGGAGTGACGAACCATCAAGCTAGGGATGACCGTCTCCCAAACCATAACAGACGAGGCAGGAAGTTCAGGTTCTGGCCAAGTGTGATGGTCAGGATCGACGGACCGTCGAGCTAATGACGGACCGTCGCCCAAACTGTCGCCACTTCTGATCAGCGATTCTTAGCCATTTTTAAAAGGGTATTTGGGTATTTTTCCAACCATTTTGACCCCTAATTATACCAGACCAGAACTCATAACTTCATTATTCACCCACAATACCAAATTAGGGTTTCTCTTAAAGATCAATCTCTAAGAACAAGGAACCCTAGGTATTTAATTCCTAGTCAAGAATTCAAGCTTTCCTCCACCAATCTTTAAGAAATCATCCACCCAGGTATGTCAAGTGTTGATTCATGGGTTCGTTTCATCCATGAAGATTAAGAAGCCCTATTTGAAATATAACTTTGGATTCCATGGTATGAATTGAATTATATCCATGTTTATGTTGTTTTTTGATTTCCAAGTTGATATCTTTAATGACTATCATGAAAATATGTTAGTATGTGGTTAAAATTCTTGTATTGGAAGTGTAAAATGTTTCCATGAAGTATTATTTCTATAATCATGCCTAAGCCTAAAGATATGCATGCAAGGTGTTTGATAAAATGCCTAAGAGAATAGGAATTATGCCTTATGACCCATTTGTGACCAAAATTGATGAATCCATATTTCTTCCTTACATTTGATATGACTCCCGTGTGATTTTTATTCTTTGTAATGGATTGACGTAATGCTCATGAGATTAGGCTTATGAAATTATATATGTTTACATGCATTCCTATTCATGTGTATGCTTATAGCATGCGAATACATCATGAAAATCCCCAATGATTGTACTATGAATTGTTGACTATGGTCATGTATCAAGAAGTGTCATGTTTTGTCATTTTCATGTTATTGAGTCCTGGGAGTACGTGTACCCAACAATTTAGCTGTGTGCCTAGAGCCAGTATCAGTTTTATGATAATCTCAATTGTGCCATGATCAGTAGTATTCTCAGTCAGTTTTAGTACTCAGTAGAATTCAGTCAGTCACATGACTCAGGAAAACTCAGTAATCTCAGTATTCTTAGTAATCTCAGTCAGTTATTAGATCGTAGTAGTGTTCTGTCAGTCAATGGAACTCAATGAACGCAGTCCAATTCAGTTCAGTTAATTATGTTTAGTGTCTATTCAGATGGGAGTAGGATTCAGCATCGAGTGAGCCCAAGGATGGGAACTCACCTATTATTAGAGGGTGTGAGTCTTAGAAGCAATCCTTGTGCTCCAGAACTACATAGCTTGCGTAGGTTGAGACATCAAACCTGCTAGTTGAGGGTAGATGAAATGGCTTAACCTGTTATATGAGGGTCCCACCATTCTCTTTAGAGTACCTGTTAGATGAGGGATTACTCACAACTTGTCCTTACTAGTGTCACGGTATTGACACCTTTCTAATTGGGGTTACAGATCGGACTCCAACTTAATTATATTATCTCATTTGGGGTATGTCGGTTAAATGACTACTTCCTATAGTTACAGCCTCAGTATCAGTCTTTGTAATATAACTCAAATAGTTCTAAAGAATTTAGGACTGTCAGATACAGTTACCCAACTCAGTATGGAACCCAGCTAGTTCCATCAGAAATAGGACTGTCAGACACAATCATTCAGACAATAGTATATCAGTTATATGAAAACTTATGTTATCAGTTACAGTTCAAGTATTCATTCATGTATTCTCACGTTCATGTTACTCAGTCCGTTAGTATTGTTCATGCATATGAACCCTTGCATTCATCCTACCTCACTTGTATACCAGTATATTCAATCATACTGACGTATTTGCGCTATGGTGTTTTTATACCATAGGTTCAGAAGAACGAGTTCCAGAGCATCCTTTGTAGATCAGATGTTAGGCAGCCAGACTAGCAGTGAGTCCTCATCATTCGAGAATAGAATGATTATTTTATTACTTTATTATTTTAGTAGTCCAAAGTTAGTTAGGGACATGTCCCATCAAATCCACAGTTTGTAGATAGTTTAGAGGCTTCAAGACTATAGAATGTTTAGAGAGCTATTTCAGTTTTATTTTGGTATTGATATACTGTATTTCCAAATGTTATGTTTTATCAGATATTTGAACCTTATGTCCTTTCAGCCTTTTATTCCATATTTATACAGTATATTATGAAGTGCTCAATTACAAATATCAGTCATGGGTTAGCTTGTGGTCCTTCCGGGTCATGAGCACTGTGTGGTATTTTGGGTACCAGATTCAGGACGTTACACTGAATTACTTGGTCTACTACACTAATAGTTTGACATATTCACTCCTCATCACAGAGTAATAAGATTGGGGAAAAGTAATATGGTGCTAAAATAGAGCACCTTATCTCATATCTCCTCCTCAATAATTTGCGGGATGTTTAACTCTATTCTAGAAATAAATAGGCCTACCAAGAAAACATTGGTAACCCTTAATGTATTATCATTGGATGTGGGTGCGATTCGGTGCCTGACCACAGACTACCAAACTTTGGCTGTAAACGTCAAACTGGGTTTATAGATTACGACTCTATTGATCCAAAGGAAATTTTCTCCCACTTTAGCAATGTGGACCTCCAGACACCTATAGTGCATCATCTTGACCATATTTAAATAATTAATACAAAATTCATACTTTAGAGTCTCCTTAGTTGGCTCAAATTCTTCTTCTAACTAGGCGCTGAGATAGCCTTGATAGAGATATCCACTTTCGTGTCCTAGACCCGAATAATGTAGAGCTTGGGCTGCTTCTTCATGTCCCTCCCCTTTCCTAAAAGAGACATATTCATAATCATGTCTATGCAGTTGGTGTAAAAATCAAGAACTAACTTTGGCACATAGTTTTGCAAGGGTTTTGTCATCTACCCTAGCTCATATCGCTCAAATCCCAGAACTAATCCGAGTATTTTATGGAGTGACTGGTAGGACCTGAGTTTCTTTTTTAATGATCTTTTTATTTTTCCCCAAGCCTATTACTTATACCTCATCAATATAAATAGTTCTTAGATTTTTGGACTATCCAGTATGTCGGGTCCACACCCTTTTAAGGTGGGGCATGTAATAACCGTCTAAGTGATTTTCTTTATCTTTATGTATTTTTGCTTTTTAGAGCTTTCCTATAGATACCCCATTCCATTTATGACTTGTTGGAGCTGTCAATTTGATTAATGTGCAGTTCATTTGGTTTTAGAGCCAATTTTCTATTTTTGAAGTCTTTATTGGTAAAAATTGGCTACTGATCAAAAAATTTAGTCAAAAAACCTCATATGCCAAATCTAATAGTTCCAATTGCTCCAGAACATTGATTTTAGGATAAGGTACCTTTGGTTCGGGTCCCAAGGCTTTTGGACTCATTTCGAGCTATTGGCCAAAAATTAAAAAAAATGGCACTTGGGTGTAGGACCTGCTTTTTATTGAAATGCCCTTGGATGGAAATTTTGACTTCGACATTGAGTCTAGAACATCGAATTTTATAGGGTATCATAGTTTGTTTGCATATACAGGATTCAAAATAAATTCCAAAGAGTCGGGGAGACTTGGAAAATTTCCAAATCTTCATCTGATGTACTCAGATGATGCATTCGCTTTAGTGCTCTATGGGTCGCTTAAGTGAAGACTGCTTAAGTGTCTAACCGATCTGTTAAGCGACCAAGATTGCCTAGCTGAGGGTCTCTTAAGCAAAGCCTTTATTGCTTAAGTAAAGGCCGCTTAAGCAGCAAATACTCTATTTAAGCGATGGGCATAGAGGTAGAAGGTATCACAAAAGCGACACCTGGCCATTTAAGAGGCAACCACTTAAGCGATGACTGCATAAACGGTCCAGTGTCCACTTAAGAGGCACCTGGTTAGCCTAATATGCCCAATTAGTTTAATTTTCTCCCATTTTCCACATAAGTTCAATAATGTATAACCCTAGAATGTGTAAAAACTTGGTAGAAACATTAATAGGTGATCTTGAAATGTTTTTAAGCTTGAATCACTAATTTTTTCTCTAAATTCTTGGTAAGTTTTTGTTTGATTCATGTTAAATTTCTCAATTATTTTTCAAAATCCCTAGATTAGTGATGGGAGATTTTTTCATCATTTGAGATCGGAATTTACCTATTCTTGAAGGTAAATGTTCCTTGAGCATAGATAGATGAGTTGATTATTCCAAAAGTGCAATTTCACAAGGGGGCCCATATGGAATTCTAACGTAATTTTTGACTTGAAGCATAAATATGAGTACCATTGTTATCGTATTGATGAGAAGATTATGATTTTGATAACATGGCATCATGCAAAAGCTTTTTGGAAGGGAAAGTCATTAATTTAGTAGATTTTACAGGATTTCTTCAGATTCTAGATAGGTTAGGTTTACCTTTATTTTAGATTAAGATTAATCATAATATATTTATGATAATATGATAGATATGGGTTGGAAATTAGGCCTTAGAGGCATAATTAGTGTAGCTTAGATTATTTAGCCAACTAAGGAATTGTAAAATAGGTGTATTTGACTTAGTTACTCGTGTTTAGTAGAATTGCTATCTTAGGACTAAATTTGGATCATTCAACATCTAGATGTGAATTTATATACCTTATCAAGTTTGGGGTAAAATTTTCCTTAGAATGAATTTCAGGGATTAGAAGTAGGCCTCTCCAACCCACCTTACACCATTACTATTATTAGCTTCGTATAGACTTTGTAGGTGCATTTTACCCCTTAAATTACATATTTAGGAGCTTGAAGTGGTTGGTTATATGATATTTTAGTTTTGTACTTTGGAGTTGATGCAAGTTCTGGTTCAAGTCTGGCAATTTGTTGATCTTATGAGTTCCAGTTGAAGTTCAACAATTTATGATTTGACTTTCAGTTCAAGTCTGGAAAATGACGCTAACGAAATTGAGTTCTAATTTCAGTCTGACATTGAGAGGTTATTTATGATATGGTAAGGTATGAAAGGATTCATGATTATTATTTTGAGATAAAGATACATAGAATGCCTCTTGGGTTTTACTTCTCTTGATTGCAACCTCCTGGATTATGGATGCTCATGTTGGGTTATTTACCTTTTTGCACTTACTGACTTATGGGGTCCAGTTTTGTAGTGATAGTTATGTGCTCTATATGTTATTATTTTGGTTTATTTATTTATTTTATTTAGATCATTTGGCGTGTTATCCAAGTTTTCCCTTTTACCTTAACTTATTTATCTTGCATATTTATTGTACTCATATTATGATTTAGCTCAGTCAGTCGATAATGCCTACTGAGTACCCGTGGTTTTGGTACTCATACAAAACTTTTGTACCTTTTGGTGTAGATTTGAGTACTAGTGGTCACCGTTGATGCTACGATCATGCTGATTAGAATTCGAAGATAGGGTGACCTCTTGAAGTCAAAGTTGACCTTTTTTCTTTTACTACTTTTATTAAGTCTTTAATTATTCAAGACTGATGCATATATAACTATTACAATACTCATATTCTTTTGTTATTGGCTCTTATGACAACATTACTAGGTCGTAGATGTTATTGTTATCTTATCTACCTTTCTTATTATTACTACTATTACTTAATTTATAGTTAAGTCTTTACTTGCAAATTTTTGACATTTATGCCATTTTTCACCAAATTAGCCCATTACTTATTGCTCTGGGTCTATGGTTTGGCTTACCTAAGGGTGGGATACAGTAAGTGCCATCATGACTCATAAATTAGGTTCTGACAAATTAGTATCAGAGCTCTAGGTTCACTATTATTATTGGTTCAAGAGCAAGTGTCTAGTAGAGTCCCACAGATTAGAATGATGACGTCTAATTTTTATCTTTGAGAGACCATAGGACATCTTTACGAGATCTTTACTTCCTTCACTAATTTTCTGCTTAGAGTCTAAGTTGGATTCTAAATATTTCTTTGGTTTCACCCTTTTGCAGAGGGCTAGGACACGTGCTAGTGCTTTATGAGATGAGTACTCTAAGTCTGCGAATAGGTACCCTACCATAGTTTATGGATAACCTAGAGGTCAACGTTAGCTGAGAGATGCAGTCCCAACTTAATATCAGGATAGAGGGCCTTACCTAGACTCTATTTATTCTCTCGAGCCAAAGATTCCTCCACCCCAGCTAGTGGTAGGACAGGGACCATCCCAGGCTCCACTGGGGTTTATTTTTTTTTCATTAATCAGGGATGCATTTGTTTAGCTTTTAGGATTTGTAGGTGGTGCACTATCAGATGATGCACACTTTATGAATCAGAGTGGTACTGAGGCAGGGGCACAACCCATAGGTGCAACTCCCAGAGTTGAGGTCCCTCCTGCACCGATGGTTGCTCAACTGGTTGTTGTTATGCTGGTGGTTTCCCAACTTTCTATGTCTATTGAGGAGCAGAGGATGCTGGGTAGATTTTTGCAATTGGATCTTTCTAGGTTTCTTGGTGTACCAAGCGAGGATGCTTTTAGGTTCTTGGTTATTACGAGGATAGGCTTCATAATTTAGCACTAGCTGAGACTCGTGGTGTGGATTACAAAATTTTTAGTTGGATTTTTCAGCTCTACACTGGTGGAGAGGTCACATTGATTCTAAGCCAATTAGATTTCCCCCATTGACATGGACACAGTTCATTGAGGTTTTCTTTGAGATGTATATGCCTTGTAGTCTTAAAAATCATTTAAGGGATCAGTTTTTTAGGTTGGAGCAGGGCTCCATCACTATTGTGAAGTATGAAGCTTAATTCCATGAGTTATCTAGGCATGTTGCATCTATTTTTCTGACTGAGTATGACTGAGTTTAGTGCTTTTTTAGGGATCGCGACTTCCTCACCGCATAGATTCATAAAGTTTGGCTGTTATGGGTAGATTTTTTATTGAGGTTTCTAATCATGTACAGGTCTTGGAGGAGATGCATAGTGTAATGACCAAGGACTACCCCCTAGTCATCACGCTATGCTCATGACCCTGAGGGACCTTAACCTAACCCTTTCTGATATCTGTAACTGAGTACTACAAATATACTGAAATAAATGCAAAAAACTAGTGGAAACTTGCCATAAGGTTCAAAACATTTAAAATAATCAATTCTGAAAACTAAATACTAATCCATCTGTCCGAAAAAGCCTCTAACTGTCTGAACTGTAGAGCCGATGGAACATGTCCCCAACTAACTCCGTCTACTGAAAATAAACTGAGTCTAATGCCATAATAAAACAAGGATCATTCTCAAATAAATAGGACTCACTGCTACGTCTACTACTGCTGACTAAGTCTGGACTGCTAAGGGTGCTCTGGATCTCGTGCTTTGAAATGTATGGTATAAGACACCATAGCACAAGAGAAAAGTATGCGTCAGTACTTTGAATATACCGGTATGCTAGATGAGGTAAGGCTAAATGCAAGGGCTTAAGCATGAACATATCTCAACTGAATAATCATGAGAGTACTTAATGAGGACATATGCATGAATGCATAACCATAACTGAAATCATCGTGACTCTGAATACTGAGACTCGGATACTACTTTACTGATGTTTGAACTCACTACTAATACTGAGAAAATGAATAACTGAATCTTCTGATATTGATAAATGATTACTGAAGTTGAGATCAGTCCTATCTAGCGAGTGATCTCTGAATCTGATGATACTGAAGCTGATTAACTGAATCTACTCATTTTAATGACTGAGTTCTGAGCTTACTACTATCGACTGACTAAATATATGATCAAAATTTTCCAACAGATGATCTCTGAATCTACTAATAATGATAAAGAATGATTGTATCTGAGATCAGACCTATCTAGTGAAAGATCTCTAGATTTTTTAATAATAGAAATGATGGACTGAGTTTGAGATCAGGCCTATCTGACGGGTGATCTCTGGATCTATTAGTACTGATTCTGATTAACTCTACATGAGACCAGGCCTATGTAGCAGGTTGCCTATGAATCTGTGGAACTATATAAGTTCCATACTGAGATGGGTGACTGTATCTGACAGTCCTGATTTCTGAGTTCTACTCTGAAGACTGATACTAAAATTGCAACTGTGGGAGTTCTTATTTAATCGACATGCCCTAAATCTGATCTGGTAGGGTCCAACTTGTAACCTCAGCTGGAAGGGTGTAAATACCGTGCCATGGGTAAATACCTCTTCTATGGTCAAGCCTCTTTAACGGGTGACCCTGAATAGGAAGTCAAGCCTAAGGCAGTATGATAGTCAAGCCTTAATCTAACGGGCAACTCCTGGTCCTGCACTGGATACGTAGTTCTTAAGTTTAGGGATTGATTCTAAATAATATAGCTCTCTAATGGGAAGCCATCATCCCTGCACTCGCTTGGTGCTAGCTACTACTCCCAACTGAAGGACTCTGAACAGATTCTTATACTGAACTAAACTAAACTGAATCTGTTACTAATTTGATTATCTTACTTGACTGTTCTGATTGAGTTTACTTGATTCCGTTATCTGATGGAATACTTCTGAATTCTACTTTCTATCTGAATACAACTAAGTTCTGTAACTTACCGAGCTTTACTGAAATCTGAACTGAGTACTGAGCTTGATTAGATTGAATACTGAGATTTACTGAGTTTCATTAACTTCTGTCACTAACTGAAATATACTGATCATAGAATGACTGAGATTATCTTGAGACTGACTCGACTCTAGACAAGAAACTAAGTTTTCGGGTATTAAATACCCCCAGGACTCAATAACATAAATAAATAAGACATGACAACTCTTGCATAATAATCATAACAATAGACTATCATTCGCAATATAACCAATGAAGCATCATCTCGAGCACTTGGGAATCTTAAACATATAATTGTAAAGGGAAGCATGCTATTGTCTCATAACTCATCCAACAAGGAGTTCATATGACCAAGAAGACATGCAACATATCATAATTCATTCATTTAGTCCTTTCAACAAACACTTAACATGAACTAGTTGACACATACTTGGGGATATTATACTTCATGTTACAATAACACTATTTTCTCCTCTAACCCCGCATACAAGCTATCAAACGTTGCTGTCTTAGAACCTGTAACCGCTTACTTAGCCTTTTTTCTTGCAACTTTGTACACCTCTCTATTCACCTTCTTGTCTTCTTCATCTTTACTCTCAATCAACTTAACATACGCCCCCTTCTTAATCTCCACTTTCTTCTTAACTTCTTAATTCCACCACTAGTCCCCCTTATGTCATTCTTCCCGACCCCTCAAAACCCCAATACCTCTTTAGACATCTCTTGGATGCAACTGGCCACCTTATCCCACATAACATCCACGTTCCCCCAACACTCCCACACCCCTATTCCTATCACCTTCTTCCCTAAATCCAGCACACTAACTGACATTAAGCCACCCCACTTAATTCTAGGTCGCCTCTCTCCAGCCCTACTCTTGTTGCTCTTCTTGATAAATAAGTCCATCACCAGAAGCCTGTGCTGAGTCAAAATATGTTCACTTGAAATAACTTTACATTTCTTACAAAGAACCCTATCCCCCTTCCTAAGAAGTAGAAAGTCAATCTGAGTCTTGGATAATACGCTTCGGAAAGTAATAAGGTTATCCTCCTTCTTTGGGAAGTTTGAATTCACAACCACCAGCCCAAAAACCCTCATAAAATCCAACAGAGCAACCCCCTTACTATTTCTGTCGTCGAAACCAAACCCTCCATGCACCGCATCATAACCTCCAAAAAAACCCCAATTTGCCCATTGAAGTCCCCCGTTATGACAATCTTCTCCGAGCTAGGCACGTTTCTCACCACCTAATCCAAAGCCTCCTAAAAACTCACTTTAACCTCCTCTCCCAAGCCCACCTGCTGCTCATACATACTATACACATGCAACGTAAACCCCCCAATGATTAACTTAATCATCATCAACCTATCACTGAACCTCTTAACCTCTACCACCTGCCCCCTCAACTCCCCATCCACTAAGATGCTCACTCCATTACGATGCCTCTCACTGGCTGAGTACCATAACTTGTACCCATCCATATTTCTGGCCTTACAACCTACCCACTTAGTCTCCTGAATACATGCAATATTAATTCTTATCTTCTTAAGAATCTTCACCAACTCTATGGACTTACCCTGAAGGGTCCCTATGTTCCAAGACCCTACCCTCAACCTATCTCCTCTTTCCTCCCACTTACCTTTTCCACCCCTCCCGAACCATCTTGAACACTCAGCCTATTCCCCCCACCCACCCCTTCCCTCCCCTTTACTCCCTTCTAAAACTGCACCAAACCCTAACTCTCTCGAATCTCTCGAACATGACCCTATTCCATCATCAACCCCCACAGCCACTACTTAATAATCATAACAAAGCCCCGACACACCAGCAAACAAACTGACAAATAAATACATAAACAGTATGAAAATAGTAGGCGAAGAACAAATATGCACGAGAATACACTATCCCACTAATAAGCTAGCCGGGCATAACTATAGTCACAGAAATCGGTAGCAGACAAAAACAAAAACAATAATAAAATACAGTAAAACAACACAATACACGGGAACTAAAACTGTAAGGCATAACTAGAGAAATATCTTTAGATGTCACCGGATTACTGCTTTTGTTAGTTACGACAGTTTTGATGTCGAAAAAGGTTTGCAAAAATATAGCTGCTGGAAAGAGGTCGCCAGAAATACCGCCGGAGCGTCTTCTTTATTGTTGTCAGAATTTAGTCAGCGGTCGTTGTTAGGCCAACTATTTTAACCTATTCTGGTCGGTGCTGCACCCTAAGCTATCTCCAAAGTTGAGCCAACAAAAAACTTAGATCCGTCGGCGATAGCAGTTGCGATATGGAAAAGAAGACTCGGGGTAGAGAGAAAGAGCTGGGGAGAGAGAAAAATTTGGAGGGACAGAAAGGAAGAGAGAATGGTCCCTTACCTTCTCTGGCGCGTCAGCCCCATCGCCGGCGTCAAAGTTGCTGGTTAGTGGAAAATGACCATTTGTCAAGACGGAAAATAATCTTGGAGTGTTTGTGAGCTTGAATTACTTATTTCTTCTCCGAATTCTTGGTAAGTTTTTATGTAATTCATGGTGGATTTCTAAATTATTTTCTAAATCCCTAGATTATTAGCGGGTTGATTTTATTTGTGCTCGAAATTTACCCATTGAGCATAGAGGGATGCGTTGATGATTTCAAAAGTTTGATTCTATATGCAGGCCTAATATAGGATTACATAACTTGGGATTCTTACGTAATTTTGTTCCAATGCATAAAAATTTAATATGGGCACCATTGTTCTCATATTGATGAGTATATTATGATTTTGATAACGTGTCATCATATGAAATTTTTTAGGATAAGAAAACATCAATTTATCAGATTTCACCAAGTTTTCTTCGGCGTCCAGGTAGGCTAGTCATATATTTCTTTTAGATTAATCTTAATCATAGTATATTTATGACTTAGTTACTCATGTTTAGTGGTAGAATTTCTATTTAGGACTAAATATGGCTCATTAAATATATAGAAGTGACTTTAGATTCCTTAGACCTGTTTGGGAGAAAATTTACCTTAGAATGGATTTTGTGGATTAGAAGTGGGCCTCTCAAGCCCACCTTAGCCCAAGACTATTATTAGATCCTTGTAGACCTTATAGGCATAGTTTACCCTTTAAATTGTATATTTAGTATCTTGAATATGTTAGTTACAGGATACTAATGCTAGGTTGGTACTTGGGAGTTGATCCTAGTTTGGTTTAAGTTCTGAAATATATTAATCTTATGAGTTTCAATTTAAGTCTGATTATTTATGATTTGAGTTTTTGATTCAAGTTTGGTAATTGATGATATGGGTTTCGGTTCAAGTTTGGCAAATGATGATAATGATTTTGAGTTTCGATTCAAGTATGGCATTAAGAGGTTATTTATGTTATGTTATGGTACAAAAGGATTCATGGTTATAATTTTGAGATACGATTACTTTAGAATGCTTTTAAGTTATTACTTCTCTTGATTGCACCCTTCGAGGTTATGGGGGCTCACATTAGGTTACTTACCTTTTCGCACTTGTTGACTTATTGGGGCTAGTTTTGTAGTGATAATTATGTATTCTTTATGTTATTATTTTGGATTATATATTTATTTATTTATAGCATTTGGATCATTATCCCAGGTTTGGCTTTTACCTTGACTTAGATTATTTATCTTGTATTTTTATTGTACATATATTATGATTTAGCTCAGTGGTTGATGATGCCTACTGTGTACCAATAGATTTTGTACTCATACTACACTTTTGTACCTTTTGGTGTAGATATGAGTACTAGTGGCTGTCGGTGATTCTAGATCACGCTAATTAGTTTTTAGAGATAAGATGAGCTCTTGGAGTCAGAGTTGACCTTTTATTCTTCTACTACTTTTGTTTAGTCTTTCATTATTCGAGACTAATGTATATATGACTATTACTATACTCATATTCTTTTTTTAATGTCTCTTGTATCGACACTACTAGGCCGTGGAATATTATTGCTATCATATCTACCTTTCTTTTTAGTACTACTGTTACTTAATTTATTTTTGTTAGTATTTACTTGAAAATTTATGAAATTTATGTCATTTTCTATCAAATTAGCCCATTGCTTACAACTCTGGGCTATGGTTTTTCTTACCTACTGGTAGTATGAAGTAGGTTCCATCATGACTAATAAATCGGGTCATGACAGAGTAGTAAAAACACCTTTGGAGGATTTAGGGTTGAATTCATCTTCATCTTCTGAGGAACTCTCTTCTTCAACATCCTCATTGTGATCCCTTAGTCCTTCTCTCTTCAAACTAATGAAGGTTTATCGGGGTTACAGTCTCCACCAAGGCCATAGATGTTGTGGCCTTGGCTTGTTCCCTCTCTTTTGGCTTAGCCCTTATGGCCTGATGGGAGTGTTGTTATTCTACAGCACTGGTGGAGAAGTCCACCTTTATCCTACTTAGGCTGTCGGATTCACTCTCAAAGGTAGAGGTGTGTCCTTCGGTGACATCTTCTTGGAGATCTCCTTTTGTAGCTTTGTTTGTGCCTTTGGTGGAATTTAACCCTATATGGGACAAGGTTAGTATCAATTTAGAAAAAGTTAAATGGGTTCCGTAAATGTATTAGATGGGATTTCATATGATCGTGCCTTCTTGTCGTATAAAGATTTCCAGAAAAGTACTATAAAGACAGACCTCAGAGATTGGATTGTACAATCATTCCATGAATATACGATCGTACCCATTGTTTTACAATCATCCCCAAGTACTAAGGGTACGACACATCAGATAAGTACACACCACGATCGTACCTAGATTGGATGATTGTAAAATATGCTTGTAGGATGAGCACTTATAGGATCTGAAATGAGTCCCCACAATGAACCAACCTATGACTGCATATAGATACCAGATCATAGGTTGTGTCATGGAGTTCTCTAACATTTAACAAATTTTACAATTATAATTTTACCCTAATTTGACTCAACCCGACCCTCATTGACCTAAATGTCAACAATGTTGGGTACTTAAGACTTCCCCATTGTTCTTGTACTTATGCAAACTCAAGTATTCATACTCATGAACAATTTATGCATCAATAAGTTATACCTATTAATGATTAATAAGAGGAAGATGATAGTTTTACTTGAACTTATAATTTTTTTATTCTTCCTCTTAATTTCAAATCAAAATCATGGGTATACTTGCAACACAGATCGAAGATGCATTTTTTCTTGCTTGAGTATGATCGAATTTGAGAGAAATTTCAGTGTAAGTGATTTTAGATAAGTCTCGATTCTGAGGTATGGGGTTTAGGATTTTAGATTTGAATTAGGTCAGGTCAGGTTGTGCTTTTATTTAACTGAAGGACCCAACATACATCAATTATACCATCATGGTGATGAATCACGATCGTAAATTCCTCCCGTACCATGATTGTATAAGAAAGATTACCTGAGAACCTACAAAGCTTAAGTACAATCATGATACCGAACCATGATCATGTTCAACGCCCATATTGATGACTTGCAAAAGTTTGATTAGATGATGGGTACCACAATGGTGATGACCCATCGTAGGATAACTCCTATTTGTGTAACCCATAGAACTTTCATCCATATTTATCAGGTGATTGAACCCATAATTGTAGGATCTTTACATGGTCATACAATCCTCTCATGGGTTTAGTTCAAAGTCTAGTTCAGCATCTCCTCTTTTTTATTAATCCCTGTACTAGTAGACCAAATTAACCTATAAAATATAAACTACTAAACATAGGATACATCCTACAAAGTACTTGATTTAACATCGTGACACAACGTTCTAAGACCTTACCAACTAGCCTATGGGTTGAGTCTAATGAAGTGCCAGATTTAACATCACGACTCAACCTAACTCCCTTGACTACTTAGACTTCATCAAGGTCCGGTTTCTCACATGACCACATCTCTCTATAGTTAACATATAGTATTTTACACACTAACCATTTACCTTAAATGTGGAACCACCATCCCCTTTTATTTTGATTGAACCATGGGTAATACCCTTTCCATAGTGAGTGGTCCAGACTATTTGGACCTCATCATGCCAAGAAACAAGAGAACCCTTGAATTTTAAAGAAAAAAAAAGTCACCTAGGTGGAATTATCTTCTTCCAATCTTTCGGACATATTATAATTTCATATTTTCTTTGTATAAGGAAGAACTCTCATAGGCACGGAGATGGAATTCATCAATGTCATTCATCTTTTCTAATTTCAATATCATTGCATCACACCATTCCATATTAAGCCTCTTCAGTACCAATAAAGCCTTATGCCCAAGCTTAATAGAAAAGTGGCATGCCTTTACACACACAAGATGATATGTAGATGCATCTATAGGGGTCTTAAATGTTTTCAGATAGGACCATAATGCATCATTTAACCTTCTAGCGTAGTCTGTCCTATTAGCATTCATAGTCTTTGCCAAGATAGACTTGATCTCCCAATTGAAGACCTTATCTTTCCTACTCGTCTAAGGATGGTAAGGTATTTCCACCATATACTAGATTCCATGTTTATCAAGCATGGTTTTGAAGAGATTATTGCAGAAATGTGAGCCTCCATCACTAATGATGGCTTAGGGTGTACCAAATCTAGAAAAATAGTTCTTCAAAAAGTCTTTGACAATCTTACCATCATTGTTTAGAAGTAAAATTTATTCTACCCACTTAGAAACATATTATACAACCATGAAGATGTACTTCATTCCATGTGTGCTCACAAATGGATCCAAAAAGTCGATACCCAAAACATCAAACAACTCGAGCTCAAGGATAGTAGTCATTGGATATTCATAATTGTGAGACATATTCCCTTACCTTTGACATTATTCATAAGACTGAGCATAATCATGTGGATCTTTGTAAATGGTGGGCAAATAGTAACCTAATTTTAAGATCTTGTGCTCAGTTTGTGTACCTCCATATGACTCTCAACTGATGAAGAGTGATATACCTCTAAAATACTCATCATCTCAACCCCAGGGACATATCTCTGAATCACACAATCTACAAAAACCCAAAACATATACGGCTTATGCCAAACAAACTTCCTTACCTCATGCATTAATTGTTTTTACTGCAAAATCAGCAAATCTTTCTGGAACTAGATCACTTGCTAAATAGTTGGCAAAATCTGCAAACCAAGGGATTAAGTCGTGTGATTCTTCCAAGACCTGATCATCTAGAAAAGTATAATTAATTTTAAGTTTATCCTCTACTTTAAGCATTGCCTTCTCCTTAAGGTGTGATAGATGGTTAGCTACTTGATTCTCAGTCCCCTTTCAATCCTTAAAATCATTGTCAAATTCCTGCAATAGAAGTACCCATCAAATCAACCTTGGCTTTGTATCTTTCTTTGCCATAAGGTATTTAAGATATGCATGGTCGGTATGAACAATCACTTTTATGCCAATCAAGTAAGTCTTAAATTTCTCAAATGCAAACATAAAAAAATGCAACTTTTGTTCAGTCATAGTGTAATTCATCTAAGCAGGATTAAGTGATTTTCTAGCATAGTCAATATGATGTAATGTTTTCTCTCTCCTTTGGCCTACGTCTGTTCCGAGTGCCATACCACTAGCATCACACATAATCTCAAATGGCAAATCCTAGTTTTGATACACAATGATAGGGGATGAAATCAACCTCACTTTCAAACATTAAAACTCTTTTAGATATGCCTCATTAAACACAACTTGCACAATGGATTTGCATTTTTAGAAAGTCCTTGATAAGTCATCTATAGAAACTTACATATCCCAAAAAACTATGAATGAATGCCCTTCATGGAAATTGGTGGAGGTAATTTATTAATCACCTCAATCTTTACCTTGTAAACCTAAATCCCCTTCATAGAAATCTAGTGACCAAGCACTATTTCTTCTTAAACCATGAACTAACATTTTTCCCAATTTAGTACCAAGTTACATTCCTCAGATTTTCTTAGAAAATTGGTGAGATATGCCAAATAATCATCAAATGAGTCACCTAAAACTAAAATGTCTTCCATGAACACCTCAACAGTGTACTCCACCATGTCAGAAAAGATAGACATCATACAACATTAAAATGTAGCAGGAGTGTTACATAGACCAAACAACATCCTCTTAAATGTAAACATTCCCTATGGAAAAGTGAAAGTGGTATACTCTTGGTATTTAGGGAACTATAAATTAGATTATACCTAAATAACCATCTTGAAAAAATACCATCTTCTACCAGCAAGACAGTCTAACATTTGGTCCATAAATTACACATGAAAGTGATCCTTCTCAGTCCATGAATTTAACATCCTTAGTCCATGAAAACACGCCATCTTGTGACTAGACTTATAAAAATTAGCTCATTATTATCATTGGGAAAATGAATGATTCCATCTTTTTTTGGGACATATTGAACTGGACTCACCTATTTGATATCAGCAATATGATAAACCACACTTGCATCCAACCACTTAATGAATTCTTTCTTTAGAACCTCTTGCATGTGAATATTTAATCTACATTGATGATCAATGCTGGGAAAATAGTCCAACAAAAGTTGGATTTTGTGAGTACAACTCCCAAGTGGAATTTCAATAATATCAATAATGTACGATCCAATGACCCTTTTTAACCTTTGCAAAATAGACACTAAGGTCTCAACCTGCCATTCTAATAAATCAGCCATATTGATAACAGACAAGGTGTTATTGGCCCCTAAAAATACATATCATAGAGGATACAAAATCTCCTTATGCTCAAAATAGAAGGCTCTTTAATAGACGATTTAGCTTGCGTGGTTACTCTATTCTTCAGATCAAGTCCAACTTCTTTGGTGCATAAGTGTATGAACCCCTACCAATAAGTGCGCTCACCATCTTATCATACTTTTTTATACCATCACTATAAAATACATTATTACTGCATCAAGTATCTCAACACTAAGTCTTTCGTCAATAGGAACTACCAACTCATCCTCATCTGTGGTATCAATCATAGAGATCATGTGCATATTTTTTAACTGCTTTATGGACTGGTAGACATTAAAAGTAACTTGCTTATTATTTAATTGAAACTTCATATAAGCCTCCATATCAACCCCTTCCCATACAATCATGAGAAAATCCCTTCCAATATAATAGAATCCTCAAAGTCAGCTTCATAGTCAATAATTACAAAGGCAATTAGAAATACGAAGGATACTATTTTCGTCAATACATAACACAAGATTACCACTGGTTTCTTCATAATAAAATCCGCCATTCGAAGCCTTATAGAGGTCAGTTTAGGTGTCTCCAACCCCAACTTTTTGTAAATAGCTAGCAACATCAGGTTAATGCGAGCACCCAAGTCACATAAAGACTTTGAAAAATTCAAAGACCTAATAGTACAAGGAATCATGAATGACCTTGGATCTTTCTTCTTCTCAAATAAAGAGCAAAAAGAAATTGCACTACAATGGTTCACATTATCCATGGACTCAAAACTCACTATCCTCTTCTTTGTCACTAAGTCCTTAAATATTGCATATCTCAACATTTGTTCTAGTGCCTTTATAAGAGGGAGGTTCATCGATAACTCCTTCAATATTAAAATAAAATTTTGATATAATCCTTGGATTTTATTTTCAATCTTTGGTAAAAAGGGAGGAGAAGGCCCTGGAATAGGCTTCAATACTGGTATGACCTCCTCTTACTATTCACTTTGTCAAACTTAGCCCTTTTTTCCATAACTAAAGACTTTAGACATACATCTTCATTCACCATAAAATTTTCTACTTCATGCTCATCTATATTATCAGTGATCACGGGGTCATCCCTCTTGTCATCAACCATAGACATAGATGGATCAAAAGTAGACTTACCACTTTGAGTAGTGATGACATTCATAGGATTTTAGATAGTGTTGCTTAGATGTATGCTTGTTTGTTGCTAGTTCAATGCGGTAAACATCTACCTAAATTATTGCTCAATATGCTTAAAAAAAGTCGTATGAGACTCAATTTTTTGGATCATCCCAAAAACGTATTCCCTAATCTCATTAAGGAAATTTTCTTGACTCTTCGACCTGAACAAGTTTCACAAGTAGAGAATCTATCCTTGAATTCCAATACTCAGCATCACGGTTCACATCATGGTTCCCCAATGGAACATAAAGACCAATCTTGTATTTATAATTATATTTTTGCTTCCAATTACTAACTTTATCCCTACTCCTATCTCTATACCCAAACCTATTGTAATTATCTCTATAATAGTTTCGACCTTGATTCCCTTGCCTAGAGTTCCAATTGTCTTGATTAGACCCTTGTCTCAGAAATACACCACCTCTTTGCTAACATATTTATCTTCTTTCTCTAAATTTGAATCTTCATATCTAGAAGACTTACCTCTTGTATCCATTGCATTGACCTTTTCTGCTCCAGCTACTGTAAATTATGTTGTAAGCAACCCAATCTCAGTCCTCAGCTATGACATCTCTTGAGCCATTGTCCCATCTAGTGTTTGCTTCTCCGTTGAGGCTCTAATCACATAAGTATAGCTGATATGTCCTCATCTCAAGTACTCCACTCTTGGTTGGTTTTCATAATCCAATCTAAGATCTCAAAAGTATGCTTCTATGATAGACTCATAAAGGCCCCACTAGTGATAGTGTATACTTCTGACTTAGTGTTAGAATTAAAGGCTCTGTAGAATATTTATAATAAGTTTATACCAGTAATCCTATAATTTGGAACATACTGTAGCTTCCTCTTGAACCTCAACCAGACGCGTGTAGTGCCTCTAAATGCAGCTATCAAATGCTATATATCTCATATTTCAACTGTAGAATTCTGGATGTTCGGAAAAATTAATCCAAGAATTGAGTCCTCAACTCATTCCAAGTAGTGATAGGTCTCAAAGGAAACTGACCTAGCCACAAAGTAGCTTATCTCATTAGACTGAATGGAAAATAATCTTAGTCGAATAGTTTTTTGTCTCACTCTAGGTAGATAATTTAAAGTGTAGATCCCCAAAAAGTTCATGATATGCATGTTTCCATAATTAGTAGGTAGGCCAAAAAATACACTCCTTAAATTCAGTAGCTGGATCATCACACTCGTGATGTCAAACTTAGTAACTTAAGGCATTTCAGGTGAAATAATTGAACTTGTCTCAATTGGCTCTGCATACCCAAAATCTTTCTCTCGATTATCTTAAACATGCAAATATTAATGGATGGGCCATTGTACCCAATTTTTGATCAATCTAACCCTCACATTAAGTGTAACTAAATGATCACCCTTTTTCAGTCTAACCCTTTCTTCCCTTGCTACTCGTCGGGTAGCTACTTGCGTAGCATGTTTTTACCCCATTAATCGGGCAGTAACTTGTTCTGCAGTTTCTTGAACATCATGCTGAAGTGGATGATTCAAAGCTATTGGGTCTTCATGACCCCCTTCGAGTAGGGATCCTTAATTATATACTTTTTTCTCCCTATTCTTTGATTTTGTTTTGGAGTTCTCTCAAGTTTAGTATCAAATAGAATCAGGGGATTGACTTAGCTCTAAGTATAGGGCATACATAGATGTGTGCCCTAAAAATATCAGAAGAGTAAAATAAAAAAACAAAACCCATAGCCTAACAAATAGAATCACTCAACTCGATAATCATATTCCCTGGCAATGATGCCAAAATTTGATGTAGCCCAAATTACACCTTTCAAAAATTATAAAGTGATCATTGAATAAAATGTAAAACCCAATAAGGTTGGGGTTGAACCCATAGGTAATAGGATGAAATCCAATCAATTAATTGTATAGGTAATTAGAAAATAAGTAAAAAAAGGGGGATTTTGTGAAATGAAAGAGTAATAGTACCAATTATTATTTCTTGTAGTTGTAATTAATATGAGAAAACACTAGAATTGTGTTCTCCATTACTTCATAACTACACGAGTTTCTCATTCTAGCACAATTTTAATACATTACATGCAAAATCTAACAAGATAGGTTCATCTAAACATCTCTCAACCTTGGTTAGATGAATTTCCTTCTCCTCTTAAACTTCGGGTGTCAAACTACTAACCCTTGTTCTTGATCTAGGATTAACTATCCCTGTTATAACTCAAGTTATTAGATGATGGTAATATCTTTAAATACCTATTCTTATGTCCTTTTCCTAGTGCATAATTCTTTCTCAAGCAAGTATAGAATACATGCGAGTTCCTATAGATGATTGTATGGTCGTTGTCAAGATATAGTAACCCACATAAGGTTGGGGTCAAATCCCAAGGGAATATTTGGACTTGTAGTTATCGACAGTTATAGTCTACAGGCGGTACTGGAATGTAAATTGGGGGGATTTGCTTGTAGTAGTCTCGATCAAGTAACAATATTAACTCTCATTGAAAATCAATCATAAGTGAACACTAGGATTGTGTTCCCCCGGGCGTCTCGACTCTATAGGTTTATGTGTGTCATTGAATCAACACAATACCTTGCATGTTGAACTGATAAGTTATGTACTTCCTACAGATTTTTGGACGAGTAGGAGGATTTCACCCTTTACCTTTTGAGTCTTAGGGTGTCAGATTACTTACCCTTACCATGAACCCAGTTAACTATCACCTTTTAAGTCTCAAGTTATTAGATGGAAGCTGATAGCCATTCACTATATTCCGTTATACTTCAACGGATTGGAAATTAACTCCCAAATTACTGTTGTCGTTATCTTTTCCTAGTCACTACTCCTCTTTTGGAGTAAGTAGCAATATCTAGGTGGGATCCTAGTGTTTGCAACTGATAAGACAACTATTATAATTAAGATAATGCAATGCATGCCATGGGTGTTGGTTCAATTTGACAATCACACTTCCCCTACTTCATCAATCAGCCAGGGTTTGCGCGACCCTAGATATAGGTTTTATCCACTCATGATTGTGAAGAAATCGATAACATTCATATTGGAAAGAAAAGATAAAATCACAATGATAAGATGAAAGAAAACCCACAACCATGAACTAAATAATCAATCAAAGCCAATATAATGAAATCCCAAGATCAAAGATGGATCTTGAAATCAAAATATGTTTCTAACTATTAAAAGTGTGTTACCTCTCCTTTCAAGTACATAAAGGGTATTTATAGTACAAGCGAAAACCCTAAAAATAAAGCTCAAATGAAATATGAGAAAACCAAGTTGGTGGCCACATGTGGTTTGTACCCGCTCTCTAACCAAGAGAGCAGGTAGTACCTTCGGTATGTACCTGTGGTCTGGCATTAGCCGCAGGTACTACCTGCAGCCCAGGAATAGGGCGCAGTTAGCAGGAACAGGTACCAGGAGCAAAAATCCTGCGGTGTTCAGTTCTTAGGATTTTGACTTTTTGGCACCTGCTTTGTGTACATGCGGTCTGTAGGTCCTACTTGCGTCCACATATTACTTGGTAGGTGTTGGGAGTCATCTTTTCAACTCTTCTTCTACTCTCGAACATGCATTACTCATGATCAAGCTGGAAAACATCCCACATATCCATAATCGCCCCAAAAGTTGGTAAAACAACTTTTTTACCATTTTCTCAAACTTATCATCCAAAACATGGTTTCCTGCAAAACACCCCAAAATGGATCATATCTAACAAGAAGGCCTCAAAACTTTGCATATTTTCCTCATTTTAAGCATCGAAAGTTCTATATTTCTATAGCACATACCCTCAACTTAGAACTTTTGCATGTCCTCGAGCAATAAAAACACGATAAAATAAAAATGATGCTTAACTAGGAGAGTCTAAAATAGTCAAGGCAGTTAGTCAACACAATAGATTCAAATCATAACATCCTCTCCTGTATCCCTTTTCAAAGCCAACTGTGTAAGAACATGAAGCCCAACAATGTGACACAAAGGGGACAAGGTATAGCAATTACATTACCAATAGATAACCACTCATATGCACAAATCATACCACCTGAAACAAGCCAATAGATGGTATCATGACTCAAGTGCCCTCACAACAAGATTTTCCCACTCACTCATATGAAGTCATGCATGTTAATGCATGAAGGGTCAAGAGACACTCACACTCAACAAACAAAAAAAATCAATGCATATCAAATACCATAAGCTTAGTTTATTTTCATTACCTTAGCATTAAGATAGTCATGTCAAGATCACTATAGGACTTTTCTCAACTTGCAATGTAGGCTTGGGGATGGTGTGATAGATATGGACATTTAAAGTGACTAAGCCTCCTTGCACTACTCTAACTTTGGGGTCCCACTTACTAGACAATTTTCTTTTTGTTCCACCCTTTTTTCTATCTTTTATTCTTTTATTGCACATTCAGGTTGAGTGTGGTCTTTTTTTTTTTTTTTTTTTATCAATTGTTTTCTTTTCTTTTTTTACCACACCTATCCCTACTATATTTTCTCTTTTTTTTTTACCCTTTTTTATACCTATTTTACACTATGCACCCTTATGATAGCCACCCTCAACTTAGGCATTTTGCATGAGTTGAGGTGCACAATGTCCAAGGAGGACCAGGGGCCAAAAAAGGTTCATAGTAATATAAATGGGAAGGTGAATGGTAAAACAAGAAAAATAGGCTTATAAGGATCAAAATAGGGATCAAGGGATACTATTCTCACATGGCATATTATTTAGGCTAAAAGTGGACTAAAATAAAAAATGATCGGTGATCCTTTCCTAACTAACTATCCTTCAAGCTAGGCAAGACTAACCAGGCAAGTTCTAAATTTAACATACAAAGGGAACTAGGTGGTATATCAGACTCATATAGCACAGAGTCAATATCACCGAGTACTACCTATCCAGTTCATATAATTGTCAGCAAATGGTTATCATTCCCCTAATATAATGCCATAATAAGATAAAAAAAGTTCACACATATGTATATCAACACAGTTCTAGAACATAAAATTTTAGAGTGGTATCAAAAATTAGTCAAAATCTAACTACTGCCCTAAATGCTAAAAATCTCCAAATTACACAAAAACAACACAATACGAAGAAAAACACAATATGACACAAAATTATCCTAGATATGCCAATTCTACAATCATACCTTGGCCGACAGGAAAAGAAGTAAGACAACAAAAACCCATGGCGGATATGGTACATCTTGTTGCATTCAGACAGATACGCAAGTGTACGTGATTATACAAGTAATATAGTGACTTAGACAGTCGGATATCATACCCACGAGGACTATACAAATAGAAATTCAACCAACTTTAGTTTTAGACAAGGAGGTATTAAGTGTTGTCAAGTATCAAGATGATTTTGAAGTCTTGAATAAAAATATAAATAAATAAGAAATAATAATTTGTAACAATAGTAAAGAAAGCAACGATTGTAAACAATAATGATGAGAATTCCAGGGTTGAGGCTCTTCTAACAATCTTATAATTCTCTATTCTTATCACAGTCTAGTTGGTTATCGGGTTGTTAATTCGCAGGGTTTATAACACATTCATGGTATCCCAACCTCTAATCTTCTACCTACATGAACTTTGCAACTAAATCATCAAGCGGGGATGCAATAATCCATTTAGATTATATGTCTATCTTCCTGCAATTGAACCAAACAAGGCTTCTAGTTATATCCCTATCCTAGATGCTAATTCAAATCCTTTATTTTATAAAAAGATGAGAACCTTGCTCCTTAATCTCTTCGCTCTGTCCTCCGATTCTCCTCCCAAATTCACATAGAAATATAGATTTATTCAAATGATGGCCACTTATCAAAATAGTAAGCACAAGAAATTAAGATCAACCCATATGATAATCTAACAAGAAACTATGAGAAAAAATATCAAAGAGTAATCATGTTCTTGGACTCAACCCCAGAACAAGGGTGTTTAGCCACTCATGTTTGAATTTAACATCCAAAACAAATAATTAAACATACCAAAAAATTGATCTTAAAAGAAATAAGTTTAAAGGAATTCTAAGAACCCTAATAGAGAGATTTTACTATTTTTCATCGCTGTTGTGCTTTCCAAAAGTGATTTCAATTGTGCTCTCATATTCCTTATATATTAGGATGAAATTTTCCTGCACTAGACCACCTTTGTACCATATCAGATATCACGTTGAAGATGTGATGTGCCATGCAATGTATCACATCGAGGGAGAGACGTGACGCGTCTACTTCGTGTCAGCTCACTAGAATTTCTTTTTTGAAATTTTGCTATGGCATTATCCTTATCTTCTATACTTGCTCCAACCGTTCCTGTATGCTCTTTGACTCAACAACCTTTTATTCAAGCCATGTGATTAATTCTAGAGCATCGATGTCACTTTTATCCCATCATGCATCCAATTTTGTCCAATTGCATTAGAAATTCACCCTGCATCACTCATCATGTCTGTTAGATAAGGCGCACAATTAAGGCTTAAATGCAATAAGAATAGCACATTTAGCTCTCAGAACAAGTCCAAATATGGATGAATATTGGTGATTGGATATATAAATACTCCCAAGATTACCACCCCACACTTAAAACCTTGTTCGTCCTCAAACAATCTTAATCAATATAATAACCAAATTAGCTTAACATCACAACCTAGGCAAAATGCTTTTATAAGGCACTTAAAATTCTAACAATGACGTTTCAGCTCAAAACATGTCAAAAATACTTTTATGCACATGGGACAATTCTTTTCAAATCTCATTATCTCAACAGTGAACTTCCAACTTGTTGGAAAACTTATCAAATCACTCAATCTAAAAACACATTAAGTAACCGGACTATCATCCACATGCACCCTCATAACAAGAAAGTTTTCACATGTTCACTCACAATTTTTTTCAATGTACAACATAAGGGGAATATCAAAATCAAATCACTCACTCTCAAAAAGTAATTCATACATGATAGATAATGAGCCATAAGCTTTCCCTTGGTGTACTACTCCACTAATAGTCGGATGTTAGGTTGAAGGATAAACGAGGTCTTTTATAGTTGTAATGTAAGCTAAGGGATGGGTAGGAACTATTTAGGAAATAGTGATTAATCTTCCTAAGAACTTTAATACCTTGCATTATACAATTAAGATCATTCTCTCTCCACCTAACTTTACCTTTTCTACCTTCACACACAAATTTGATTCATCTCAATCTTATTAAGCACAATAACATACACTATGGTGGGGGTATTTTTATTTTACATCTTGATTCAATTTTCAACCCTTCTCTACAACCATTTAATGTTATGCACCCCTATGATAGCCACCCTCAACTAAAGCTATTTTCCTTGATTGAGGTGCAGAATATACGAGGAGGACTAGGACCAAAACAAGTTCACTGTAACTCAACAGGGCTATAAAACTGGAAATGTTTTTAAAACAAACTTCTCTAACTCCTAACCAAAATAATGGTCCACCACTAACTTATTACTTTGGGGCTTCACTTACACCTTTTCCCTACTTCAACTTCACACTCCTTATTTAATTAATATTTTCACTAAAGAGCTTAGGAGCTTTGGATCAAAGAAAGGATTAGGCAACTATGAGGCTACCAAAGAAATCAGGCAATAGGCTCAATAGGGCTAACTAGGGATATGCATAAGGGTAGGTAAATGAAGCCTACAAATTCGGCTATCAAATAAATACCTACATCATTTTCTACACCCAACACCCTTTATTTCACTTTGTAAACACTCCAGGAAAGTTCTTGACATTCCTATACATGTAGAATAAAAACAAACACTCACACTCACGGTGCATGCTAGGAATCCAGTCGGATCCTTACGATTCCCAATCTTGTTCTATATCTAATTCAACCTTAAGCCAATAACCTGTATTTCACTAATTGAGAATAGCATCTAAAATTAACTCATTTTTAGTCTGAGACATACTTTTGTTTTAAAACCAATTCGTTCAAAGTCACTATAAAAATGGCCCACCACAAAGCACTTCTCCAAACATCATGATTGGGTTCTCATTAATTCTCAGCTTCTAAACACTAACTCCCTTTTAAATGGTTGTCATCTATCTATCATAGGGGAGGTCAATAACTATGATGATTTATTTTGTATTACCTTGAGGGAAAAAACAAATACTTTAGACTAAAAGCAAACCATTACTATATATACTAACTATTACAGACCATAATGTTCCGAATAGTTAGAAATACGTAAGTTTAACATCCAAATAGAAAAATAAAAACATCCCAAAAGTAGAAATGAAAATGAAAATAACCAACCAACATAAACCAAAGAAAATTATAGAAGGAATGAGAATTCCACTACCCCACACTTAAAAGAAAGTACTGTCCTAGTGCTTGCAAAATAAGCATAGTATGAGGTGGGGAGGGACTCCCTGGTTATATGTCATCCATATCATCATTAGACTCCTCATATCCCAAGTCAGGATCATCATCACTATCATCCTCGTCCTCCTCTGAATAATGTATCTGTCGTTTCTCATCTGTGAGCACGTCATTATCTATAAGCTCTATAAAGTCAGGGCCTATCCGTAGCAATGTCTTGGCATGAATACCTAGTGGATAGTCCAACTATACAGTTCTAATCTCCTATTGGTTAGATAGATGCCCATTATCCACAACTGAAGCATTTGAAGCCCATATATCCAGGCAGTTATCTCATCGTTCTGAGCCTGATGCTCGGGCATAGTCAATGTAGAGCCATAAGGTGCACTCCTCTTAGTACAAGATTAATCTAGTGATTTAATGTTTATTTCCAATCTATAATCAAGATCCTCCTCATCTACACCCTGTTCTTGTAGAAACTATGTCAACAATCCACCAAAACTATACCAGCGACCTCCCTAGAACCTTGCTTTCCTCATAGCCAAGAAGATGATAGCACCTACATACAACTCAATATCACCATGCATTAAAGCATAAATAAGACATACCCTATCATATGTTACCTCAGTTAAATATATCCTAATGGTGAGGTAAGAATAGATAATCTTAGGCCATAAGTGGGCCTCTCTATTTATGTGACCGTAGAGGAGGGATACGTGAGTGCCGCTCTCCTTATGACGTATCCATAGGGCAGTCTAATGGTTACTGCATAGTAGATGCTGAATGTGTGCATAAGGTGGATAAATATTCAGCAACTTCAGTGACTCAACATCCACCTTGGGTGTACCTAGGAGAGAATTCAAACTGTGAGCGGTAAAAGTGACCACCTGACCCCTTATCTTAAATTCTGCATCCCTGTATCGCACGTCCCAGTTTGTATAAAATTCCCTCACAAGACTCAGGTTGCATTCAGTGGGATGCTTGAATAAGAAGTTCATATGTAGTGACTCTATCGGCATACCATACTCGGGAACTCTCTCAACAAGCTTAGTCGATTAATAAACTGGTCCGCCAAATATTTTGACTCCTTGTGTAGGGCATATAATTTTTTCCTGCTTCCAAGACCCCTTTGGTACCATATCTCTTGGATTGTCCCAGTGAGATAGGTGGGGCTTGGGGCACATGATTAGCTTGCCTACTTCTTTTGCGTCCTGGATCGGAAGGTTCAGCCACATTCTTACTCTTTCTTGATCTACTAGACATTTCACCTATTAATCACAGCAGTCAACGAACACATCAAATGCAACACCTTGGTTGAACTAGAAAACACTAAGTGTGAAATCCACCCCATACTTAGTTGCTAGAAAAGGTAATCAAGTACGTGAACTAGGGTACTTAGACTTTGCTCGTTCAATTATCATTCCGTATAAACACAATTTCCCCCATATCGCAATAAATTAAACTCAACTTTCTTTCAGTATATAAGGCATACAGTACTCCTCACTTTATCTAACAGAACTTGAAATGTATATACATTTATATTGAACGAGGAATTCACCAACATGCACTCATATACATCCCAATTCAACACTTGTGCATGATTTCATATGAAGTCAGTAAAATGGCACACATATATAATAGTATAACAGACTTCCCCCATTCAATAAAATACGCATATGCATATTTTTTCAAGTATTAAGCAGTCATGAATTTTAACCATAATTGTATCTTATTACATTGACAATCCTTCTCACTCAATGGTAAGGACTCTCGATGCACCTTATACCATTAATTTGTTCAATTCAAACCAATATGCAGTCATACACATTCCCAAATTGATATATTTACACAAGTTGACCCACAATAACAAGAATGGAAACAAAACAGTAGTAGACATACTATAATTCATATCAAAAATAGAAAAACCAACATGGATGTAGCATAATAGGTATTTAATTAGCATAAACATCTTTTATGAACACCATTTATCTCACTGAGTAGCAATGAAAAAAATTACAAATGTCAAAATATGCCTACCACTATTACACTACTTGCACTCCAAAAATTAAAAGAATAAGAAATGATAAAACTTACCTTAGTTGTCTCTAAGAAGATAAAGAAGGAGAACCTTTGGCTTGAGACAAGAACACAAATTAGAGAGAAAATATTTTCTAAGGGAAATACGGGCTGCTGTTGCTAGGTTACAATGGGGGAGAATAATGTGAACCAATAAGTAATATATAAAGGGGAGAGGAAATTTAGGATCAAATTAGGTTTTTCTCATGGGCAGGGAGCATTCGACGCAATGCTTTGATTATTGCATGGTACCATCGACGCGACGCACTGGATATCGCAGTGCACAAGTGATGTGATGCATTGATATCACATTGAGACACTGGAAATTGCCCTCAAATATTTTTTTATTTAAGTGTTGGTCATGGAAGAAGTGATGTGACGCATTAATTTTGCATCAAGACACTGGAATTAGCATTCAAAAATTTCACTAAGGAAAAATTTTCATCATTTGGGGGAATATTTCATTCCCCTTTACCTTTTTCACCTCATAGCATATATTTCACTTACTCCAGGGCCCTTGATTGAAACCGTCCACCCACTTCTCGTCTTCCTGCTAATCAAACAAAAAAAACAAAGCTACATAAGTGAAAAATGGGTAGCCTCTCACTCAGTGCCTTGGTTTTGGTTGTGGCACGACATATGTTTTTAAACATTTCATCTTTTGTCTATTTTTTTCTTTTTTTTTCTTTTCTAACAACAATAAATTAAACTACACTATTACATTATATTCGTGGGTTGCCTACCATGTAGCACCTTAGTTTACATTATGGCACGGCTCAGCTCAGTTTCACTTATCCGTAAGAATGATGGACACATTGTTCTTATCTTCATGGTCTGCCCAATAATGCTTCACTCGATGTACGATCACCAAGAAATTCTTAGTCTTTTTCTTGTTCCACAGCTCTATCACACCATAAGATGTCATACACACTACCTCAAAGGGACCAGTCCACTTAGAATGCAACTTACCCAGAAATAATTTCAACCTTAGATTAAACAGCAAAACAAGTTGTCTAGGTTCAAAAACTCTGTCCAGGATATGCTTGTCATTCTATTTCTTGGTCTTCTCTTTGTATAGTGTTGGCATTTTCATAAGCATGGATACAAAACTTATCAAGTTCAACAAGTTTTAACAATCTCTTCTCACCCGTGGCCTTCATATCAAGATTTAATTTTTCACTGCCCAATAAGCTTGATGCTCAAGCTTTACAGGTAAATGACAGGCTTTCCTATAAACCAAACCATATGGAGAAGTACCTATAGGTATCTTATAATCTGTCCTATAAGCCCAAAGTGCGTCATCCAACTTTTTCTCCCAATCCTTGTGCTGACCATAGACAGTCTTCTGTAGAATCTGCTTTATCTCCTAATTGGATACCTCTACTTATCCACTTTTTTATGGATAGTATGTAGTGGACACCTTTTGACTAACACCATATTTATCCAAAAGACTTTTAAACCAAGTGTTAATAAAATGTGTACCTCCATCACTAATTATAGCTCTGGGAGTACCAAACTGGGAGAAGATGTGCTTCTTCACAAACTTCAATACCACTCTTACATCATTCATAGGGAAAGCAGCAGCTTCCACCCCTTAGATACATAATCAACTTCCACTAAGATATACAAGTTTCTATTAGATGGTGGGAATGGTCCCATGAAATCTATCCCCAAACATCGAATACCTCAACTTCAAGAATGTTGTTCAGAGGCATCTCATGACACCTTGAAATTATCCCTAAAAACTGGCACTAATCATATCCCTTGACAAAAGCAATTGCATCTTTAAACAATGTCGGCCAAAAAAAACCTGATTGTAATACCTTTCTGGCTGTTCGTTCACCCTTATGATGGCCACTATAAAGAGATAAATGGAACTTTTGCAGCACTTATTCCTATTCAAATTTAAACACATCTATGCATAATTATATTTAGCCCCTGATTGAAGAGATAAGGATCATCCCATACGTATGTACGAGAATTATACAACAATTTCTTTATCTGTTGAATAGTAGCTTCAAGAGGGTAAACCCCACACACTAACAAATTCACAATGTTTGCATACCAAGGTAATTCACACACATCAAAATCCAATAATTTGTCAATCAAAATCTCTTCTCGAATGCAAAGTGTACCATCAACTATATCGTCATGATTCGCTAGCCTAGACAAATGGTCTGCAACTTGATTCTCTACTCTTTTTTTATGACGCACTTTTAGATCAAATTCTTGAAGCTATAGAATCCACCTAATCAGCCGTGGAAATACATATTTTTTGTTGAACAAGTACTTGATGGCAGCATGGTCTTTGTAAACAATTACCTTAGCACTCACCAAGTATGATCTAAATTTGTTGAATGCATAAACCAGTGATAACATCTCTTTTTCTTTGACTGTGTAATTTATCTAGGCATTATTTAAGACTGTACTTGCATAATAAATAGATAAAAATAACTTGTCTTTTTGCTTCCCCAAAACTTCTCCCACAGCCACATCACTGGCATCACACATTAACTCGAATGGTAATGTCTGATCTGGAGAAGTCAAGAGGGGTGCTTCTATCAATTTCTTCTTCAGCCTCTCAAAACCTTCTTGAAAATCATCCTCAAAATCAAACTTATCTTCTTTTTCTAGAAGCTTACACATAGTACTTGCAATCTTTGAAAAATCAAGGATAAACTTCCTGTAAAACCCTGCATGCCCTAGAAAACTTCTCATTCCCATTATAGTAACTGGATATGGAAGATTTTCAATCACTTCAACCTTGGATATATCCACTTCATATCCTATACATGACACCTTGTGACCAAGGAATATTCCTTCCTTGACCAGAAAATGGCATTTTTCCTAGTTTAGTGCACGATTTGTCTCCTCACAATGAGCTAGGACTCAATCTAGATTCTAAAAGCATACATCAAAAGAGCTACTATAAACAGAGAATTCATCCATGAATACTTCGATAAATTCTTCAACCATGTCATAAAAATTGCCATCATGCATCTCTGAAACATTGCTGGTGTATTACAGAGGCCAAAGGGAATGCGTCTGAACACATATATGCCATATGGAAAAGTAAAGGTGGTTTTTTCTTGATATTATGGCATAATTGTGATATGATTATACCTTGAGTAACCATCCAAAAAGTAATAGTATTCCTACCCTGCCAACCTATCCAGCACTTGATCAATGAATGGGATAGGATAATGATCCTTTCTGATTACTTCATTCAGCTTTCGGTAGTCAATGCAGATTTTTTGACCAGTTACCACATGCGTGGGAATCAACTCATTAGCTTCATTGGTGACCACAGTCATGCCATATTTATTTGGGAAGTAGTGTACTACGTTGAACCAGTTAAAAATGGGATAGAAAATCCCAACATCAAGCCACTTAATAACTTCTTTTCATGACCATATTCAACTATCGTTGTTGCTGCACACTTTCCTTGTAACCTTCTTCCATGTATATATTGTGCATATAAAAAGCTGGATTGATTCCAGTGATGTCTGACATCTGCCAGCCAATTTCCTTCTTCCTCCTCTTCAAAACTAACAATGCTTCCCTTACCTACATATTAGATAAACCAACAGACAAAATAATAGGCAAGGTATCATTCTCACTAAGTAAAACATATTTTAAGTGAAAATAAAGAGCCTTAAGCTCCAATTTTGGAGCTTCATCAACTGAAGCTTTAGGAGATGGGCCAATTAGCCTGCTCAATGGCTCAAAAGGTATCTTTCTCATGTCAATAACTACCAAATTCATCACTTGAACCATTTCAAGTGCCTCTATATCACAATAAAGATCATGACCCATCAAAGATCTCTCGAGTGGATCATCAAATAACAACAGATGTAACTCAGATGCAAGGTTAATAAATGATATAAAAGATAATTTTTCATATATAGCAGGAAATTTTAGTGCCTTATATACATCAAAAACCTCCACTTTGTCATGTTCTCTCATAGTTATCTTCCTTACTACTACATCAATAAGTGAATGCCCTGTTGCTAGAAATGGGCATCCCAAAATAAATGAAACAACCAAATCAGCTTCAAAATCAAGAATAAAAAAGTCTACTAGAAAAATAAGTGATCCCATTTGCACTAAGACATCGTCAATAATTCCATCTAGCCTAGCAAGGGACCTATCAGCCAACTGCAAAATAATGGTCATGGGTTTGAGACTCCTAAGACCCATCTTTCGAAACTAAGATATGGGCATAAGATTTATGCTCGCACCTAAGTCACATAATCCATGGGAACTGATGGCCTGCCCAATAGTAATTTTCAATGTAAAACTATATGGATCCTTTAGCTTTGTAGGCGGCTTGTTTTGTATCTTGGATGTGCACTCGTCAGTAAGTGCAACTGTAGCATACTCTATCAATCATTTCTTATTTTCCACAATGTCATTTAGATACTTCTCTTACTTTGGAACACTCTGTCGAATATCAATAAGAGGAAGATTTACATAAATCTGCTTTAGAAGATCCAAAAACTTCTTGTAACTTGTCTCTTCTTGGTTCTTTCGCTGCCTTTGAGGAAATGGAAAGGGTATAGTCTTCTTCTCCACTAGAGTTTTATTACTTACAGCTTTTTCTTTGTCCCTTTTTTCCTTATTCATTTTAGGATCATTATGTTGCGGGACTAACCTATGTCGGTTCTCCCTCTTTTAACTGCAAACCACTCCTCATTGTGACTGTATTTACCTACTTTGGATTTGCCTCTATATCACTAGATAGACCTCTCTGAGGTCTAGTGTTTTGCGCACTTATAATCTGACTGAGTTACAACTCAAAACTCCTCATAATCAACCGTTGAGTCTTCATATTTACCTATTGATTCTTTAAATCTGCTGCCATCTGTTCTTGATTAGATAAAAGTTGCTTCAACTTCTCATCTATATTTCTTTGGAGTATTCTAAACCTACTGTTGTTGATTCTATGGATCTGACCCCTTAAACTGATTATTGTTTATGTGCCTCATTTCTACCCGATGAGAAATTGGGATGGTTCCACCAGTTGGGATTATAGGTGTTACCAAAGTTCTGGTGTCCCTGATGATTCATGTTCCCTATATAATTAATATAATCTAGATTTAACACAGAAGCATCTGTTGTGTGGTCACTACTTCCACAAACCTCACACCAAGAATTTACCTATTGGACTGCTTAGTTGTAACTGCTATTTGTGGAACCCCCAACTTCATGATGTTAAACTGAGTTAGCATTTGATTTTCTATTGATGTAAGTTGAGCTAATAAAGTAGTGCACTGATCTCTCTCTAACACACCCATAACTTTCTTAGGAGCACTCCTCGAGCCTGCATGCCATTTCGGATTCTCTTATGAAATCCAATTCAACAGTGTGTATAATTCATCATAAGTCTTCTCAAAAGCTTGCCCACCTGCTACTGAATCAAAGAGAATCTTGGCATTTGGATATAATACCTCAATAAAAGTATGAATAAGAACATCATTAGACTGATGATGGTTAGGACAATTTTTGAGCATACTCTTAAATATCTCCTAAACTTGGTAGAGATTCTCTCCTTCTTTCTGCCTGAAACTCATAATCTCATTTCTTAAACATGCAGTTTTCCCAGATGGAAAGAATTGAATAAGGAACTTCTGAGTTAGATCTTCCTAAGAAGTAATAGAGAGTGATGGTTCAGCATGTAACCACCTCTTCGCTTCCCTAATTAAAGAGAAGGGGATGAGAGTCAAGATGATATAATTAGTATTTACTCCTGTAGAAATGTAGGTATCACTTATTTCCAGGAAGGTCTGTATGTACTGTTATGGGTCTTCATGGGAAAATTCAACAAATTGCCCAGCTGAATTCAGCAACTGCACCATATTCTGCTTCAACTCAAATCGACCACCTGGTTTAGGATTGCAAATACTATTAGTAGCATGGTTCTTAGTGGGTTTACCACTTGAGGAACAGGTCTAGCAGTTGCTTGAGTAGGAGCAATTTGAATAATCGGGGCTAGGATATGTCCGACATTTGGATCAACTAGGTCATTTGGATCGATAAGATTTGGATCTCTTGGCTTATCTATTTGAACCTGCTGAATTGGATAATGAGCTCTTCACCTCTATTGAAATACTATTTCTTGTTTTGAAAAAAGCTCTACCAACTCTCTATCTCTTGCCAGTCCTGTATTCAGCTAATCCTACAAAAAAAAGTCATCCACTAAGATCAAGCCATTAACACGTCAACTTACAAGCAAAAACCAAAAATTTAGCAAATTACTAATTATATTAGTCCCCAAAAATGGAGCCAAAAACTTATTGTGTTCAAATGCACATTAAAGTGTACATGATCATATAAGTAATATAGTGACTTAGATAGTTGGATATCGTACCCACAAGGACTATGCAACTAGCAATTCAACCAACTTTAGTTTTACACACGGAGGTATTAGGTGTTGTCAAGTATTAAGATTATTTTGAAGTTTTGAGTAAAAATGTAAATAAATAATAAATAAAAATTTGTGACAATAGAAAAACAAGCAATGGTTGTAAACAGTAATGATGAGAATTTCTGGGTTGAGGCTCTTTTTACAATCTTACAATTCTCTATTCATATTGAAGTCTAGTTTGTTATCGGGTTGTTGATTTGCAGGGTTTATAACACGATCATGGTCTTCCGACCTCTAATCTTCTACCTACATGAACTTTGAAACTACAGTGTTGAAAGGGTATGCAATAATCCATTTAGATGTATATGGCTATCTTCCTGCAATTGAACCAAACAAGGCTTCTAGGTATATCCATATCCTAGATGCTAATTCAAATCCTCTATTTTGTAAAAGGATGAGAACCTTTCTCCTTAATCTCTTTTTTCTGTCCTACGATTCTCCTCCCAAATTTACATAGAAATATAGATTTATTCAAATGGTGGACACTCATAAAAATAGTAAGAACAAGAAATTAAGATCAACCCATATGATAATCCAACAAGAAACTACGATAAAGAATATCAAAGAGTAATCATATTTTTGGCCTCAACTCCAGAACAAGGGTGTTTATCCACTCATGTTTGAATTCAACATCCAAAACAAATATTTAAACATGCCCAAAAATTGATCTTGAAAGGAAGAAGTTTAAAGGAATTCTAAGAACCCTAATAGAGAGATTTTGCTACTTTTTAGTCGCTGTTGTGCTTTCCAAAAGTGATTTCAATTGTTCTCTCATATTCATAATATACTAGGATGAAATTAGCCTTCACTGGAACCAACTCCGCACCATGTCAGATATCATGTTGAAGTGGTGACACTCCACACCATGTATCACATTGAGGGAGTGACGTGGCTAAGGCATTGCCCTTTTCTTCTATACTTACTCCAGCCCTTATTGTATGGTTTTTGGCTCAATAACTTTTTATTCAATCCATATTATTAATTCCAAAGCATCAATATCACTTTCCTCCCATCATGCATCTAATTTTGTCAAATTCCATTAGAAATTCACCCTGCATCACTAATCACGTCTGTTAGATAAAGTGCAAAATTAAGGACTAAATGCAATAAGAATAGTATATTTTAGCTCTTATATGGATGCATATTGGTGATTGGACATATAAATACACCCAAGATCATATCCCACCCCCAACTAAAAATTACGCACTATTCTCAATGCACTAAAATAAATTAGAGAAAAGTGTGAACACCCTAGGACTTACTAAGTATCCTAGTCATATCATCCCCATATAGGGGGTATATACCCAGTGGAATCCATGGTGGTGATATTTCACTACGGGAATATGTACTCACAGCTAGCTTGGCATGCCTCTGCCTATCTATAAATGCAATCTTTGTTGAATCATGGGTGGACCTTTTATGTGCTTGCTTATATAGCCTTTTTGGATTCTATAGGTCCCCCTCTCGACCTCTCTTAGTCCCAACTACGGGTATCACCACATCATCTATCATGAAAAACCTAATATTTCTAGGAACATACAAAGGTGATGGTTGAATACTTGGGGATACAACTAGAGGGATGGCTAAGATGTGTATCTTAGTGAGCGAGCACATCTCTACTCATAAGATATCCACCTCTTCACTCATATGTACTAGATCAGGTATCTCAATTTTTATAAAATGGTATGTCATACATCTCTCGTCAACACCTAGTGCATTTGGTATAATGGCCTCTGTAACAACATCCTCATCAATTTTGTCTACTATAGGCACTACTCGTATATCATCAGGATGTTGCACTGTCATACAGACATCAATCACTAATTGCTCATCATTCAGTTTGAAGGTGATCTCCCCCAAGTTCATATCAATCAATACCCTACCAGTAGATAGGAAAGTTCTACATAATAAAATGGGGGCTTGAGGATTCACATCACAATAAAGAACTGTGAAATCATCGAAGAACAAAAAAGATGTAACCCATACTTCTATGTAACACAAAACACCTACCTTCTTCTTCATAGATGAGTTATCTATCAGAAGCTTTATATATGTAGGTTTGAGTTCCTCTATCCTTAACAACTTGTACAAAACCACTAGCATCACATTTATGCTTGATCCCATGTCACATAAAGCTTACTTGACCTTGAAAGGCCTAATAGAATAGGGAATGGTGACTACTCCAGGATCTTTCTTCTTTTCTACTAATGGTAAAGAAGGAGTCTCACTATAAGGGTTCACATTATCATTGATATTGATGACCTAATCCACACCACTAGCATACTCAAAATCATCATCCCTCTATGTCGACTTCTTAGACTCTGCCTTAGGTGTCTCCTCGCTCTCAGTGCTATCAATCTTTAACTCTTCAATAGCAGGTAGAAGGGGATTATCGGTAGTGGGACCATAATTAGTGGTGATAGCTAGACAATAACTTATAGCTGATGGACTTTAACTTTTTCACCAAAAAGAGTAACGGGCTATTTTTGTTTTATCATTGCAGACATTTTCCTGATCTGTTGCTTCAACTACTTGAAAGCAGTGGTATGAGACTCCGCGTTCAGGGACAACCCTAAAATGTCAACTTTAATCTCCTTAATTTTGTTCTCCTAATTTTCTTTACCATTCACCAGTTTGGTCAGCATTTTTTCCATTATTGATTTTGTATCTCATCAATCAGGTAGAATGTACCTGTCTCCTTTTTCATTGTAATTATCTTTCTGTATCCAATCAACATCTTTGTCCCTACTATGGTCTATATATATCATCATAGTAGTTCCGACCTTGGTTTCCTTACCCTTGTACCTGAAAACCCTCCAACTAACAATCTGAATACCTAGTTTTCCATCTAATGAAGACTTATAAGCTCTAAAAGCTGCACCTTATGCTCCTACTGTGTGAACTTTCTCAGAATTTATAGTCATGAACTACTTTTCCATAAACCTAAGATGAGTCCTCAGTGGCGCAATCTCTTGCGCTATAGAATCATCAACTTCTCTTTGGTTACCAGCAGATCCAATAAAGTAAATGCCAGAACCTCTCTCTACCTCTCTAGTTTGCCACCCTCAGTTAGTGAGAGAGACCTGGTCTAGAACATCAGAAGCTACCTCCCAGTGTAATCTCATAAAATCTCCTCCAGAGATGGTTTATACCATGACTATGGAATTGATGGTCAGGGCTTTGTAGAATAACTTCATTAAGTTCGTCCCTAAAATTTGATGGTTGGGCACCGTACTCAGTTTTTTCTTAAACCTGAACCAAGCGCTGGCTAAAATTATAGATCTCATCCTTGAGCTGCAACACCCTTGATAGAGGAAAGAACATTTTCAATAATTGTCTGCACAACTCCTTCCATGTAGTGATATACCCTCTTGGCAGTTCCCTAAGCCATAATGATGCTTCTCCAATAAGCGGGAAAGGGAACAAACTAAGTCTCAGTGCCTCCTAATATAGCCCTGGTATGGTATATGAAGTGAAAATCCCAGTAAAATTTTCTAGATGTATGTTTGCGTCTTCTGTAGTCAACTACACAAACACACCCTTCAAGAACAAAAGCTAGATAATAGCACTGGATATATTAAATTTGACATCAGGAGGTAAAGCATAAGAAATAATGGCTCTTGTATCATCCAGCTTATTGTATCCCAAATCTCTTCATCATCAACATATGGCTGAATAAACTGACATGATGGGATCGCTTGAGATCAGCTTCTGGTTTGATCTCCACCGAGTGTTGCTCGTCATTCTACTGTGTGTATCTCAACACTATTTTGAACTCCGTCATCAGGAAGACTATCCCTCTTTATCTCTACCATCCAACTATATGATTGTAGGACATTCTCTTAAATTAGTAGGGGTAAGGGTTTTCCTCTAGTCCATGTGCTAGGGATACACCGATGTATTCCTAACAAATAACAAAAAGAAAAACCCAAGAACTACAATGACTTTAATCTATAATCAACATTGTGCCCCTCAACAATGTTGCCAAATTCTTGATGATGTCCAAGAAACACCTCCTTTTAGATGATGGTACAATCATTGTCAATATATAGTAACCCAACAAAGGTTGGGGTCAAATCCCAAGGGAATATGTGGACTTACACCTATCAACAGTTGTAGTCTAGACGCAGTACTAGAAAGTAAATGAGGGGGATTAGTTTGTAGTAGTCTCAATAAAGTAACAATATTAACTCTGGGTGAAAATCAGTCATAAGTGAACACTAGGATTGTGTTCCCTATGGTCTCTCAACTCTGTAGGTGTATGTGTGTTGTTGAATCAACCTCATACCTTGCATGCAGAACCGATAAGTTATGTACCTCCTACAGTCTTTTGGGTGAGTAGGAGGATTTCACCCTTTACTTTTTGAGTCTTAGGGTGTCATGTTACTAACCCTTACCCTAATTCCAGTTAACTATCACCTTTTAAGTCTCAATTTCTTAGATGAAATCTAACGGGGATTCACTATATTCTGTTGTAATACACTGGATTAAAAATTAACTCCTAAATTACTATTGTCATTATGTTTTCCTAGTCACTACTCCTCTTTTGGATTAAGTAGTAATATCTAGGTAGGATTCTAACATTTTCAACCGCTAAGACAACTATTATAATGAAGATAATGCAATTCATGCCATGGATGTTGGTTCAATTCCATAATAACACTTCCCCAACTTCATTAATCATCTAGGGTTTGCACAACTCTAGATATGGGTTTTAGTCACTCATGATTGTGAAGAAATCGATAACATTCATATTGGAAAGAAAAGATGAAATCACATGATAAGATGAAAAAAACCACAACCGTGAACTGAATAACCAATCAAAGTCAGTACAACAAAATCCCAAGATCAAAGATGGATCTTGAAATAAAAATATATTTCTAAGTATTAAAAGTGTGTTACATATACTAAAAAGTACATAAGGGGTATTTATAGTACAAGAGAAAACCCTAAAAATAATGCTCGAACAAATAGGAGAAAATCAAGTCACTGGCCACATGTGGTCTGTACCCCTCTCTGACCCAAAGAGAAGGTAGTTCCTATGGTCTATACTTATGGTCTGGCACTAGGCACAGATACTACCTACGACCCAGGTAGCAGGAGCAAAAATCCTACAATGTTCAGTTCTCGAGATTTTGACTTTCTGGCACCCACTTTGTGTACATGTGGTCCATAGGTCCTATTTGAGACCACATGTTAACTTGGCAGGTTCTGGGAGTTAGTTTTTTTAGCTCTTCTTTGACTCTTGAATATTCATTACTCACGATCAAGCTGGAAAATATCCCATATATCCATAATCGCTTCAAAAGTGTCCAAAAATACCTTTTTCACCATTTTCATGAACTTATCATCCAAAATATGGTTTCCTGCAAAACATACCCATAATGGATCATATCTAACATGAAGGACTCAGAACTTTGCATATTTTACTCATTTTAAGCATCAAAAGTGTTATATTTCTATAGCACATCAGTTATGATGATGATTTTCATGATGATAATGGTTACGATAATGATATCATGTTATTTATTATACTCAGTAGTTATGGAATTATGGATTTTGTTACATTTATCCTTGCATGCTCATTATCTATCACAAGTATGCATCTATATCTATCATCCCTTATAGTGGGTTGCATAGGTATGGGTAATGATTATGTCATGTAGTGTATTGTATGTTGATTGAACCTTTTGAGATGACAGTGTTGGGGGCACGTGATAGGCTCAGCTAGGTATTGGTTGTTCGAACTAGCCGGTTACTTGCGTTGTTATTGACATTGTTATTCTCATTATTATTGTGATTGTTATGATTATTTTTTTCGCTAGTTTATGATAAATTGGTCATTGATTTTGTAGCAAGACTTGAGGTATGATTCTGAACTTTTTTTTCTTATGATTATATTACTTATGCATGACCAGCTGATAACTTGATATCTGGATTAGAACCCTGAGTATTATAACACTAGATCTTGCTATGATTATGAGGTCTTAAATAGCTATTCTGGTGATTTAGGTTGTACTTTGAGTATACCTTATTTATATACTTATATGTATATATATACACACTTAGCTATATGTAGATATGGTATTATCGTATATCCCTTATTTCCTTCATTTACTCAAATTCTATACTCATTCCTTGGCCTTGTATACTTATAAATATCTTTTTTTTACTCTTACTTGCATATTGTCCAGTGATATATGATATATTATTGAGATTACTAGGTATGGATAGAATAGGATAATGCATTCTTACTACCTTCTTAACCTTAATATGTTAGTCTCTTGGACATGAATAGGATAGTTTATCCTTACTATGTCATTGGTTTTTTTTATATGGTTGCTAGACATTTGGGTGTATTTTTCCATTCTCCTTATATGTGGTATATATCTGCTTTATCTTTAGAGCTCATTCGGTAGTTGCCTACTGAGAACCATTTGTTTGGTATTCATACTACACTTCTGTAGTTAGTAGATCATAGTATGGGTTATCGCAGTTGATGTTTGTTTCATGCGGAGCAGCCATGGTTCAGAGATATAGAGTGATCTCCTGACATTTGGAGTATTACTTTTCTCCCTCTTATGTATTAGACTTGTCTCTATGTTGTATTCGGAGATAAGTTGTATCAATGTAATTCCCTTGGTATTTCACTTTGTAATCTTATTATATTAGCAACTCTTACACTGATAACACTAAATTTTGAGATTATATTATGTAAGTGATCTTGTAGTTTAGATATTTTGCATTCTTTTCTTTAACGATTTGAGTAGTCTGTTACTAGCTGTTTTGGACTATGTGTTTGTCTTTCCTACAAGTTGGTTATAGTATGCACCACTATGACTTTTGAAATTGCATTGTGAAATATTGGTATCAAAGCCTAGGTTTCACCGGTGTATTATTACAAGAACTAAGTGATAGTAGAGTCTTGAGTATCGGTGCGAAGAGGTCCAGAACCTATATTATGGAGGCTATTATTACATTCTTAGGAAATTCATTTCTGGACTCCTTGTTGTGTGTCCGTAATACTATGAGCCTCAAGAACATTCTTTGATCCCATTATTTCCTTAGTGAACGATGCGAGATAATTGATAGATGCGGATGAGTTTTTAACATATATTTTCAGAGCTTCAGTGTAGCATCAGACCAGAGATTAGAAATAGAAATTAAGGATCTTTAGTGTCAACCAAAGGATTTAGGTCCAATTTAGGCTCCAGTAAAGCTCGTGACTACTTCAGCCCTTTGAGGTTTAGCATTGGGAATTTGAATCTTGTTGTAAATCCCTTCTATCCATAGATGATATATGATTTATCGAGTAGTTCTCAGACCAGAATTGGGTCTATTGGTGTTCATCAAGGTTCTTTACCAGTTTTAAGTATGAGATTGGCTTTCTCGAGTGGACCACGCATTTTGCTATGGTATATCTTTTTAGCAGGTCATGGTGCAATAAGTTATTAAAGGACTATTATTGTCACTCTATTTGGTATCAGAGCAGTGGATAATAACTGCGTCTCCCTTCTTCACCGATGTTGATTATTATAAGAGCATAGAGAGCACATGGATTGAGAGTTATTAAGGTGGAAACAAGAGATTGTGACATCAATATAGTGCTATTGGTATTTTATTCGGGAGTGAGGATCCTTTCGGTAGAGTTCAACTTTACCTGCAGTCTATTAGCTTTACACAGGTAGTAACTCAGACTTTGAGTGTTTCTCAGATTAGCCATGATGATCGTAATGGGAAGAACTACCATCAAGCCTTGTAAAGTTTTGGTAGGTTCTTCAGGTCATGGTAGCTATTCTGGATTATGAGGGGTATTATCTTAAAGTATTCTAAGATCTTATTTTGGTTGTGTCATGTTGGTTAACTAGTTCAGGGAGTACCCCGGATATGAGTTAGTTAATTAGACAGAGTTAGACTATATTCCCGACCAGCCTAGAGTTCTTGAGACAGGCTTTGATTGTTGGAAGGATGATCATTAGTATTATAGAGTCCTCTCAGTGTTAGTTGGCCAGCCATTAGGGCTCTATTTACATTCCTGCTATGTCGATTCTTTAGGAGTTTTCTATGACTATAGAGAGATCGATTACTGATATAGAGTGTGTCTTTGGTATGGGATGTTTAGTCTTTCAGATCATTTAGATCAACCTCATGATGATCGTGTCACATTCAGTTGGTGATAGTGCGCTTAGAACCTCAGTTAATGATTCAGTTGGTCAGTCCGAGTTTGGACCCTTTTATAATTATTCTTTCTTAAATTCGTCAAACATGTGATTGCGGATTTTAAATAATGATCGGTGTGCTTTTATTTCCCTACATTTACTTTTTTTCATTTTGTGTATTGGGGTCCTTATACCCATTGATGATTATATGCCTTGATGAGTTCATATTTGTTATTGTATACCTTATTATTGAATTCATGATTATATGACTACCCTCGTGGTTTATTTCTTTTAGTAGTGGATAGGGTGGACCTGTATTGATATTTTGTAATGACCCTTCAGGTCATTTCTTATGATTCCACTTATTTTTATTGTTAGAGATTTTCCATAGCTTCCCTAAGTCATTTATGACGTGCTGGAATTGATAGTTTGGTTACCGGAAAGTTCTATTTGTTCTTAGAACAATTTCCTTATTTAGAATTCTTCTCTAGTTCCAAATGGTTGCCGGGCAAAAAATTCAGTAAAACAATACCGGATGAGTATTGTTACTGCGCCAGTAGCTATGGAATATTGATTTTAAGTTAGGAAGACCTTTGGTTCGAGTTCCGCTGCACCCAAACTCATGTCAACCTATTTATCGAAAAGTTGACAAATTAGAAACTTAGGTGTGGGGCCCACTTTGGTATAAATGACTTTGGATGGAAAATTCAACTTTGCCAATGCATCCAAAATGTTGAAATTAGTGTGATTGCATATTTTATTTGCTCATATTGGATTCCGAATGCATCCCGAGGCATTGGCCAAAACTTGGAAAATATTCTAAGTTTCAGCTGTCATCTAGTGCAGCAGAGGGTACGACAATTACAGAGGGAGTATCATGATTGCGAAGACATGATCAGTGCCTAAGTGATGGTGATTATGAGAACAGAGGGCCTGGGAAGGGGTATTTGAATGCCATTTTGATCGAGAATTAGCAATTTATCCAATTACTTGGAGTCCCCAAAACCCTAATAGAGTGTGTAGCCTACAAATTTAGTCTTAGGTGTAGATTAGGAGCTTTAATAACTTGCGTATTCATGATTAATAATGAATTTAAGGTATGAATCCTTCATTTATAGTGTTGAATTCTTGATTATTTGACCCAAACCCAATTATCTTAAGGGCATGAATTTAGCCCAAATAAGCTTGATATTCACTTGATTGTTGAGAGATATAACCCCCTAATGGTAATTTAACATTGGGTTGGTCTATGAAACTCGTTGTCCTTATGTGGAACACATTTGGGGGGTTTTGGTGTCGTTCTTGTACCCAAAGAACAATGGTGCAATATGGGTATTGATATTCTTGTAATGATGTATAGATGTGTCTTTGATAGCTTGGCACCTTTAAGAAGCTTTGCGGAAAGAGAAAGCGAAGGTTATCGATTTGTGAGCTATATTTGGATTTGAGATAGGTTAAGCTTATTTCTTGTTATATTGATCTTTATTATAGTATTATTGTTATATCTTGTTAATATTGGAGAGGTTTTAGATGTTGGAATAGTAGATTGTAATCTTCGGTATTAGTTGAACCACTTAGACTATTGAACTCATAATGTGGATACTTGACCTATAGTCTAGAATATTAGCTAGTTGGACTTGTTATCTCATGAATGGAATGAGAATGTTCTAGTTGTTCTAGTTAGACGGGAGTGACCTTGTCACTCATACTAAGAGAAAGTTGACTTTAGTTGTTTATAGTGATAAGCTTTTCCCTAGATGCTTTGGTTGAACTAAGGGTAGTGCTTGAGGACGAATTGTACTATAGTACTAGTGTGGATTTATAAACCTCTAAGACATGATCTAGATAACTTAGCTTAGTCACTGGTAGAAGTTAGACTTGAAAATAAACTTGGCATACTAGAAGTTGAACTTGACCCGCCTTAAGCTTGGATTATGTAGTTTCATTAGTGACCTAGGTACTTGTTAAATGCCTAGAATGTGCCTTTGGTAGTCTGATGGCTACCCCCTGTAAATGGTTTATTTATGATGTTGGTACTGGAAATAATGTTCATGATTGCTTGCTAAATTATTGATAATACTTGGATAGTAATGAAATTCCTTATAAATGGAGCCCATGATTGTGCTACAACTTAAATCATTGACTAAATTACCATGTGAGCCTTGGATTATGCTATTACTCATATTATGTTAAAGCCTAGTGACGAAACTAATGTTTGTGCTAAAAAACCTCTTGTGCTAGTATTGTGAATAATGCTACTAACAAGGGGCTCTAGAAGGTATAACCATGGCTTTGTAATTGACCATGCTAATGAGTATGTTAAAACCGATAATGAATTAAGTGTTCTTACCATATAAATGTACATGTCCATGCACCTATTAATAAATTATTGCGACAATGAATAATGAGGTATTATGGTATACTTTTCCTTACTTCTCCTTCATATTAACCCTCATGGGGAATGCACTTACTATTGATTTGATTGAATATATATAAGTATATATATATTGATGCTATGATGATGCCCTGTAAGTATGGAGGATATACTGATGTTTTGATGAAGCTCGGTAAGTCTAGAGGATATATTGACGTTATGATGATGCTCGGAAAGTCCAGAGGATATATTGACTTTATGATGATGCCCCGCAAGTCCAAAGAATATTTTTATGTTATGATGATGCCCAACATGTCTGGAGGATATATTGATGTTATGATGATGATTCCCAGCAAGTTCGGAGGATAGATTAATGTTATGATGATGCCTGGAAAGTCCAGAGGATATATTGATGCTATGTATGGTGAGTGTACATATACATATATATTCACATGTGTGGTTATGCCTTTATATAATTACATTTGTATGTGCATTAAGGTTATGATGTTATCCTTGGAATGATGGTTATAGTTCTCTAATAAAAATCACTTGTTAAGCGGTGTAGTTCTTGCTGGTGTTAAATAGTGAGTAGATGTAGTATATGCCAAATAATGAATTAGGACAAGTTCGTAAGTGGAATATTGTGTAGCATTTGAGAATTCACCTAGTGGGTATAGTTAGTGGTGTGGGGTGTATTTAATAACTTTAGTATCGTTATCCTAGCCTATTTATCCTTGTTTTGAGGACAATTCATCTTCTTTATGTGTTGATGATGATATAAATAAGCATTTCAGTTTTCAAGGATGTGATTACAATGATTAAAATTGTTTTCAAACAAGTTTGGGTTCAAATCGATCATTTAGAGTCTAGACGAGAAAACTAGCTTTACTAGCTTGAGCTAGGTATTGATCTAGTCTATCGTGATGGATTATAATGTGTCAAATGAGTTCCCAATGTCATTATTATGAGTTTATGAGAGGAAAAACTTGCTTAGAGTGTGCAAAGTTTAATTAAAATGATCCAAGCGTCAATAATAAGTTTAAGCATAAGTGGTCGAGACTAGTGCTTTGTTTGAGTTTTAGCTAGTAGTTCTTGATGTGGTGTGTGTTAAACTCTAATTATTGGTGTTTGATGTTGTAGGATACTTGAGGAGTTAAGGTTGATGATATTTTAATGTTGAACAATCTGGAATTGAAGGCAAAATAACACCACAAGGCAAGGATGGACGATGAACACTTAGACAAAATTTTGGAAGCAATTTCTAGTGTGTGGAGGAGATATACCCGTGTCACCCCAGCCATAGGAGGCTATGGATCCTACGTAACTCCATACATAGTAGTGAAATAGAAAAGGCAACACCTCTTCCAAAGCAGTGGAGCCAAGCCCATGACTCAACCCCCATTTACATGTCGGCAAAAATTCCCTCTTGTATAAATAGATCTTATGCACACTTTGGTAAGCACCTTTTGACGTATTGGAGCATTGATAGGGGATTATAAATACTTTATTTAGGGTTTTTATTCTTTGCTTTATCTTTTTAATAGATTTGATTATGTATTCAAGTATTTGTATCATGATTATGTCAATTAGTGGCTAAACGCCCCCTTTCCGGGGATAAATCCAAGAACATGACTACTATCATTTTGAATTGATTTTGTTTGATTTTCTTATCATATTTGGTTGTTTGGTTATCCTTGTTTGAACTATTTTAAGGAGTATCTAACCTTAAAATACATATATTGTCAACTTTGTGATCTCGGGAGAGGGAACAAGAAGATAGAACGTGGGGATAAACAAAGTAAGGTTCTTATTCCTTTATGAAATAATGAATTTGAATTAGCATCTACGACAGGGAAGTACCTAGAAGACTTGCTTGGTTCACATGTAGGAGGATAGATTTAAGAACTTACTTGGACTATTACATCCCCACTCAATGATGTAGTTGTAATGTCCAAGTTAGGTAGACGATTAGAGTCGGGAGACCATGATCATGCGATAAACCCTATGAATCAACAACCAAGATAAGTGATTTAATGAATAAAGTTCAATAGCATAAAATGATTGTTCGAAGTACTTTAACCCTGGGTTTCAATCTATTGATTGTCTCAAGTCGTTACTTTTATGCACTGTCTACTTTACATTAGCTAACAAACTTTCCAAGCACTTCTGGTTACGTTGCACTAAAATTGATCTTAATAATAAACTAGAATGCAATAGTTTTTAGAAAAATTCTCTAAGGGATCAATATTTGGCTTCATTTTAAGGCCACTATATTACTTGGTAGACCACGTAAACTTGTGTGTGTGCTTGCGCACTTTTACATTTTTGGCACCGTTGCTGGGGACTTGTAATTTGGCAATATTTTATCTTTAGTTTTACTTTTTAGATTTCTTTGGTTTTACACTTGGTGTTGGTTTTGTATTTCCAGGAAACGGGTTTTTAGGCTAGTAAGCTGGCAAGGGATAGGAATTTGGTTGAACCAAGCCTCGAACCCGAGAAACGCTTCCATTAGCAAAGGAGAAAAGTAATCCTTCTCCCTCATATTCCTTAAATTGAAGAAGATCAAGAAAATCTAGCACTCATGGCTGGAGAACAAGCAGCCCGTAGTACAGTTTGTGAAGTGGCAATCCCACTTCTGATAAATTTGACCTCCCCTTTTCAGAAATCGGCTGTTGGAGGTAATTTTGAGCTAAAATAAAATATGGTGTAGCTTTTGATTGTAGTGGACAGTTTACCGAGATTTCACATAAAGACCCACAAGTCCATCTACAGAACTTTTGGAGATCAGTGACAAATTCATCTATATAGGTGTGTCAACTGATTATGTAAAGCTGAAACTATTCCCTTTTTCACTATTAGGGGAAGCAAAAAAGTGGTTAAATGTTGAGCCAGAAAATTCAATCATAACATGGGATTATTTAGCCCAAAAATTCCTCATCTGATTCTTCCTATCTTTTAAGACTACGAGACTTTGCATCGAGATTGTGTGCTACAAACCAAACCCAGATGAGAATCATATTATGCATGGGAGCAGTTCAAGGCACTTTTTGGGGACTGTCCACATCATCAACAATCCAATGACGTATTAGTTCATACTTTTGTTTAGGTACTTGACCATAACACAAAAAAATTTCTAGATTCATCTATAGGTGGTCGAGATTTGGAGGTAACGTATAATGAGCTATATGCATTATTGAATCGAATTGCATAGGATAATCCTGAGTGGCATTCAGGCTCACAGAATTCCATAAAGATGGTTATTGGTATGTTGGAGGTGGACTATTTTACTTCCTTATCCCCTCAGCTTGCTGCTCTACAGAATCAAATAAGTAATATAAAGTTGGGGGTTGCACAACTTGCATCCACTGTTAATGCAATCCAACAGACAGTGAGTTGGTGTAAGTTTTTTAGTAACAGTGAGCATTTAGCCGCTATGTGTGCTACAAATCCTAAGTCTCTGATGTTTGTAGGTAATGCTGAAAGGCCAAATTATGAGAATGCTTACAATCAAAAGTGGCAGACTCAGACACTAAATACCCCATGGAACGCCCAACAACAACAAGTTCAGAATAATCATACCACAACTCAGAACAACAATATGGAAGAGATGCTAAAGCAAATGATGTCTACTCAAGCACAATTGGAAGTAGATATAAAGATCCAGCAACAACTACATGGATCTTGGAGTTGAAAATTATTCAGTTTCCAAAAGCACAAAATACCAGGCCTCAAGATGGTTTGCCAAGTGATACTGTAAACCCTAAACAAGTAATGGCAATCACTTTGAGGAGTGGTAAGGAGCTTAATAAAGTACCTCCAAAGAAAACCAAGGAAGTAAATATATAAGAGATTCCCCTACTGGTATCTGACCAAGTTGCTGAAAATTTAAGGAAGTCTGAGTACTCGAAAGCAAAAGTTATTGAAGAGATGAAGAAGATACCACCACTACCTTTCCTACAGAATCATATAAAAGAAAATAAGAATGCGTGCTTCAAGAAGTTATTTGACGCGTTCAGAGAGCTTCACATTAATTTACCTTTTTTAGATGTTTTTCATGGAATGCCAAAGTATACTAAGTACTTGAGGGATGTGGTCTCTAATAAAATTAAGTTGCAGGATGTGAACGCGGTATCACTCACTGAGGAGTACAGCTCTGTGGTGATAAAGAAGATGCCTAAAAAGCTCAAGGACCCTGGGAAGTTCACTCTCCACATTGGTAATAGTGAGGTGGTCCACGCACTAAGTGACATAGCGGCAAGCATAAACTTGATGCCCCTATCTTTGTTCAATACATTAGGATAGGGAAATCCTAGACCAAGCTCCGTGCTACATCAACTGGAAAAATGGACCATAGCCTATCCTAAAGGAGTCATAGAGGACTCTCATAAGGTTGGTAAATTTATTATTCCTACTGACCTTATTGTTTTAGATTTTCAGGAAGATGAAAAAGTACCAATTATCCTGGGACGTCCATTCTTAGCAACGGGAGGAGCTTTGATATATGTGAATAAGGCACACTTACAATGAGGTTGGAGAATGAAGAGGTGGTTATTAAAGTCTACAAACCACTTAACACATCATACCATTACAAAGACTTGTGCATGATTACTGTGATTGAAGGGGATAAGTGTGGGGTGGTGGAGATAGTTCCACAAAAGACCTCTTTAGACTTTTTCATTGAGCAACCTACGCCATAACCACTTAAGCCTTACATGATACAGCTTGATGAGAATGAAAAGGAGATTGCTGAAAAAGCTGTTGACCTTGAGAGTTCACACTCAAGAGGTCAGAAATGAATAAGAAGCTGGCCTCCAAGTGTGAGGAAAAGGATGAAGGAATATTGTTAAGTTGATGTGGGTCGTGTCGCGACACTAAATTAGGCTCTGCTTGGGATACAACCTAAGTTAAGTAGGTGTGTTTTAGTTTTAGTATTTTTACTTTTTACTTTATGTAGTTTTTGTTTTTGTTGATTCACAGGTTGATAGGAAGTCTGAGTACCAAAAAACCTGAGCTAAGGAGCATGACGAAGACTAAGTGTGGGGTCCTCGAACTCTGTTGATGTATAAAGATTTTACTATCTAGTCCTAGAGGCCTCAGGGAGTATTTCTATCTCTAATTTTAAATTATAATTTGAGGACAATGTAGATTTTTAAGTGTGGGGTAGGGAAATTCCTATTTTTAGGGTAAATTTAAAATTTTTGATTTTTGTGTTAGGAATAAGTGGGATGTATTTTTGTTGCTATATGTGAATACATGATGCAAGTGTTTTAGTTTTAGAAGCATGTTGATTGTGTGAATTACTACTTTTGAGACACCTAGTCTCATGATTATGACTCTTGTACTTATTAGCTTAATGTTAAATTTATATGATTTTTTAGTTGAGAGTCTATCATGATCCTACTTGAAGTTGACCATGTGCCATGTGTGATGTGAGGTATTTGTATATTCCTTGTTGTATGTGATGTCTAGAACTTTCCTGGTGTGTGTGCAAAGTGAAATATAGACTGTGGGTTTAGATGATATAAGCATTTCTTTGATAGCCTTGTTTTATACCTTCTTTTGACCTACCCTTGTTCATAATCCTATTAAGCCCTATTGAGCCTTTATTTTTTTCTTTGACAGCCTCATGTGTATCCTAATACCTTCTTTAATAGACCTTAATTTGATACAAATCTCCTAAGCTCTTAGATGTAAATTAATTGAGTAAGGAGTTTGAAATTTAAGAAGGAAAAGGTGAAATTGAAGCCCCTAAGTGTTAGCTATTGGTGCTCAAAAAAATGATATGTGTTGTGGTGGGGAGTTAAGTAATAAAAAGAATAAAAAATTAGAATTTAATAAGTTGTGCATAGAATACTCCCACCATAGTGTTTGTAAATTAGCTCAATAAGATGGGGTGAGAACAAAAGAATGGGGTACACAAAAGTGGTGTAATTTGGTTGTTGAAGGTGAATTGATTGGAAAAAATTGTGATGTATTAAAGTGCTTAGGGAAGATAGTCACTATTACTGGTCAGAATAGTTCCTACCTATCCCTTAGCCTATGTCACAACCCGTAAAGACCTATTTGATCCTAAGATTCATCATTCTGATATTAGTTGAGTACTACACTAAGGACAAGCCTATGGTTAATTATGTGTAACTTGTGAATTCATTGTGAGAGTGAGCGTAACTTGATTCTTGTACCTATTGTGTGATGAATTGCATTTATATGAGTGTTTATGGGTAACTCTCTTATTATGAAGGCACATATTTGATGATATTTGGGTGAATTGTATGATGTCTTTGATTGAACAATATGTATGAGTTTTCCAACTAGGGGAGTCAATTTTTGAGGATAGGATGTTTTGGAGTAATGTTCTTGAACTCTCAATGGTGTACATAACATGCTTAGTGTAGAAACTTGCATTATGTGCATTCATTGTAGTACTAACTAGAGTGTCATGATTGTAATAGAAGTGTATAGTCTCCTTATCTTATAATACTTATATTAAAGAGTTGTTCGAGGATTAACAAGTCTTTAAGTGTGGGGTGATGATGTGGGGTGTATTTATGCACTTTAGTATCATTATTCTAGCCTATTTAGCCTTGTTTTAAGGATAATTCGTGTGATTTATATGTTGATGATGATATATATATAAACATTTAAGTGTTCAATGATGTGATTAAAATGTTTAAAAGTGTTTTCAACCAAGTTTAGGTTCAAACAAATTATTTAGAGTCTAGATGAGAAAACTAGTTTTACTAGCTTGAACTAGGTATTTATCTAGTCTATTGGGATGGATTCTAATATGTCAAGTGAGTTCCCAATGTCATTATTGTCGGTTTATGATTGGAACAAATTGTTTAGAGTATGCAAAGTTTAATTAAAATTATCTAAGAGTCAACAATAAGTTTAAGTGTAAGTGGTCGAGACTAGTGCTTTGTTTAAGTTTATAGCTTATAGTTCTTGATGTGGTGTGTGTTGAACTCTAATTCTTGGGTTTTGTTGTTTTAGGATGATTTAGGAGTTATTTTTGATGATATTTTTATGGTGAACAAGCTTGAATTGAAGTCAAAATAACACCACAAGGCAAGGATGGATGATGAACACTTAGACAAAATTTTGGAAGCAATTTCCAGTGTGTACAGGAGATATGCCCTTGTTTCCCCAACCATAGTATGATATGGAGACCGCAATATGCATCTACAACAGTGAAATAAACCAGGCGATTCCCCTTCCACAGTGGTGTAGCCAAGCCCGCGACGCTTCCTCCATTGACATGTCGACAAAAATTCCCTCTAGTATAAATATATATTATGCACACTTTGTTAAGGACCTTTTGATGTTTTTGAGCATTGAGACGGGCTGATAAATACTTTATTTTGGGTTTTTATTCTTTACTTTAGATTTTTAATAGATTTTAATATGTATTCAAGTATTTGGATCATGATTATGCTGATTAGTGTCTAAACGCCCCTTTTCTGGGTTTAAATCCAAGAACATGACTACTATCATTTTGAATTGATTTTATTTGATTTGATTATCATATTTGGTTCTTTATTTATCCTTGTTTGAACTATCTTAAGGAGTATCTAACCTTAGGAAACATATATTGTCAACTTTATAATCTCGAGAGGGGGAATATGAAGATAGAATGTGGGGGAAAACAATGTAAGGTTCTTATTCCTGTATGAAATAAGGAATTTCAATTAGCATCTAGGACAGAGATATACCTAGAAGCCTTGCTTGGTTCACATGTAGGAGGATAGCTTTAAGCAATTAATTGGATTATTACATTGCCGCTCAATGATATAGTTGTAATGTCGAAGTTAGGTAGACGATTAGAAGTGGATAGACGATGATCATGTGATAAACCCTACCAATCAACAACCAAAATACGCAATTTAATGAATGAAGTTCAATAGTGTAGTATGATTGTTCGAAGGGCTTTAACCCTAAGTTTTCATCCATCGATTGTCTCAAGTCTTTACTTTTATGCACTACCTACTTTACTTTAGTTTACAAACTTTCCAAACACTTTTGATTACGCTTGCACTAAATTAATCTTAATAGTAAACTAAAATGGAATAGTTGTTAGAACAAGTCTCTTAGGGATCGATATTCAGCTTCATTTTAAGGCCACTATGTTATTTGGTAGACCACATACACTTGCATGTGCGTTGTTAGTTAGAATTGAATAAATGGATTAATTGAGGAATATCGACTATTAGAATGAGCTATTTGATAACTAGTTATCTATTAAGTGTCTATATTACTCGTTGGCTAGAAGCCTAGCATTCTAGCTAAAGAACCTTGTGTAGTTGAAATATGATAATTAGCAATTGTATTTGATACGTGGTTAATGATGATGATGATAGGTTTAGCATTAATGATGACTAATTATATTTATGTCTAAGTTATGATGTTGATTAGCTATTAATTGAGGATTTTTTATTAATGATGCTAGATGATAAAAAATATTAACGGTTAGATAGATAAGTGTTTGAATGTAGATTAGTGGTTTTTTGCTAGATGGTGTCTAGTGCAATTAGTTAGTTTCCATCTCATGAGTAAGGATTTTGTAAAGAATCGGTTAGGCTAATAATTAGAGGTCATTTGATGACTAGTGTATTAATGGTTATTTAATAATCATTAGTTAGATAATAATAAGTAGGTAGAGTATATTGATGAGATAGATATCTATATTTTGAGATGACTATGGGTATAAGTACTTTAGTATATGTTATCTAATTACGACATTGGTTGATGATTATAAATATGGACAAATGGTCATTGAAGGGAAATATGGAAAACCATGGAAAATGATGAGTTAGTTATATGCTTGTATACATTGTTGATTTGATCCTTGATGTACTCTTCGATGGTACGGTATGCCGTGATAGGTTCCTTACTTTATCTTCTTTTGGGTGTACTCCCTGATGGTATAGGACGCTATGGTGAGTTCTTTTACTTTATGATCTAATGGATATTTATACACCAACTAAGTATTTACGTGATTTTAATTGTGTTAGTTTTGCTTTATTTTTCGAAACCATTACTCCTTATATATGATGGTATTGGCGTGTATTGATATGATATATCATAATATCATTCTAGTTTGACTATCTATTACTTACAATGATGATGAAGATGATTTAGGTTTGATTCGGTACCTTGACTTAGAGATATTATCTTTCTTTATATCATCTTTATATCATAATTTAGCCCAGCCAGCCAATGATGTCTATTGTGTACCCATTGTTTTGGGACTCATACTACACTTTTGTACTTTTTTGGTGTAGACTCGAGTACTACTTACCTCTATTAAGTTAAGTTCATACAGTGTTGATCTTTCGGAGATAGGGTGAGTTCTTGGAGTTTCAAATCACTTATTTCCCTCTATCCTTGTTCAGTCTTTTGTATTTGAGATGGAAGTATTGACTATTTTAGGCTTGTATTTCTATTATCATACTTAGCTGCTCTTGTACTAATATTACTAGGGCATGTGATTAGTATCTGTATTTTTATTGTCTTTCTTTAGTGGAACATTGTTAATTATAATTGTGTTTGTGTATTTAGGCCCAGTTGGGCATTTCTATTAAAGTAACCCATTTCCTTAGCTCTGAGTTATGGTATTGGCTTACCTTCTTGTGGATTTTTGTAGGTGCCATTATGGATCCTGAATCAGGTCTTGATAAATTGGTATCATAGCCAAGGTTTCACTGATATTGTTGATACAAGAGAAAATGTCTAATGGAGTCCTGCGGATCAAAACATTGACGTCCATTTCCTATCTTCGGGAGGCTATGGGACATCCTTAGGAGTTCTTCACTTCTTTCAATCGTATTGTGCTAAGAGTTTTAAGTTGGTTTGTAGAGTGTTTCCCTGACTTTACTCTTTAATAGATTCCCAAGACACGTGCTACATTTATACGTGATGAGGGTCCTGAGACTTAGCTTGGGGATCCTATTTCTGTTTGAGGATAGCCTTGTGATGTGTGACTAGTTAGGGACCAGGATGGGCCACCTCTTCTAAAACTGCAATCCCATACCTGAGCCAGAGATTTCTCAGCCACAACCAGTGGTGGGCCATGGACCAGCCCAGGCTCCACCAGGTTATATTCCGTCTTTATTGCTCAGAGATACCTTGATTTAGCTGTTGGGTATTATTGGTGGTGCACTATTTGAAGGTGTACTGACTACTGAAGAGAGAGTGCAGCTCCTGGATTTGAGGTTCCTTTTATGTCGGCAGTTATTTAGTCAATGGTCGCTCAGCCGGTTGTGACCCAGCCTACTATGTCTGCTGAGAAGTAGAAGATGCTGGGTAGATTTTTTAAGTTGGTTCACCTAGGTTTCTTGGTGCTTCTAGAGAGGATGCATTTGATTTTCTTACTGCTTGCGAGGATAGGCTCTATAGATTAGGCCTTATTGAGATTCGTGGTATGGGTTACACCATATTTAAGTTGGATTTATCTTCTTAACACTGGTAGAGAGGTTTTATGAGTTTTAGGCCAGCTGGATCTTCTCCCTGTTATGGACTTAGTTCTCTGAGATATTCTTGGATAAGTATATGTCATGAAGCCTTAGAGATTGACTAAGGAATTAGTTTACTAGATTGGAGCAGGGTTCTATGATAGTGGCCGAGTATGAGGCCCACTTGCATGAGTTAGCCAGGCATGCAACTTCTATCTTGGATAAAGAGTATGAGAGAGTTTGTTTCATTATGAGAGGAATAGGACTCCCTATTTGGATGGCTACTCAGAGTCTAGTTGTTTTGGGTAGGACCTTTGCTGAGTTTTAGATCATGCTAAAGTGATAGAGGACATGCATCATGAGGGTCATGATAAGTGGCCAAATCTCCAGGGTAGATTTGGTGGGAACCATAGCAGTTCCCAATTCAAAGGTGGTAGTTCTTATGTTGGGTATCCTCTGTGTCCATCTCTTCAAACTCAGAGCTAGACTAGTCGACCAGTTTAGGCAGCTCTTTATACTACTGATGGAGGTCAGTTTGGTACCAGTGGTTTCCCTGATAAGGGTGGTGATCAATATTTTAGAGGTTTGTCTGCAGGTCGTGCTAGACATGGTGGTTACTCCAGTTTAGCTGGATCTATGAGTTCTGGTTCTGCTCGTAACTCTTGTTTTACTTGTGGACTTCCTGGTCATTTTTCATGAGTGTGACCTAGTCATGGGTAATGGTTTTTTTAGCCCAGGGTGCTACTTTATTAGGGTAGTTTTTCCCTTAGGTAGAGATGGCTTGCAAGGTTTCATGGGTGGTTATTAGGGTGCTCGAGATGGCACTCAGGCCGGCAGGACAGGATGTCAGGCAGGTGCCCAGTCAGGTGGAAAGCGTGGTCAGTTATATGCAGTACCTGCTAGACCAAAGGCTGAGATTTTAGATGTTGTAGTTACATGTACAATTTTGGTGTGTAGTGAGTTGGCTCATGCTTTATTTTTTTTTGATCCACTTATTCTTATATATTTGCTTATTATGCACCAGAGTTGGATTTGACTAGTGCTTATTATCTATGTCATTGCATGTATCTACTCTCATGGGTGATTATTTAGTAGTGAATTGAGTATTCAGATCATGTATCGAGTAATTCTTTAGTAGTGGATCGAGTATTCAGATCATGTGTCATGACAATTAGTGATGTTTGTACTTATGTTGATCTTATTATTTGGGATATGTTGGATTTTGATATGATTCTAGGAATAGACTAGTTATCCTACAATCATGCGGTCATGGATTATTTTGTCAAGACTGTTACCTTATCCATGCCCGGCATTCCTCCAGTCGTGTCGTAGGGAGAAGTTAGCCATGAGCCGACGGGGATTATTTCATATGTTAGAGCTAGGAGACTTATATCAAGGGGTTGCGAGTCTTATCTCACTTATATATGTGATACTCCTGTAGAGAGTCCGTTCCTTGACTCTTTTACTATTGTTTGCTAGTTTCTTGGTGTGTTCCCTACCGACCTGCCTGGTATTCGCCCTGATCGTGAGATTGAGTTTGCTAATAACCTTGATCCTGGCACCCAACTTATTTCTATGGAACCTTACCGTATGGCTATTGCTGAGCTTAAGGAGCTGAATTCTTAGCTTCAGGATCTTTTGGGTAAGGGTTTTATTAGACCGAGTGTGTCCCCATGGGGAGCTCCTATATTTTTTATAAAGAATAAAGATGGCTCCATGCGTATGTCTATTGATTATAGGCAGCTTAATAAGGATACGGTGAAGAACCATTATCCTTTGCCTCACATCGATGATTTATTTGACCAACTTTAGGGGACAACTATGGTTTCTAAGATTGATTTGAGGTCTCGTTATCATCTGCTGAGGATTCAGGTTGAGGATATCCCAAAGATAGCTTTCACGACCCGTTAAGGTCATTATGAGTTCTTGGTGATATTTTTTAGGTTGACTAATTCCCTAACCACATTCATGGATTTGATGAATCATGTGTTCAGATCCTATCTAGACTCCTTCGTTATTATATTCATTGATGATAATTTTGTGTATTTGAGGGTAGTGAGGAGCATGCACAACATTTGAGAATCGTGCTCCAGACCTTGCGAGATCATGTGCTTTTTGCCAAGTTCTCTAAGTGCTAGTTTTGGCTTGAGTCAGTGTCATTCCTTGGACATGTGATATCTAAAGTCGATATCATGGTAGACCCGGCTAAGATTATGGCAATTCATGATTGGGATAGGCCTACGTATCCGACTAAGGTTTGTAGTTTCATTGGTTTGGCCGGTTATTACAAGCACTTGGTTAAGAGCTTTGCCACTTTTTCATCCCCTATGACTAGATTAACTCGAAAGGAAGTTCCTTTTTGATGGTTCGGGGAGTGTGAGTTGATATTTCGAAAGCTCAATAATTGTTTTACTTCATCTCTAATGTTAACTCTTTCTATTAAGGGTAAGTGATTCATCATGTTTTGTGACACTACGGGAGTTGGTCTTGGTTGTGTTTTGATGCAGTAGGGTTATGTCATTGCTTATACTTCTATACAGCTTAAAGTGTATGAGCGCACTACCCCACTCATGATTTACAGTTGGCGGCGGTAGTTTTCGCACTCAAGATTTAGAGGAATTATGTGTATGGGGTGCATTGTGAGATTTTCACCTATCATCACAGTCTTTAGCATCTTATGACCCACCAAGAGCTTAATGCTCAGCAGTGTAGATAGAGGGAATTGCTAAAGGACTATGATGTTTCCCATCTTGTATCATCCGGGTAAGGCAAATATAGTAGTTGATGCCTTGAGTCACAAGACAATGAGTATAGGTAGCTTGGCATTCATATCAGTTTCTTAAAGGCCTATGGTATGGGACATTCAATCCTTAGCAAATTTGATGGTTCGCCTCAATATTTCAAATTTTACAAGGATTTTTGCTTGTGTGGAGGCAAGATCCTCCTATTTAAGTAGATTCGTGATCATCACTATGAGGATAACAAGCTGTGTTTCCTCCATGATCAGGTGGTGTGTGGTGATTCTGAGAGGTACACCATTCATTTGAGGGTATTTTGAGATTTCAGGGTCGTATTTATGTTCCTCATCTTCATTACTTGATTCAATCAATTCTTCATGAGGGTCACGACTCTAAATATTACATTCATCTCAATACAACCAAGATAAGTAGAGATTTGAGGCAACTTTACTGGTGGGATATCATGAAGAGAGATAAGGTAGACTTTGTGGTTCATTGCATATGTTGTCAGCTGGTTGAGGCCAAGCATCAATGTCCTGGAGGATTGACTCAGAGGTTGCCGATTCTCATGTTGAATTGGGAATGGGTTATTGCGGATTGTTTGACCAAGTAGGCACATTTTGTTCCTTTTCAGATGATCTTCAGTGCTAAAGGATTAGCCCATAATTATGTTCGGGAGATAGTTCTTTTTCATGGGGTGCACATTTCTATCATATCAGACTGTGTTTTATATTTACTTCACAATTTTTTATAGCATTCCAGTAGGAGTTGGGTACTCAAGTCAATTTGTGAACTGCTTTTCATCCGCATACAACTGGGCAGTCTGAGTGGACTATTTAGGTGTTTGAGGATATACTCTGAGCCTGTGTTATATATTTTGGAGGACATTGGGATCAACACTTAGCATTGGCAAAGTTTGTATACAACAATAGTTATCATTAGAGCATTGAGATGGTGCCTTATGAGGTTTTGAATGGCAGGAGATATCGTTCTCTGCTAGGGTGGCTCAAAACTTCTGAGATAAGACCTCATGGTATGTATTTTCTTTAGGACTCATTAGATAGATTCAGGGTGATCCAGGATAGGCTAAGAGCATCCCAGAGTAGGCATAAGGCCAATGCAGACCATAGGCTTCATGAATTGAGACTTAGAGTTAGTGATTGTATGTTCTTTCGTATTTATCCTATGAGGGATATGATGAGGTTTGTAAGAAAGGGTAAGCTTAGCCCTCGATATGTTGGTCCTTTTGAGATTCTCTGCGCAGTTGGCGAGGTGACCTATGAGTTAGCTTTGCCTCCCAATTTTGTTGTTGTTCATCTAATTTTACATGTTTCGATTGTATAAAAGTATATTCCTAATCCATCCCATGTGCATATATAGGACTCACTCCAATTAGATAAGCAGTTGACCTTTGTGGAGGAGCCGATGCTTAATTTGGCTAGTGATGTGAGGCAGTTGCGTACCAGAGAGATTCCTATTATTATGGTTCAGTAGAGGCACTGCCCAGTGGAAGAGGCCACTTGGGAGATTGAGAGTGAGATGTGGCCCAATATCCTCTCCTATTTGAGACTTTGGGAATTTTCTTCATCTTTAACTTTTGGGGACGAAAGTTCCTTATTAATGGATATTGTAATGACCCTTTAGGTCATTTTTTGTGACTCCGCTTCATATCACCACTAGAGCTTTTCCATAGCTTCCCCAAGTTGTTTATAACTTGTTGGAACTGATAGTTTGGTTATGGGATAGTTTATTTGGTTTTATGAACTATTTCCCTATTTAGAAGTCTTTGCTAATTTCAAAATGCCGCAAGCAAAAACTATAGTAACGATATTAGATGCATATTCTGACTTCACTAGCAGCTCCAAAATATCTATTTTAGGTTTGGAAGACCTTTGTTTTGGGTCTCGCTATACCCAAACTCATTTTGACCTATTGGTCAAAAAGTTGATAAATTGGAAATTCTTATGTGGGACCCATATTTGGTGGAACTGACCTCAGATGGAAAATCCTACTTCTCCAACACATCTTGAATGTCGAAATTAGTGTGGTTGCATATTTCATTTGCTCATATTGGATTCAGGATGCATCCCAAGGAATTGGCCGAAACTTGGAAAATATTCTAAGTTTGAGTTGTCATCTGGTATAATAGTGGGTACTGCGATCGTGGAGAGAGTATTGTGATCATGATCCTAGGATCGCGACCAAATTGATAGAAATCACAAGAATCGTGGGCCTGGGAAGGGGTATTTAAATGCCATTTTAGTCAAGAATTAGCTATTTTTTCAATTTCTTTGAGTCCAAAAAACCCTAATAGAGTGTGTAATCCACAAATTAAGTCTTGGGTGTTGATTGGAAGCTTAAATATCTTGTGCATTCATAATTAACAATGAATTTAAGGTATGAATCCTTCCTTTATAATGTTAAATTCTTTATTATTTAACCGAAATCCCAATTAGCTCGAGGGCATGAATTGAACCCAAATAAGCTTGTCATTCACTTGATTATTGAGAGATATAACTCCCTAATGGTAATTGAACATTGGGTTGGTCTTGGAAACTCATTGTCTGTATATGGGACCCATTTGAGGCTTTTTAGTATCGTTATTAGACCTGAAGCATAATGGTGAAATATAGGTATTGATGTTCTCTTAATGATGTATAGATTGTGTATTTGATAGCTTGTCTCTTTGAAGAAGCTTCGTGGAAAGAGAAATCGAAGGTTATCGATTTGTGAGAGATATTCAGATTTTAGGTAGGTTAGTCTTATTTTTTGTTAGATTGAGATTTATTATAGTATAATTCTGATATCTTGTTAAGATTGGGATGGGTTTTAGATGTTGGAATGGTAGATGGTAATCTTTGGTATTTGTTGAACCACTTACACTATTGAACTCGTAATGTGGGATACTTGACCTATAGTCTAGAACATTAGCTAGTTGGACTTGTTATCTCATAAATAGCATGAGAATATTCTAGTTGTCCTGGTTAGATGGGAGTGACCTTGTCAATCATACTAAGAGGAAGTTGACTTTAGTTGTGTATAGTAGTGAACTTATCCCTAGCCACCGTGGTTGAACTAAGGGTAGTGCTTGAGGAATAATTGTATTATTGAACTAGTGTTGATTGATAAACCTCTAAGACATGATCTGGATAGCCGAGCTTAGTCCCGGGCAGCAGTTAGACTTGAAGAGAAACTTGGGATACTAGAAGCGGAACTTGACCCACCTTAAGCGTGGGTTATGTAGTTTCATTAGTGACCTAGATGCTTGTTAAACGCCTAGAATGTTCCTTTAGTAATATGATGTTTAACTCTCGTAAATAGTTTATTCATGATGTTGGTATTGAAAATGATGCTCATAATTATTTTCTAAATTATATATAATACTTGAATAGCAATGTAATGTCTTATAAATTAAGCCCTCATGGCTATGCTACCACTTCAACCATTGATTAAATTACCATGTGAGCCTTGTATTATGTTATTACTCATATTATTTTAAAGCCTAGTGACTAAACTAATGTTTGTGCTAATAACTAGGGGCTCTAGAAGGTATAACCATGGCTTTGTAATTGACCATGCTAATGAGTATGTTAAACCTGGTAATGCATTAAGTGTTCATAGCATATAAATGTACATGACCATGCACCTATTAATATATTATTACGACAATGAATGATGAGGTACTATGGTATGTTTTTCCTTACTTCTCCTTCACTTTAGCCCTCGTGGGGCATGCACCTACTATTGATTTGATTGAATATATATATATATATTGATGCTATGATGATGCCCGGTAATTCCAAAGGATATGTTGATGTTATGATGATACCCAGTAAGTTCGGAGGATGTATTGATGTTATGATAATGCCCGACAAATCTAGATGATTATTGACGCTATAATGATGCCTAACAAGTGCAGAGGATATATTGATGTTATGATGATGCTCGTCAAGTCTGGTGGATATATTAATGTTGTCATGATGCTTGGCAAATTCGGAGGATATATTGATGTTATGATGATGCCTGACAAGTTAGGAGGATATCTTGATTCTATGTATGGTGAGTGTACATATATATATATATATATATGAACATGTATTGTTATGCTTTTATATAATTACATATGTATGTGCATTAAGGTATGATGTTATCCTTAGAATGTCGGTTATAGTTCTCTAATGCAAACCACTTATTTAGCGATATAGTTTTTGCTTGTGTTAAACAGTAAGTAGAAGTAGTATATGTTGAATAATGAATTAGGACAAGTTGGTAAGCATAATATTTTGTAGAATTTTAGGATTCACCTAGTGGGCATAGTTAGCATTGAATAAATAGATTAATTAAGGAATATTGACTATAAGAATGAGCTATTTGGTAATAAGTGCCTATATTACTCATTTACTAGAAGCCTATTGTTCTAGCTAAAGAACCTTGTTTAGTTGAAATATGATAATTAGCAATTGTGGTTGATACGTGGCTAATGATAAAGATGGGTTTAGTGTTAGTGACGATTAATGATATTGATGACTAAGTTATGATATCGATTAGCTGTTAATCGAGGATTTGTATATTAATGATGCTAGATAATAAAAGATGTTAACGGTTAAATAGATAAGTATTTTAATGATGATTAGTTGTCTTTTGCTAAATGGTGACTAGTGCAATTAGGATGACTAGAATTGAGCATTAGTTAAATGGTGTCTATGGTCTAGTTGTGAACCTCAACTACATATTGGATATTGGTTAGTTAGTGAATAATGGTTAGTTGTCATCTCATGAGTAAGGATTATGTAAAGAATCGGTTAGGCTAATAATTAGAGGTCATTTGATGACTAGTGTATTAGCAGTTATTTAATAATCATTGGTTAGCTAATAATGAGTAGGTAAAGTATATTGATGAGATAGATATCTATATGCTGAGATAACTATGGGTATGAGTACTTTGATATATGCTATTTAATTATGGTAATGGTTGATGATTATAAATATGGGCAACTGGCTGTTGATGGGAAATATGTAAAACCATGGAAAATAATGAGTTGGTTATATGTATATAGAAATTGATGATTTGATCCTTGATGCACTCTCTGGTGGTATTGGACGCCGTGATAGGTTCTTTACTTTGTGTTCTTTTTGGTGTACTCCCCATTAGTATGGGACAACATGGTGAGTTCTTTTACTTTATGCTCTAATTGATGTTTGAGGGCCAAGTTAGTATTTATGCAGTTGCAATTATGTTAGTGTCACTTTACACTTCTTGATCATTACTCATTATATATAATGGTATTGGCATTTGTTTAAATGATATATCATAATATCATTCTAGTTTGATTATTTATTACTTACAGTGATGATGAAGATGATTCAGGCTTGATTTTGTACCTTTATTTTGAGATATTATCTTGCTTTATATCATCTTGATATCATGATTTAGCTCAGTCAATCAATAATTCCTACTGAGTACCCATTATTTTTGTACTCATACTATACTTGTAGACCCGAGTACTAGTTGTCGCCGCTGAGCTGAGATCATGCAGTGTTGATTTTTCAGATACAGAGTGAGATCTTGGAGTTTTGAGTCACCCATTTTCCTCTATCCTTGTTCAGTCATTTGTATTCGAGATAAAAGTATTGTCTATTTTAGGATTTTGAGTTATATTCCTATTATCATACTTAGATGATCTTGTACTGGTATTACCAGTTCATAGGATTTGTATCTGTATTTCAATTATGTTATTTTAGTGGAACACTGTTGATTATAATTGTTCATGTATTTAGGCCTAGGTTGGCATTTCTACTGAAGTAACCCATTGCCTTAGATTTGTGTTACAGTGTTGGCTTACCTATTGGTGGGTTTTAATAGGTGCCATCATGACTCATGAATTGGGCATGACATATTTTCTCTCTCTGGGTGTAGAATTTGGGTTTGAGTCCCATTTATCGTAGCACATTAGCCTTATTATGTCCCTTGAGTGGTACATGATATGGATGTTCATTTCGGTACCGCCTATTCATTATATTGATGTTGATATTATTTATGCTATTGCTATCACTGCTTGAGGTTGTTGATATTATTTGATATTATTGTTTGATGTAATTGATCCTCGCTAGGTAGATGCATAGACTAGTGTTATCTAGTTAGAATTCCATTTCCATGCAATTCTTATTCAGTGGCATGAGTAGATATAGCCCTATTTGATGATTTCTTTAATATAGTGAGGCGAGGTTGATTGTTTTCTGTCTTGGTTAGCTATGTTAGATTGATTCAGGAATCTATTGTGATATTAATGGTAAGTTGACCTTTTGTGGTTCTATTATGATTCTAGAGTTGGCGATTTACCATTTTTGAGTTTAGGATCCTTAGTCTTACCTTCTGGGTTGAGTAGGCCTTTGTTTTGGCTATCCCTTTCTATATAGCCTTCCTTGAGATTAACTAATTTTTTATCCGTTCTTCATTTATAGATATTTTTTTCCAAGATATTGGGTTTGATTTTTTCATCGAGATGTCCCGGATTCATCCCTTGTATTTATTGGGTTTGTCTCCTAGTGATGGTTTTCTCTTAGTATAAGTGTGGAGATTTAATGCTCCTTTCTGGCCGTGATATGGTTTTTCTCTAAAGTAGAGTTAGAAGGTTAGAAGCAGGTGGCCCTTTCTATGATCGCTTTTTGAGTTGGCAAAATTGGAAATTCTTTATCTTGAGTTATGCAATTTATATTTTGGTCGTGGTCTTGACCTTTACATTGGTGTCAGGCTTGGTATTTTTCTTCTTCATTGATGTGATTCATCGATGGATCGAGTGATGGTGTCCTACTTGGGTGGATTAAGGAAATTTGTGTTTCAGAGTTGTTCAGTGTAATAAGGCTTGGTCGAGTGTTTCTCCTTGATAATATGAGCCTATGGCTATTCTTTACTAAAATAGAGTGTTGGATTTGTGTAATGTCTTGATTCTGGTACCCAAAATGTTACACGCTGCTTATGACCTCGAAGGATACAAGCTAACCCATGACTGATAGCTGTAACTGAGCACTGAATAACATACTATAATTATGCAAAATATAAGCTGTAAGGCCATAAGGTTCAAAACTGAAGTAATAGTGAATATGAAACAATGTTTGTAATAGGGTATAACAATACGCAAAACTTAAATAAATTTTCTGAAACATGCAGTAGTCTGAAAGCCTCTAAGCTGTCTGAAATCTGTGGAGTTGATGGGACATTACCCCAACTAATTCCTAACTACTGAAATAACAAAGTAATAAAATAACCATGCTATCCTTGAATAATGAGGACTCACTGCTAGTCTGGCTGCTGAACGTCTGATCTACTAAGGATACTCGGGAGCTCGTGCTTCTAAACCTATGGTATAAAACACCATAGCGCAAATGTGTCAGTACATTGAATGTACTGGTATGCAAGTGAGGTAGGCTGAATGCAATGGTTCATATGAATGAACAATACTAAATGACTGAATAACATGAACGTCAGAATACATGCATGAATACGTAACTGTAACTGAGATCGTGATAACACTGACTCATGAATTCTAATAATGTGGATTTTCTGATATCTGAGTCTAATACTAGGATACTGAATGACTAAGTCTATTGAGTACTGAGGAACTGATGTCGTATTACTGATAAAGGAATGATTATTTCTGACAGTTCTAATTATGAAGAACTGGTTTGATTGACTGTATCTGACAGTCTTGAAATCTGAATACTGGTAACATGAATTTTGTATAATTAATATACTATCAACTGGGTAACTGTGTCTGACAGTCTTGGTTCTGATGGAACTAAGTTCCGTACTATTTTGAGTTGATTGTATCTGACAGTCCTGAAATTCTGAAGAACTATCTGAGTTCTATTACTGAGATTGAGTCTGAAACTGTAACTATAGGAAGTAGTCATCTAACCAACATTCCCCAAATAAAGCAATATAGCTAGGTTGGGGTCCAATCTGTAACTCGAATTGGAAGGGTGTCAATACTGCGCCACTGGTAAAGACAAGCTTGGGTGACCCTCATCTGACAGTGTCCCCAAAAGTGAATGGTGGGACCCTCATCTGACAGTGTTTATCCACCTCATCAACCGTCATCTGTCAGTGTTGATGTCTCAACCTATGCTGGCTACATAGTTCTGGAACGCAAGGATTGTTTTTAAGGATCACACCCTCAACAGTCAGTGTGTGTCGACATCCTTGGGTTCACTCGGTGCTAAATCCTACTCCCATCTGAATTGGCACTGAACATGATTAACTAAATTGAATTGGACTGAGTTCATTGAGTTCCGTTGACTAACGAAATACTACTGAGATTACTAAAGTACTGAACTCTCTGAGATTACTGGGATTACTGAGTTCTCCTGAGTCACATGACTGACTAAATTCTACTGAACATGTCTTGACTGAGGATATCATAAAAATATAACACTGGCTCTAGGCACACAGCTAAATTATCGGGTACAAGTACCCCCAGGACTCGATAGAAGGAAACTGTGGCAAGGCATGACATTCTTGAATACACGACCAACATCAACAATCCATAATACAATAAGTTGGGGATTTTATGAAGTACATGGTTATCATAATCTTGTACATGGTAGGAATGCATATACTAAATGTAATAATTTTACACTCTAACATCATGAGCATTCCAACAAACATCTACATTACACATCAATAACATGGGAGTCATTTGAACATAAGGGTAAAACATGAATCCTTCACTTAAGTCCTAATTGAGTCATATTATATAATTTCTAGTCTCTTAGGCATTTTTTCAAACACTTAGGGTGCATGACTTAGGGCATGGCATAATCATCAAATTAACATATTATAACCAACTAAAATTCACGGTTTTCAACTCACATGCTAACATATTCTCATAAAAACATATAAAGATTCCAACTTGGGAATCAGACAACAACAACCACATGAACATAATCAACACATAGCATGAATATAAAAATTCATAGTTTAAAACTTGGTTCTTGGGCTTCATGGACGGAAGGAATCCATAAATGAACACGATTCTGGAATAGTCTTGTAAACTTAGGTACTAGAAGGCTAACAACTGAGTGACTGATAAATGTACGCTATGGTCGAGTAAACTCGAAGCTGAATTGAGTAACTGACCCGATTACTGGGCTAGGACTGGGATTGAGATTGTAGCTAAGACGATAATTGAGACTGTAACTATAACTAAGACTATAGCTGGGACTGAATACTGGTTTCTGATAACTAAGGTTTAGACTGGTATTGAAGTACTGAATTTTTATGGCTAAGTAACTGATAACTGAAACCCATAGGTTTGTAATATTATCTGAGTCCTTTACTGAATATTGATTACTAAACTAAATCCGTAACTGAGACTCGAGGGATAGAACATCATCCCAATGGATTCATCAGAAAGATCTAAACTGAGGGTATACGTGACATTGTCTGAGTTTGGCTGATCATTAGGAGTAGAGCATAAGTCATGTGGGCTGAGCATATTGTAAGACAGTACATGAGTGTATGAGTCATAAGCTACATAACCTGAGTCTGTAATATCTGTACTCATGGAACATGATTCATAACACTGAGTGAACTGGGATTCCTCATACTAGGAACTTGAAATGCATACGATCCTAAGGGAAATGCATAAATATAAGTTATGTTCATGGAACTGAAACGTAAAGCATGCATAAGTATCATGATGACTGAAGTACAAAACTTTACATTGAGGTACGAATGGGTCGGGAATCATCTTCCCTTACTAAATTTTTACACATACTAGCATCACTACCAGAATCCTGAAGGCCTGACTTTCTGAGACATTATAATCCAACAATTCCTGTATAACTGTTGAGCTATGTTAGACTGACTCACTGGGGTGGAGATTAGAAAAGTTCCAGTGACTACATCTGGAAAACTTTCCTGATCTTGTCGGGACTGAAGTGCATAGAGTTTGTTTGGACATTGCCCAGTGATAGCTCTAGAATTGTCACCCTGCTGATTCGGGCGATCAGAATGAACTAAAGGATGATCGTGCTAACTTCGCGGACCAGGCTTAGGACAGTTTTGGACCTTGTGACCTGACTTGCCACATCCGAAACACACATTACTGTCGGCTCTACACACACCCTTATGATACTTACCACCTTCTTCATAAAGCGGATGAGTGCGAATAATGCTTGCATTATTCTAATATTTTGAGCCTGGCGCCCTATCTTTGCTACCATTTCTGAACTTAGTAACTGTAGCACTGTCTAAGGAAGAAGATGGAATTGAAAACTTCTAGCTATGCTAAGAACAGTTACCACCCTGCGACCCTGGCTGAGAAAAACTATAACTACCTATTCTGGCTCTCTTATTCTCTCTCTCCTTCTTCTTAAGTTTTTTCTCTTCAATCTATTGAGAATGGACCATAAGTCTAGATATGTCCATTTCCTTAATCAACATCGCACTCCTACACTCCTTAACCACTCTACCTAAAATCCCAGACACAAACTTACTCATTCTGGATCTACTGTCTGCTACTACATGGGGAGCATACCTGGCTAACTGGGTGAACTTGAGGGAGTATTCTTTTACACTCATGCTACATTGTCTAAGATTGATGAAATCTAACACTTTGGCATCTTTTTGCTCTAGGGAAAGAATCTATCTAAGAAGGCTATAGCAAACTCTTCCCATTCTATGGGTTCTGCATTTGTACCCTTGTCTACCTTTCACTATTTAAACTACGTATGGGATTTATGTTGTAGTTAATAAGTTTCGAACTCTGTACTCTCACTGGAAGTCACTCTCTTGATGTCTGTGACTTTCTGAACCTAGTCGAGGAATTCCTGTGGATCCTCTTCGGACTTAGAACCTAACATTAAGGGAAAATTCATTCGGGTGAAGTCTCAAATCCTGGTTGCAGCTAATTGGCCACTGGGTTGGCCAAAACAGCAGCTGGACGTTCATTATGAGTTGTGACTAAATTGGCTAGAGTAGTAAATGTATTCCTAAGTTCTTCATGGGAAACATGTTCATCCAGGGGATCTTCCTGAATGGGCTGAGGTACTAACTGATTACCGATTCTCTTTTCGCTAGCCCCCTTGGAAGGCATATTCTGTAAGCAAGAAGAAGAAGCAGATCAGACTGAGAAATTAATTAGAGATTATTCTCACTGACATAACATGAATACTGAAAGAAGGGAAACTATTTCTAAAACATCTCATAGCCTCCTGCACATAAGTGTGGTGCATAACACACCCATGTACAAGACTACTAGATGTGGCTTTTCAGACTTCCTAGGATAATTTTAAACCTTAGGCTCTGAAACCAAGTTTGTAATGCCTCGAATCTTATACCTAGAATGTTACATAGTTCTCAGACCCCAAAGGACCACAAGCTAACCCATGACTGATATCTGTAACTAAGAACTGAATAACATACTATAATTATGCAGAATATAAGCTGTAAGGACATAAGACTCAAAACTGAACTAATACTGAATATAAAACAATGTCTGTAATGGGGTATAACAATACCCAAAACTGAAATAAATTATCTGAAACATGTTGTAGTCTGAAAGCCTCTAAGTTGTCTAAAATCTGTGGAGTTGATGGGACATGTCCCCAAATAACTCCGAACTACTGAAATAATAAATTAATAAAATAACCATGCTATCCTCGAATGATGAGGACTCACTGCTAGTCTGGATGTTGAACGTTTGATTTACTAAGGATGCTTGGGAGCTCGTTCTTACACCATAGCATAAATGCGTCAGTACATTGAATATACCGGTATGCAAGTTAGGTAGGCTGAATGCAATGGTTCATATGCATTAACAATACTAACTGACTTAATAACATGAACGCGACAATACATGCATGAATACATAACTGTAACTGAGATTGTGATAACACTGGCTCATGAATTTTGATAACGTGGATTTTTTTATATCTGAGTACTAATACTGGATACTAAATGACTAAGTTCATTAAGTACTAAGGAACTGATGTCATATTACTAATAAAGGAATGATTGTTTCTGACAATTCTGATTATGAAGAACTAGTCTGATTAACTGTATCTGACAGTCCTAAAATTTGAATACTGATAACATGAATTTTGTATAATTAATATACTATTAACTGGGTGACTATGTCTGACAGTTTTGGTTCTGATGGAAGTAGCTAAGTTCCGTACTATTCTGAGTTAACTGTATCTGACATCCTAAAATTCTAAAGAACTATCTGAGTTCTATTATTGAGACTGAGTCTAAAATTGTAACTATGGGAAGTAGATATCTAATTGACATACCCTAAATAAAGGAATATAGCTAGGTTGGGGTCCAATCTATAACCCTAATTGGCAGGGTGTTAATACTGCGCCACTGGTAAAGACAAGTTCTGGGTGACCCTCATCTGATAGTGTCCCCAAAAGAGAATAGTGGGACCCTCATTTGACAGTGTTTCCTCATCTGTTAGTATTGATGTCTCAACCTATGTTGTCTACATAGTTTTGGAATACAAGGATTGCTTCTAAGGATCACACCCTCAACTATCAGTGTGTGTCATCATCCTTGGGTTCACTCGGTGCTAAATCCTACTCCCATATGAATAGAAACTGAACATGATTAACTTAACTAAAATGGATTGAGTTCATTGAGTTTCGTTGACTGATGGAATACTACTGAGATTATTGAAGTACTGATCTCTCTGAGATTACTGGGATTACAGAGTTTACTGAGTTTTCCTGAGTCATATGACTGACTCTATTCTACTAAACATGGCTTGACTGAGGATATCGTGAAAAAATGACACTGGCTCTAGGCACACAGCTAAATTGTCAGGTACAATTTCCCCCAGGAAACTGACAAGGCATGACATTCTTAAATACACGACCAACATCAACAATCCATAATACAATAAGTTGGGGATTTCATAAAGTACATGGTTATCATAATCTTGCACATAGTAGGAATGCATATACTCAATGTAATAATTTCACACTCTAACATCTTGAGCATTCCAACAAACATCTATATTACACATCAATAACATAGGAGTCATTTGAACATAAGGGTAAAACATGAATCCTTTACTTAAGTCACAATTGATTCATATTACATAATTTCTAGGTCACAATTGAGTCATTTAAAAAAGTCTTTAACATTTTTGGGATGATTTTAAGCTAGGTAGAAGTACGGGGTATTACAATTGGTTAGTTTCTAGCTTGAGTTGCATTTCTATGAGTTGCTGGAGTTTTTTCCATTACTATTATTGTTTGCAGTTTTTGGAGTTCTTAAGTATGCATTGATAGTACATGCCCTCCAGCGGATAAGGAGTGGATCTCCTGAGTTTTTAGCCGGTGATTTATTGCCTATTGTGATTTTGTTCTTCTTCTATGTTTTAATTTCAGCTCAACATGATCTGGTATAGTTATGTTTGACTCAGACAGTATGGTCGATGTAAGTATTTGACCTTGGTTTTTATTTGTTGGCTCAATTTTGGTTTTGACACCTTGGGATGACAGTTTGGAAATTATGATGGATTTGGAGTATTAATGCCTACCCGTCTTCAGGTTTGGTTTAGGCAGTTGAGACCAAGTAGTTCAACCTTGATGTTGAGATTTCAGCTTAGAGATGTAAGCGTGAGTGAAATCTTCATATTAGATTTGTCTCAATTTGGATCATTTATAGGCTAGTTGAACCTACTCCGTGGCTGGTTATTCGATCTTCTCGAATTCAGATGAATTATAGTTGATAAATGTTCAGATGATAGACCATGGACCCATTATTGGTTCTTTTAGTTTTGACCATGATTCATCAGTCTTCGTTGGAAATTTTAGTTGATATACTCATTGGGAGTAGTATACTCGAGTTGGATTCAGTGTGGTTTCATTTTGGGTTGATGGGACATTCTGAAGCGGATCATTCAGTGATGAGTAGTTCTTCCTTAATCTTCTGGATTCCAATTTTTATTCCCATCTAGACTTGTTGTAGTATGATCTTGGGCATATTTATATGGTCAAAGCACCAATATGCACCCAGATTTAAACTTAGTTTAAGAACTTTTGTATGAATTCCTAAGTATAATTCAGCTTTTATTCCATTTTGTTCCTAATGGATATGATTAGTACTTTTAGGATAAAAATCATAAAGAATTGTTCATAATTGGATACAAGGTGGATATGGAAGTAGTAAAGGAATGCAAGGGACTGAAATTAAGCTGAAAAAAGGAAGTTGGAACGAAGAAATCCTCATTTGAAGATACTCCGCATCACGCTGAGCAACAAAATAGCAATGGTCAAATTCCAGTGAAGGTTTGTGAAACCACCGCGTTGCGGATAAGTTTTGTTTATCAGATTTGGTGACCTGAAGGTTTAGCGCATCGTGGAGGATGATTATTTTGCAATTGTCCCAATCCAGTGGCTCACCGCGATAGTGGCGCGTCACGGTGAGGGTGTATTTTACAATTGTTGGGGTGTACTTGAGCTCCACAATTTCTCAGATTTTAATGGAAAATAGCAATAGAAGGCATGGCGTGATGCGACGGGTGGATAAATCGGGAATATTTTAACTATTTTGTCCCAGCTATAAAAAGAAAATCCAAGATATTATGGGGAACTTTTTGTCAAGCAGAGCAGCGGCGGAAAAACATAAATTTCTCTTTTTTAGGGTTCATAAACATTCTTTTGAATTTATTTATTTCAAGGATTGATTTGGGTATGATTTGTTACTTATTTCAGATGGTTAATTCAAACATGAGTAGCTAAACACCCCTTTTCTGGGGTTGAGGCTAAGAACATGAGTACTCTTTAATATTCTTATTCATAGTTTCTTTTTCGATTATCATATGGGTTGTTCTTAATTTCTTGAGCTTACTATTTTAATGATTGGCCACCATTAGAATAAACTTATATTTCTATGTGAATCCGGGAGGAGAATCATAGGATAGAATGAAGAAATTAGGAAGCAAGGTTCTTATTCTTTTATAAAATATGGGATTTGAATTAGCATCTAGGATAGGGATATACCTAGAAGCCTTACTTGGTTCACTTACAGGAAGAAAACTTCATGAATCTAGAAGATTTATTGTAACTCTGCGGGAGTTGTAGTTACAACATTCAATAGATAGAAGATCTGAGGCCGGGAGACTAAGATTGTGGCATAAACCTTCTGAACCATCAACCCAATAACGAATTAGACTGTGAAAAGAATAGAGAATTGTATGATTGTTCACTACACCTCAACCATGGAATCATCATCATTATTGATTACAACCATTGCTTACTTTTATTTAGTCATCAATAATTATTTATTGTTTAGTAAATTGCATTTTATTTACAGAATCATCTTAATCTTAATAAAATTAAACACTTTATACTAAATTGTCTTGAACTAAAGATTGAATTAATTTCTAGTTTATTGATCCTCGAGGGAACAATATCTGACAGTCTAAGTCATTATATTACTTGCACGATCACGTACACTTGCGTGTGCGTAGAGACGCAACAAGTTTTTGGCGCCGTTGCCGGTGATCAAAGGGAATTAGTAAATTGCTTTAATTTTTGGTTTTTGATTATAAGTTTAAGTGTTAACAACTTGATCTTAGCAGCTGAATTTTTGCAGGTTTAGCTGAACATTGGACTAGATAGAGACAAAGAGTTAGTAGAGCCCTTTGCAGAACCAGAAGTGATTTTTCATCAGAGACGAAGAGCTCAATACTACACTCAACAAGGATCGATGGCAGAAATACGTGATCCTATAGTTGTTGATCCAAATGTTGGAAATGTTCCAGCTCCAGCTGTTCCTGTTCAACCAGTAGCAAGACCTGTTCGAGAAGTGGTAATCCCACTTACGCACCTTGTGACTAACAGTATCCTGAAGCCTGAACAAGGAGGTAGATGGGAATTGAAACAAAATATAGTGCAATTGTTGAAACCTGCGGGAAAATTTCAGGGACTTTCACACGAAGATCTGCAGCAGCACTTACGAACCTTCCTGGAGATAAGCGACACATATATTCCTGAAGATGTGAGTGTTGATTATGTCAGATTGACACTCTTTCCCTTTTCTCTACTGGGGGAAGCAAAGAGATGGTTACTTGCTGAACCACACTAATCCATCACTACATGGGAAGAATGTGCTTGAAGGTTCCTCATTCAACTTTTTCCATCTCAGAAAATGACTCGATTAAGGAGTGAGATATTGAGTTTCAGATAGAAAGATAGAGAAATCTCTACCAAGCTTGGGAGAGATTCAAGGGAATGCTCAGAAGTTATCCTCATCACCATCAATCGAATGATGTTTTGGTCCATACATTTATAGAAGGCCTTGATTCTAATACAAAGATTCTCTTGGATTCAGCAGTAGGGGGTCAGGCTTTAGAGAAAACATATGAAGAATTGTATACCTTACTGAATCGAATTGCACAAGGAAATCCTGATTGGCATGCAGACTCGAGGAATGCTCCCAAGAAAGTTGCAGGGGTTTTGGAGGTTGATCAGTTCACTGCCTTACAAGCACAGATTGCTGCAATGCAGAACCATATGACTACTCAGCTTAACAACTTAAAGTTGGGTAAAACTCAACCAGAAGCCACAACAAATGTAGTTCAACAGGTATATGCATGGTGTGAAGTTTTTGGAAGCAGTGAGCATAAAGCAGATGCATGTTCTGTTAATCCAGATTCAGTCAACTACGTAGGGAATGCAAATCGTCAGGGTTAACAGAATTTTGGCAATACATATAATCCAAATTGGAGGAACCACCCTAATTTCTCATGGGATGGAAATCAGGCACAAAATACAAATCAGTATAAGGGACTAGTGCAACCAAATCAACAGCCAGTTCAGAATAATCCTGCGACTTCTTCGAATAGTAATATGGAAGAGATGCTTAAGCAGTTGATGGCTCAACACACACAGTTTGCAGTGGATATAAAGGCTCAACAGTCACAGTTTTCTGCTGAGTTGAAGAGTCAGCAATTACTCATAAGAAATTTGAAGTTGCAGTTAGGTCAAATCGCAGGATCACATAATACATGGCCACAAGGAGCATTGCCTGGAAACACTGAGGCTAATCCTAAACAAGTGAATGCGGTTACAATGAGGAGTGGTCTGCAAACTAAGAAGATGATGAAGGAGCAGGATAATCCCGTGGTTGCTGATGATAGTTTACAAGAAAAGCCAGAAGTAAAAGAAAAAGAAAAAGAGGATAGTGGAGAGATTCGTGTAGAGAAGAAGACTATCCCCTTGCCCTTTCCTCAAATGGCAAGAAATCATCAAGAGAAAGCAAGTTTTAAGAAGTTTCTAGATCTTTTGAAACAAGTTCAAGTAAACCTCCCTCTTGTTGACATTCTACAGAGTGTGCCAAAATATGTGAAATACTTAAAGGATATTGTTTCCAATAATAATCGGTTGACTGAATATGCTACAGTTGCACTTACTCAAGAATGCACATTTAAAATTTAAAATAAACTGCCCTCAAAATTGAAGGATTCGAGGAGTTTCACATTGTAGATTACCCTTGGTCAAACTATTTGTGCACATGGATTGTGTGATTTGGGGGCTAGCATAAATCTCATGCCCATGTCATGGTACCAGAAGATGGGTCATGGAATCCCCAAACCCATGACTATTATGTTGCAATTGGCAGGCAGGTCACTTGCTAGACCAGATGGAATTATTGAAGATGTACTAGTGCAAGTGGGATCTTTAATCTTTCCTGTGGATTTTGTGATTCTTGACTTTAAGGCTGATCCAGTTGTTCCATTTATTTCGGGACGACCCTTTTTAGCAACAGGGCAGCCACTCATTGGTGTGGCAGCTGGAAAAATGACAATGCGAGCACATGATAAAGTAGAGGGTTTTGATGTGTACAGAGTATTGAAATTTCCATCCATATATGAGAAGTTGTCATCAATTTTGGTTATTGATCTTACTTCGGATTAGAGGATGCTCTTGTATGATGATCCATTAGAGCGAGCCTTGATGGATTATGATCTGCATGGGGATTCATAAGCATTGTAATTGGTCCAGCGCATAAATTTGGATGTAATTGTGAAAAATAAAGTGTTGATCGAGCCATTGAATAGACCAATTGGTCCACCATCCAGGCCTTCAGTTGAAGAAGCTCCTAACTTGGAGATTAAGGTTCTTCCTCCTCACTTAAAATATGTTTTTCTTGGTGATCAAGATACCTTGCCTGTTATTTTTTCTGTAGGATTATCTGATGTACAGGTAAAGGAAGCTGTAGCAGTTCTCAAAAAGAGAAGGAAGGCGATTGGTTGGAAGATGTCTGATATTTTAGGAATTAATACAAAATTTTTCATGCATAATATTTACATGAAAGAGGGGTACAGACCTAGAGTGAAGCAACAAAGAAGGTTGAATCCTATTATGAAGGAGGTAGTCTGAAAAGAGGTGATCAAGTAGTTAGACAGTGGTATTATCTACCCAATTTCTGATAGGAAATAGGTGAGTCCAGTGCATTGTGTACCAAAGAAGGGAGGAATGACTGTGGTGACGAATGATGATAACGAGTTAGTTCCCACACGTACAGTTACTGGATGGAGAATATGTATAGATTACCGGATGTTGAATGAAGCAACTCAGAAAGATCATTATCCAATTCCCTTCATCGACCAAATATTGGATAGATTGGCAGGGCAGGAGTATTATTGTTTTTTGGATGGGTACTCTGGCTAAAATCAGATAAGTATAGCACCGGAAGACCAAGAAAAGACCACATTCATGTGTCCATACGGTATATATGCTTTCAGACGCATGCCCTTCGAATTATGTAATGCACCTGCTATATTTCAAAGGTGTATGATAGCGACATTCCCGAACATGGTGAAGGTATTCATGGATGATTTCTCTGTGTATGAGAATTCATTTGAAAAATGTTTGCAAAATCTTGACAAAGTTCTAGCTCGGTGTGAAGAAACAAACTTGGTGTTGAATTGAGAAAAATTTCATTTTATGGTTAAGGAAGGAATTGTTTTAGGCCATTAAGTGTCATGCTAAGGGCTGGAAGTTGACAAAGCAAAAGTTGAAGTAATTAAAAAGTGGCCTCATCCAGTTACAGTCAAAGGCGTGCGAAGTTTCTTGGGACATGCTGGGCTTTATAGATAATTCATTCAAGATTTCTCAAAGATCGCAAGCCCCATGTGCAAATTGTTAGAGAAAGAAGCCAAGTTTGAGTTTCGAGCTGATTTCCATGAAGCTTTTAAAAAGCTCAAGAAGAAGTTGATGGAAGCACCTATTTTGATCGCACCAGATTGGGAATTACCTTTTGAGCTAATGTGTGATGCTAGTGATATTGCAGTGGGAGCAGTGTTAGGGAAGAGAAAAGAGAAGGTATTTCATTCAATCTACTATGCTATCAAGGTACTGAATGATGCTCAAGTTAACTACACAGTTACAGAAAAAGAGATGTTGATTGTGGTATATGCATTCGATAAGTTTTGATCTTACTTAATTGGTACCAAGGTCATTGTTCATACAGACCATGATGCCAATAAGTATCTTATGAACAAAAAGGATGCAAATCTATGATTAATTAGGTAGATTCTGCTACTTTAAGAATTTGATCTTGAGATGAGTGATAGAAAGGGAGCTGAAAATCAGGTTGCTGATCACTTGTCATGGATGGAAAATAGAGACCATATTGTGGATGAATTTCAGAGAATCAAGGAAGACTTTCCTGATGAGAAGTTATTATTAGACGCAGTGGAGTTTCCATTGTATGCTGACATTGTAAACCTGATAGTTTGTGGGGTATATCCTCCCGAAATCACCTCACAACAAAGGAAGAAATTACTCTATGATTATCGTGCTTACATTTGGGACGAATCGTACCTTTTCAAGCAGGGTCCAGATGGAGTGATTCGTAGGTGTATCCCAGAGGCTGAATTTTTAAAGGTGTTACAAGATTGCCACTCATCTCCATATGGTGGACATCATGAGGGTGAAAGGACTACGAGGAAAGTGTTGTAATCAGGTTTTTTTTGGCCGACTCTGTTTAGAGATGCAGTGGTGTTTGTAAAGAGTTGTGATCAGTTCCAAAGGTTGGGTACTATAACCAGGCTTCATGAGATGCTCCTAAATAATATTTTAGAAGTAGAAGTCTTTGATGTTTGGGGGATTGATTTCATGGTCCCCTTCCCACCTTCGAAAGGTAATTTGTACATTCTTCTTGCAGTGGACTATATCTCTAAATGGGTGGAATCTATGGCGAGTCCGACTAATGATGCAAGAGTGGTGTTGAAGTTTGTGAAGAAGAATATATTTTCCAGATTTGGTACACCAAGAGCAATAATAATTGATAGAGGTACGCACTTTATCAACAACTGGTTCAAGAATCTTCTTGCTAAATATAGTGTTCAGTACAAGGTGTCCACTACATACCATTCTCAAATGAGTGGACAAGTTGAGGTATCCAATTAGGAGATTAAGTAAATGCTTCAGAAGACCGTGAATGGACAGAGAAAGGATTGGGCGGAGAAGCTGGATGATGCACTGTGGGCATATCGAACAACGTATAAAACGCCCATTGGGACATCTACATATCTCTTAGTGTATGGTAAGGCTTGTCATCTTCCTGTAGAGTTGGAACACCAAGCATATTGGGCTTTAAAAAAGCTGAATTTTGAGATGACTGTCGCGGGAGAAAGAAGGTTATTGCAACTGAATGAGCTTGAAGAGTTTAGACTCCACGCATATGAAAATTCCAAGCTTTACAAGGAGAATACCAAATGATGGAATGACAAGAACATTCAAGTTAGGGAATTTGAACTCGGACAACTTGTATTGTTGTTTAATTCACGGCTTAAGTTGTTTTCGGGTAAATTACGATCGAAATAGTCTGGACCTTTTGAAGTGGAGCGCGTGACACTCCATGGATCTGTGGAGTTGTGGAATAAACAGAAGAAGGAGAAGTTCCTTATGAATGGAAAGCGTGTAAAGCATTATTGGGAGGATCATCCAGACAAGCACAAGGAATCTATTATTTTTGTTGATGAGTGATGATGAGCTGAGTCGTACCACGACGTAAAATAAGGCACTATGTGGGAGGCAAACCACACATGTATTGTAATAGGTAGTTTAATTTTTAGCTTGTAAAATAAAAAAAAAAAAAGAAAAATACAAAAAAATGAGTCATGCCACGACCAAACCTAAGGCATTGAGTGGGAGGCAACCTATTTTTACTTACAATTTTTTTTGTTTTCGTTTGAGATTGCAGGGAATTTCAAGGGAAATGAGGAGATTACCACAATTGAGGAAAGCAATCAGGTTTGGAAAATGATTTGTGTAAGTGGGGATTTACTCAGGTAAGAAAAGGGTGAAAAAATTGCATAAGGAATCTAAGTTTGATGAACAGTACGATGCGGAACTGGGTAATTTTACAATTGTCAAATTCCAGTAAGGGTATATGAATTTCACCGCGACGCGAAAAAAGGTAAATTGAGAATTGTCAAATTCCAGTAGATAGGCGCGATTCCCAGCGCGGCGCAAAACTTGGACAATTGAAAATTATCAATTTACAGTGTGTGGACATGAATTTTAGTGCATCGCGGTGGGAAGTTTAATGCCAATTGGCCTTATCCAGTAGGTTTCCGCGATCCTACCGCATTGCGGAGAGGGCTTAACCCGGACATAAAAATTTAATTACCCTAACCCAACCTATCCCTCTATAAATACAACCTCTCCAACCCTAAACCATTTTGTTTACCATATGCGCCGCCCTCTCACTCTCTCTCCTAAAAAAAACTTCAAAACTTTTTTACTTTCTCTCATTCTTCTCTCAATTGTTGAGGTATGTTCATTTTTATTTGTTAATTTATTACCCTTCTTGTTATATTTTGTGAGTATTGTTAGTGTTCTTATGCATAATTTTGTTTTCTCTTTCCTAATACTTGTCCATATTCACATTGCCTTTGATATTTTGTCAAATTTGTGATGTCTTAGCCTACTTATCATTACTTTGAATCACTGAGAGAAAAATTGACTGGTATCTACAGTTGGGATTAGGGGGTAAACATTTTTCATGCTAGTTGAGAGGATGGGAAGGTGTCAGGCAAAACCGTGTAGGAAGTTAGGGGGTGATTTCGTTCCACTGTGTATATACCCTTATTGTCTGATATTAGTTGAGTTAGTAGAATGCGATAGGATATTTTGTGCTGAGGAAATGGCGAGTAATAATGGGACTGAGTACCTTAAATGTGCTATCTATATCTGTGATATTAAGGCCTAAAAAAAGAGAAGTCTAAGTACCTTGGTTGTGAATGTAGGTGTTTGGCCAACAACTAACTGTAGGGTGCCAAGGCACCTATAATGCACATAGAGATTATCTAATCTTCAGTTTCATATTCTTGTTTGTTGGTTGCATTTTCTTAAGCGCAGACATAATGGAATCACAATCTAACAAGGGAAAGGCAAAGGCAGGACCTTCTACTCCTGCGAGAAAGAGAAACAGACCGTCTGAAGGGCAATTAACTAGAGTGCCTAGGGCCCCTCTACTTCAGCGGGGGCAGGTTCGAAAATTTGGCTTCAAGATTGTACGAAGGGATGGAAAATAGTGGTATACTAAGCATACTGATGCTAAGTATATTTTAGAGGTCTATATCGATCGTTCTAGCTTGCTAAGAGAGTGTCTGTCTATGGTACGGAGAATCGAGGCACTGAATATGAATTTTATTTTTCATCAGCCGACTGAGTGCAATTTGCATCTTGTGAGAGAATTTTATGCCAATTGGGACCCCAGTCATTCTGAACATTTGTTGAAGGTTTGAGGAAAGGTGATTAGATTCACAGCTGCTGATATTAATGAGTAGTTGGGTATCCCAGAAACAAATCCAAATGTCTTGCGCCAGTTTATTATTTCTCCTCCTTATGCACACATCAGGCATTTGTTGTATGGCCAGCGATCTTTAACCCGTTGGATGAGGCATCGAGTTACAAGTGTGCATTCTTCTTTCCCCTACTCTCAAATGAACAAGGAAGCACGAATGTGTGGTCGTATAGTGTATTCATGCTTGATACAAGGCAAGCTTATGACTGAGGTGACTCGGGATAGGGTATGTTTGATTTATGCCCTCATGTGTGCTGATGTGGAAATTAATGTGGGAAGTGTAATTTTTTCTGCTATAAAGAAAACACGTACCCAGGTGGGTCGTAGCTTTGGATTTGGTGGTTTGTTGACTAGATTTTTAAGAAGGCATAGGGTGGATGAAGAGGAGATTGACTATAAACCTGAGGTGATTACTCGTCCTATGGACATCACTACTGCTCGAAGCACATCTGGGGCATCTGGCCCAATTTTGACTATGATGGAGCGACAGACAAGGACTGATGAGGTGCTGGGTAGGCTGTACGGTCTCATGATGATGATGTCGCAGACTGGAGGTAGACCTGCTACACCAGAGGATCTCCACGCTGTAGAGCTCGATTATCCACTTGGCCATCATACTAGGACCATGTTAAGGATTGGACCAGATTTTGTGGAGCCTGTTGATGACGATATACCCACAGATGAAGAACACAGGTATAGGGATTCCGACATGGAGTCCGATGAAGAAGATCAATCTGATGATGATGGTGATGATAGGGATATTGTTGTTGAGGACATGTCTTTTATAGTAACATTTGATTGATCAGGAAGTATACTGCTACCCTACCATAAGCTTAATTGGAAGCACTGGGATAGTGCTTTATTTTAAGTGTGGGGTGGTGGGTTCGTATTCTCTTGCATTTTCATTTTTTTATTCGACTGAACAATGTTATTTTTCTATTTTGGTGTGTTGGTTTGAAGTATTAGCTAGCCGGAACATTGGTCTGTAATAGTTAGTAACTTTGATTTTGTGGATTGAAATTTTCCCTCTTGGGCATTTATCGCATGTTACTTCAGTTTAAAATATTCTGTTATTATTATCTTCGCCCTCATTGTCAAATTCAATTTCAAGTAGTTACGTTTGTTTATGACATATTTGGTAATTAGGAATAAATAGTCATAGTTAGTTGCCATCCCCTATGATAGATGGATGACGACAGTCTTAAGGGGAATGGTCGTACAAAGTAAAGAAATTTAGGAGAACCTAATCACTATCTTAGAGGAGTGTGTGAAATGGGACATTTTTGCAATAATTGAAACTAATTTTAGCATAGGAGTATTTTTATTTTAAGTGCTGAGGATTCAATCTCGATAAATGAAAATTCATGTGTTGGCTCAGTTCTGAATTCAATAAAGAACATGATTGGGAACTTTTGGCTGATTCTATACATGCACTATGAGTGTGAGGATTGGTATATATTCTACATGAATAGAAATGACTAGAGCTTGCCCAGTGTGTTTACAAAGCGAAATAAAGGGTGTTGGGTGCAGAAAGTGATGTAGGAAATTCTTTGACAGCCTTTTTTTTTAACTTTAAAAACCCTCCCTTGGTACATAATCTTAGTCAGCCCCGTTGAGCCTTGAGCCTTTTTCTTTGGTAGCCTATTATGAAACCTTACCCCTTCTTTGTTGAATCGTAATTTGATCCAAATAAGCTCCTAAGCATTTTTAATATAAGACTAAGAGAAGATTAAGAACGAAAATGAGAAAAGAAGTCTAATCAGTTGATGCCCCCCAAATAGAGGTTATTGATGTTTGATGATGCTGGGTTAATTGGGAGTTAGTAAATAAAAATGTACCAATGAAACTATTTTGTCCCTAGTCTAGTTGGATAATGTGCTCCTTAATGAAGGCCTTTAAGCTTAAGTTAAGGGTGGCTATAATAGGGGTGCGTTACAAGAATATGGAAGAAAAGGTTAATACTCCCAGCCTAGTGTGAGAAAATAAGCTAGTTGAAAAAGGAGTTGACAAATGAAAATATGGGGAGAAATAGAAGGATAAATTGGTGTTGGAAAACAGAGTGAATTGATAGTTCTTGTAATTAAATGCTTAGGAGCAATAGTCACTATTCTTGTAAATAGTACCTACCTTTCCCTAAGACTTTATTACAACCCGAAAAAGACCTAGTTGATCCTTCACCCAAATATCTGACTATTAATGGAGTAGAACACTAAGGGCAGGCTTATGGTTCGTTCACTAGCATGTAGGAATTCTTTGATTGAGAGTGAGCAATTTGATTTGATACTCCCCTAATATTGCATAGTTACCATTGTGAGTGAATATGGGGAAGTTTTCTATAGTGAGGATGCAGGCGGATGAAAGCCAGATTACTTATTGTGTTTCTTTAATTAAGTTTGCCAACATGTTAGAAATTCATTATTGAAGAGAGATGAATTTGTACTAAAATTTTATTTTGAGCTCAAACTTGTTTTGACAAGATGATGTAAGAATTCGTTATTGCAAAGTGCAAGTACTCATGGCCACATAACTATTGTGATGAAAAGAGAAAGGATTTATGTTTTTGAATTCATGTGTTTGAGGACAAACAATGTTTTAAGTGTGGGGTGGTGATCTTGGGCATATTTATATGCTCAAAGCACCAATATGCACCCAGATTTGAACTTATTTTAAGAACTTTTGTATGAATTCTTAAGTATAATTTAGCTTTTATTCCATTTTATGCCTAATGGATATGATTAGTACATTCAGGATCAAAATCATAAAGAATTGTACATAATTGGATACAAAGAGGATATAGAAGTAGTAAACGAATGCAAGGGACTGAAATTAAGATGAAAAAGGGAAGTTGGAACGAAGAAATCCTCATTTGAAGACACTTCGCGTCGCGATGAACAACAAAATAGAAATGGTCAAATTCCAGTGAAGGTTTGCAAAACCACCGCGTTGCGGAGAAGTTTCATTTATCAGATTTGGTGACCTGACGGTTTAGCGCGTCATGGAGGATGATTATTTCGCAATTGTCCCAATCCAGTGGCTCACCACGATAGTGGCGCATCGCGGTGAGGGTGCATTTTATAATTGTTGGGGTGTACTTGAGCTCCATGATTTATCAAATTTTAATGGAAAATAGCAATAGAAGGCATGGCGCGACGCGCCGGGTGGATAAATCGGGAATATTTTAACTATTTTGTCCTAGCTATAAAAAGAAAAATCCAAGATAATGTGGGGAACTTTTTGTCAAGCAGAGCACCGGCGGAAAAATAGAAATTTCTCTCTTTTAGGGTTCATAGACATTCTTTTGAATTTATTTATTTCAAGGATTGATTTTGGTATGATTTGTTACTTATTTTGGATGGTTAATTCAAATATGAATAGCTAAACACTCCCTTTCTGGTGTTGAGGCTAAGAACATGAGTACTCATTAATATTCTTATTCATAGTTTCTTTTTGGATTATCATATGGGTTGTTCTTAATATCTTGAGCTTACTATTTTAATGATTGGCCACCATTAGAATAAATTTATATTTCTATGTGAATCCGGGAGGAGAATCATAGGATAGAATGAAGAAATTAGAGAGCAAGGTTCTTATTCTTTTATAAAATATGGGATTTGAATTAGCATCTAGGATAGGGATATATCTAGAAACCTTTCTTGGTTCACTTGCAGGAAGACAACTTCATGAATCTAGAAGATTTGTTGTAACTCTGCGGGAGTTGTAGCTACAACATTCAATAGATAGAAGATCTGAGGTCAGGAGACTAAGATTGTGGCATAAACCTTGCAAACCATCAACCCAATAACCAATTAGACTGTGAAAAAAATAGAGAATTGTATGATTGTTCACTATACCTCAACCCTGGAATCGTCTTCATTATTGATTACAACTGTTGCTTACTTTGCTTTAGTCATCACTAATTATTTATTGTTTAGTAAATTGCATATTATTTACAGAATCATCTTAATTTTAATACAATTAAACACTTAATACTAAATTGTATTGAACTAAAGATTGAATAAATTTCTAGTTTATTGATCCTTGAGGGAACGATATCTGACTGTCTAAGTCATTATATTACTTGCATAATCACGTACACTTGTGTGTGCATAGAGATGCAACATAGTGTTGTCATAGATTTCATTCCTTGATTTTCTCCATTTGTGTGCCCATATAGCGCCTTATGGGCTTATTTTCCTGTTTGTCGTATGGACTTTCAGCGAACCAGCTTCAGTTCTTCGAGTTCTTTGTGATGAGATTTTGCGAACATGACTCAGGTAAATTTCCTCCTGGTTTGGAGTAGATAACACGTGTGGAATGGTAAAGGAAGGTTATATTTTGATTTGGAGTCGGTTGTATGACTCATGCCTTGATTGTCTTTTGGCTTGGTTAAGCCTTGGTTTGATTTGTGTGTGTATCGAGATGGTTTCAGTGTATTGTGTTTCATATTTGTGTGCATCAACCTTTTTCGGATCGTTTGGTGGCCAGTTGGTGGTTGAAGTTGAGTTTTTGACTATTTTGAAGTGCAGTGAGTGCGCTGGTGGAAGAAGGGATACCTGTGGCTAAATCGCTGATTTTTCTTTTCAAGAAGCTTCTGCGATGCCACGCTATTAAAATCAAAATCTACTCATAAAAATGAGAAGAATGATACCCATATTGCACTATTATGCTTCAGGTTCAAAACCATATTAAAATCCCATGTAAGGCCAATTTACGGAATCGCATCTCGAAGCCAACACTATGTCCCTTCATGCTCACGGGATATTTTCCCTAAAAAAATGGGTGAATTTCGAGCTTAATAGGGATATAATCAATCCACCAAGATTGTAGGGATTTTAGAAAGATATAAAGGATTTAATCCTAAAATAGATGGAAGCTTACAACGAATTCGAAGGAGAAACGTACAAGAAAACTATACCAAAGCTCCAAAATCACCAACAATTGTTTCTCCCAAGAGTTCCCATATTTTAGGGTTCAAAATTCTAGAGAATGGAAGGAGAATGGTGAAAATCGAGATAAGTGGAGTATTTATACCCTTCCCATGTACGTGAATGGCACTAAAGCGGACACTGGGAAGCTTTAGCGGTCGGTGCTAAAACGTCCAACTGACCACTAAAGTGGTCCCCTGCTAACATGGAAGGCTACTAAAAAAGTCGATTGGTGATAAAGCAACTAGTGGTTTAGCAGCCAATTAGCTGCTAAATTAATATTTTCCAAGTTGTTCAGGGCCCCTAAAGCACCCAAAGGGCCGCTAAGCACCCTAGACTAAAGAGTCTAGAAGGTCACTTAAGCAATTGTGCCAGATTTTCTTGTATCTGCTGGACACTTGGAATATTTTGAGTCTCCACCAACCCCTCGAGATTCATCTGGAATCTCGTATGTTATATTCGCTATGCTAACCTATCAAATTTGACATTCTAGACTGAATGGTGTAGTAGAAATTTCCATCCAAGGTCATTTCAATGAAGAGTAGGTCCCACACTCACTTTCCATATTTCTTAATTTCCAATCAATAGGTCAAAATGAGTATGGGAGCTTCGGGACCCAAACCAAGGGTCCACTCAATCTAAAATCAATATTCTGGAGTTGTTGTAACTATCAGAATTGGCATACAAGGTCATCTAACTAAAGTTTTTACCCGATAGCCAATTTGAGCCAGTGAAGGCTTCAAAATAGGGAGTTGGCTCTAAAAAGCAAACGAACTACCTGGTAACTGTACTGTCAGTCCCAACAAGTCATAATGACTTGGGGAAGCTATAGGAAAGCTCTAAATAGTGAATATGTATGGAAATAAAGAAAATAACTTAGAGGGTCAGTGCAGTTGTGATCATGCACCTTCATCTACCTCAATGTATATGCAATTATGTGGCTTTACTACATCAGAACATACCCTAAACCAAAACAAGATGCATCACAGTAGAAAGTAAAATGCCCGCCCTCAACTAGAAGAGTCAAAACAGGAGATGAAATAAGAAAATCCTTGAGCATCAAAAAGGTTTGCCTCACAACTTGAAAACCACTGAAGTAGAATCTATTCCTTGGTCAATCTAGTCATAGGGGATGCAATGGACCTTCAAAATCCATATGTAGTAACTGCCAACCCAACAAAACTATGTACCTCAATAGGCGATGTTGGTCAGGCCCAATCATGAATAACCTTAGTCTTAGTTAGGTCCACCATAAAACCATCCTTAGACACTACGTGCCCCAAGAAAGCTACAAACTCAAACTAGAACTTGCACTTTGAGAACTTATTATAACACCGATGATCTCTCAAAGTATAGAGCACAGTCATCAAATATTGCTTGCGTTCCTTTCTACTCCTCGAATATACTAGAATTTCATCAATAAATAATATCATGAAGGAGTCTAAATACATCCTAAACATGCGGTTCATTAGATCCAAAAAAGCTTCTGGGGAATTGGTCAACCCAAAAGGCATCACCAGGAACTTATAATGACCATAATGTCCTGAAGGCTATCTTATGGATTTTAGCAACCCTAACTCTCAACTGATGGTAACTTGAACTCAAATCTATCTTAGAAAACATTGTTGCACCCTGAAGCTAGTCAAACAAATCATCAATATGAGGCATAAGATACTTATTCTTCACTGTGACCTTAGTCAACTGCTTGTAGTAGATACATATATGCATAGATCTATCTTTCTTCTTCACAAACATAATGGGAGCACCCACGGTGATACACCTGCCCTGATAAATCCCTTACCTAGAAGATCTTAAAGCTGACTATTCAGCACCTTTATCTTAGAATGAGCCATAGAAATAGGTAGGGTGCTTGTCTCAAGGTCAATAATAAACTCTATATAACAGTCAGGAGGAAGGACAAATAGATCGGTAGGAAAAAAATCATAAAAATCATGGACAATACAAATAAAGTCAAGTGGTGGACTCTCAACCTTAACATCCCAAACATAAGAAAAAAATGATTCACAACCAATTGATATTAGTTTCGTAGACCATATGTATTAAATGATCCCCATTTGTGTGCGACTAACAGAACCCTACCACATAACCGGGGGTATGCCAGACATGGTTAAGGTAATGGTCTTAGAAAAAACAATCCAAGACCACATGGTAAGGAGATAACCATTGCATGCCTAGAATTACATAAAAATCTACCACCTCAAGCACAATGAGATCAAACTGAGTATCAAACTCCCAAATAGTCATTGGATAAGATTTATATACCTAATCCACTATTAAGAATCACCTGTGGAGGTATCTACTCATAATGGCACAGATAAAGACTCCTAACACAAATCTAATCACGCTGGAAAATAGGAAGAAACATATGAAAATATGGACCGAGATTAAACAAAGAAGAAGCTATCCGATGGCATATAAAAATCATACTTGTGATCGTAGCATCCGAAGCCTCAGCCTTTAGTCTACCTAGTACAACATACAAATGACCCTGTTCACTACTGGACTAGGTGCCTTCCGACCACCTATTCTACCTCTCTAGGGACTATCTCTTGGAGATGTTGTCTAATTAGACCATGAATTAAAAATGTCAAGAAAAGTTCTAACACTATTTCACGAGGTAGAATATGGTGAATCACTAATTTATATCGAAGAATAGGCACCCATGAATTATCTTGTATGCTACTTTGTTCTCAACTCTTCACACATCCAGGGAGAGACAAGATCCCTTTATCTTAGAGCATCTTTTCCTTCTGTACAGCTTTCCAAAAACCCTGGGGACCACCCCCACAACCCTGTGCACCACTTCTAGCTAGCGGCAACACTTGTCAGATTGGATGTGTAGTTTTAACTAAAGGCTTAATCATCCCACAATGGGGACACTCAAGGCAAAGTTACAAACAACCCCACAACCATAACATAACCCGAGCATCCTACTTTGTCTAAAAGGTCTAACAAATTTGAAATAACCACCCCAACATATTGACATGAAACGAGTACTACTTCAACCACCAGAACCATTATAATGAGGCTAACCCCTATTTGATAGCTAAAGCAATGACGTAACTGACCGACTAGATTGACCTTGATGCTGATAAGGCTACTACTGGGGGTACCTACTGTGAAAGCCTCAACCAATGAACTATGAAACATTATGGCTCCTGCTATAGCATTCTTGGTAATGAGGTCTATAATTTTTGCCCCCTTGGCATTATGATCCATCTCCTATATAGAATAAACATGCTCAAAAATATCAATAAAAGACTTTCCTGAAGTCACCAAACTTTGTGTAGCCCTAGCAAGCGGTAATCTTAATTCCCTAACAAACTATCGAATCTTATAATACACCGTTTGAAGAATCATACTAAGATGCCTGGTTAACTTATGAAATCTTGCCATATACTCAGCCATAGATATAGAACCCTATCTTAAAGTAGAAAAATCATCTTAAAGACGCTCATACATGCTGTGTGGCATATACTTCCCAAAGAATGCATCAAAAAGATGAGTCCAAGTCACAGGTGGAGATCTAGTTGGCCTAGAATCAAGATAACCTCTCCACTACCTCCTTACCAGCTGAAAAGAAAAAAATCCACTCCCCATGACTCGACCAACCCCAAATTCCATAACCTCTCCTCATAACTATACAAGAACTCATAAACATCCTCTCATAGGTTCCCAGCAAAAATAGGTAGATTTAATCTCAATAATTAGCCTAACGTCTTCTATTCCTCTGAAGACATAACTGACTGGACTACTGTTGAATATAGAACTATTGGTGCTAGCAGAATCTCTATCATAGGTATTACTACTGCAGGTTGTGCCCCTAAATCAGCACCACCTTGTACTATTGGCTGATCTCTCTTGATCAAAAGACCACCAACTAACACTAATAATTATATCAATGCATCCTAAAGGACCAAAGAAGACATAAACCCAGGTAGAGCCTAATTTTACCCATGGATGACCTATTGTTATAGAGGCAGGATGGCCGAAGTTGTCTCAATCACAGGAGCTATGAAAGGATCAAGTAATGGACCCTTGGGCTAATCTTGAACTGGGGCTATTGCTCTATTTTACTCCCAACCTCAGGATCGACCTCGATCCCTAACTGGAACCCTAGCAGTAGGCTTGGGGTTCTGATCCCCACTTCCCATACCTTGTGTCCTAGATATCTACATAAAGATTGAACTAATAGAGATTAAAAACTAACTCAGCCATAACGCATGAAAATGAATTAAGGAAATGAGATTTTTCCATAGAAATGCTTTGTAGCCTCCCAAAGATAGGATACAAACATCTCTGTGCCAATTTGTAGGACTCTACTAAACATTGGCTCTAATACCTATAATACCTGTGAAACCTAGGTTCTGATACCAAGCTTTCACAACCTAATTTCTCAGGTCATGATGGTGCTTGCCTTATCCTACCTATAGGCAAGACAAGACATAACATGGAACAATAAATAATGGTCTAACAGGAAAAACCCAAAAAAGACCATATATAATTAAAATAGTAGTAATAATAAGCAAAAATAGAAGGAGAACATATATAATTTATCAAAAGAGAGAGAAGGAAAAGGACCAAAATATACAAAGAAATCCCTCCCAAGGCCTGGTAAGGTCGGTACTAGAGCCGCTACTAAAATATACCTAGAGTTCTAGATAGAATCTGAAATATCCATAATATATATAAGTAGTCTAAAGTACAAAAGACTAAACTGGAACAAATAGAGGAGGATCATTCTCGAACGATAAAAAGCTTACGCTGCCCCAGGTTAGTACTAAAAAATAGGAATCACATCAACGTTCACCACTAGTACTCAGATTTATATTTGGTAAAAGATGCAAAAGTGCAGTACGAGCTCAATAAAGTAAAAGTATAATTAAAATGTGAGAGTGTATTTCCTATAATAAATAGAGATAGAAAGGTAAACAACTATCGTGGTATGAAAATATGATAAATAAATAAGAAAAAGCATTACAAATAGGTAAATAACATAGTAATAAGAAAGCAAATCAAACATAACCTAACTGGGACCCCATAAGCCCATTAGGCACACAAAAGAAAATAGTTAACCTCATTATCCCCCCATAAGCTGGTGGGACACATAAAAATTAGTTTAAAAGAAAAATGTGAATAATCCATAACTGAACTAATCCCATGAAACCATAGTATCTCTCTAAATGTACATCAGGATCGAACCGACACTAATAGGGTAGTAATGTCATTACCCTCCAAGTCATGTTTTGTATTTTTTTCTTATTTTTGTTGTTAGAGCTTTTCAATAGCTGCACCAAGTTATTTATGACTTGTTGTGACTAACGATTTGGTTATCCGATAGTTCATTTGGTTTTTAGAGCCAATTCCGTGTTTAAAAGTCTTTGTTGGTTCCAATGGCCATCGAGCGAACTTTAGTAAAAAAATCTTGAATGTAAATTCTAACCTCTAGCATCTTTGTTATATCAATTTTAGGTAAGTTACAACTTTAGTTTTGTCCTCGATGCACACGAGCTCATTTCGACCTATTGGTTCACAAGTTTAAAATATTAGAAATTTAGGTGTGGGACCCATATTTGATCAAAATGACCTCGGATGGAAAATACGACTTTACCATCATGTTTGGAATATTGAATTTAGTGCGTTGCATGGTTCATTTGTATAAATCAAATTTCAAATAAATCCCGAGGCCTTAGTGAAAACTTGGAAAATTTATAAGTTTCTGTTGATATTTGGTACCAAAGAGGATGGTGCAATTACACCAAGAGGTATTATAATGGTAATACCTACTCCTATAACCTGTGTGTTATTTCAACCCTTAGGTGTGCGATAGAAACACCTAGATACCTGAAGGGGCTATAAATAGGGCCCCTAGGTCATGAAATTTCCCATTTACACCTACTCTCTTAAAAGAAAAAGCCCTAAGAGTATGATAACTCAAAATTGAGACTTTTGGGTGATTTGGAAGGTTTATTAACATTTATTATCATGAATATGTTTGGATTTAAGGTAAGATCGTATCCTTTTTTGGTGAATTCTTGGTTCTGGACCCAAAACCCCAAATAGCTTTAGGCCTTGATTTAGCCCTAAATTTATCTTGGTTTTCAAATATTTTTGAGGATTATGATTCCATGAGCTTGATATCATATGTTTTGACCTCAGAAACATGATTTCCATAAGTAGGACCCACTGCGGTTTTTGATGTCATTTTTGGATCCAAAGTAGAATGGTGCAATATGGGTACCATTATTCTCGTACTGATGAGTAGATCATAATTTTGATATTCTAATGGAATTTTGGGATTGTGATATGAAAATGAGTATTTGGTGAATGAATTAAGGATTTGAGGTGTGGCTTTAAGATAGGCTTCTATCTATTCTTCTCTATAAGATGATGTGTTATATATTGCGTGTGGATGTTAATATTAAGATTGATTATGGGTAGGATGAATTAGTCTTAATTATTGAAGTTTGGGAAGAACATAAGGGTTTTAACCCGTGAGGTACAATACTTAGTAACTCTAAGAATCCTACTGCCTTCTGTGTAGTTTGATCTAATTCATAGAAAGGATTTGATATGATGCAAAGTTTGGGGTGTATTTTTAGCATTAGAAGCATGGTTAGTATATTTAACCTCATTTGGGCTGTTGTGGTAATCTTTAAATCATAATTTAAGCAGACTTGACTTAATTACCCAAGTATGCCTCCTAGATGTGAGATTCTTCTTGATAGTATGCCTTTTAGATATGAGATACTTATTGATATAATGTTCCCTCCTAGGTGTGAGATGATTATTGTAAATTCTATCCCTAGGGTAATATAATCATAAATATGCTTATGAAATATAAGATATGTTATGCCTTATAGTTTTGTTATGGCTTATGGATACGAGATGACTTACTAATGTGTTTATTAATATGAGTTTCACATATGTATGCAGGCCTAAGTCGTGATTGTTATGTTATAATTACTTTGTATGTATTATTGGGCCAAAGGTCGTGTTAAGATATTGGTTGGACATTTGGGAACTGTTTATCCTTGTAAAGGATGGAGTTGTAGTTTATGGATATTGATGCTTATGGTTCTATTGTTTGAATACTGGTGATGGCATACAGAGATTAAGTACATTCATGATCATTATATTGGTGATTCAAGTCTATCTAAATTATGATCTTGTTATTATTCATCCTGAATAAGGGTTAACACTTACTTTTACCTTAAAATGGATTCCTTCATAATAATAAATGTGCGTCTTAATGAATAATTTTGTGTAAAAGATATTAATAATGATATTTTAGAGAGTTAATTGAGACAAACTCTAGTCTAATATTTGATACTACTAATTATTTCGATCGTGAGAGATTTTGACCCTTTCTATACTTTTATAATGATTTAGTCCCGAAGTTAACTCCGGGCAACAGGCTTATGGATATACTCTTTTTTAATCACGTTTTAAATTCATGTACCTACTATATATCGAAATACATATCTCTCAAGTTTTGGATGGAGGAAGATGTTGTATTGCTGATATAAATTCTGGGTACACTCGAAGATAGTTATAATATTAATGTTATGTATTTATGCTTATTGATAATGTGACATTGATGATGAACAATGAATTATGGAAATATACTCTATCTTGATTCTCTATTCATGGTTATTTACTTTATCCCTCATGGGGCTTGCTCTCTATTATTCACATTGATTTGGATATTATGATGATGTGATGGTAGCCAGCAAGGCCAGGGGATATTTTGATGATGTGGTGATACCCGACAAGGCCAAAGGATATTATGATAATGTGATGATACCCGGAAAGGTTGAAGGATATTATGTGATGCATGGATACACGGTAAGGCTAGAGGATGGTTGTGATGATACATTGATACCCAACAAGGCTGGAGGATAATTATATATATGTCCCTATGTATACATCTACCCGTTCGATTTAGTCTAGCCCTATGTATGACAATTATATATATATATAAATATAAGTATATATATTCAGCAATGTCGGAGGATGATTATGATGATGATGGTTATGACGATGATGGTTATTATGATAATGGTTATAAAGGTGATAGTTACAATGATAATATCATGATATTGATTATATTCATCGCTTATGGTATTGCCAATTTTGTTGCATTCATCCTTGCATGCATTGTCTATCACCAGAATGATGATTATACCTTATTGTGTGTTGTGAGTTCATTGAACCTTTGAAGCCTAGGGTGGTGAAGGAACGTGATAGGCTCGGCTAGGTATTGATTTTCTGGACTAGCCGATTACTCTCATTGTTATTGACATTGTTATTCTCATTGTTATAATGAGTTTTTGATAGATTGGTCATTGATTCAGTATCGAGACTTAAGGTATGATTCTGATCTCTCTTATCTTATGATTATATTACGTATTCATGACCAACTGATGACTTGATATAAGCATTAGAACCCTAAGTATTCTAGAACTAGATCCTTCTATGATTATGAGGTCTTAAATAGGTGGTCTAATAATTTGGATTTTACTTTGAGTAGACCTTTTTTATATACTTATATACATATATATATATGCATACTTAGCTATATGTATCTATGGTATTACCGTATATCCCTCCTTTTCTTTATTTAATCATACTATATACTCATTTCTTGTACTTGTGTACTTATACGTATCTTCTTTCTACACTTACTTGCATATTGGCCAGTGATATATGGTATAGTTTTGAGATTCCTAGATATGGTTGTAATAGGCTGGTGCATTCTTACTATTAACAGCCTTAATATATTATTCTCTTGGACCTGAATAGGATAGTTTATCCTTATTATCTCATTGTCTGTCTTATATGGTTGTTGGACATTTAGGTGTAGTTTTTCTTTCTATTTATGTGTTTTATATATCTTTTTTATCGTTGGAGATCAGTCGGCAGTTGCCCTATTAAGCACCATGTGTTTGATACTCATACTACACTTTTGCAGCATGTAGATCATATTATGGGTTATCACCATTGATATGTGCATCGTGCGGAGCAGCCTTAGTTCAGAGATACAGAATGATCTACTAATGTACGAAGTATTTCTTTCCTCCTTCTTATGTATTAGACTAATCACTATGTTGTATTAATAGATATATTGTATTAGTGTAATTCTGTTGGTGTTTCACTTTGTACTCTTGTTATATTAGCAACTCTTGTACTGATACCACCTGATTTTGGGATTATATTGTCTAATTGATCTTGTATTTTAGATATTTCACATTCTTTTCTTTATCTAGTTGAGTAGTCCATTACTATCCATTCCGAACTACGAGTTTTACTTACCTACTAGTGGGTTATAGTAGGCACCATCATGACCTTTGAAATTTGGTCGTGATAAGTAATGAGAGGCCAGAAACCTGGCTTGAACTGGTAGTGGTGGATAATAACAAGAGGTGCCAGATTAAAACAAAAAATTGTGGGTAATAACAAGAGGCCACATATATGATATACAACAAAAAATTATGGGTAATAACAAGAGGCCACATATATGATATACAACAAAACTCATAATTAGATGTCAGACTCAAACCATAACTCAGAGGAACCACAACTCCTAGAACAACCGTAATCAGTACCAAAACTCCTAGATAAAATCATAATCAGATACCAGACTCAAACCAGAACTTGTAGTAACCATACCCAACTATAAAATTAAAACTCAAACTAAACCATAAACAATGCCAAAGTCGTGTCAACTTTCATAATAAATGATAGAAATAAAGTATATGTTGTCCCTGAGCCATAACAGAAACATATTTAGATAAACATACTTATAACTTATGTATAGGGAGGAATTGAAGATTCCCAAGCTTAATACCATGCCCTAAGATTATAAACATTACACCATAATAAGGGTTATCAGAACGGGGTTCTAACCGAATAATTAAGGCATGAAATATTTTAAAAATACCCCAACTACAGCTACCTGCAAAAACTAGCATAATAGCATAAAATTACTATAAATAATCTTAATCGAAAAGTTGGATAATCCTGGCCTACCTGGACGCCAAAGCATAAAAACCCCTTCGAGAAACCACCAAGTAGTGCCTCACTAGAACTCGATCTTGAACAACTTGATGTAGATAATTAATTTTATTTGGGATAAAATATGATAAAAAAATATTTCCTAAAATATTAAATTGTTTAGACATTCATGTTTGGAACTTAATTTTTATATCCCTCCAAAATTGAATGAACGACACATTATACATATGACTTAGCCAAATAAAGCAAAGTTAAATTGGCACAAATCACTATGACTCATAATTGTCATATACTCCATTTGATGCCACCTTGAATGTTTATGATATATTTGACTCTCCCTCCACTTCCACGTGGAAGAGTAGGTGTCACCTTATTAAGTCTAGTTACCCTGTTATATATATTTGGGTATTGCATATGCGTATGGTAAACTAAATAAAATATTTTGAATATACCATAATTAATAGAAAATTATTTCTAATAAAATCTCTATTATATAATAATAATATTTTATCATATCTAGATTCACCATCTCCGCTTAAAATATTAATAAGTTATAAAACTATTTTTAAAGTAATATAGATATATTATAACTAAAGAATCTTATACAAATCAAAAATATTTTAGAAGGATAATATATTATATTTCTATAAAATGCTAATTTAGATTAAATATTCCATAATATGTTTGGTATCACTAAAATTCTCAAACAAATTGCCTTAAAATCAAACTGTCAGTCCCATCAAGTCATAAATAACTTGAAAAAGTTATAGAAAAGCTCTAAACATCAAAAGTGCATGAAAACAAGGAAAATGATCATGAGGGTCATTACAAGATACTAAGCTGACATGATACATAGATGAAGCTGGTTCTATGTAGGTCATGACTATCCAAAAAAAACATAAGTTCCCTTATTGTGTGTGTAAAAATTTGATTTGATAATTAATATGCATTTTTTACATATGTTGGCCTATTTTCTTGTTCACATAACATGCATAATTTGTTGTGGTTATTGAGGTAGCATTAGACTACTCTTGTGAGTTTTTTAACTAAATAGGTGATTAAGTGTGGAATTTACACTTGTGTATTTATAATAGGCATAGGTTCCCTTTATTATGAACATTTTACTTGTGGTAGTGAAATAATAAATAAGGTGAAGGTTATGCTAGTTATGGAGATTGTTGGTTTAGTTTGAGATTTCTTATTCTGTGCTAATTACTAGTTTACTTATATTTGATATGTATGAGTCGGTCAGAGCTAAGTTAGTCGATAATATCTACCTGTACATAGTTTTTATACTTATACAACTATGTACTCTTTTTTGTCGAGTATAATAGAGTTCTAAAGACTCATACAAGACCTTACCTCTAGCGTGTGACCTATAATTTATGACCTAAGGGATAACACTTATCTTTAAGATACCATGGATCATCTCAGTAGATTATGTCCAATCATTCAGATAATGGTACTCTTATGTTTTATTAGTCCTGGAGTTTTATCTTAGATATTATTTTGCTAGAAGTTCTTAGACAATGACTTTTGAGTCCTTTCAAATTTTAATAGGCAGTTTGATTTTTTTGTACTCATTATTATTGAATTTGTTATGGCATATCAATCATTTTGGCTGATTTTTTTCTATATTTTACCTTAAAATGGCTAAGTGTTGGGTAATATCTTTGGTTAGATAGTTATCCCACCTGAGGGGTTAGTTTGGTTGCCACTCATAGTCATTTGGGTAGTGAAAAGTTTGTTACTACATTGATGACTGACTTAGTTTGTATGGGAAAACTTATGGTATTTTGGGAACACTCCTCGAGCGAGCATGGGTGATCCTGGGCATATTTATATGCCAAGCACCAATATTCACCCATAATAGGACCTATTCTATGTGATAAAATGTGTTATTTTTATTGTGTTTGATATGTATTTGCATGATTTAGCTAATGGACATGATTAGTGATGCAGGGTGGATTCTTGATGGAATTGGATGAAATTGGATGCATGACAGGAAGCTAGCAATAATTGACACTTTTTAATTGATTGTATGAACTTGAGAAGAAGTGGATTGAGCTTGGAAAGAATGCATTTAAAGTTGAAAGCAATTAAAGAAGCAATGAGCTGAGGAGGAGTAAATTTTCAAAAAAGAGGTGAGTTTCAGTGTAGACTCATAATAGGCCCACAGCGAGACACCTACTCCCATGGAATGACCCACACGAAGAGACCCCTACTCCCCTGGACTGGCCCTTACGGTGCGACTCTTACTCTCCTATACTTACCCACGCGACAGGAAAGTGGCTTCTCAATAAGCAAAAATCATCCTATTATAAAAGGAACACTTAAACACAATTGAGACTACTTGGAAATGTACAGCAGAGGTAGAAACACTTTCAATACTTATCTTAGGTTTCTTTGAGCTTTATTATTCTAAGATTACTTTTTGGTATGATTAATTATTCATTTTTGATGTTGAATTCGAACATGAGTGGCTAAACATCCTTGTTCTGGGTTGAGTCTGAAAGCATGATTAAACTTTAGTATTTTTTATCATAGTTTATTGTTGAATTATCTTATGGGTTATTCTTGATCTCTTGTGATTACTATTTTGATGATTGGCCACCATTAAAATAAACCTATATTCCTATGTGATCCTGGGAGGAGAATCGTAGGATAGAACGAAGAGATTAAGAAGCAAGGTTCTTATTCTTTTATTAAATAAGGTATTTTAATTAGTGTCTAGGATAGGGATATACCTAGAAGCGTTGTTTGTTTCACTTACAAGATGATTTCTTAATGTATCTAATCAAATTATGGTTGTAATACCCCGAACTTTCTTTAAGTTAAATCTAGTCTCCAGAAGAGTTAGTGATGACTTCCTAAATGATTAATGTTTAAATCAAATAGAATTTCCCTAATTTTGAATTTTTATCATGTGAAAAATTGAATTATCTTTCCAAAGATACCAATTTCATCCAAATCCGGTATCGAAGTAAGAAGTTATGGATGTTTTACAGAGAACTATCGGAATTGCCCAGAACCGATGGTCAGGCCGGCGGACAGTCAAGCTAGTGCCGGACCGTCACCCAAGTCGTCGTGACTAAGGCAGTGAACCCTTATTCTTGGCAAGTGCGACGGTCAGGACCGACAGACCGTCGAGCTAGCGACGGACCGTCACCTAAATCATCACAGACGAGGTAGGAAGTTCAGGTTCTGGCCAAATACGACAGGATGGATAGGCGGACCATCGATCCAGCGACAGACCGTCTTCCAAACCATCGCCACTTCCTATAAACAATTTTAAGATGTTTTTTAAAAAGGATATTTGGGTCTTTTTCCACCTATTTTAACCCCTAATTATACTAGACCAGAGCTCATAACTTCATTATTCATCCACAACACCAAATTAGGGTTTCTCTCAAAGATCAATCCCCAAGAACAAGAATCCCTAGGTGTCTAATCCCAAGGAAAGAATTCAAGATTTCCTCCATCAATCTTCAATAAATCATCCACCCAGGTATGTAAAGTGTTGATTCATGGGTTTCTTTCACCCATGAAGCTTAAGAATTCCATTTTAAACTCATGAATTGTGATTCCCATATGGTGAGTTGATTTTAATAATGTTTATGTGGTTGTATGAATCCCAAGTTGGAGTCTTTATGTACTTTTCATGAAATTATGCTAGTATGTAGGTTTGGAAACTTTTAAATTAAGTTGATTAAAGTAACCATGATGTATGAACAAGTGTATATGCCTAGGCCTAAGGTTGTTCATGCAATGTGCTTGATAAAATGCCCAAGAGAATAAGAATCATGCTTTAGGACTCAATTATGACCAAATTAATAACCCATGTTTTACCCTTATGTTCAAAATGACTTCCATGTTATTTTTTTGCATTGAAATTGTTTGATGGATTGTTCAGGAGATTAGCCCTATGAAATTATGACATGTTTATATTCATTCCTATTCATGTACCAAACCATGATAATCAAGTTCCTCATGAAATTCCCTAATAATTGTATTATGGATTGTTGATTATGATTGTGAGTCCAGGAAGTGTCATGTCTTGTCAGTTTCATGCTATCGAGTCCTAGGGGTACTTTTACCCGACAATTTAGTTGTGTGCCTAGAGCCAGTGTCAGTTTTCAAGATACTCTCAGTCAATCCATGTTTAGTAGAATTCAGTCAGTCTCATGACTCAGGAAAACTCAGTAATCACAGTAATCTCAGTCAGTTATCAGATCTTAGTAATATTCCGTCAGTCAAAGGAACTCAGTGAACTCAGTCCAGTCAGTTCAGTATAATTAATTCAGTGTCTAATCAGATGAGAGTAGGATTCAGCACTGATTGAGTCCAAGGATGGGAACTCACCTGCGAGTAGAGGGTGTGATTCTTAGCAGCAATCCTTGCTCTCCAGAACTACATAGCTAGTTTAGGTTGAGATATCTAACCTATTCGATGAGGGTTAATGAGGTCACTTAACCTGTTAGATGAGGGTCCAACCATTCTCCTTAAAGTACCTATTAGATGAGGGATTACTCACAACTTATCCTTACCAATGGTGCAGTATTGACACTCTTCCAATTGGTGTTACAGATTGGACCCGAACTTAATTATATTATCTCATTAGGGGATGCCGGTTAGATGACTACTTCCCACAGTTACAGTCTTAGTCTCAGTCTCAGTAATAGAACTCAGATAGTTCTACAGAATTTAGAATTGTTAGATACAGTCACCCAGCTCAGTACGAAACTCAGCTAGTTCCATCAGAAATAAGACTCTCAGACACATACATTCAAATAGTATATCAGTTATACGAAAACTTATGTTATCAGTATTCAGATTCAGTGATGTCATGATCTCAATTATAGTTCACGCATGTGTTCTCACGTTCATGTTATTCAGTCAGTTAGTATTCTTCATTCATATAAACCCCTTGCATTCAGCCTACCTCACTTGCATACTAGTACATTCAATCGTACTAACACATTTTCGCTATGGCATTTTTATACCATAGGTTCAGAAGTACGAGCTCCAGAGCATCTTTAGTAGATTAGACGTTCAGCAGTCAGACTAGCAGTGAGTCCTCATCATTCGGAAGATGTTATTATTTGATTATTTCATTCTTTATGTTCTTATTTTATTTCAGTAGTTGGAGTTAGTTGGGGACATGTCCCATCAACTCCTTATTCAGTCAGTTTTAGAGGCTTTTAGACTATAGCATGTTCAGACAGTTATTTCAGTCATTTTGGTATTGATATACCATATTTTTTAGATGTTATGTTTTATCAGATATTTGAACCTTATGGAATTTTAGCCTTTTATTCCGCATTTATATAGTATATTATGCAGTGTTCAGGTACAAATATCAGTCATGGGTTAGCTTATGGTCCTTCGGGGTTATGAGCACCGTGTAGTATTTCGGGTACCAGATTTGGGGAATTACAATGGCATCCCCACTAAATGACGTAGTTGAAATGTTTAGTTAGGTAGAGGATTAGAGGTTGGGAGACTATGGTCATACTATAAACCCTGCGAATCAATAACCTGATAATCAGCTAAACTATGATAAGAATAAAAATTTGTAAGATTGTTAAAAGTGTCTCAACCCTGGAATTCTCACTATTATTGTTTACAACCCTGCTTACGTTGCTATTTATGCATTTTATTATTTCCTTATTAATTATATTTTTACTTGAAACTTCACAATCATCTTGATACTTTAAAACACTCAATAAATTCTTGTCAAAAACTAAAGTTGGTTGAATTGCTAGTTACATAGTCCTCGTAGGTATGATATCCGACTATCTTAGTCACTATAGTACTTGTATTATTGCGCGCACTTGTGTGTGCGTTAGACCGCAACATGTTTTTGATGCCGTTATCAGGGACTAGTATAATTAGTAATTTTCTAATTTTATTTTTTTGATAATTAGTTTAAGTGTTAACGATTTGATCTTAGGGGATGACTTTTGCAGGACTAGCAAGGTATCAAACTGGTAAGAGATAAAGAGTTAGTAGAGCCTTATTCAGAACAAGAATAGGAATTTCATCAGAGGAAAAGAGCTCACTATCCAACTCAGCAAGTTCAAATAGCGGAGAAAGAAGATCTTAATCCCATTGATCCAATGATCTAAATAATGTTCGTGGTCAAGCTCCAACAATTCCAGTTGCTCCTGCTCGAGAAGAATCCAGGACTATTCATTAATTGGCAATCCCACATACGAACAATGCTACTAATTACATCCACAAGCCATAGGCAGGTGGTCACTTTGAATTGAAGTGAAATATAGTACAGTTGTTGCGTTTGAGTGGACAGTTTTCAAGGTTTTCACATGCAGATCGACAACCACACATAGAGATTTTCTTGGAAATCAGTGATACTTATATTCCTACTGGGGTATCTACTGATTATGACAGACTAATGTTATTCCCCTTTTCTTTAATTAGGGAAGTAAAGAGGTGGTTATATGCTGAACCACTGAACTCCATCACTTCCTAGGATGATCTGTCTGAGAAATTCCTTTTGAGATTCTTTCCATCAGGGAAGACAGCACACTTGAGTAGTGAGATTCTAGTTTCAATCAGAGAGAAGGAGAAAATCCTTACTAAGTTTGGGAAAGATTTAAGGGTATGCTTAGAAATTGCCCTACCACCATAAGTCTAATGATGTACTGGTTCATACATTCATAGAGGGTCTTGAGACCAATAGAAAGATTCTCTTAGATTCAGCAGCAGATGGGCAAGCTCTTGAGAAGACTTGTGATGAATTATATACACTGCTGAATTGGATTTCACAATGGAATCATGAGTAGAATGCTTATTTAAGGAGTGTTTCTAAGAAGGTTGCAGGTGTATTAGAGGTAGATCAGTTAACTATGTTATCAGCTCAGCTTGTTGTACTATAAAATTAGATAACTAATAGTTTAGTAGTATGAAGTTGGGGGTTACACAACTGGTAGCCACAGTTAATATGGTTCAACAACGAATGCTTAGTGTGAGATATATGGAAGCAGTGAGCATGCAGTGGGTATTTGTGTAGTTAATCTAGATTTTGTCAATTATGTAGGGAATGTTGATCGTCAAGGGTAGTAGAACTATGGTAACATTTACAATTTGAATTGGAGGAATCATTTTAATTTCTCATGGGATGGAAATCAGGCATAAAACAACAATCAGTACAAGGGGACAGTACTACAGAATCAACAACAGCAAGTTTAAAGTAATCAGGACACGACTCAAATGAGTATATGGAAGAGTTATTGAAATAAGTTATAGCTGCTCAAGCGCAGCTGACAGCAGATATGAAGAACTAACAATTGATTATAAGGAATTTAGAGATGCAAATTGGTCAAATTGCAGAAGCACAAAACACTAGACCTTAGAGGTGTCTACTTAGTGATACTGAGGTGAATACAAAATAGGTAAATGCATCACTACTAGGAGTGCTTTGCATCTAAATAAGTTGGAACCTAAAAAAGTATATCTCAAGTCTACTGATGGTAATACTGAAAAGAATGAGGAGAAAGTGGTTGAAGAAAAAGCTACAAGTAATGAAACCAAGGTGGAGAAGAATACTCTACCTCCACCTTTCCCCTAAAATATTTAGAAGCACCAAGAGGAGACTAGTGACAAGAAGTTTCTAAAGCTTTTGAAGCAGGTTCATGTCAATCTCCCTCTTGTTGATATTTTGCAGAGTGTTCCGAAGTATGCAAATTATGTGAAAGACATAGTGGTAAACAATAACTTCTTGATAGAGTATGCTATAGTAGCACTAACTGAGGAGTGCACATCCAAGATTTAGAATAAATTGTCCACAAAGATGAAAGTTCCAGGAAGGTGCATGTTGCAGATTACCATAGGACAATCCATTAGTGCAAGGGGTTTATGTGATTTAGGGGCAAGCATCAATCTAATGCTCATATTTTTGTACAGAAAGATGGGTCTTGGGAGTCCCAAACCCACGATAATTATCTTGCATTTGGATGACATGTCCCTTGCTAAGCCTGATGGGGATCATTGAAGATGCATTAGTGCAAGTGGGATTGCTTATTTTCCCAGTGGATTTTTTTATTCTTGACTTTGATGCTAATCCGGCCATTGCATTTATTTTGGAATGTCTATTCTTAGTAACTGGGAAATCTCTTGTTGATGTAGCTGCAAGGAAGATGACCATGAGATCTCATGACAAGGTCAAGGTTTTTGATGTGTATAAGGAAATGAAGTTGCTTGCTATATATGAAGAATTGTCTATTATTACAGTAGTATACCTTGAGTCTAAGCTCCACATTTTATTGTATAATGACCCACTTGAGCAATCTTTGATGGGGTATGATCTCTATAGTGATGTTGAGGTACTTGAAATGGTGCAAATGATGGATTTGGCATTGATTACCACTAGAGTTACTGAGTTTGAACCATTGAATAGACCAATTGGACAATCTCCAAAGGTTTCTATTAATGAAGCACCTAAACTAAAGCTCAAGGATCTTCCTTCTTATTTAAAATATTCTTTTCTTGGTGAGGATGACATTTTTCTTGTGATTTTGTCTGCAGGATTATCTGATGTGCAGGTGAGAAAGGCCTTGATGATTTTGAAAAGAAGGAAAAAAATAATCTGATGGCAGATGTCAGACATCACAAGAATTAATCCATCTTTTTGTACGCATAAAATATGTATGGAAGAGGGGTACAAAGAGAGTGTGCAACATTCGCAGTGTTATGATCTCTTAGAATTAAACCTAGACCACTCAAGGATCCATTCCAATAACAACCATGACAATAATCATGAGTCCTGATTTACACATAGAAATCAAACATAACAAGTAAGCATATAAACCTGTTTTACTCAATAAACCAATATAACAAGTCAACAATTAAGCCTTATAATGTGCTATGAATTTATGGCACTTGAGATACTTAAAATGAGGAATAACTACAAGTACAGGGGTATGTTTATGGGGATATGATGGTTTTGTGGTGTTTACTAGATAGAAGGTCTAGGAGAAGGGAAGTGTTGATTATTAGACAACAAGGGCATCAAAAGATCAGAGACAAGGCCGTGGGATCTGAATATAGTTGTATTGACGTTGTCATAGGTTGAATAAGAGAATAGTTCCCCCAGGAAGTGATCATACGAATGGATCCTATAACAGTATGTGGATTATATTATTGTACCTTTTGGTTATGGGAAGGAAGACATGTAATCAAAGAAGTAGGATCTAAGTGTGAAAATCATTTGATGAGGGCCAATCATGGTCGTGGAAAATAACAAACATCATTACCTTGAGGTTATAAAAAGAAGGCCCAAATTAAAAAGGTCTAGATGATTGAAGTGGGGATGATCAAATAAGCATTAGGCACGATTGTTCCTAGTAATTATGAGGTTGTACTAAAATTCATACCATCAATAACCTGAAAATGGAAAATTCATAAGCCAAACCATGAGATCATAGGATGGTCGTGGGTTCTAACCATGACAGTACCTTCCAATCATCGATGCCACTGACCCAGAATTCCTATTTGTACTATGATAAAAAAAAATTGTATATAAATACTTTTGTAAGGTTATTTTTATAAAGTTACACACTACTTTGTATTTACAATATTATATTGTCAGATTCTAAGGCATATTCTTAGAATTTTACAAAAGTTATTTCTAGGGTTTTAACTCCAGTTGAGGTTTTAGGGTTGTATTCTTATTGTAAGTTTATAATTGTGTTTTCATATTTGAATTCTTCACGTATTCTTGAAATTATGTGTAGCTAAAAACAATAACTAGGGTTGTGAAAACTATGATGAATTAACAAAATGGGATAAGTGTGATGCAATTTGAGGTTGGTGTACTTGCATGTATTGATATTTTCTTTGTTACAATTTCTTTAATAATGGATTCAAACCGGTAGATGTACACATAGTCAATAAATATAATCATCCTTCGGCCTTTTCGGGTATCAATACATCATCAAAACCATCCTCTGGCCTTGCTGAGTATCAATGCATCATCATAATATCCTCTGGCCTTGATAGGTATCATCATATTATCATAATATTGTTTGGCCTTGCTGGGTATCATCACATCATCATAATATTGTTTGGCCTTGCTGGGTATCATCACATCATCATAATATCCTCCATCCTTGTAAGGTATCATCACATCATTGTAATATCATATGGCCTTGTCGGGTACCATCACATAATCATATTATCCAAATCAATGTCAATAATAAAGATAAAGCCCAACGAGGGCTAAGGTAAATAATCATGAAAAGAGAAGTAAGGTAGAGTATATTTCCATAATTCACCATTCATGATGAATGTCATATTATCAATAAGCATATATACATAACATAAATATTATAACCCATCTGGTTTACCCGAAATTTATATCATTAATACAATATCTTCCTATGTCCCATACTAGAGAGAAGTGTATTTAGATATATAGTAGGTTCACGAACTTAAATTGCGGCTAAAAGGGTGTAAATCCGTAAGCCTGTTGCCCAGAGTAAACTTTGGGACTAAATCATTATAAAAGTGTTGAAAGAGTCAGAATCTCTCACGACCGGAGTCATAAGTAGAATCAAATATTAGACCAAAGTCTATCACGGTTAAATCTCTAAAACATCATTATTAATATCTTTTACACATAAGTTATTCATTAAGATGTACCTTTATTATTATGAAGAAATCCACTTTAAGGTGAAAGTAAGTGTTAACCCTTATTGAGGAAGAACTATAACAAGATCATAATTTACCTAGAATCGCATCATTTACCAATATAATGATCATGAATGTACCGAATCTATACATGCCATCACAAGTACTCAAATAATATAACCATAAGCATCAATATTAATAAACTACAATCACATCCTTTACAAGGATAAACACTTCCTAGATGTCCAACCGATATCATAACACGACCTTTGGCCCAATAATACGTCTGAAATAATTATAACGTCAAAATCACGGCTTTAGGCCCACATACATATCCAAAACTAATATCAATAAACACATTAGTAAGTCGTCTCGTATCCATAATCCATAATAGAACTATAATACATAACATATGTTATAATCCATAAGCATATTTGTGATCATCTCACCCTAGGAGGCACAATATACAATAAGAGTCTCACACCTAAGAGGCATATTCTATCATTATGAATCTCATATTTAGTAGGCATACTATCAATAAGAATATTACATCTGGGAGGTATACTTTTAATAAGCATCTCACATCTAGGAGTCATCTTAAATATACAAGTTATATCTCATGAATATGAGGAATATCACTTCTATAAGTCAAATGTCACATCTATGAGGATAACATCATCTCTATAGGCCCAATATAACTTTTAAGAGAAAATAACATCTCTAAAGGATCAATATCATTAATAATAAAAATAACATCTCTATAGGCCCAATATCATTTCTAAGAATAAATAACATCTCTATAGGCCCAACATCACTACTAAGAAAAATAACATCTATATAGGCCCAATGTCACTTCTAACAGGAAATAACATCTCTATAGCCCAATATCACTACTAAGAGAAATAATATCTCTATAGGACCAATATCACTTCTAAGAGAAAATAACATTTCTATAGGCCCAACATCATATCTAAGAGGAATATCATGACTATAGGCCCAATATCACTTTTAAGAGAAAATAAAATCTTGGCTCAACACTATATCTAAGAGGAATATCATCTCTATAGGCCCAATATATATCTAAGAAAAATATCATAGAAATTACCCACTTATCATCATACAAGGAAAAATACATCATGATTCACCAAGTCACAAAGTGACCTTACACTAAAGGCTTATTAATCTCAACTATGCCTAACATCTGCCAATAAGTCCACATGGGATAACACAAGTCTTTGTCTAAGGTGGGCCAGAAGAACCCACTACTAATCCCTAATTTTATTATTTAGGCAATTTACACCCTAAACTAGACTAAGGTATCTAGTTCAACTTCTAGAAGTCAAATAGCCATAACTAATCCCAAGGTAGGAATTCCACCCAGAAACTCGGGAAATTATATAGACTCCACCTAAATTATTCTTTCAAGATCACCACAATAGCCTAAATAAGGTTAAATATACTAATAATGCTTCCAATGCTAGAACCATATCCCAAACCTAGTATCATATCAGATCCATTCTATGAATTAGCTCAATCTAGTTGAAAGACAATAGGATTCTAATAGAGTACTAAGAATTTTACCTTATGGGTTAAAACCCTTATATAATCCCCAAATTTCAATAATCAATACTAATTCATACTACCCAAATCAATCTTTACCTTCATATCCATATGTAATATATAACATATATCATCTTACAAAGAAGTGTAGATAAAAGACAACTTTAAAGATGAATCGCAAAATCTTACATCATTCACTAAATTCTCATCATTAATTCACTATCCTAAAATGCCATTGCACTATCAAAATAATAATTTACTCATTAATACAAGAATAATGATACCTATATTACACCATTGTGCATCGTGTCCAAAAACATCAAAACCCCCAAGTGGATCCCACTTATGGAAATCACATTTCTGAGGTCAACCCAACATTATATAAATCTCACGGTACATAACCCTAAAAAATAGGTGATAACCAAGCTAAATTTGGGGCTAAATCAAGCCCTCAAGCTATTTAAGGCTTTTGTTCTAAAACCAAGAATTTCATAAGAAAAGAATGAAATCTTACCTTAAATCCAAAGATATTTGCAATAATAGATGTTAATAAATCTCCCAAGTCACCTTAAATCCAAAGATATTTTCAATAATAGATGTTAATCAATCTCCCAAGTCACCCATTTATAGCCCCTTTAGGTATCTATAGACCCTTTTGAGAGAGTAGGTAGAAATAGCCAACTTTGCCATCTACGGGCCCTATTTATAGCCCCTTTAGGTATCTAGGTGTTTCTATTGCACACCTAAGGGTTAAAATATCACACATGTTGTAGAAGCAGTTATTTCAATTATAATACCTCTTGGTACAATCGCACCATACTCTCCGACACCAAATATCAGCTAAGACATAGAAATTTTCCAAGTTTTGTAAAGGCCTCACGATTCATTCGAAATCATATTTATGCAAATGAACTATGTGACTACACTAAATTCTATGTTTCAAATATGATGGAGAAATCAAATTATCCATCCGAGGTTGTTTTGACCAAAAATAGGTCCCACACATGACCAATAGGGCAAAATAAGATTGGGTGCATCGAGACATAAACCAAAGGTCTTCCTAGTCTAAAATTAATATACAGGAGTTGCTGGTGCTGTCAGAATTTGCATTCGAGGTCATTTTACTGAAGTTTTCACCCAATGGCTATTTGGAACAAGTAAAGACTTCTAAATAGGGAATTGACTCTAAAAATTAAACAAACTCCTCAGTAATGGAATCTTCAGTCCTATCAACACATAAATGACTTAGGGAAGCTATGGAAAAGATCTACTAGTAAAAATAAGTGAAAATATGAAAAATGATTGAAGGGTCATTACATGACTACCCTGTTGGTGCTAGTTCGATCCTGGTGCATATCTGGAGGGATACTATGGTTTCATGGGATTGTTTCAGTTATAGATTATTTAAATTTTTCTTTAAAATTACTTCATATTCATCCCACCTGGCTTAGGGGAGCACAATTGGGTTAATTATCTTATTTAGTGTGCCTAGCGGGCTTATGGGGGCCCAGTTAGGTAATGTTTGGTTTGGCTTCTTATTACTATATTATTTACCTATTTGTAATGCTTTTAATTATTCCTTTATCATATTTGAATAGATCTATAATTGTTTACCTTTTTATCCCTATTTACTATTAGAACTACACTCTCACATTTTAGTTATACTTTTCCTTTATTGAGCTCATACTACACTTCTGCAACTTTTCCCAAATGTAGATCCGAGTACAAGAAGTTGGTGTTGATGTTATTCCTTTTTTTTAGTACTGACCTGGGGCAACATGATCTTGTTGTTGTACGAGGTTGATCCTTCTCTATTTATTCCTGTTTAGTCTTTTGTATTGGAGACTACTTATATATATTATGTATATTTCATATTTGGTCTAGAACTTTGGGTATATTTTAGTAGTGGCTCTAGTACCAAGCTTACCAGGTATTGGGAGGGATCCATTATATATTTTGGTCCAGTTCATTCTCTCACTTTTGATAAATTATATATGTTCTCCTTCTATTTTTGCTCATTATTACTATTGTTATCATTATATATTATCTTTTCTGGTTTCTACCCATTAGCCCGTTACCGATCGTTCTATGTTATGGCTTGGCTTGCCACCTGGTTGGATAAGGTTTATGCCATTATGACTTGAGAAGTTGGGTTGTGACAGCTTGGTATCAGAACATAGGTTTCACAGGTATTATTGATACTAGAGTCGATATTTTGTAGAGTCACATGGATCGGTACAAAGATGTTTGTATCCTATCTTTAGGAGTTTACAGAGCATTTCTAAGGAAAAATCTCATTTTCTTGATCTATTTCCATGTATTAGGTCTTAGTTGATTTTTAATCTTTATTGGTTCATTCTTTATATAGATGGCTAGGATGCAAGAAGGGGGGGCTGGGATCAGAACCTCAAACCCAATTCTAGAGTTCCAGTTAGGGACCGAGGTTGACCCAGAGGTCGGGAGTAAGATAGAGTAGCAACCCTAGTTCAAGATCAGCCCAGGGATCTATCACTTAGACCACCTGTTGTTGTGGTGACAACATAGCTAGAGAGGTCGGGAGTAAGATAGAGTAGCAACCCTAGTTCAAGATCAGCCCAGGGATCTATTACTTAATGCTTTCATAGCTTCTAAGATTAAGATAACTCTAGCTATGTTGTCACCACAACAACAGGTGGTCTAAGAAAAAATCTAGGCTCCACTTAGGGTGATATATTCTTTGTTCCTTTGGGTTGCATTGGTACAATTATTAGTGTTAGTTGGTGGTCTGCCAACCAAGGAAGCTCAGCCAGTAGTATAAGGTGGTGTTTATTTAGGGGCACAACTTACAGTAGTGGTGCCTAGGGAAGAGGTTCTTCCAGCACTAATAGTCCTATATCTAGCAGTTGTCCAGCCAGTTATGACTTTGGAGAAGCAGAAAATATTGGGCCAATTCTTGAGATTGACTTCACCCAGGTTTGTCGGGACCCTAGGAGAGGATGCTTATGAGTTCTTGTCTAGTTATAAGGAGAGTTTATGAAATTTGGGGTTGGTCGAGTCATGAGGAGTGGACTTTGTTTCATATCAGCTAGCAAAAAGGTGGTGGAGAGGTTATTATTATTCCAGACTAGTTAGATCGCCACCTGTGACTTGGACTTAATTTTTTGAGGCTTTCTTGGGGGAGTATATGCCTCACAACATGTACGATCATCTTTGAGATGAGTTTTCTAATTAGAGATAGGGTTTTATATCAATGGATGAGTGTGGGGCAAGATTTCATAATTTAACCAGGCATGCCAATATGATTCTGGCAATGGAGTATGGGCGGATTCGATGGTTTGTTAGGGAATTGAGATTACCACTTTGTAGAGCTACACAAAGTTTGGTGACTTCAGGGAAGTCTTTTTTTAATATTGATGAGCATGTTTACTCTATATAGAAGATGGATTATGAGGCCCAAGGGAGCAGTGGTAAGATACCTTATATCAAAAAAGTTATTGTGGGAGCCATAATGTTTCACAGTTAATAGGTCGAGGGTTTCACAATAGGTACCCCCAACAATAACCTTATCAGCATCAATGTTAGATTAGTTACTCAGTTCAATCATTTCTTTAGATACCATATAGGGTTTAGACCCATTACAGTGGTTCGAGTGGTTGGAGTAGTACATAGACTCAGAGGGGTACTCAATCAGGGTCATCGAGTCAGGGTGGTCATTTTAAATCTGTCGAATCCTCTAGATAGTATAGGATGCCTAGGTCATGTTATGGTTATGGGGTTGTTGGTCACTTTGATCATGAGTGTCCCCAACATGGTATGATTGAGCCTTTAGTTTAGACTATACAATCGATCAGATCAGTGTTGCCGCCAGCTAGAAGTGGTACACAAGGTTGTGGATGTGGTACACAGGGTTTTAGAGGTGATCTATGGAGAGGTAGGACAGGTGGTCGGATAGGCACCCAGTACAGTAGTGTATAGGGTCATCTGTATGTTGTATTAGGTATATCAAAGTCTTCGAATACTATCATCACAGGTATGATTTTTGTATGCCATCAGATAGATTCTTTTTTGTTTGATCACGGTTCTATATTTTAATATGTTTCTACTTATTTTACATTTCGATAAGGTTTGTATTAGGAGTCTTTATCTATACCATTATGTGCATCTACCCTCATAGTAGATTCTTTAATAGTGGATTGAGTATATAAATCTTGTCTGGTGACTATTTAGGATTTTGATACTCTGTTTGATCTCATTGTGTAAGATATGGTAGATTTTTTATGTGATTCTAGACATGGATTGTTTATCTTCTTAACATGTGATCTTGGATTGTTTTGCTAAGACCATTACCTTAGATATTTCTTGCATACCCTTAGTTATGCGGAAAATATCTACTAGTCATACACCGATAGGTATTATTTAATACATACAGGCTAGAAGACTGATATCAATGGGTTGTGATTCATTTCTTGCTTATGATCGGGATGTTAATGCTGAGATTCCACCCCTTTACTCTGTTTGTATTGTCCATGATTTTTTTGATATTTTTTCTACTGACCTACCTAACCTTCCTCTTGATCATGATATAGAGCTTATTATTGAACTTGAGCCAAGCACCTGACCTATTTCTATGGCTACTACTAAGCTAAATAAACTGAATAGTTAGATTTAAGATCTTCTAGGAAAGGGATTTATCAGATTGAGTGTGTCACTATAGGGTGCTCTAGTTATGCTTGCGAAGAAGAAAGATGGATCTTTACCTATACGTATCGACCACAAGTACTTGATTAAGGTCACAATGAAGAATAAGTACCCTATGCCTCATATTGATGATTTGTTTGACTAGATTCAGGGTGGAGTAGTGTTTTCTAAGATAGATTTGAGTTCAGGTTAATATCATTCGAGAGTTAGGGTTGTGAACATCCCTAAGACAGCCTTCAGGATGTTACGATCATTATGCGTCACTAGTGATATCTTTTGGGTTGACTAATGCCCTAGCAGCTTTTATAGATATGATTAACTACGTGTTTAGGCCATATTTGTACTCCTTCATGATATTATTTATTGATGACATTCTGGTATATTTGAGGAGTAGGAAGGAGAACAAGCAACATTTAAGGACCATGAACATGCAATTTGAGAGTTCATTGTCTTTATGCCAAGTTCTCAAAGTGTGAGTTCTAGCTTGAGCCTGTAGCTTTATTGGGGCACATAGTGTCCAAGGATTATATTATGGCGGTTCCAACAAATATTGAGGCTATTTATTGCTGGGAGAAACCTACGTCGCCTATTAAAGTTCACAATTTTATTGGGTTGGCAATTACTATAGGTGGTTTTTGAGGATACATTGTATCTCATATGACTAGATTGACCAAGAAGGAGGTTTTACTTTAGTGGTTTTTAACTTATGAGGTAAACTTTTTGAAGCTTAAGGATTTTCTTACTTTAGCTTCTGTTCTGACTCTTCTAGTTGAGGGCGAGAGTTTTACTATCTACTGTTGATGTCCTATAGAAATATAACACTCTCGACACTTAAAATTATGAAAATATGTTAGTTTCTTAGGTTGTTTTGTTATATATGATGTGTTTTGGGTATGATTTTTAGGAAACTAGATTTTGGATGCAAAGATCAAGAAAAACATGAAAACTGGAGTTCTTGGCTACTTGATCATTCTTGGGTGTTTGTGACTCTTTCCTGATGTACGTGATTAAAATATGTGTTGAACTTTGAAGTTTGGAAACTTTGTTACAAGAGTTGGAACCGAGAGGATATATCACTAAATGGAACGAGTTGCGCAGGCAATTCTTGAACAGGTTATTTTCTCCACCCAAGATATTGTAGCTTAAGGACATGATTTGTAACTTCAGGTAACTACAATAAAATTCCATGTACAAGGCTTGGTTCAGGGTTAAGTACAAGTTGAGTATGGTGCCTAACCATCAAATTTAAGGTACAAGCTTACTAGAGATATTCTACAGAGCCCTGTCCATCAGTTCCATAGCCATGGCAGACCCCATCTCTAGAGGACCATCAGTTCCAGAGCCATGGAAGACCCCATAACTAGAGGAGATTTTATGAGACTACGCTGGGAGGTAGCTTCAAAAATTCTAGATCAGCTGTCGCTTACTAACTGATGATGGCAAACTCGGAAGGATGAGAAGGGATCTGGCATATATGCTATTGGTTCCTCATGCGACCAAAAAGTAGATGATGATTCAAGGGTGCAAGAAATTATTCTATTGAGAATTGATCTTGGGCTACTAGCAAAGCAGTTAGCAACAACAAGTTATGAGAAAGTGAATGCAGTAGGAACACATGGTTCAACTTGCAAAGTGTATGAGTCAGAGTTAGAGGAGGAAGAAAACTATCTGGATCATCAGTTGGCGGGTTTTCAAGCTCAAGGGAAAGAAAACCAAGGCCAGAACTATTATGATACATACAAAGACCGTAATAGGGGGAGATATGGTGATTAGAGAAATAAGGATGACTATAGTGAGAAGGGAGATAGGTACATTCTACCTGGCAGACGAGATACAAAAACAATAATAGAAGAGATGTTGAGTAAGAAAGTAAAAGGTTAAGAAAATTAGGAGAATATACTCAAGGAGATCAAAACTTACATTTTGGGGTTGACCCAGAAGGTTGAATCTCATACTACTACTATCAAGAAGTTGGAACAATAATTCGGGAAAATATTAGCAGTGCTAAAGTAGAGGCAGCCAGGTATCCTTTTGAGAAACACTGTGCAAAATCCAAAAAATGATGATCATATTCTTTCCATTACCATAAGGAGTGGTATAACTACTGTGGATCCCCCATTACCTATTGTAGAAGCGCCAAGGCATCAAGTTTATGGCATACCCGAGATACCTTTTGTAGAGCCCGAAAAAGAAACAAGTGGTAATATTAATGTTGGCGAGGACAACTGTAAGGGTTTGGTCAATGAGACAAAAATAAGACAAATTCCAAGACCGCCCACCTATTACTCAGAGGTTAAATCAAAAGAGAGATGAAGAAAAGTTCAAGCGATTCATTGAGATGTTGAAATAGTTGAGATTGAACATACCTCTTCTTAAGGAATTGGAGCAGATGCCTGGATATGCCAGGCTTATGAAACAATTTGTTATAAAGAAGATAAGGTATATAATAGAGGATGATGATGGTTTTCACCACTTTAGTGCAGTGACGACTAGGTTTCTGGATCAGAAAAAGGGTGATCCCAGAGTATTCACTATACCATTCACTATTGGGTCATCCCAGTTTTCCAAAGCCTTATGTTACTTAGGAACCAACATAAATTTAATGATGTTGTCTGTATTCATGAAATTGGATTTGAGCCCTCCTGAACCGACTGCAATACGGCTATTGATGAATGGCCGCACTGTGAAGAACTCTATGGGCATTTCTCTTGATGTGATTGTGAGAGTTGATAACTTTATTTTTCTGGTTGGCTTTGTCATTCTGGATAGTGAGGTTGACACTGGGATGCCCATAATATTTAGGAGTCCATTTATGGCGACAGGTAGAGCGATGGTTGACATAGAGAAGGGATAGCTAAAGTTTAGAGTCAATGGTGAGGAGATCACATTCAATAATAAAAAAAAATTAAAGTAGACGACCAACATGAGGGTGATGTCAGCGATAGATTGTATTGATGACTTAGAAGGGTATTCATACGGGTATCTTGATGAATTCTGAGTAATCAAGGTACCCACATCATGCCACTACATTAAATCAAGTGTTGCATGGGAGGCAACCATGGGCTTGTTTGTGAAGCCTAAGTAATTATCACAGCCACATCGTACTGCGATGTTAAATCAAGCATTGAATGGGAGGCAACCCACTATTTTATGTGTTCACTTTTGTTTTTCTTTTCAAGGTTTATAGCGTATGGACTTTCCTGGAATATAGTTAGATTTCTAAATCTATAACTTCCTACATGAGGGTACTTTGTGACCAATCTATCAAGGTTACAAGTCTCACTTGGTCCAAGTAATGTTGAGCGATAATTGAAGAAAAAAATTAAAGTTTTAAGGATAATAATGGAAAAATTGGACTTTGACATATAGTCTTACATGTGGAACCATAAATTCAAGTTATGGAACCATTAGTAGCTGGGAAAACATTAAAACACAAAGTCCAAGAAGCAGGAAGTTAGGCCAAAAAATTAGGCCCACACACGCCCAGCACATGTGGACCGCATGAGGAACATACGCCCACTAGCTGACCGCATGTGGCTGCCACAAGTGGCTTGTGTGTGGGCTCGAATTTTAATTAAAATTTCAGTCCCACAAATGATTATTTAAGACCTAATTGCTCCCCCACCCCACCCCCACCCCACTATTTAAACATATTTTGGCTTATTCTAACCCATTCTAATCCTCAAAATCTCATTTTTTTTCTCTTTAAATCCAAACTTCCCTCTCAAAGCATAAAATAATCCCACACTTAGAGAAAGGCTAAATTGAAACTATTTTGGGGTACCAACTTGTCCCATCACACTACATACAAGTTCAATCATTGGTTTTACTTTATTTCTTCATAGTTCGCTTTTGAATTCCCAAAGAATAGATAACTTTCTCGACTCATAATAGTTATGCTTTGATTTAAATAGTAAACAAGAAAGTTAATATGCGTATTTCCATGAAAAATATATAGAAATAAGCATTCTTGTGCATAAAATCCTTGAAGTAGCCTAAAATCTTTATGTAGGGCCTTGTTTTGAATTAAATTCTAAGGTTAGGCCTTTAACTGAAGTCGAACTTCAACAAGTAGAGGAATACCAAAGTTTGGCATATTAGTCTGCATTGAAAATCATAATTCTTGATATATATGTGCACATTGGACTTGTTGGGACTTCAAATAAGTTATAGGGGTGTGAAAATTGAGAAAAAAATCAAACTTTTTGAATTTTGAGTTTTTGTTCAACTTTTGCAATCCCTCATTATTTGTTGGAAACTAAAAACTATTTTTTCAGGTACACATGGCACCAAAAGTGGTTAAGAATAAATTTGATACATCGAATAGACGAGAGGAGTCCCCTGAGCCTATTGGCTAGATGGAGGATTACCCTATTACACGGATTAGTAAAGTTATGGTCAGGGCTACATACGGAGTGACTAGAGGCTAAGTGCGCCAGACGGCTGATATTATTATTTTGGGAACTTTGGTACAACCGCTATCTGAGCACTTAAAGTAGGGTAGAAGGATAGCCTTTACTCGATCAATGTCTTGGGCTGAGACTATTTAGGTTGTCCCGGATACCCAGGAAGTTGTAGCCTAATTGAGGATGAAGTCAACACGGATATCACCTCCATATTCTCCTCCACTGAGTAAATATGATGATGAGGAGGGGCAGATTCTTAGCCAGCTTAATAGGGTATAGCTCAAGACCCCCAGTCTGAAGAGGGGTCCTAAGATTCATCCAAGGCTGCAGAGCAAGATGAGAGGAGTCATCAGTGAGAGAAGGATCAATGGGGACCAGTGAAACTCTACGAGGGAAATCATAAGAAGGGACCCTAAAAGGGGCCTGTCCCTCATATATAGGATGAGTTCCATCCATATTTCCCTTAAGTGAGATAGAAAAGCCTCTAAAAGCATCAAATCTTCGAGGAGGCATAATCTGAAATGCAATTAGCCAGAGGTTAGAGAGTTTTCAGGACATTAGACTCTATAGCCTGAAAATAGGACAACAAGAAAGGGAAATATTCCTAAATGCCTTATATTCTCTCCATAAGTGTGGCACGCTACACAACTATAAAAGAGACTCTACTTGACATGACTTTGTGGACACCCAATTGACCATGAACCTAGGCTCTGATACCAAATTTGTCACAAACCAAACCAGGGCCCAGCTATAACGGGTATCTCAAGTCCACTGAGGATCGGAGACTAGCCCCGTTGCCTAGTTAAATAGAACACAACACACCTATCAACAGATGAATTTTGAACATATAATAAGATATATAAGAATAGACTCAAAAGAATCTGAGAATATCAACAACCAATACCCAGCCATAGTAATCCAATAAGCCTTTAAACAATACTAATCATCAATCTAACTCGGGATATGCCCCCAATAATATCCAAAATAAATACAAAAAGGGACTCGAATAGTCTATGACATACTAAACTAAGAATTTATAGGCCTTCCGGAATAAGGAGTCTCACTACTTCAAATTGACACACAAACAATTCTACAATCACTTATCACTGTGTAGTAAAAGTAGAAATACCTTTAGACCCTACATCGTGTTGGGATACAGCATCTGAAGATGGTTAGCGGGTTGAGTGCTAGAATATAACTCAAGGATAAGGGCTAAAATAATTCCAAGTCAAAAACATAGTAAAATCCACATACACACATTGTACATACATATACATAATCATATTGGGGTAGGGAACAAGGGTTAGCTTGGAAGTAAAACCTTAGTCTGGACTATGTAGCTAAACCATCATAAAAGGCACCCACGAGCTATATGGTTTAAGACCCCCTATTTAAAGGTCTCTAATACATGTTTGCCGCATGAATTAGAGGTATTAAGGAAAACTAGGGAATGCCCCGGCCCCATGTTAATTAAGGATACAAATATATAATAAGTGTGTCATAAGCACGAGGTTATTAAGACCAGCCCTCTTATTAGCAAATTTTAGTTTCTAGTACAAGTCCTTCAAGACTCACACCTACATGGATTAGCTACATAACCCCCCTTAAGCCCAATTTAAAACAAGTTTCATATAACCCATTCATTTAACTATGGAAAGACACATTAAGTCAACCACAAGTATCATCGTACCCTTATACTTGAAAGCTTACACTAATTCCATTATAATTATAATCCATCATATTTGGGGAATTCTTCGACCCTTCTTTGTTCATTAAATCAAATTTAGGGAACACCTTAACCTTTTAGTTATCAAATAAACTCAGGGGAATTCTTTGACCCTCGAGGTTTTAATTTAATTTAAAACATGGCCAACAAGGCCTTCAAAATACATATTTATCCTTTTAACCATTTATTCAATACAATAGTGTGGGTAAGTAAGTAAAACCATGTGACAAATCCATGTTTCAAAATAAGTTCCACAAATAGGTTGAGAAAACATAATTTCCAAACCAATGTCACTAGCAAAATCATCAAATTGGGGGAATACCTCGACTCCCATTCCAATTCCCACACCCATGCACCCCATTTTTTTGAAAATATTTAATCCAAAGAATGAACAATTTATAATAATCATGGGAAAATAATTTAAGATTCAACCATGTAAAAACCCTCAACCCATGTCAAACTCACATTTAATTTCACATCAATATCCATTGAATACACATCCTTAAATGAAAATAAGTTTTGAGGGTTGAGTCATATGTATTAATCCCCAAGAAATTTGAAGAAGAAATTAGCCTTGAAAGCTCTAATTGCCAATCATGAGAAACCTTAAGTGTATTTGCATGAGAGAATTTGAAATAGTCTTGAGAGTTGTTTTGATTGTGTTATGCATGATTATGGGGTCGTCAATAGGGTTTTAAGTCATGGGTTATTATTGGGGAAAAGAAGAAATGTCCAAAGTGCCCCTAATTGAAAGCTGAAAAGTTGTCTCCAGTAACTACGTGTCACCTTATGACTCGTGAGGACACATTATGACTCATCACCATGAGTCATATCTTGAGAAGGAAGATAGGGCACCCACACTGGTCTGACTATAATTTGAGTCATACGACTCATATAGACATGTTACAAATCACGTAGAGAAGTTGTGGTCACAACAAAAACAAAGGGATACCTCATGGATTTGGCTGCAAAAGGGACCATATGACTCATTATGTCCTAACCATACTCTGGTCAAAAAGTTTGGGAAAGATACTGGTCACCCTATGATTGGAACACTATGACTCATCTTGAGTCTTTACATTTCATTAAGTCAAGTCGTATCCAAGGTAGAAACAACGACAACCTTCACTGGTTACCCTATGACTTGCGTCCTATGACCCGTAATGTCACTTTATAACTCATAAAGTATGTTGTAGGGTTGGCAGTGAGCTCATTTGTAGGGGGGTGCGGATTAGGTGCGTAGATTCAACTAGATAATAAATACGTAGGTATTTATTTTTATAATAAATATTATTGATTGGAATAATATTTATTTTTATCTTCTTGATTTAAGATGTTTTATTAATTCATATTCTAAATTAGATATTGTCGTGATTAGATTATCTAGTGTTTTAGGATCCTCGTTAGTAATATGTAATTTTTTATATTCTTGGTATAGACTATATAGTTTAGTTTCTATTTCTTTTAATGATTTATTCTTTTCGTAAGATGTATCCATTAATTTATTTTATCCTATTGAAATTTTAGCAATTTCTGTGTAGTATTTTATTCTAACTTTGCTATATTCAATGCGTAGGTTTATATTTTTTATCTGACTAGTTAGTATTTGTTGTTCATGTATAACTAATTTTCCATCTGTATTAAATAATTTTTCGTATGTATTAAATAAATTATTACTTGTACTTTCCTTTTCTAAGGTTAAATTTATTTTAAGTAATTTTTCTTCTAGTTGTTTTTTTCTCTATTTCAAGTTGATTTCTGTAATTAACTTCTTCATATATCCAATTTTGCCTTTCTCTAATTTTCTTTATATATTCTAACATCCACAGTCTTGATCTGAATAATATCCTTCTGGGTAAATGTCTTCGTATATCTGTTCCAACGCATTTATTGTTTCAATTTCGTAGTTTATTACTTCTTCTAATATTATTTTCTTAATATCTTTAATTTCTATGTCTTTAAGTATATATAAGATTAAAACTTTAAGGTAGTCTAAATGGTCTATTTTCTAAAATTGATATTTTATATCTTTATTTTCCATGTATTTGTAAGAATAGTTAGGTATGTGTGGTATATAACTTACTCTAGTCATGTAATATTTACCAAATGCTTTTTCTAATATGATTTTTCTTATATCTACTACAGTTATATCTTTAAGTGCATATAAAATAAGTATTTTAAATTTATCTACCATCTCATCAGATAAATAATTATTCATTTTCATAAAATTGCTTTTTTCAAAATATTCCCTTCAACCATGTACCTAACAAAATATAGTCATATTAGATTACTATATACTAGATTATTCTTAAATAACATGTTCTTCGGTCACTATTAGCATGGTAATCTGGATACTTTTCCCTTAAACAGCGCCTCTACTCTGGTTACTCCCCACCACGGCTTCTTGCCTTATTGGTTTCACCTTTAGGATGGCATAGTTCTTAGGGATCTTTCTCCGTTTCCGCTTTGCTAATAAACTTCTTAACATATTATTCCTCGAATAATTCTACCATAAAGTAACTAACATGAATTTATTTTATCATATCATGATTGTTGGGAATTATGAATTTAGCTATTCATAATCATAAATAAACATACCTGTTCTGGTAGGTTTGATATTTCTGAGTTTTGTTCCTCCTTAGATTTTTCCATTGATATATACCTGTTTTTTAATAACTAAGCAAAATATTTATTGTGGGCTTTTGAGAGAATTTTTGCTTCAACGCATGAAGGCTTGCTTTGCATTGCCTCCTGCCTTCTCTATTTATAGATGAATGAATCTTTACACGTATTTGCAAAAGTTTTAAAAAGCTAGGCTAATCAAAAACTATTAAAAAAGTCTTCCAACCTATAAGTCTATCCTAAGGCTATAAAGTAAAATTTCAAACTATATTAATATTTACATTAAATGCTATCAACTACTTTTGAAACTACCTTATCTTTACGTAAACAATTTATACAATAAGTCTTCCGTTTATTTTGTCATATCTGTTGTATCTCCATTATTGCTCTGATCTTATCTTTCCAGCTGGCGTCTTTATCTCTTATTCTAGCTGAACTACTGGGACATCATTATCTCCTCCATTACATTTTGAACATCTGTGATCTGGATATTTGTGTCCAATAGTTTTGCAGTATCTGGTCAATAATTCTTCTGAAATAAATTTTTCCCTGATAGCTCTGGCAATAGGTTCGGTTTCCGGTTTAAGCAACGTGATAATCCATTGCCTAATAGTTTCCATATTTGTTTCTCGTAACTCTTTTGAATTCGAATATATTAATACATGATCTCTTGAATAGTAGTTCCATATGGGATTTTGGTTGCAATATGTATTTGCTAGCTCTTGTAAAATCGTAGATAATCCGATAATCCTTTTGTTTGCATAAAATTTTGGTATCTCGATTCTGGGTATCTCTGGTTGTGAAATAATATCTTGTGGTATAATCATATCTCGTGTCATTCCTATCTTTACAACTTGTATAGGTTTTTTAACTTCATCAAATAATATTTCTGCTGGTGCCGCGTAAATTTTTATAAAGAACAAGGTACCTTTGGTTATTCTTTTAAAAATGATAAATGCTTCATATATTTCTGGTATAGTGGATATCTCAGTTCCGTCCGTGGTATATACAGTACTAAGTAGTCCATATTCGTAGCAAGTTTTAACTATATTTGGTTTGGTTTTAGGTAAGGCAATTAATTTATTATATCCGGTCAATTTCTGGGTTATATAGTTTGTATCTGGTTCTTGGACATTTGTAGCTTTTGGGTTGCTATTTAAAAAGGTTTGTATATTGTAGATATTTTCTATGTATTTTTGGGATGTGTAGTTATAAACTTTTTTATCTTGGTTCAGACTATCTCGGTATGTGGTAATTTGTGGGGGTATAAACATGGGATCTTTTGGTGTATTTGGGGTATATGGTTTTTCAAATATTTTATTCATATTCATGTTCTGGTATCTTGGTCGACTAGCTCCTTTGCTTGTACCTGCGGAAGTAGATAGATAAACGTTATGGGTTTTATGGAGTATCCCAACGTCTCCTTCTAGCTCTGGAATTTTAATGTCTTCCGATCGACATAGCTCTGCACACTGCTGAGTTAGCTGATTTGTAGCTATAGACTTCAGTTTACCTTCATTAGTCTTTAGCTTTTCTATCTCATTACCCATACTGTCCACTTTCACTGAAAGCGTAGTTAGGGTGTTAAGTATCTTTTCTAGAGTATCTTCTTCTATAATATCAGTCTGTGTAGCTTTGTCTTGATATGTAATCTGCAATAACATTTTTGTTAGTACTGATTACTTCAATTGTAAATGTAAAATTTAATATATTCAATACTAGTCTCCGAATTTCTTTTGTTGTAACTGAATTTTGTATTTTCTTTGTTAGCCACCAGCGTACTTGTGTATTATCTGTTCGTACAATAAATTTGTTATATACAATATATGGCTCAAATGCTAACAAACATTTATATAATGAACATAATTCTTTTCTATTTATTTCCCATTTTATTTCTGTCTCGTTGAACGTACCTGAGTAATATCTACAATGGTGTTCTATTTTTTCTGCTTCATATTTATATTTAAGTATTCCTCCGTAACTATATTCACTAGCATCTGCTTCTACTATATATATAAATTTTCTATTTTCATCAGGAAATTGTAATTTTGGTAATTCTTTACAAAGTATTTTTATTTTTTGAACTTGTTTTTTATCTTCTTCATTATAGTTATATTCTATAACCTTTTTTAATTTTTTCTGTAGTGGTTTTAAGTTTTCTGCTAATTTTGGAATATATTCTCTTACTTGGTTTACTAATCCTAAAAATGATTGTAATTTCTTTTTCGTATCCAATTCCTCTTTCGAATTTACTATTTTTTGTACTATATGTTGTTGCATTTTTACTCCACTTTTATCTATTTGTATTCCTAAAAATTCTATTTGATTTTTCATAATTTCAGCTTTCTTTTTACTTAAACTTATTCCCGAATTTTCTATTATATCCGTAAATTATTCTAATAATTTTAAATGTTCTTCTTTGGTCTTTGTATATAATAGTATATCGTCTATATATACTATACAATTAGGTAGTTGTTTAAAATAACTATCCATAAAATGTTGATATCTACCTGGTGCATTTTTATATCCAAATGGTAGTACATTCCATTCATAAAATCCTTGTGGTACCGTAAATGCGGTTAATTCCTTAGATTCTTCTTCTAACTTTAGATGGTAAAATCCTGATTTGCAATCAAATTTACTAAAATAATTATATCCTTGTATTTGTCTTATTTTTAATATCTTATTTGGTATTGGGTAATTATAAGTTATTGTTTTTGCATTTAAATTTCTATAATCAATAACCATTCTACTTTTTCCTCTTTTTTGTTCACTATGTTTATTTACTATAAATACACAATAGTGTATAAATACACAATACCCCCCTACAAATGGTATCAAAGCACAGTAATTTAAAAAATACAGAAGTAATATATATGTTTGAATTTAGAGTTTATTATGAAAAAATTACAATTAATTAATTAATTATGAGAAGACCATTTAAAAACAGAGAAGCTTTTAGAAAAATTAAAGAATCTTTAATTAGTAATTACTCAGAATATATAAGAATAAATAAAACAAAAGAAAACCACAAAGATTAGCTTACCTAATTACCTTAATATCTAGTATTGAAGCAAAATTAATAATCCATTTAAAATCTAGAAGAATGAGACATATACCATCTAATTATGATAAAATTAGATTTAGATATCCACCAAAATACTATAAATATTGTTTGAATGAATAAGATACAAAAATACAAAGAACTAAAACAGACTATATCTGAAAAACGTAAAGAATTAAAAATAAGAACAAAAAGATTAAATTATAATATATTTGCCGGAGTTAGTAAAAACTCAATAAATGCACAAAAAAATGAAATATCAAATTTAGAATCACAAATAGATAGTTTAGAATATATATATCAACATGAACTATTTACAATAAAATGAACAAAGAAGAATTTATAATAGACGAAAAAATATATGAAAATCACGAAGGATTAAAAATAAGAATAGTATTTTCTAATTTAGGAAGAAGATATAAGAAAATAGGTGAACATTTATATTTAATGTTAGAAAAAGAAGAATTAAAATTAGAAAATAAATTGACAGCTATGGTTAGAATAGAAAGAGAAAACGAAGAAATAGATAGAAAAAAGGAAATAGAAAAAATAAAACAACAAACTATAGAAGAAATACGTAAAATAGAAGAAACTAAAAATAGTAGGATTGCTGAATTAGAAAAAGAATTACAAATGTTAAAAGATCTGTATGAAAAAAGACAGAAAGAAAAAGAAGAAAAAGATAAAGAACAAAAATTATTAAACGAAATAAATCAATTTAAAGAAAAATTAGAAATAGACAATAAGGAATTAGAAATAAATAATATAGATGTTGAAGAAACAGACAATTATGATTCAGAAGATAGTGAAACATATACAGAAATATTAACAAATACAAAAAATTTAGAAATCAATGAAAAACAAGAAGCAATTAATGAAAAAAATTTAGAAAATATCAACACAGAAATAAATACTCTTGATAAAAAAGAAGATCAAAATATAATACCTAGTACATCAGAAATAAGAAAACCTGCATATTATAAAAATAAGTTTAAAAGATATAATCTAAAGAACGAATATGACAAATGGACACCAAAACAAATAGTTAATAAAAATTATAACTTTCTAGACTTAGATTGTGTAATAGATACAGAAAAAACAATACAATTATGGATAGGATATATGACAAAGCAATTATTAGATAATAATATAAGTGTAACGGATGCACCAGAATATATAGAAAAAACATTAATAAGAAATTTAACATGTTGCAAAGATAAAATAGCACCTCAATTTGGATGCGAAGAAAGATATTATAAGAAAAGAAAAAGGCATAAGAAATATAAGAAATACAAAAAATCAAAATATAAATACAAAAAACCAAGAAAAAGATATTATGTAAAAAATTATAAAAACAAAAGACCATATAGAAAGAAAAAATCTATAAAAGAATGTACTTGTTATAATTGTGGAAAGTTAGGACACTTAGCTAGAGATTGTAAATTACCTAAAAACCCAAAAAATAAACAAATATCAGAAATAAAAATAGAAGATACAGAATATATGCAAATAGATTACATAGATTACGAATTAGAAAGTGAAGACAGTATATATGAAATTTCAGAGAATGAAACAGATAATGAAATAGATAGTGAATTAGATGAATTAAATGACTGAAGAAGATATAAAAATATTAACAAAAGAAGAATATTTAAATGAAGAAGGAACAGATCAAAAAATAATATTTGATAACAATGTATTTGATGAAATAAAAGGAAAAGAGTTAGACTTAAGTGTAGAAAAAATATTTAAAATACCAACAATAAAAAATATATTTACTAGAAAAAAGTATAATAACTGCCATAAAAGGAAATTTAATATACCAAAAATTTAAATTTATAATAAGTGCAAATTATTCAGTAGCAGTAACAGATAGAAATATAGATAAATCACTAGTATTATATTGGAAGATATCAGGAATAGAATTAACTCCAGGAAGTAAAATATTTTCAGCAAGATGTAAAAATTTATATGTATTAACAACAAAACATAAAATAACAGGAAAAAATAAGATTAATAAGATACAAATAGATAGCCCATTTGAACAATTTGTAAAAACAATAGACTATAATAATTATAGCTATAGAGACATAGATGTAGAAGAAAATCTAGAAATAATAAATGATAGAATAAGTACAACAAAAAGAACAACTTATGATAAACCAGAATCATCAAGCTCATCAAAAAGAATAAGTTATGAAACAAGTTCAATGGATAATTCAAATCATTATTACATAACAGGAAAGGTAAATGAAAAAGAATATTTAATACTCTTAAATACAGGACAGGAAGAAAATTATATAGCAAAATATCTAGTAAAAAATGAAGAAATAAAAACCGACAATAATATATGCCCAGATCTACCAAGAAGCTTAATAAATACTAAAAATATAGCAGAAAAAGACATAGTAATAGGAATAAGAAAAATAAAAATAGAATTTGAAGTAAAAGAAGAAATGCAAAAAACAGACATAATATTAGGAATAAAATGGCTAGAACAAGTAAAACCATATAATATAGAACATACACAATTAACTATAACATATAACAGAGAGAAATTATTCTTAAGAAGAGCATTAACATAAAATGAAAATATATGTATTAATGAAAATAGTAGTAGAAGGATATTACAGTAGATATTATACGCCTATGATAGATACAGGAGCAGAAGCTAATTTATGTAGATATAATTGTTTACCAGAAAGTAAATGGGATAAATTAAAAACACCAATAATAGTTAAAGGATTTAATAACGAAGGAAGCTTAGTTACTTATAAAGCTAAGAATGTAAAAACACAAGTATGGGATAAAATATTAACAATAGAAGAAATTTATAATTATGAACTAACATCAAAAGATATACTTTTAGGAATGCCGTTTCTAGATAAATTATACCCATATATAATAACTAGAACAGACTGGTGGTTTACAACACCATGTAAACAAAAAGTAAGAGCAAAAAGAGTTAATAATAAAATAAGAAAGAAAACGGATTGGATAAAAGGAAGTGAAAAAATTACACAAAAGTTAGAAAATATAAAAAATACTGAAGATACAATAGAATTAGTTGTATTTTCGATAAATAAAACAGAAATAACTATATTTTCAATAAATAAGATAGAAATAATTAAGAAAAAATTAGAACAATTATATAGTGAAGATCCATTAAAAGGATGGGAAAAACATAAAACTACTATAAAAATTGAATTAATAGATAAAAATAGCATAATAACCCAAAAACCATTAACATATAATTTTGATGATTTAAAAGAATTTAAAATGCATATAGATGGATTATTAGAGAAACAATATATACAAAAAAGTAATAGTAAACATAATAGCCCAGCATTTATAGTAAATAAACATAGTGAACAAAAAAGAGGAAAAAGTAGAATGGTTATTGATTATAGAAATTTAAATGCAAAAACAATAACTTATAATTACCCAATACCAAATAAGATATTAAAAATAAGACAAATACAAGGATATAATTATTTTAGTAAATTTGATTGCAAATCAGGATTTTACCATCTAAAGTTAGAAGAAGAATCTAAGGAATTAACCGCATTTACGGTACCACAAGGATTTTATGAATGGAATGTACTACCATTTGGATATAAAAATGCACCAGGTAGATATCAACATTTTATGGATAGTTATTTTAAACAACTACCTAATTGTATAGTATATATAGACGATATACTATTATATACAAAGACCAAAGAAGAACATTTAAAATTATTAGAACAATTTACGGATATAATAGAAAATTCGGGAATAAGTTTAAGTAAACAGAAAGCTGAAATTATGAAAAATCAAATAGAATTTTTAGGAATACAAATAGATAAAAGTGGAGTAAAAATGCAACAACATATAGTACAAAAAATAGTAAATTCGAAAGAGGAATTGGATACGAAAAAGAAATTACAATCATTTTTAGGATTAGTAAACCAAGTAAGAGAATATATTCCAAAATTAGCAGAAAACTTAAAACCACTACAGAAAAAATTAAAAAAGGATATAGAATATAACTATAATGAAGAAGATAAAAAACAAGTTCAAAAAATAAAAATACTTTGTAAAGAATTACCAAAATTACAATTTCCTGATGAAAATAGAAAATTTATATATATAGTAGAAGCAAATGCTAGTGAATATAGTTACGGAGGAGTACTTAAATATAAATATGAAGCAGAAAAAATAGAACACCATTGTAGATATTACTCAGGTACGTTCAACGAGACAGAAATAAAATGGGAAATAAATAGAAAAGAATTATGTTCATTATATAAATGTTTGTTAGCATTTGAGCCATATATTGTATATAACAAATTTATTGTACGAACAGATAATACACAAGTACGCTGGTGGCTAACAAAGAAAATACAAAATTCAGTTACAACAAAAGAAATTCGGAGACTAGTATTGAATATATTAAATTTTACATTTACAATTGAAGTAATCAGTACTAACAAAAATGTTATTGCAGATTACATATCAAGACAAAGCTACACAGACTGATATTATAGAAGAAGATACTCTAGAAAGGATACTTAACACCCTAACTACGCTTTCAGTGAAAGTGGACAGTATGGGTAATGAGATAGAAAAGCTAAAGACTAATGAAGGTAAACTGAAGTCTATAGCTACAAATCAGCTAACTCAGCAGTGTGCAGAGCTATGTCGATCGGAAGACATTAAAATTCCAGAGCTAGAAGGAGACGTTGGGATACTCCATAAAACCCATAACGTTTATCTATCTACTTCCGCAGGTACAAGCAAAGGAGCTAGTCGACCAAGATACCAGAACATGAATATGAATAAAATATTTGAAAAACCATATACCCCAAATACACCAAAAGATCCCATGTTTATACCCCCACAAATTACCACATACCGAGATAGTCTGAACCAAGATAAAAAAGTTTATAACTACACATCCCAAAAATACATAGAAAATATCTACAATATACAAACCTTTTTAAATAGCAACCCAAAAGCTACAAATGTCCAAGAACCAGATACAAACTATATAACCCAGAAATTGACCGGATATAATAAATTAATTGCCTTACCTAAAACCAAACCAAATATAGTTAAAACTTGCTACGAATATGGACTACTTAGTATTGTATATACCACGGACGGAACTGAGATATCCACTATACCAGAAATATATGAAGCATTTATCATTTTTAAAAGAATAACCAAAGGTACCTTGTTCTTTATAAAAATTTACGCGGCACCAGCAGAAATATTATTTGATGAAGTTAAAAAACCTATACAAGTTGTAAAGATAGGAATGACACGAGATATGATTATACCACAAGATATTATTTCACAACCAGAGATACCCAGAATCGAGATACCAAAATTTTATGCAAACAAAAGGATTATCGGATTATCTACGATTTTACAAGAGCTAGCAAATACATATTGCAACCAAAATCCCATATGGAACTACTATTCAAGAGATCATGTATTAATATATTCGAATTCAAAAGAGTTATGAGAAACAAATATGGAAACTATTAGGCAATGGATTATCACGTTGCTTAAACCGGAAACCGAACCTATTGCCAGAGCTATCAGGGAAAAATTTATTTCAGAAGAATTATTGACCAGATACTGCAAAACTATTGGACACAAATATCCAGATCACAGATGTTCAAAATGTAATGGAGGAGATAATGATGTCCCAGCAGTTCAGCTAGAATAAGAGATAAAGACACCAGCTGGAAAGATAAGATCAGAGCAATAATGGAGATACAGCAGATATGACAAAATAAACAGAAGACTTATTGTATAAATTGTTTACGTAAAGATAAGGTAGTTTCAAAAGTAGTTGATAGCATTTAATGTAAATATTAATATAGTTTGAAATTTTACTTTATAGCCTTAGGATAGACTTATAGGTTGGAAGACTTTTTTAATAGTTTTTGATTAGCCTAGCTTTTTAAAACTTTTGCAAATACGTGTAAAGATTCATTCATCTATAAATAGAGAAGGCAGGAGGCAATGCAAAGCAAGCCTTCATGCGTTGAAGAAAAAATTCTCTCAAAAGCCCACAATAAATATTTTGCTTAGTTATTAAAAAACAGGTATATATCAATGGAAAAATCTAAGGAGGAACAAAACTCAGAAATATCAAACCTACCAGAACAGGTATGTTTATTTATGATTATGAATAGCTAAATTCATAATTCCCAACAATCATGATATGATAAAATAAATTCATGTTAGTTACTTTATGGTAGAATTATTCGAGGAATAATATGTTAAGAAGTTTATTAGCAAAGCGTAAACGGAGAAAGATCCCTAAGAACTATGCCATCCTAAAGGTGAAACCAATAAGGCAAGAAGCCGTGGTGGGGAGTAACCAGAGTAGAGGCGCTGTTTAAGGGAAAAGTATCCAGATTACCATGCTAATAGTGACCGAAGAACATGTTATTTAAGAATAATCTAGTATATAGTAATCTAATATGACTATATTTTGTTAGGTACATGGTTGAAGGGAATATTTTGAAAAAAGCAATTTTATGAAAATGAATAATTATTTATCTGATGAGATGGTAGATAAATTTAAAATACTTATTTTATATGCACTTAAAGATATAACTGTAGTAGATATAAGAAAAATCATATTAGAAAAAGCATTTGGTAAATATTACATGACTAGAGTAAGTTATATACCACACATACCTAACTATTCTTACAAATACATGGAAAATAAAGATATAAAATATCAATTTTAGAAAATAGACCATTTAGACTACCTTAAAGTTTTAATCTTATATATACTTAAAGACATAGAAATTAAAGATATTAAGAAAATAATATTAGAAGAAGTAATAAACTACGAAATTGAAACAATAAATGCGTTGGAACAGATATACGAAGACATTTACCCAGAAGGATATTATTCAGATCAAGACTGTGGATGTTAGAATATATAAAGAAAATTAGAGAAAGGCAAAATTGGATATATGAAGAAGTTAATTACAGAAATCAACTTGAAATAGAGAAAAAACAACTAGAAGAAAAATTACTTAAAATAAATTTAACCTTAGAAAAGGAAAGTACAAGTAATAATTTATTTAATACATACGAAAAATTATTTAATACAGATGGAAAATTAGTTATACATGAACAACAAATACTAACTAGTCAGATAAAAAATATAAACCTACGCATTGAATATAGCAAAGTTAGAATAAAATACTACACAGAAATTGCTAAAATTTCAATAGGATAAAATAAATTAATGGATACATCTTACGAAAAGAATAAATCATTAAAAGAAATAGAAACTCAACTATATAGTCTATACCAAGAATATAAAAAATTACATATTACTAACGAGGATCCTAAAACACTAGATAATCTAATCACGACAATATCTAATTTACAATATGAATTAATAAAACATCTTAAATCAAGAAGATAAAAATGAATATTATTCCAATCAATAATATTTATTATAAAAATAAATACCTACGTATTTATTATCTAGTTGAATCTACGCACCTAATCCGCACCCCCCTACAAATGGGGAATTTTCCAAGGACCAAAATTTAGGGTGTTACATGATTGTCATGACCCAATTTGTATGTTATGATGGCACTTACTAAACTCCGATAGTCGGTAAGCCAAACCGTAACCCAAAACTAAATACAATGGGTTAACTTGGTGGAAAATGCCAAACATAAGGTAGAAAACAATATATGTAACTTGTAAATAAATAGAGCAAGGAAATAGATAAGGAGTAACCCAAGAATATAGAAATTCATCCCAAATTTGGTAATCCAATACAAGATGGCTATAAATACAACTCAAGTCTTAAAACTATCAACATAATCCTGTCTTAAAAATCAAGACTAGACATAAAAGATAGAAGGAAAGAGGCGACTCTAACTCCAAGAGCTCATCTTATCTTCGAAAATCCACACAACATGATCATCGATCAATGGTGGCAACTAGTGCACAGATCTACACAAAAAAGTAATAAAGTGTACTATGAGTATCAAAACCACGGGTATTCAGTAGGCATCATCGGCTGATTAAGTTAAAGCATGATTTAAATATGATAAAGTGCAAGATAGCATAACTAATTCAAGATACAAAAACAAACCTGAAATAACTCCAACGTTGTTGTGCCTAAATAAGAAAATGAACTGAAGTAATAACATAACACAAAAAAACTAGTAACTACAAAATTTCCACCCATAAGACAATTGGTATGGAGAAGTAAATAACTCAACGCAGGCCCCCATAAACCTAGAGAGTACAATCAAATATAGAATAGTCAAACTATCATTCATTTTCCAACTAACCATCATCGCCATCTAACCATCATTCATCAACTTAGCATTATTTATGCACTAACCATTATTTACCAACTAACAATCATTTATCATTTATTCATCTCTTATCAACTAAACATCATTTACCAACTAGTTATCTATTATCAACTAAACATCATTTATCAACTAGTCATCTTTTATCAACTAAACACCATTTATCAACTAGTCACCTTCTATCAGCTAAACATCATTTATCACTATCATGGTACCACTAGAATCTATCCATAACATGCCACAGTAGAATCATCCCCTATATTCAGATTTGATTCGGTAACCATACATACATATATATATTTATAAAATCATATCATAGAAAGTAGCCGTACTTAAATAGATATATATATATATATATGTATATATCTATATATATATCATCTACCTCATAACCATCTCCCGGTCTTAAGTTGGGCATATATGTTCATCATCATATCATTCTCCGAACATGAATCGAATAAATATCATTCACCTTATAACTATCCTCAGTTCTTAAGACGGGCATATATTTTCATTATTATATCATCCTTCAAACATGAACTAGGTATATAATCATTATCATCATTATTCTACGGTCTTGAATTGGGTATGTATGTGCATCATCAAAGTCATCATCAATAGTTGGACTTGAACCAGTAATTATAAAGTCCATAGATTTATCAAGAGAATGAATCACTTATCATAATTAATAAGAATGATCACTAGCATCGGCAATAGACGTGATCACAAGAGCATAATCAATAGCACGATCACTAGCATGATCAATAAGAACGACAATTAGTATAATCCCTAGGCATCAACTCTCAATATCAACCATCGTAACAATAAAGTATAGTAAGTTTCTCAATATTCCACAATTAATAGTTCCAAGGTGTATAATGAGAGTATAAAGGTTTTTGAGAACTAACACAATTCTTGGCCTAAGTTGGGTCAAAAGGTGCATTTTTAATCCCCGTAATACATTCAAAGGCAAACTCTACTCTGTACTAGGATAAGGTATCTAAATCTATTTATAGATGTTTACTAAGACATAATTAGGCCTAAAATAGTAATCCTTCATAAGCACAAACAACTAAATCAATTCCAACTCATGTACTAGTAACTAGGGCAACCTTCTTTATCTTAAAAATGTAAGGCCAATATCACCCTAGACATGAATGACTAAGTCAATTTCACCTAACTTGAATAACTAGGGTATTCTCATTCTAAATATTATCCATGAAGCCTAATTCACCTAAGGCAGAAGGAAATAAGCTAAGTACTCCAAGTCTATCGTTTCAAGGAATCCCAAATGTTCCAACTAAACTAAATCTTGAAAATATCATTCCAATACTTAAAAAACATCCCAAATCCAACACAATATCATAAACATAGTATGAACTAGCTCAATCTATAAGGAGGGTAAGCCTAGTCGACTTGGGTGCTGAAGAAAGCACAAAAGATCCGTTAAATCACCATTTTTCCCTCTCAAGAAGCTTTTGTAAGATGACACACTTACAAAGTCACATTATACCCATAATTATGGAAATAATAATACCAATATTAAACCATTTTACTTTAGATCCAAAAATCACACCAAAACCCCTATGTGGAGCCTATCTTTGAAAATTGCATTTCTGAGACCAATCCAACATAATCTCATGCTCAAGGAGTAATTACCCTAAAAAATTGGTGAAATTTGAAATTCATTGGGGATAAAATAAACACACCAATTTCTTGGAATTTCGGACAATAAAAGGAAAATCAATAATGAAATTAGAGGATCCTTACCTCAAATCTGAAGGTGAATCAAGAAATAAGCATTAATCAAGTTTTTCGAATTAGCCATAAGCTTAAATCCCAATCCATCACACTTTTTATGGTTTATCTCTCTTGGAATGGATAAATAATGGGTAAAAATAGGCTAAAGGGGGGTATTTATACCCTTTTTAGATGTTTGGGTACCGTTATTGCGACCCAACACTTTTCGATTATGGCTTTTGGCGACTATCACGCGAGTCGCATTTGCGACATATTCCTGTGATTGCAGCACATGAAATCCTACAAAGGGTATCATTATTATGATACTTGTATCGTTATTAGCGAGTGCACCAGATACAACCAAGTCTCTGTCAATCCGTCGGGATTCATCCAAAATCCCATATATGCAAACAGAATATACAACCATACCAACTTCTATATTCCAAACTTAGTTGCAAAGTTAAAATTTTCATCCGAGATCATTTTGACAAAAAGTTGGTCCATAGTCAAAATTTTCATCCGGGGTCATTTAGATAAAAAGTGGGTCCCACACACATACCTAGTTTCTTAACTTTCTGACTAATAGGTCGAAATGAGCTTGGGTGCCTCGAGACCCAAACCAAGACTCCTCCTAGACTAAAATTGACATTCTAGAGTTGTTGGAATAGTTGGAATTTGCATACAAGATCTTCTGAGTAAAGTTTACACCTGGTGGTTATTTGGAACTAGTGGAGATTTTAAAAAAGAGAATTGTCTCTAAAAAACAAAAAAAACTGACTAAAAATTGAACTGTTAGTTCCAGCAAGTCATAAATCACTTAGGAAAGCTACAGAAAACCTCTAACGGTTAAAATAAGTAGAAATATGAAAAATGACCTGAACGGTCATTACTGTGATGTTATCCTCGATTGGTTAGTTTGAGACCTCTGAGGTTAATCCTTGTGGTACAAATTTACTCCGTGAATCATTGGACCATATTTGGGTAATTCTGGATATTCTACAAGTAGCTTAAAGTAGGAAGAGGAGTTATGCTGACCACAGACGTCATCCATTAAGCTTCAAAGTTGGGGACACAATATTTTTGCGAGTATCGCCGATGAAGGGTGATATGAGGTTTGGGATGAGGGTAAAGCACAACCCCAAATATATTGGACCCTTTGAGGTCCTGCAAAAAGTTGGGAAGGTAGCATATGTGTTGGTATTTCCTCCTTTTTTTTCATCCATCCATCCGGTGTTTCATGTTTCTATATTATGGAAATACATTTAAAATAAGCCGCCCATGCTTCAGTGGGACTCAGTTTAGTTGGACAAGAGGTTTGTATTTGTAGATGAGTCAGTGACCATTTTATCCAGAGATGTAAGATAGTTACGCTCTAGGGACATTCCAGTAGTGAAGGTTTAGTGTCATCACCTCCAGTTGAGGAGGCTAGCTAGAAGACCGAGCTTGAAAAGCGGGCCCTATATCCTTACCTATTCAAGCCTTCAGGTACTTCCTTATCCTTTACTTCTGCAAATGAAAGTCTTTTTAGTAGTGGATGTTGTAATGACCCTCATGGTCATTTTTCTTATTTTCATACATTTTCGATATCTAGAGCTTTTCTATAACTGCCCCAAGTTATTTATGACTTGCTGGGACTAAAGAATAATTTTTGGGTGTTTCATTTGAGAATTTTAGTGGTACAAAATATATTGTGGAATATTGAATCTAAATTTGTATTTGGTAGAAGTATAAATTATTACCCTTCTAAAATGTTTTTGATTTCTGTAAGATTCTTTAGTTATAATATATCTATATTACTTTATAAATAGTTTTATAACTTATTAATATTTTAAGTAGAGATTATTATTAAATAGAGATTTTACTAGAAATAATTTTCTATAATTATGGTATATTAAAAATATTTTATTAATTTTACCATGAACCTATGCAATACCTGAATATGTATAACAGGGTAACTAAAATTAATAAGGTGAAACCTCTACTTCCACATGGAAGTGGAGGGAGAGTTAAATATGTCATAAATATTCAATGTAGAAGAAAATAGAGTATATGAAAATTATGAGTCATAGTGATTCATGCTAATTTAACTTTGCTTTATTTGACTAAGTCATATATATACGTTGTTGTTTATTCAATTTTTGAGCGATATACAAATTAAGCTCCAAACATGAATGTCTAAACATGTTAATAATTTAGGAAATGTTGTTATATTATATTTTATCCCAAACAAAATTAATCATCCACATCAAGTTGTTCAAGCTTAGGTTTTAGTGAGGCACTACTCGGAGGCTTCCCAAAGGGGCTTTTTAGCTTTGGCGTCCAGGTAGGCTAAGCTTATCAATATTTTAGATTGATCTTATTTGTAGTAATTGTGTGCTATTATTCTAGTTTTGGCAGGTAGTTGTAATTGGTGTATTTTTGAAATATTTCATGTCTTAATTATCTGGTTAACACCCTATTCTGATAAATTTTGATCACGTTATCCCTTAGTATGGTATAGTGTTAATAAACTTAGGGAATGGTATTAAGATTGGGAACTTTAAATTCCTCTCTTTTAACTAAGTTATAAGTATTTTATTTAAATATGTTTCAGTTGGGGATTAGGGACAACATATAATTTATTTCTAATAATTATTGTGGAAGTTGGCACTTTGGCATCGGTTACGATCTGGTTTGGGTTTTAATTTTATAGTTCAATATGGTTACTATATGTTTTAGTTTGAGTCCAGTATCTGATTATGATATTATCTGGAAGTTTTGGTACTGATTATGGTTGTTCTAGGAGTTTTAGTTCGTCTGAGTTCTAGTTAGAGTCTGATATCTGATTGTCAGTTCGATTGTATATCATATATTTGGATACTTATTATTACCAACTATTTATAGTTTTAACCTAATGCCTCTTCTTATTATTCACCACTACTGATTCAAGCACGACATCTGGACTCTCATTACTACCCATTGGTGTCGATTTTAGCTCGATAAACATCTGGAGGCTACTATGGTTTCATGGGTTTGGTTCACTTATGTATTATTTGCATGTTTGTTTAGAATTACTTCTTGTGTATCCCATCAACTTATGGGGGCACAGTTGGGTTAACTATCTTCTTCATTGTGCCTGATAGGCTTATGGGGGCCCAATTAGGTTATGTTTGCTTTGTCTTCTTATTGCTATGTTATTTACCATTCTGCAATGATTGTACTTATTAATTTATCACATTTTCATAGCTTGATACTTGTTTTCATTTCTATCCCTATTTACTATTGACTTAGACTATACCCTAACATTTTAGTTATACTTTTCTTGTATTGAGCTCAGTCTGCTGATGATGTATACTGAGTACCCGTTGCTTTGGTACTCATACTAAACTTCTACGTCTTTTCCCTGATATAGATCTAAGTACAAGTGGTTGGTGTTGATGTGATTCCTACCTCCAGTTTTAACCCGAGGTAGGGCGTGCTTTCTATCGTCTAAGGCTAATCCTCCTCTATTTGTGCTAGTTTAGTCTTTTGTACTCTAGACTTCTTGTATATATTGTGTATATTTTGGATTCTGTATCTTTTAGTATTGGCTTGTACTCTAGATTGCTTGTATATATTGTGTATATTTTGGACTCTGTATATCTTTTAGTAGTGGCTCTAGTACCGACCTTACCAGGTGTTTAGTGATATTTGTTTGTATATTTGGTCTTTTTCCTTCTCTTGTTTTTAATATATTATATATGTTCTCCATCTTTTTCTCTTTTTATTACTATTATTATTATTAAATGAGGTCCTTTCTAGTTTCTGCTCGTTAGCCTATTAACTATCGTTCCGGGCCATGGCTTGGCTTGCCTTCTGGTGGGATAAGGTAAGCTCCATCATGACTAGATAAATCGGGTCGTGACATATCTACCTTCAGATATATCAATATGTAATTTGTACCAGTACAATACCCGACCCTCTAAATATCATAATATAATTAAATGCAATCACTATCATTTAGGATGTATCATAGTACACTAGTAATTCAAGTACATAATTTTTCATCATTAAAGGCTTAGTCAATTTAATGCTATTTAACTCATGTTATGCTAGCAATAACAACCCACTAACAATTAACAAGCATGTCTGAAGGACAATACACAAACATTCATTTTACGAATATGCATAATGTCCAAATCAAGTCTACAACTACAATATAAGCCACATCCTCCCTCAAACAAGAGTCTAAATGCAAATAATTGGCAAGAGTCTTTCCCTTCATCAAAGTTTTGGATCATTCTCGGTCTAAAAACAATAATAAGGAGTAATCAAGATCTTGCATTACAATTCTTTGGAATTAGGTACCAAAACCCACTGATTTACCCTTGTTCATAGCTTAAAACATTAATTCGGGGGTTCACCCATTAAATTACCCCAAAATCCCCATAATCCACGTTAAAGGGAAGAAATTCTACATTAGGAAGTGTAATTTAACAACCTCAAACAATCAAGAAATTTTAGAACTACCTATAGGCAATTCCTACTAGTTCATCAATTTAGAGTTTAAACCCAAGAATTTTACCATAACTCTTTGTTCTAGTTTCTACAAATTAAATGGATTAACTTATATTAGAATGGTGTGAAAATTTTCTTTGAATAGTATAAATCACCTAAGAAAGTAGAAAATTTCCTCTCTCAAGTATTAGATAAAGATTTTGGATGTTTGGGAGGAAATAACATTAGAACTTTGAAATCAAACATAGAAATTATCAAATGACCGCTATAATAGTCACTTATCTATTGCAGAGGTCTTGTTCCTTAAGCTCGTTGATTGTTATGGAAATATTGGGATCCCTATAATGGTCCTTAACCATTGACTTAAGGATATTTCTAGAAATTCCCCTTTTCATAACATTCTCTTGATTTTTCAACAACACAAATAAAACCTATCATGGAAAATGTCATAACCAAAGCTCTACTAATCTATTTCTCATTTCAAAAGTTTCTATGGACCACTATCTCCCCCATCTATCATAAATCACCTTAAAATCGTCAAATACTACACCTAAGACACAAACAAACTCTAAACCATACAATAATCAATTTCCATCAGAAACCACCCTAGCCTGAGATTTTAACAACTATCATTCTAGAAAAAAATTGCACAAACACTTATACCTTAACCAACACTATAATGATGGAATCTTTGGAAGATCAACAACGAAATCTATAACTATACTCTCCCACTTCCATTTAGGAATAGACATCCTCTAAAGATCACTACCAGGCTTCTAATTTTCATGTTTCACCTATTGACAACTCTAATACCTAGCCACAAAATCAACTATATCTCACTTTATTTGGCCCCGCCAATAGTATTTCCTGAAATCACAGTACATCTTTGTCACATTAGGATGTATAGAATATTTTAAACTATAAACCTTAAGAAGTATGGTGGAAATAAAATCATCAATGTGCGGAAAACAAATTCTCCCACTTATTTCACAAAAAACCTTCATCATCAAGAATGACCTCCTTGGCCTCACCTTGCAAAACTTGATCATGTATTTTACTAAACTTTATCCTTGAATTGCCTAGCCTTCACTTGATTAAGAAATGTAGACCTCGGTTATACACTGGCTAGGAACCTACCTATATCCAACACCTCAATTCACATGAACCTATAAAACAAATATTGAATCTCTTTAGCAAATGGATGTCTAGAACCTCTAAAAATCCAAATTACCCATGCTTTCTGTCTTTCTAATCAACACATCATCTACCATATTAACCAACTAAGATGATAGAGAATATTCAAGTAATAATCCTTGATTAAATCCATCCACATGCATTGTCTCAAATTTAATTCCTTCTGAGTGAAGATATATTACTAGCTACGGTAGTCAATGAGCACTCCACATTGCACCCCATATAAATAATGTCTCCAAATCTTAAGAGAAAATACTACAAGAGTCAACTCTAGATCACGACTAGAATGTGAGGCATCATAATATATAATAAGATCCTTACCCTTCACTACCAAATCAAGAATAGAAGAAGTGGCTTTCAAAGTCTTGAGATTATAAAAGTTTACCTCACACTCATTGGACCAAACAAAAGGTACCTTTTTTGAGTCATACGAGTCAAATATGAAGCAGTAGAAGTGAACCTCTACATGAACCTACGATAACAACTAGCCAACCCCATAAAACTATGAACCTTAATTATGAAGGTAGGCTTTGTACAATATTAACTACTTCAATCATCTATGGCTCTATTATAATCCCTTCTTTCAAAACCACATGCCCTAGAAAGGACACAAAAGACAACCAAAACTCACATTTAGAATATTTAGCATATAGTTCTTCTCCTTAAGCAACCTAAACACAATACACAAGTGATTTTCATGCCCCCCTTAATCTTAGAGTTCATAAGAATATCATTAAAGTTACAAAAAGGGTTAAAACATATTCATTAACCACCAAAACTGACTCAATAGGAGGGACCACTACACTAGTATCCTAAAGATGAGGTAGGAAAACCAAACACCCTCTCCTAATCAAACTCTTGTCATAAATAAAAAAGTCTCATAGGAGTAGGATAGTCACTCTACCACTCTAGACATCTGACCTATCATAGCCTATTATTGTCTTGGCATAGTCAGGAATCACATGATATGGAGATGACCAACTCATCCCAAGAATGATGTCAAAATCCACCATATCTAATATCACCAAATATACCCAAGTATAATACCCCCTTGAACAAATAGAACAAGCATGATATACTTGATTAACAATAACTAAATCTCCAATGAGAGTGGAAACATGAACAAGAGTATCAAGCATATTGCAAACTATGTCTAACCCCATAGAAATTCAAATAGAAACATAGGAGAATGTTTAACCTGGATCAAACAAAAAAACTTCCATCCAGTTATAAATAAAAATAGTATATGTAATAATCGTGTGAGATGCATCTGCTTCAGGCCTACCTACAAAAGCATAACACTGGGCTATGCCGCGTATCTATTCTTTATCCATGTTAGGATGATGAACACCTCGGCCTATGTGTCCACTATATTAATGGCTTGGTTTCTACCTATACCCACCTAATCCCTTCTAGGTGCACCTTATAGATGACCTCTACCATTATACACGTCAGTATCATTATTCTAGCTTATTTCACCTTGTTTTGAGAGCAATTCATGTGCTTAAGGTGTTAATATTGATATAAATAAGAATTTAAGTGTCCAAGTGTGTGATTATAATGTTCATCGTATTTTTCAAACAAGTTTGTACTTAATGAGTCATTTAGAGTTCAACTCGGAAAACTAGTTTTACTAGTTTGAGCTAGGTGTATGTCTAGTTGGTGTCGTTGGATTCTAATGTGTTTAATTTGTTCCAAATGGTTTAAATGTAAAATTATATGTGGAATAAATTTTTTATAATGGACAAAGTTCAATTTGATTAAGTCAAGAGTCGGAACATAAAAGTAAAGATCATTCCGAAGTTGTCTTATCTTAGCTCTTGTTTTGATTCGGCATTGAGAATAGTGTGTTGTCATGATCTCTAATCCATGATGTGTGATTATTGTAGGAGGATTTGCGATCTGAATATGGTGATATATTGATGATATAAAGGCTGAAAATTAATAGGAAATACACCACAGTACAAGGGACAAAAGATTGGACGATCAACACTAAACAAAAATTTTGGACGCAACTTCCAGTGAGCTCTCGCGATTTGCTCGTGTCGCGAGCTCTAGCAAGGAGAATTAGTTAGACAAAATTTTTGAAGACAAGTCCAGTGAGCTCTAAAGATTTTCTCGCGTCGTGAGTTTCAGAAACATGATCTACATCTCACGTCGCGAGCTCCACTCCCTGTTTATACATATTGTATCGCGTTGGTGTCATGCACAACAAATGCAATTTTAATCACGGTTTGGGGCTTGTCCAATTTTGAATATAGTACATGTTTCAAATTATGGAAAGGCAGCTGGTGGGTATCATGGATGACGTGACATACTCTTAATCCCATATGGAGTGTGATAGTGAATATTATATATAATGTTAAGCAAAAGGCACTAAAGAGAGAATTCTTGGATTAAATTTGGTCACACCTAGACACGTTATTATGGTGGAAGCATTGTGACAGTGTGCTTCTACTAATTGTTAGGTTATTAATTTTTTTCTTTAATTAGTTGTTAATTATCATATCATGTATTCAATTAATTGGATAGTGATTATGAATATTATTGGCTAAAAATCCTCTTTCCGTGATTAAAGCCAAGAACATAAGTACTATTGTTTTGGATTAATTTTGTTTGATTTGCTTATCATATTTGATTATTTATTTATTCTTGTTTATATTATTTAATGGATTGATCACCCGTAAAATTCATATATTATCGATCTTTTGATCTCGGGAGAGGGAATAGGGAGATAGAACATGGGAATACACAAAGTTTGGATTTTTATCCTTTTATAAAATAAAGAATTGAACTTAGCATCTAGGACAGGGATGCACTTAGATGCCTTACTTTATTCAAACGTAGGATGATAGCCTTATTTAACTTAATGTGATTATTACATCCCTGCTCAACCATTTAGTTGTAAGGTCCATATTAGGTAAAAGATTAGAGTTTGGGAAACCATGATCATGTAATTAACCCTACAAATCAACAACGAAGATAAGAAAATTGACGAATGAAATTCAATAAAATAGTATGATTGTTCAAAGTGCATTAACCCTGGGTTTTCTCCCATTGATTGTTTCACAACTTTAATTTATGCATTGTTTATTTTAGTTTTAATTCACAATTTCCAAACTCTCTATTTGGTTACTCTTGCATCAAATTAATCTAAACTGTGAATGAGAATCGAACCGTTTTTAGATCAAGTGTCAGTTGGATCGATATTTGTCTTCTTAAAGGCCACTTTACTACTTGATAAGACCACGTACACTTGCATGTGCACTTGAGCGCTGTCAAGTTTTTGGCGCCATTTCCGGGGACTTGAAATTTTGCAACTATTTATTTTAGTTTTACTTTTAGATGTCTTTGGTGTATTTTATGCTTGGTCTTTATTGTGTTTTTACAGGAAATAGGTTACAAAAGTTGGCAAGGGATCAGGACTTGGTTGAACCAAGTGCTGAACCTGAGCAACCTTTTCATCAAAGAAGGAGAGAAGAACACCTTCTTCCTCAAATTTTATAAATCCAAGAAAACCAAGAAAATCCTGCTATAATGGCTATAAAACAACAATCACACAGGACGGTTCAAGAAGTGGCAGTCCCACTTCCGACGAACTTGACTTCCCAAATTCAAAGATCGACTGCTGGGGGGACTTTTTAGTTAAAGCACAACATGGTGCAGCTTCTTATCAGCAGTGGGTAGTTTGCAGGGCTTTCATACGAGGATCCATAAGTTCACTTGCAAAATTTCATTGATCTTACAGATACATTCATTCTGACTGGTGTGAATACAGATTATGTGAGGCTAATACCTTTTCCTTATTCACTTTTGGGGGAAGTAAAAAGATGGTTGAATGTGGAGTCGGGCAATTCAATCACATTATGGAACAATTTAACCAGAAATATCCTCATCAGATTCTTTCCATCTGGAAAGACTGCGATACTTCATAGTGAGATAGTGAGCTTCAAACAGAAGCCAGATGAAAACCTCTATCATGCATCTGAATGCTTCAAGGCTCTTCTTCAGAATTGTCCATATCACTAACAATCTAATGAGGTACTTGATCGTGCTTTTGTAGAAGGACTTGATCAGAATACATAGATTTTGCTAGTTTTAGCCGCAGGTGGTCAAGCGCTAGAATTGACTTATGATGAGATATACACATTGCTAAACTACATAGCACAAGGAAATCCCAAGTGACATTCAGATGCTAGAAGTTCCACAAAAAGAATTGCAGGTGTATTGGAGGTAGACCCATTTACCTCTTTATCAGCTCAAGTTCCAGCATTACAAAATATGATAAAGACTTAGTTTAGCAGCCTAAAATTAGGAGCTCAACAGCCTACAACAGTAGTCAATGCAGTTTAGCAAATGAGTGGTTGGTGTGAGATCTACAGAAATAGTAACCATTCAGAAGTCATGCGTACGTCTAATCCAGAATCGGTAATATATGTGGGCAATTCTAAAAGGCCAAATTATGGTAATGCCTACAACATGAAGTGGCAGACTCAGTCATGGGATGCCCAACAACAACAAATTCAGCAACCACAGGCACAAGGGAATTAGTCAACTAGTAGCATTGAAGAAATTTTGAAGAAGCTCCTAGCTAGTCAGATATAATTGGCTGCAGACATGAAAAATTTGCAAGCTTCTTAGAGAAACTTTTAGATTCAAGTGGGGAAAATATAGCAAGAATTAAATACTAGGCCACAAGGTGATTTGCTAATAGATATAGAAAATCTAAAGCAGGTTATGGAAATCACCTTGAGGAGTGGTAAAGAGCTTCAAGAAAAACCTCCCAAGGCAACAAAGAAGGTAGATATAGATTTGACTCCCCAACAGGTTTCTGATAAAGCTGCTATAAGTCAAGAAAGTATGAGTACTTGAAAGATATAGTTGTTCCTGAACTAGAAAAAAAGCAAGTTCTGCCATAACCATTTCCTCAAAAGCACATAAAAGCGAAGGAGGATACAATTTTTAAGAAATTCTTTGACACGGTCAGAGGGGTTCACATTAATTTACCTTTGTTAGATATTTTGCAGAGTATGCCTAAGTATGCAAAGTACTTGAGGGATGTGGTTGCTAATAAGGTGAAATTTTAGGATTTGGGGGTGATAACACCCATTGAAGAGAGTAGCACTGTGATGACACAGAAAATCTCTAAGAAATTGAGAGATCCAGGGAAGTTTACTCTCACTTTCCAAATTGGGAATAAAGTGGTCCATGCATTGAGTGACTTAGGGGATAGCATAAATCTGATGCCCCTATCTCTGTTTGACACATTGGGCTTGGGAAAGCCTAAATTGACCAAGGTGGTTTTGCAGATAGCAGACGGATCCATGGCCTATCCGAAAGGAATCATTGAGGATGTCCTCAAAAAGGTTGGTAAATTTATTATTCCTATTGACTTTATTGTTCTTGATTTTATGGAAGACGAACAGGTGCCAATCATCTTGGGGTATCCATTCTTAAAAACTGGAGGAACATTAATTAATGTTAGAGAAGGCACACTCAAAATGAAGGTAGAGGATGAAGAGGTGGTATTTGATGTATGCAAAGCATCCATACTAATGTCCCAATATAAAGATTTATGTATGATCAATGTGATTGAATTGGATGAGTGTGGGGTGGCTAGTCGACCAAAGACCTCTTTGGACTACCTGATTGAGCAACGTAAGCTTCTACCGCCTAAGCCTAATTTGATGCTAATTGATGAGCCTGAAAAGGCTAGAGTTAAAAAGTTTGCTGCACTTAAGAATTCACACCCAAGAGGGGTAAATAGAATAAGAAGATGGAGACCAAGTGTGAGAAAAATAAGGAAAGATAACGACTAAGTCATTAGTTAGGTTGTGCCGCGACACTAAATTAGGAGCTTCTTGGGAGGCAACCCAAGTTAAGTAGGTATGTTCTTTTTTTAGTTTTTACTTCACATAAAATTTTTTTGATTGATTTGTTGGTTAACGAGAAGTTTGAGTACCAGAAACCTGAGCTTGAAGCATGGAAAAAAACTAAGTGTGGGGTTTCACGGATCCCATTAATGCAAAAGATGCTACTAGCCAGGCCTAGAGGCCTCAGGGAGTATTTTTATCTCTTACTTTAAAGTTCACTTTGGGGACAAAGTAGAGTTTTAAGTGTGGGGTGTGGAAATTCTAATTTTTCCAAATTTTGAGCTCAATTTAAATTTTTTTATGTTAGGAATAAGTGAGATATTCTTGTTGGTGTTATTTTCGATTGCATAGTTCAAGTGTTTCAGTGATAAAAACATGTTGAATGAGTGAATTGCTATTTTTAATACTCTTAGGCTCATTTTTATGACTCTTGTACATGTTGGCTTAAATTTGAATTTGTGCTATTGTTTGGTTGAGAGTCTATGATAATCCTATGGGAGTCAAGCATGTGTCATGTGTGATGTAAGGTATTTCGTATATTCGTTGTTGCATGTGATGTCTAAAACTTTCCTAATGTGTGTGCAAAGAAAAATAAAGAGTGTGGGTTTAGGATATGATGTAGGCATTTGTTTGATAGCCTTGTTTTATACCTTCTATTTGTCCTACCCTTCTTGCATTATCCTAGTAAACCCCCATTAAGCCTTTAGCCCTTTCTTTGGTAGCCGCATAAGTAGCCTAACCCTCTCATCGATAGACCATAATTTGATCTAAAAATGATCCTAAGTGCTTTAGTGAAAAATTAATTGAGTAAGGAGTTTAAGAAATTGAAGAAGAAAAACGTTAATTTGATGCCCCAAGGTAATAGTTATTGGTGTTGATAATTGATGTATGGTGCATGGGTGTGATATAATTTATGCTATAAATATTTCCATGGTTGTGAAAAATAGAAAAATTGATTCTTGTGGTAATAAAATTTGTGTCCACCAATTGTTTTTGAAAATTCTTAAAAATGGATGGAGCAAAGTAAAAGAAAGAGGAGGACAAAAATAGTGTAAATTGGTTGTGTAATACCCCGATCGTTTCTTACGCCTAAATTCATATTTTGAGTGACTATGGATGACTTCCAAATTGATTGTTGTTTATATCATGTTGTATTTTCCTAAATTCTACTTTATATCATGTGGAGAATTAGATAAGTTTTCCATCGACATAAGATTCACCCAAATCGGACACCCGGTGAGGAAGTTAGAGCCATTTTGTAATTCCCCGAGACTCTAACCAATAGTGAAACCATGAATCAAGCTCTTGAGAAATTAATTATAGTGCTTTGGTTGTTTTATAATTGAGGATGGTGTGTATTAAGGTCTTAAAGATGTCCTAACGATTGGGCGAAGCAAAACATTCCTTACCGATTGAATTCTTGGGAAGGATATTGGTATAGTCAACTTCAAATGAGTAAATGAGTATATCTCTCATTATACTTGGAATTTTTGAGCTCATGACCTATAAACAGATATACAATTGAATTAACTTTCCAACTATACCAATTTCGCAAAAATCCGATATCATAGCAAAGAGTTATACCTATTTTACTCCAGCATGGTCAAGATGGAAAACGGTGATGCCGATTTTGACGGGCTATCACATTTCTGACGCCATTTTTGACGACGTCGTCACTTTTTGATGACATCGTCAGTTCTGGGCAGCAAATCAAGAATTGGACCCCTTTTTGTGACGACCATTCGTGACGGCCTATCACGGACCTGACGGCCCGTCACGGATGGCGTCAAGTATATTTTTCCAGCAACTCAAGGATGTTTTTAAAAGGGTATTTTGGTCTTTTCCACTCATTTTTAGCCTCTCTATATATACTAGTAGTGGAGAAAACCTTCATTATCTCCCATTCTGTTCCAAGAAATAGATCAAGAAACTAGGGTTTTCTTCTAAAATCCTAAATCAAATCTTCTCCAAGAAATTTAAGAATCTTCCAAAGATTTCACCAAGTTGTCCAAGAATCAAATTTTTTCAAGTCAAAGGAATCAAGAAACTTAACTCAAAAGTATGAAGAAGAGTTCCCAATCAAGCTTGTTCATCTTCAATCCATAATCCAAGGTATGTCGAGTTTGAAAAAGAACACTTCTTTCGTTCTTGTGTCCAAAGATTTAACTTCTACTATTGAAGTTCATGATTTTTGCAAAGTGGGTTTACACCCAAATTACTTTATTAATGATTTATGATATTTGAGATATTCAAGATTGATACACATGACTATTTCATCATTTATTTTTTAAATTGATAACTTATGCCATGAGTTGAATATCATTATTATGAGTTGATGATTTCCGAATGATTTGAGATAAGAGTCATGATTTAAGATTTTCTATGAGAAGTTGATTATTGAATATATATATTGATAGTTGAGCTTGAGAGTCAAGAATGAGTCCAATGATATTTTCTTGAAGTTTTTGACACATGATTATTTTAAAATTTCCAAATTTTGACTTGATATTTAATATTGTGAGTTTTATGTTTCTACCATGAGTTGGTATTTTAAGTTATTTCAATACATGTGTCAAGATTTAAACTTCCTTATGACAAATTGGATTATTGAGTATATTGATTCATGAGATTGAGTCGTTATAGTGAGTCTTGATATTTCTTCAAAGTTATTGATGTTGCCATAACTTAATGAATTAATACATCTTGATGTTGAGAAAGATTATTTAATTTTGAGTCGAGTTAGGGATCCACATGTATATGATTTATAGATGAGATATATATATATTTATGTTTTGGTATTTATAATAGACCCATGATTTGATATTGATTAAGGTGTATTCCCTAACGCGTTTTGAGCTAAGTCTGGGAGGAGTATTTAGCACCGAGCGGGAAATTTTGTATTTCCCCAAAACTACGTGTCACCATAGGATTGATGTTGATAATTGTGGGCCAAAGGCCGAGTGTGGGATTGTGATTGTGAAATTGAGGTTGTGCTCCCTGGTAAGAGTACGACTCTCCCGCCAATGTGGGGTTCTCTCCTTAGGAGGGAAATACGTTGGACTCTATGCTGCTCATATGGTGTAGTTATGTCAGTAAAAAAAAACTCCCAAGTCCATAATAGTCCAAGTTTTCATGAGTTACCGAGTCACTCTAAGTCATGATTTAAAGAGTTTGAGTTGAGTATAATGATTTATGAGATTTATAATGCTTGTATTATTATTGATGATTTATAAGAAATATATTTCAATTAATTCAAGCAAAGAAAGTCATTATCATCAGCATGCATGATTTTTATAATTATTTATAATGTTGCATTGCACCCCCATATACTCAGCACATTCCTTAAAGTACTGACCCCCATATATTTCTATATGCTACAGTGCCTTATAATGTAGGTACAAGTTATAGCGCAGATACCGCATTCAGTCAGTTTGCAGCTTCTAGTCAGCAGGTGATGAGTCCTTTTGATTCGAGGGCTTGAGTCAGTTATACAGTTTGATAAGTGTTGTATTTTTTCTTACTTTAGTCGTATTGAGATTGGGTAGTTGGGAGTCCTGACCTATCTATCTGAAGTCAGTACCAGTAGAGGCTTCATAGACAGTCAGTAGAAGTTGATGTATTCAGTTTCAGTTTCATTTGTAAAAGTAGAGCTGTAATTTTGTAAAGTTCATATTTGTATTGAGCAAGTTTGGATAAGTTCTATATTTTTACTGATCTTATATAGATTTAAGCATTTTATCCAGTTGTTTACAAGTTATGCTAGTAGGAGGGTTAGCTTGGGGTCACTTGTGCCCCTAAGCACCGTGTGACATCTCGGGACCCAAATTTTGGGGCATTACAAACTTGGTATCAGAGCACAGAGTTCAAGTGTCCTAGGGTGTTTATGAAGCCATGTCTAGTAGAGTCTTGTGGAACTGTACAGACACGTCTGTACTTTTCTTTGAGAGGCTACAAGACATTTAGGAAAGGTCTCCATTCTTTCAAGTCTTAGATAATGCTATAGAAAGGTTCGTTGAGAAACTTATACAGATTTTCATCTTACCCTATGCGGGGCATCCCCACCTTATTTTTAAGGTATTAGAGACAGTCAAACTCAATTCTTTGTAGACAGTACTTTCTTAAATAGTTACGGAGTTTTAAATGAGCTAGAAAGTATCCTATTAGTGTCTTATCATGCCTTGCTTATGAATCGTGCAATAAGCCCAAGTCAGTTGCACTTCCGGATTCCTTTTTAGAATCCATAATAATAATCTATACTTCTTTATCTATGTACTATTCTTGAGGTAACATGATCTGCAAGTTTCAATTTCCTTTACTGACAATGCCCTTAGACTTACAAGAGAGAAATTTTAGAAGTCTCACAAAGCGGCCTGAGAAGAGCTTACCAATGCGTTATGAGTTTCCTAAGTTTTTCCTAATCTTTTATAAAAGCTCTAGCATAATTTAATAATCCTAAGAATTTTTGTAAATATTTAGTTTTGTCTAACTTATCTGGCATTTCTAAGACTTTTTTAGTTATGTGTGGTTTTAGTTTTATTCTACCATCTCCAATAAATACTTTTAAAAAATTAATACTAGTTTTACATAATTCCATTTTCTTTCTACTTATTATTATTCCATTATCTATAAATAATTTAAAGACTTATTGTAAATGTCATAAATGTTCTCTCATATTATTACTAAAAACTAAAATATCATCTACGTAAACTAATACAAAATTTTTATAGTCTCTAAAAAATGTTGTATCATCTACGTATTCTGGATAAGTGAAAGCTATCCATTCTATACTATCTTCATGCATTTTAATCTGCCAATATCCAGATTTACAATCAAATTTACTAAATACTTTTCTTCCTTGTATTCTATTTATCAATTTTGTTTTGTCTGGTAACTTATATCCATCCATTACAGTATTATCATTTAGTCTTTTGTAATTTATTTCCATTCTAGCTTTTCCTCTCACTATTGACTATGGTTTCTTACTATGAAAGCTGCTGACCTATGTCTTGATGTAGATCTTCTAATTATTCCTAGTTCTAGTAGCTCTTTTATTTGTATTTTAAAGTCTTTAAGGTCTTCTTTTGTAGCTTCTACAGATGCTGCTTTTTATAGTATATTCTGGATTAATTATTTCTAATTCGCAGGTAATTTGATTGGAGTCGCAATGTTGCAAGGGTTTATCTCCGATTATTTCTAGCTTATCTAGGATTTGTATTATTTGTTCTAAGTCTTTTTGATATTTTATTACTCTTGTCTGTTGTATACCTTTCTTAAAATTGTATAATTTTGTATCCATTTCTATTAAAATATAGTCTTTTTATGTTTCTTCTACTACTAATAAATCTTGTAATTCTTCATACATTGTTGTCTTTTTATTATCTTACATGTACAATTTTCTCCTTTATCATATTCGGGTGATATTTTTTATTTTATTTGGTTATCTAAGCTTTCCTCTGGCTTATCCTTAAGAAGGCGATATTTAGTTAAAGTAGGTTATGTCTGTACTGGTGAGTAAGTGATATTACTGGCGAATATTGTCCAATTTTTTGTAACTAGACATCCTCCATTATTTTGTACCATAAAATCTAATCCTAACACAAAGTCTTCTTTTATGTTTAAATCTCTAACTAGTATTTCACTAAGTGTATATGATAGTTGTTAGAATTTTTCACAAGTATTAATAAAATTTATTTGTGCTTTTGGTATATAGTCTGTATAGTTATTATATGTTTCGTCCATTTGCATGGATTCTTGAGGTTTTGGCAATTTTTTAATTAGTTTTGCTGGTAAAATTCTGCTATTTAAAATGCTCCTTGTACATCCTATATCAACTATAGCTAAAATCTCGAACTCATAGTCTTGAATTTTTATTCTCGCTAAAACCTTGACTGTACTGATTTTCTTTTCTTCATTACATACCATTCCTTCAAATGGTACATTCATTGATTTTTTATTATTTTCAACAGATGTATTTAATAATTCTACCTCTACTAAGTCTTCTTCTTTTATTATATTTTTACTGTATATTCTTATCTCTAGTCTCTTTAGTCTTTCTTCTAATTCTAATATTCTATCTTCTGTTGTTCTGATTATTGGTTCCTTGTTGTAAAATTTATTTAAATTATGGTTTGATTTTGGAGTTTCTAAGATTTCTGATGCTTTCTTTATACATTTTATGTATGCTTCCTTATAACATTTCCTACATTTTTTCCTTTTGTTTTTACTTGAAAACCATTTGCAAAAACAACATTGATTACTGTCTAATCCTTTTCCTTCTTCAAATTCGTATTCACATTCTTCTATTAGATTTACTAAATCATAATAGTCTGTGACTAAGTGATAGTCTGTGTTATTGACTAAGTGATAGTCTCTGTTTGTTCTTTCTAGTCCTATTTCATTTATAATTTCGTCTTCTCCAGAGTCTGAAGAATCAGAATTATTCTTTTTTTCTTCAAAAACTTCCATGCTTCTGATAGACTATATACTTTCATTATCTGACATATAGTCATCTACATTTATCAAATTCTCATTTACATCCTCTATTAATTGTGCATTTCTAGATCTATTATTATTTCTTTTTGGACAAGTATTTGCTAAATGCTCTACACTTCCGCAAGTAAAACATTCTAATTTATTCTTATAGGTTCTACCAGTGTTATATTTTCTCACATGTTTATTCTTATCTAAGTATGGTTTTCTTGCATTTGATCTCCTCAAGTAATATTTCTTCTTAGGGCGATAGTCTTTTTATATTTTTTCTTTTTATAATCTTGGTCATAATGTTGAGTAGTATATATGGTCTTACAAAAATCTGCATCACTCCTTTTTATTTTTTTTTTGTATATGTATATTTGTACATTTTTCTTGTAATATATCAATTACATGTTGGGTTTGGGTTTTGTATTACTCCTTCTCTTTGAGACCATTTTTCTTCTATCTCTCTTTCTAAAGCTCCTGGTAATTTATTAAATAATCTAGCTCCGAAAGTCTAATCAAATGAGTTTCCACTAATTGTACAATAATAAAAGTAATCATTTAAAAATTCTTTAATTCTTGACCAATGATTAAAACTTAATTATTCTAATTTTATTAAAGCTCTTTGTTGTAACACTACCAATCCACTCTTGGGATCCTAGCCTGTTAGTAGAGTATGTACTTTGTTTACAAAATTTTATGGATTTGAGCCTATTTCTGCTAATTCTTAAAAGTCTTGTGGGAATATTATTTTATAAGCTTCCAAAAGTACTTTAGTACTTTCTCCTATAAATTTTTCTAAATATCTATACATAATTTCTGCATCTGGTTCTTGAGTACCCTGTATATGTTGTATGTAGTCTGCTACAACTACATTTTTCCATATGTCTATTACATGATTCCATGCCTGAGGGTCATGGGCTGGCAAGTTTAAAAATTTTCCTTTATTACTTCCTTCTTGTAATCTAATGGATTCTTCTATTGGCATTCTTCTTCCTCTAGGTTTTATGTCTTATTCTGCTAGAGTGTTTGGGTTTGTTCTAAATACTCTATGTCTTGGTAAATTTCCTATTGTTAATGGTACGTTTTGCATACTGGTTGTTCTTTGGAAAGGGCTTGAGGAACTTGTTGCGCTTTCCATAAATTCCTTTATACTTTCTTCTATACTATAATTTGATTCTTCATCTTCACCTTTTAGTTTCTTTTTTCGTGTATAACCATAATTATCTGTTCTTAATTCACATTTTATAAAATGTTCTTTTATTTCTTCAAGTTTTAAATTCCTTAATTTACAACCTGTACATTTATATACGCTATTGCTATTTATTTCATATAGAGCTTCTGCTTTTTATTATAGCTTTATTTACTTCAAAACCTTCTTCTAATATTTCTATATTCATAAAATTAGTATTTTCACATTCTTCAATTTCTTCATCAGTTTCTTTTTCATTTGTGTATTGGTAGTCTGTGAATCTTACTGAAGCTTTTCCTTTATTGTTTATATACATTAAATGATCGGTTGGCTTTAATATTTCTTTTTTAGTAAATTTTTCTAAGTTCCATTCTAATCTCGCATAATTTTGTGGGTTTATTTTTAGGGGTTTCAGTAGTTTAATACCATGGTTTATTTTTAGGGGTTTCAGTAGTTTAATACCTTTATTTCCCATTAGACTTACTACATCATCTATTTTTAGATTAAACTTTATACTTCTATTAGTGGCAAGTTTTCCGATAAATCCAACACATTTAAGTAAATTATTTCCATTATTCATTTCTTCATATCTTTTAGTTTGTACACCTATTTTAATATGCTTTCCGAATTCTAAGGTATTTATCATATAATCTGGACTACAATAAAAAAGTCCTTCATTATTAGTCATGTCTACTTCAGTTATTCCTATTATAGATCTTTCAGTGTCTGACCATCTATTATCATTTTTTGTGATTAATACTTTAGTTCCTAAATTTTTTCTAGTTAAACCTTTTATGCCTATCACTATTAATCCCATGAGCATAAGATTCATTTCAAATTTTTTGATTTCTTTTAAAGAGTCTGAGCTTATTAAATTTATGCTACAACTATTTTCTCCGATAAAACACATCTGTTCTTCTCTATAATGCCTATATAGTTGTGCTCTTGAAAACATTCCTTCATTATATAATGTTCTAGCATTTAACAATTTTAATTTATTTTTTTAAAATAATTTTAGTTCTTTATCTACGTCTATTACCTCTTCTAACTGTTGTCTTGAAGTCATTCTTCATTTATTTATTATTTTAGATAGCACATTATTTGCTAAACTGTTTTGTGTAAAACTTGATCTTTGTCTACTTGGGGATGCTGAAAAATGGTCCATGGTTTTGGCTTAGTTGGTATAGTTATTTTAGCTTCTTTTAATTCTTTTTGAGGGGTTATTTCTATCTTTTTTAGTTGTTCTATTAATTCTTCTATATTTTTATCTTGACTGTCTTTTTGTTTTTCTTTTTCTTGGGTTTCTTTTTCTAGGTTCTTATTTAGTTCTAACAGATATATATATAATAAGCAGTGACTAGTATTTATATATACAAGCAATATAAGTCTAAGTGTATATATATATATATATATATATATATATATATATATATATATATATATATGTTAGTAAGTATATATATGTTAGACAAGTGGATATAGTTAGTATAATAAAATAGACAGATAAATATAGCAAGTAAATTATTATAACAAGTTATTAAAGCATGTAACTAATTTTTTAAGTTATTAAAGAAGGTGAGTAATATTAAGATTTTAAAGCAGAAATATCGTGAGTTTGTTTTAATATGGTGTAAAATCCTACTCAGTACTCCCTCCTTCGTTGTCCTTAGTCCAATGTAAGTGTCCAAGTTATAAAGGTCCAAGTGTATTTTCTCCCAAAATATATTATTTATGCATTTTTTGGCTTTTTGATTTAATTTTTTTGTAAATTTTTATACCCTGTTCATCTCTTTCTCTTCAGTTTTAGGTATTTTAGCAAAATCTTCTTTAGTCACACCCTGGGAGAATAACAACAGTCATTTTTTCAATCTTCTTCGGACTTTCCAAATCCCTAGGAATTTACAGATTAATTCATCGTTATTTCTAAAACACTGAGAGAGTAACCATATACTGAGGTTATTTTTATAAGTGATTTACAAATTTTATAAGATCAGAAAAACTATCGGAAAACCGCCGGTGATCCAGATCTTAATAAAAAACTTATCTGAAGGAAAATATAAACTTAATTAATTCAAACAAAATTTACAAACATGGGAGAAAATTACAAAGACTTATGTAACTACTACTTACATGTCTTAAGGAAAAAGTGAGGTTTCTCTTTCGGAAGTCCCCTGAAGACTTGACAACTACCGAAAAATGAAGAACTAAGAAAACTTTTCACACTTTTCACACACTCTTTTTTTTTAAAGTAACTTACAAACTTTGGAAACTAAGAGCACCTCTTTATAAAGGTTTTTATGACCTCTGAGAGACTCTAGACTACGCCCGGAGAAATCTAGGACCAAATTATTTTATTACTCCAGCTTTTAGACCAGAAACACAAAAAAATTCTCAATATAATATTAACAAAGACACAGACAAAGTTATATTTTGTTATCATTGTTCCTCTAGGACCGGAGCTTTTCAAAGACTAAATCAAGCCATTGAAATTTTGAAATAAGATAATGAAAACCTTGTAAAATAAAAAGGACAGATGTTAGAACATATAAGTATTTTATAAGACTGTATAAAAATCCTTCATTTTGAACTTTCACAACAGACTCAACCAATTTATGAGACCCATCCAAAGAGTTCTCCATCTTCTTAAAAATGGAAAAACCCACTGTATCGGGTAATGATACAGCTAGTCCAACTCAAATGGTAGATGGTAAAGACTTCTTAAATCCGTTAATGGGTGTGCATTTCCCAACGAATGCAGCAAGAACCACTGTATCGGGTAATGATACAGCTAGTCCAGCTCAAACGGTAGCTAGTAAAGACTCATCAAATCCGTTAATGGCTGACACTTTGCCAAAAAGTGTAGTGAGAATACTCTCAGCTAGTTTTAAAAGTACAGGTACTCAGACAATAGCAAAGGAAGTTCTTCCCAGAATAAGAAGGGATTTTTATTAACAAAAAAGAAAAAGAAAAAATGAAAAAAGAAATATAGAAAGAATAATAGCAGACTCAATAAAAAAGTTGTTAGCAGAACAATCGTCTAAGGAGATATCTATGAATCCAGAACCACCAGAACAAATACCCAAAATTTCTTTAATTCCAAGAGAAGAGACAAGAACTGGAACAAGACTAGGATTATCAGACGGTGACAGTGATTAATATGAACAAGAATACAAATCATCCATGAATCAATTTTCCCAAGACCCAAATGCAGACAACGATTCAGGAATGGAGTTTGACTCAGAGGATTTACATAATTTGGATACGTAAGCAATGACGATATCTACAAAATATAAAATTCCAGACGTATGTAATATCAGATAAATAAATGGACGGACAATAGTTAAGAGCCGCCGGGACCAACCAACTTGCAAAAAGTCTTCTTAAGAATATTTTATAAAGGATTTGAAGTCCAAAAATTGCCTATAAATAGCACCTAAAAGATGACTTCAAAAGGTGTACCAAAGAGAGAGAGAAAAAATCAAGAGTGAGAAAGTTTTCATAAAGTTCTTAGCTTTTCTTAAAGTTCTTAGTTTCCAAAGTTTGTAAGTTACTTCAAAAAAAAAAAAGTGTGTGGAAAGTGTGAAAAGTTTTCTTAGTTCTTCATTTTCCGGTAGCTGTCAAGTCTTCAGGGGACTCCCGAAAGGGAAACCTCATTTCTTCCTTAAGACATGTAAGTAGTAGTTACATAGGTTTTTGTAATTTTCTCCCAAGTTTGTAAATTATGTTTGAATTAATTAAGTTTATATTTTCCTTCACATATGTTTTATTATTAAGATCGGGATCACCGACGGTTTTTCGACAGTTTTTCTGATCTTATAAAATTTATAAATCACTTATAAAAATACCCTCAGCATATCATTACTCTCTCAGTGATTTAGCAATAGCAATGGATTAATCTGTAAATTCCTAGGGATTTGGAAAGTTCGAAGAAGATTGAAAAAAGGACTGTTGTTATTCTCCTAGGGTTTGATTAAAGAAGATTTTGATAAAATACCTAAAACTTGAGAGAAAGAGATGAACAAGGTATAAAAATTTAAAAAAAAATCAAAAACCCAAAAAATGCATAAATAATATATTTTGGGAGAATAGACAATTGGACCTTTATGACTTGGACACTTACACTGGACTAAGGACAACGAAGGAGGGAGTACTGAGTAGGATTTTACATCATATTAAAACAAACTCACGATATTTCTTCTTTAAAATCTTAATATTACTCACCTTCTTTAATAACTTCAAAAATTAGTTACATGCTTTTATAACTTGTTATAATAATTTACTTGCTATATTTATCTGTCTATTTTATTATACTAACTATATCCACTTGGCTAACATATATATACTACTTATATATACTTACTAACATATATATATATATATATATATATACTTAGACTTATATTGCTTATATATATAAATACTAGTCACTGCTTATTATATATATATATATATCTGTTAGAACTAAATAATGACCTAGAAAAAGAAACCGTAGAAAAAGAAAAACAAAAAGACAGTTAAGATAAAAATATAGAAGAATTAATAGACCAACTAAAAACGATAGAAATAACCCCTCAAAAAGAATTAAAAGAAGCTAAAATAACTATACCAACTAAGCCAAAATCATGGACCTTTTTTCAGCATCCCCAAGTAGACAAATATCAAGTTTTACACAAAGCAGTTTAGCAAATAATGTGCTATCAAAAATAATAAATAAATCAAGAATGACTTCAAGACAACATGTAACAGAGGTAATAGATGTAGATAAAGAAATACAATTATTCCAACAAAATAAATTAAAATTGTTAAATGCAAGAACATTATATAATGAAGGAATGTTTTCAAGAGCACAACTATATAGGCATTATAGAGAAGAATAGATGTGTGTTATCGGAGAAAATAGTGGTAGCATAAATTTACTGAAACTCCTAAAAATAAACCATGGTATTAAACTACTGAAACCCCTAAAAATAAATCCACAAAATTATGCGTGATTAGAATGGAACTTAGAAAAATTTACTAAAAAAGAAATATTAAAGCCAACCGATCATTTAATGTATATAAACAATAAAGGAAAAGCTTCAGTAAGATTCACAGACTACCAATATACAAATGAAAAAGAAACTGATGAAGAAATTGAAGAATGTGAAAATACTAATTTTATGAATATAGAAATATTAGAAGAAGGTTTTGAAGTAAATAAAGCTATAATAAAAGCAGAAGCTCTATATGAAATAAATAGCAATAGCGTATTTAAATGTACAGGTTGTACATTAAGGAATTTAAAACTTGAAGAAATGAAAGAACACTTTATAAAATGTGAATTAAGAATAGATAATTATGGTTATACACGAAAAAAGGAACTAAAAGGTGAATACGAAGAATCAAATTATTGTATAGAAGAATGTATAAAGGAATTTATGGAAAGCGCAGCAAGTTCCTCAAGCCCTTTACAAAGAACAACCGGTATGCAAAACGTACCATTAACAACAGGAAATTTACCAAGACATAGAGTATTTAGAACAAACCCAAACACTCTAACAGAAAAAGAAATAAAACCTAGAGGAAAAAAAATGTCAATAGAAGAACCCATTAGATTACAAGAAGGAAGTAATAAAGGAAAAATTTTAAACTTTCCAGCCCATGACCCTCAGGCATGGAATCATGTAATAGACATATGGAAAAATGTAGTTGTAGCAGACTACATACAACATATACAGGGTAATCAAGAACCAGATGCAGAAATTATGTATAGATATTTAGAAATATTTCTAGGAGAAAGTACTAAAGAACTTTGGGGAGTTTATAAAATAATATTCCCACAAGACTTTCAAGAATTAGTAGAACTAGGCTCAAATCCATACAATTTTATAAACAAAGTACATACTCTACTAACAGGCCAGGATCCCAATAGTGGATTGGTAGTGTTACAACAAAGAGCTTTAATAAATTTAGAACAATTAAGTATTAATCATTGGTCAAGAATTTAAAGAATTTTTAAATGATTAGTTTTATTATTGTACAATTAGTGGAAACTCATTTGATCAGACTCTAGGAGCTAGATTATTTAATAAATTACCAGGAGCTTTAGGAAGAGAAATAGAAGAAAAATGGTCTAAAAGAGAAGGAGTAATACAAAACCCAAACAACCCATGATCAATAGGACAAAGAATACAACATGTAATGGATATATTACAAGAAAAATGTAAAAATATATAGATACAAAAACAATTAAAAAGAAGTGATGCAGATTTTTGTAAGACCATATATACTACTCAACATTATGACCAAGATTATAAAAAGAAAAAATATAAAAAGGCATATAAAAAAGACTATCGCCCTAGGAAGAAATATTACTTGAGGAGATCAAATACCAGAAAACCATATTTAGATAAGAATAAACATGTGGGAAAATATAACATTGGTAGAACCTATAATAATAAATTAGAATGTTTTACTTGCGGAAGTATAGAGCATTTCACAAATACTTATCCAAAAGAAAAAATAAGTTTTATTAATACTTGTGATAAATTCTACCAACCATCATATACACTTAGTGAAATACTAGTTAGAGATTTAAACATAAAAGCAGACTTTGTGTTAGGATTAGATTTTATGGTACAAAATAATGGAGGATGTCTAGTTACAAAAAATTGGGTAATATTCGTCAGTAATATCACTCACTCACTAGTACAGACACAACCTACGTTAACTAAATTTTTCCTTCTTAAGGATAAGCCAGAGGAAAGCTTAGATAACCAAATAAAACCCAAAATATCACCCGAATATGATAAAGGAGAAAATTATACATGTAATGATAATAAAAAGGCAACAATGTATGAAGAATTACAAGATTTATTTTTAGTAGAAGAATTAGAAAAAGACTATACTTTAATAGAAATGGATACAGAATTATTCAATTTTAAGAAAGGTATACAACAGATAGGAGTAATAAAAGATCAAAAAGACTTAGAAAAAATAATACAAATCCTAGGCAAGCTAGAAATAATCGGAGAAAAACCCTTGCAACATTGGGACTCCAATCAAATTACCTGCAAATTAGAAATAATTAATCCAAAATATACTATAAAAACAGCATCTATAGAAGCTATAAATGAAGACCTTAAAGACTTTGAAATACAAATAAAAGAGCTACTAGAATTAGGAATAATTAGAAGATCCACATCAAGACATAGGTCAGCAGCTTTCATAGTAAGAAACCATAGTGAAATAGTGAGAGAAAAATCTAGAATGGTAATAAATTACAAAAGACTAAATTATAATACTGTAATGGATGGATATAAGTTACCAGACAAAACAAAATTGATAAATAGAATACGAGGAAGAAAATTATTTAGTAAATTTGATTGTAAATCTGGATATTGGCAGATTAAAATGCATGAAGATAGTATAGAATGGACAACTTTCACATGTCTAGAAGGACATTTTGAATGGCTGATCATGCCTTTTGGATTAAAGACAGCTCCTTTAATTTTTCAAACAAAAATGGATAGTATTTTTAGAGACTATAAAATTTTTGTATTAGTTTACGTAGATGATATTTTAGTTTTTAGTAATAATATGAGAGAACATTTAGGACATTTACAACAAGTCTTTAAATTATTTGTAGATAATGGAATTATGTAAAAATAGTATTAATTTTTTAGGAGTGGTTATTGGAGATGGTAGAATAAAATTACAACCACGAATAGCTAAAAAAGTCTTAGAAATGCCAGATAAGTTAGGCAAAACTAAAGATTTACAAAAATTCTTAGGATTATTAAATTATGCTAGAGCTTTTATAAAAGATTTAGGAAAAGTAGCAGGACCACTATACTCTAAAACAGGATCTACAAGTCAAAAATCCTTCAATACTGAAGACATAAAACTAGTCCAACAACTTAAAAACATGATACAAGACAGCCCAGACTTAACATTACCTTTAGAAACAGATTATTTAATAGTCAAGATAGATGGAAGCCTTTTAGGATGGGGAGCAGTATTAAAGGCAAAACCCAATAAATACAGCGATCAAAAGGATGAATTTTTTTTTACTTATTCAAGTGGAAAATATAAAGAAAAGGGAAAACTAAATAGTATAGATGCGGAGACACTAGAAGTAATTTACGGTTTAAATAGTTTTAAACTTTATATATTAAAGAAGCCCAAAATATTAGTAAGGACAGATTGCGATGCTATAGTAAAGTTTTATCCGAAGATAAAGGATAAGAATAGTAGTAAAAGGAGATGGTTAAATTTCCTAGATGCTACTTCAATTTATAATATTGTTTTAGAACATATTAAAGGAAAAGATAATAACTTAGCAGATCAACTAAGTAGAATTATTAAAGAAGACAACTAATGATTTTTGTTTCAGTATGAATACAAGAAAAGGAAAAGGCAAGGCAGAAGCCTCATCATTCCAAGACTATCTAAAGATACTAATGAGCAACACTCATTTCAGACCACTTACAATGCTAGAACATCCAAAATTAGATAGAATAATTTTTGGACCCCACAACTTGGTATGTTATGAACCATCCAACTTAACTTTCAGATGAAAGCCAGCAGCAATGAGTTTTCTAGACTTGGATGGAGGTAGTGGACGCCATAAAAGATTATAGAATACCTCTTTATAAAGGTTTTTATGACCTCTCAGAGACTTTAGACTATGTCCGGAGAAATCTGGGACCAAATTATTTTATTACTCCATCTTTAAGACCAAAAACACAAAAAATTCCTCAATATAATATTAACAAAGACACAGACAAAATTATATTTTGTGATCATTGTTCCTCTTTGACCGAAGCCTTTCAAAGACTAAATCAAGCCAATGAAATTTTGAAACAAGATAATGAAAACCTTGTAAAAGAAAAAGGACAGATGTTAGAACATATAAGTATTTTACAAGACCGTATAAAAATCCTTCATTTTGATTTTTCACAACAGACTCAGCCAATTTATGAGATCCATCCAAAGAGTTCTCCATCTTCTTTGAAAATGAAAAAACCCACTGTATAGGGTAATGATACAGCTAATCCAATTCAAACGGTAGCTGGTAAAGACTCATCAAATCTGTTAATGGCTGACACTTTGCCAAAAAGTGTAGGGAGAATACTCTCAGCTAGTTTTAAAAATACAGGTACTCAGACAATAGATGAAGAAAGTTCTTCTCAGAATAAGAAGGGGTTTTCATTAAGAAAAAATAAAAATGAAAAAAGAAATATAGAAAAAATAATAGCAGACTCAATAAAAAAGTTGTTAGCAATAAAAATCGCCTAAGGAGATATCTATGAATCCAGATCCACCAGAACAAAGACCCAAAATTTCTTTAATTCCAAGAGAAGAGACAAGAACTGGAACAAGACTAGGATTATCAGATGAAGACAATGATGAATATGAACAAGAATACAAATCAGCCATGAATCAATTTTCCCAAGACCCAAACACAAAAAACGATTCAGGAATGGAGTTTGACTCAGAGGCTTTACATAATTTGGATACGTAAGCAATGACGATATCTACAAAAGATAAAATTATAGACGTATGCAATATCAAATAAATAAATGGACGGACAAGAGTTAAGAGCCGCCGGGCCCACCAAACTTGCAAAGTCTTGTAAAAAGTCTTTTTAAGCATATTTTACAAAGGATTTAAAGTCCAAAAAATGCCTATAAATAACACCTAAACAATGACTTCAAAAGGTGTACCAAAGAGAGAAAAAATCAAGAGTGAGAAAGTTTTCATAAAGTTCTTAGCTTTTCTTAAAGTTCTTAGTTTCCAAAGTTTGTAAGTTACTTAAAAAAAGAGTGTGAAAAGTGTGAAAAGTTTTCTTTGTTCTTCATTTTCTGGTAGCTGTCAAGTTTTCAGGGGACTCTCGAAAGGGAAACCTCACTTCTTCCTTAAGACATGTAAGTAGTAGTTACATAGTTCTTTGTAATTTTCTCCCAAGTTTGTAAATTATGTTTGAATTAATTAAGTTTATATTTTCCTTCATATATGTTTTATTATTAAGATCTGGATCACCGGCGGTTTTCCGACAGTTTTCTAATCTTATAATTTTTATAAATCACTTATAAAAATACCCTCAGTATATGGTTACTCTCTTAGTGTTTTAGCAATAACAATGGATTAATCTGTAAATTCCTAGGAATTTGGAAAGTCTGAAGAAGATTAAAAAAAGGATTGTTGTTATTTTCCCAGGGTGTGATTAAAGAAGATTTTGCTAAAATACCTAAAACTGAAGAGAAAGAGATGAACAGGGTATAAGAATTAAAAAAAAAATCAAAAACCCGAAAAATGCATAAATAATATATCTTGGGAGAAAATACACTTGGACCTTTATGTCTTAGACACTTACACTGGACTAAGGACAACGAAGGAGGGAGTACTGAGTAGGATTTTACACCGTATTAAAACAAACTCATGATATTTCTTCTTTAAAATCTTAATATTACTCACCTACTTTAATAACTTAAAAAATTAGTTACCTGCTTTAATAACTTGTTATAATAATTTACTTGCTATATTTATCTGTCTATTTTATTATACTAACTATATCCACTTGTCTAACATATATACACTACTTATAAATACTTACTAACATATATATATATATATATACTTAGACTTATATTGCTTATATATATAAATACTAGTCACTGCTTATTTTATAAATATAAATATGTTTATTATTTATATATATATCTGCTTATTATATATTACTACATGCTTATTATATATATTTCCAACTAAACTATTTCCTACTACCTGCTTATTATTGGAGTAGGATATAGTTTACGATAAAAACCCTATAGTTTAAGAGTGAGAAAGTTTGTAGGAGCTATAGATATACTAGTAGGAGCAATATATTATATAAGCTTATAATAAGTATATTATATATATATTTATTACTATATCCTATAGTATATATAGAATACTAATGAAATAATCTAGGAACCTATATATATACGATGAAGATAGTTATGAATAGTATAGGAAAGTATAGCACTTTCCTATAATACTATATAGGATATCCTATAGTATAGGATGATAGCCTTACAAGGTATAGGATAATATACCTAGTATCATATGTATTATGATAGCTATAGTATCATCCTATAGCTCCTATCCTAACAGTATTATATTAGGATAAGAGCTGTCATCCTATTATCCTATTATATTAGCCTAGGATTAGCCTAGTAGCTGCTACTATAATAGCCTATAGCTATTATATATACCTATAGGATCCTAATGAAATAATCTAAGAACCTATATATATATAATAATATTAGGCTTAATAATAAGTTATTACTACTGCCTAATAGCTATATATTATTTAGGAGCTTAATATATATTTCTCTCTCTCTTATTATATAAATATAAGCAGGAAGTAGGATATAGTTTAGTTGGAATAATAATAAGCCTAGATGAATAACAACTATATATATCCTACTACCTTCTTCTTATTATTATTGGTTCCACACCAATAATAAGCAAGTAGTAGGATATAGTTTAGTTGGATATATATGTAATAAGCAGGTAATAAGATATAATAAGCAGATATATATATAAATAATATACAGATATATATATATATAATAAGTAGTGACTAGTATTTATATATATAAGCAATATAAATCTAAGTATATATATATATATATATATATATATATATATATATATATATGTTAGTAAGTATATATAAGTAGTATATATATGTTAGAAAAGTGGATATAGTTAGTATAATAAAATAGACAGATAAATATAGCAAGTAATTTATTATAACAAGTTATTAAAGGAGATAACTAATTTTTTAAGTTATTAAAGCAGGTGAGTAATATTAAGATTTGAAAGCAGAAATATCATGGGTTTGTTTTAATATGGTGTAAAATCCTACTCAGTACTCCCTCCTTCATTGTCCTTAGTCCAGTGTAAGTGTCTAAGACATAAAGGTCCAAGCATATTTTCTCCCAAAATATATTATTTATGCATTTTTTAGGCTTTTGATTTTTTTTAATTGTTATACCCTGTTCATCTCTTTCTCTTCAATTTTAGGTATTTTAGCAAAATCTTCTTTAATCACACCTTGAGAGAATAACAATAGTCTTATTTTCAATCTTCTTCGGACTTTTCAAATCCCTAGGAATTTACAGATTAATCCATCATTATTGCTAAACCATTGAGAGAGTAACCATATGTTGAGGGTATTTTATAAGTTATTTACAAATTTTATAAGATCAAGAAAACTGTCGGAAAACCGTCGATGACCCAGATCTTAATAATAAAACATATGTAAAGGAAAATATAAACTTAATTAATTAAAACCTAATTTACAAACTTGGGAGAAAATTACAAAGACCTATGTAACTAGTACTTACATGTCTTAAGGAAGATGTGAGGTTTTCCTTTCGGAAGTCCCCTGAAGACTTGACAGCTACCGGAAAATGAAGAAATAAGAAAACTTTTCACACTTTTCACTCTTTTTTTTTATTTTAAAGTAACTTGCAACTTTGGAAACCAAGAACTTGAAGAAAAGCTAAGAACTTTATCAAAACTTTCTCACTCTTGATTTTTCTCTCTCTTTGGTACACCTTTTGAAGTTATCTTTTAGGTGCTATTTATAGACATTTTTTGTACTTCAAATCCTTTATAAAATATACTTAAGAAGACTTTTTGCAAGATTTTGCAAGTTGGGTGGGCCCGGCAGATCTTAACTCTTGTCCGTCCATTTATTTATCTGATATTACATACGTCTGTAATTTTGTCTTTTGTAGATATCGTCATTGCTTACATATCCAAATTATGTAAAGCCTCTGAGTCAAACTCCATTCCTGAATCGTTATCTGCGTTTGGGTCTTGGGAAAATTTATTCATGGCTGAGTTGTATTCTTGTTCATATTCATCACTATCTCCATCTGATAATCCTAGTCCAGTCCCAGTTTTTGTCTCTTCTCTGGGAATTAAAGAAATTCTAGGCCTTTGTTCTGATGGTTCTAGATTCATAGATATCTCCTTAGGTGATTGTTCTACTAACTCTACTAACAACTTTTTATTGATTCTGCTATTATTTTTTCTATATTTCTTTTTTTATTTTTCTTTTTTCTTAATGAAAATCCCTTTTTATTCTGAGAAGAACTTCCTTCATCTATTGTCTGAGTACCTGTATTTTTAAAACTAGCTGGGAGTATTCTCCCTACACTTTTTGGCAAAGTGTCAGCCATTAACGGATTTAATGTGTCTTTATCAGCTACCGTTTGAGCTGGACTAGCTGTATCATTACCCGATACAGTGGGTCTTGATGCATTCATTGGGGAATGCACACCCATTAACATATTTGAGAAGTCTTTATCAGCTACCGTTTGAGCTGGACTAACTGTATCATTACCTGATACAGTGGGTTTTTCAATTGTTAAAGAAAATGGAGAACTCTTTGGATGGGTCTCATAAATTGGCTGAGTCTGTTGTGAAAGTTCAAAATGAAGGATTTTTATACGTTCTTGTAAAATACTTATATGTTCTAACATCTCTCCTTTTTCTTTCACAAGATTTTTATTATCTGATTTCAAAATTTCATTGACTTAATTTAGTCTTTGAAAAGCTCCGGTCATAGAGGAACAATGATCACAAAATATAATTTTATCTGTGTCTTTGTTAATATTATATTGAGGAATTTTTGTGTTTCTAGTCTTAAAGCTGGAGTAATAAAATAAATTGGTCCTAGATTTCTCCGGGCATAGTCTAAAGTCTCTGAGAGGTCATAAAAACCTTTATAACAAGGTGTTCTATAATCTTTTATGGAGTCCATTAACTCTATCCAAGTCTGGAACACTCCTTGCTGCTGTCCTCTGAGAAAAACATAGAATTTGAACTTGTTAGTAGTATTTTTCTCAGTAAAATAGTAACTTAATGCATTTAGAACTGAAATAAAATGATTAAAGTCACTTCTATTATAAGCTATCCATAAATTGTCTAGTAGACATATCTGCGGCTTGTCCACTTATACGTCTGGCTTTCGTCTGAAAGTTAAGTTGGATGGTTCATAACATACCAAGTTGTGGGGTCCAAAAATTATTCTAACTAATTTTGATTGTTCTAGCATCGTAAGTGGTCTGAAATGAGTGTTGCTCATTAGTGTCTTTAGATAGTCTTGGGATGATGAGGTTTCTGCCTTGCCTTTTCCTTTTCCTGTATTCATACTGAAACAAAAATCATTAGTTGTATTCTTTAATTATTCTACTTAATTGATCTGCTAAGTTATTATATTTTCCTTTAATATGCTTCAAAACAATATTATAAATTGAAGTAGCATCTAGGAAATTTAATCATCTCCTTTTATGACTATTCTTATCCTTTATCTTCTGATAAAACTTTACTATAGCCTCGCAGTCTGTCCTTACTAATATTTCGGACTTATTTAATATATAAAGTTTAAAACTATTTAAACCGTAAATTACTGCTAGTGTCTCCGCATCTATGCTATTTAGTTTTTCATTTTTTTTATATTTTCCACTTGAATAAGCACAAATTTTTTCATCCTTTTTATCGCTGTATTTATTGGATTTTGCCTTTAATACTGCTCCCCATCCTAAAAGGCTTCCATCTGTCTCGACTATTAAATAATCTGTTTCTAAAGGTAATGTTAAGTCTGGGATGTCTTGTATCATCCTTTAAAGTTGTTGGACTAGTTTTATATCTTCCGTATTGAAGGATTTTTGACCTGTAGATCCTGTTTTAAAGTATAGTGGTCCTGCTACTTTTCCTAAATCTTTTATAAAAGCTCTAGCATAATTTAATAATCCTAAGAATTTTTGTAAATCTTTAGTTTTGTCTAACTTATCTGGCATTTCTAAGACTTTTTTAGCTGTGTGGTTTTAGTTTTATTCTACCATCTCCAATAACTACTCCTAAAACATTAATACTATTTTTACATAATTCCATTTTCTTTCTACTTATTATTATTCCATTATCTACAAATAATTTAAATACTTGTTGTAAATGTCCTAAAGGTTCTCTCATATTATTACTAAAAACTAAAATATCATCTACGTAAACTAATACAAAATTTTTATAGTCTCTAAAAATATTATCCATTTTTCTTTGAAAAATTGGAGGAGTTGTCTTTAATCCAAAAGGCATGACCAACCATTCAAAATGTCCTTCTGGACATGTGAAAACTGTCCAATCTATACTATCTTCATGCATTTTAATCCGCCAATATCCAGATTTACAATCAAATTTACGAAATACTTTTCTTCCTTGTATTCTATTTATCAATTTTGTTTTGTCTGGTAACTTATATGCATCCATTACAGTATTATCATTTAGTCTTTTATAATTTATTACCATTCTAGTTTTTTCTCTCACTATTTCACTATGGTTTCTTACTATGAAAGCTGCTAACCAATGTCTTGATGTAGATCTTCTAATAATTCCTAATTCTAATAGCTCTTTTATTTGTATTTCAAAGTCTTTAAGGCCTTCATTTGTAGCTTCTATAGATGTTGTTTTTATAATATATTCTGGATTAATTATTTCTAATTTGCAGGTAATTTGATTGGAGTCCCAATGTTGCAAAGGTTTTTCTCCGATTATTTCTAGCTTATCTAGGATTTGTATTATTTTTTCTAAGTCTTTTTGATCTTTTATTACTCATATCTGTTGTATACCTTTCTTAAAATTGTATAATTCTGTATCCATTTCTTTTAAAGTATAGTCTTTTTCCATTTCTTCTACTACTAATAAATCTTGTAATTCTTCATACATTGTTTCCTTTTTATTATCATTACATGTACAATTTTCTCCTTTATCACATTCTAGTGATATTTTGGGTTTTATTTGGTTATCTAAGCTTTACTCTGGCTTATCCTTAAGAAGACGATATTTAGTTAAAGTAGGTTGTCTCTGTACTGTTGAGTGAGTGATATTACTGGCGAATATTACCCAATTTTTTGTAACTAGACATCCTCCATTAGTTTGTACCATAAAATCTAATCTTAACACAAAGTCTGCTTTTATGTTTAAATTTCTAACTAGTATTTCACTAAGTGTATATGATGGTTGGTAGAATTTTTCACAAGTATTAATAAAAATTATTTTTGCTTTTGGTATATAGTCTGTATAGGTATTATATGTTCCGTCCATTTGCATGGATTCTTGAGGTTTTGACAATTTTTTAATTAGTTTTGCTGGTAAATTTCTGCTATTTAAAATGCTCCTTGTACATCCTGAATCAACTATAGCTAAAGTCTCGAACTCATAGTCTTGAATTTTTATTCTCACTAAAACCTTGATTGTACTGATTTTCTTTTCTTCATTACATATCATTCCTTCAAATGGTACATTCATTAATTTTTTATTATTTTCAACAGATGTATTTAATAATTCTACCTCTACTAAGTCTTCTTCTTTAATTATATTTTTACTGTATATTCTTATCTCTAGTCTTTTTAGTCTTTTTTTTTCTTGGGTTTCTTTTTCTAGGTTCTTATTTAGTTCTAATAGTAACAAAATTATACGATTGTTTTTTTATGATTAATGAGAGTGCTTTTCCCTGGGGTTGATGGTCTGATAATCCTTCGGAATTTGGTTGGATCTGTGCTGCCTTTTGTAATATTGCTAGATAAAGTTCATCTTGAAGTATATCATTCATGAGAGTATTATGTTTTTTATTTTATTAATTTTTTTTGTACTTCTTGTAATACTAGCCTTATTTCAAGATTTTCCAAATTACCTTTGTCTTTATTAATTAAATCTTTGAATTTATTTTCTAATTCTGCTTGTTGGTTCTTTAAGAAATCAAAATTTAATTCTATTTTATCTAACAATTTCTTTTGTTTGTTTTGTAGGTCTTCTAATATCTCTAGAGTTTTTAATATTTTTGTATTTTCTAGTTGAGTCTTTTCTCCTAGGTTTATTATAAAATCTGTAATAGTATTTAATTGTGGATTTTCTCCATGTAAAGCATGTTCTCCATTATTAAAATTACATCTAATAAGAGAATTATCTTTTAAATGTCTGTATTTCTTTTCAACTGAGATTGTTAGATCTAAATATTCTAGATTCTTTAAATTATATATTATTATACTACCGTTATTCTTTATCCTAAAGAGGGTGTAATGTTACTACGCTGTTTTCTAGCTGTCTGTATTCAAAAATTCCTATAGTTTATACAATATCTAATACTTTATAATCTACACTTTAGCAAACTTATATGATTTATGCAATTTACTAAATTTATAAAGTCTGAAATAATGATTGTTTATGGTAATTCTGTAGTTTCTAATATTTCTATTTGATTTATTAATCTTTGTTCTATTTTTAAAATATCGTTTCTTTGTCTTATTTCTTTATATAAATGATTATATTCTCTTTGTATTCCCCTCGCAAAAGAATATGTTTTCATGTATTTTTATCCTAAAGGAATACTTGGTCACAACGTCTTCTATAATAGCTTATTCTTTTATTATGGTTAAATATGTCAATACCAGTTCCCTGTAATTCCCAACTTATTTCACTTACATATTCTTTGAATAATTCTTATTGTAAAGTGTCTATACATTTTAATAAATCTAAATAAATACTTAAAAATATTTCTAGCTCTTCTTTCTCTGCCTTTTGTTTTATTTCTTCATATAAAAACCAATATCTATGTTGTATATTATTAGCAAAAGGATGTCTTTTCATTTATTATTATTTCTAAACTTAAGATGTTTTATTAAATGATATTCTAATTTAGATATTGTAGTAATTAGTTTATCTAAGGTTATAGGGTCTTCTTTTGTGGTATTAAGTCTTTTAGATTCTATATATAAACAATACAAATTATTTTCGATTTCTTTTAATGTTTTTGTATTTTTAGGTGGTATATTCATTAAGCCAAATAAAAAGGGTGCATATCTCTTAAAATTTGATCTACCCAAAGCTCGTGGTTAATATAAGCTATTTGTTCTCTAATTTCCCTTAGTCTATTATCTACTTTTTCTAGTTTAGTCCAGGCTTCTTCTCTAGATGTTGGAGAAAGTTCAAATAATTTTATACTTAATTAACTTTTTTCCAATAAGACGTTATACAATTTTTTAAGTTATTCTTTTAAACTTATCTGAGACCAATAATATTCTGAATCTAATATTATTAAACGCTCGTAGGGTCTAGGCTTTCTTTTTTGTGTTCTTGAATAATTCATATAATGAAGTCTCCTACAATCTTACAGCTCTGATACCAATAATAAGCAGGTGTAGGATATAGTTTAGTTGGATATATATATAATAAGAAGGTAGTAAGATATAATAAGCAGATATATATATAAATAATAAACAGATATATATATATATATAATAAGCAGTGACTAGTATTTATATATATAAGAAATATAAGTCTAGATTCGAAACCTCCACCTAACCACTTGTTTGGGGGTGGTATAGAGTGGCAACTTTGTGCTTAACCCCATACTTGTCAAGAAGGGCACTAAACACCCAACTGCGAAAATGCATGCCTCCATCAGTAATGATGGTCCGAGGGGTGTCGAACTTTGTGAAAATATGCTTTTTCAAGAATGGAGTAAAACATTTGCTCTTATTTTTAGGGAGTGCGATGACTTCCACCCATTTGGAGACATAATCGACCATCACCAAAATGTATTTATTCCCAAATGAACTCACAAACGGACCCATGAAATCAATTCCCCATACATCAAAGATCTCCACCTCAAGGTTAGGCTTGAGGGAAATATCATGCCTTCTTGAAATACCACCAGGCATTTAACATTCGTGAAATGGTTTAATCCATTCAATGGCGTCTCTATGCATGGAAGGCCAATAAAATCCATAATGGAGAATCTTGGCAGTAGTCTGGATTCCTCCATGGTGACTGCCGTAAGGCGAAAAGTGAAAAGCTTCCAAGATATCATTTATATCAATATCCATGACACACTACCTAATAACTCCATCGGCACATTCCCAAAACAAAAATGGCTCATCCCAGAAATATCGCTTTGTATCAAACAAAAACTATTTCTTTTGATGGTAACTTAGTCCCTCAAAGGGTACACCACTTGCTACATAGATGGCAAAGTCAGCATACTATGGTGTATTATTTCCCTCTATGGACATGATCAATTCATCAAGGAAAGAATCATCAACTTCTATTTCCTCGTGTTTGTCATTATTTCCTTCAAGTCGAGAGAGATGATCGGCCACTTGATTCTCACACCCTTTTCAGCTTTTCACCTCAAAGTTGAACTCTTGTAATAGCAAAATCCACCTAATTAAATGTGGATTTGCATCCTTGGCCATGATACACTTAAGGGTGGAATGATCCGTGTGCACCACTACCCTCGTGCCTAACAAATAGGCCCAACACTTTTCTTAAGCATATACAACCACTAATATTTCTTACTCGATGATGGTGTAGTTGCGTTGGGCATAATTCAAGGACTTTCTTGCATAGTAAATAAGATGAAATAACTTGTCCTTGCATTTCCCTAGCACCGTACCTAATGCAATACCATATGCGTCATACGTTATCTCGAATGGGGATGACCACTCCGGAGCCACAATAATAGGGGCCGAAATGAGCAATTTCTTAAAATTTTTGATAGCTTTCAAACATGACTTATCAAAGTAGAATTTAGATTCTCTCTCAAAAAGTTTACACATGGGGTGCGCTATCTTAGAAAAATCTATAATGAAACATCGATAGAACCCAGCATAGCTAAGAAAACTTTTAATACCTTTTACAGAAATGGGAGGTGGGAGCTTGGAAATTATCTCAACCTTGGCTTGATCGACTTGAATGCCCTTTCCTGATATCTTGTGGCGTAAGATGATCCCTTCTTTGACCATGAAATGGAATTTCTCCCAATTCAAGACAAGGTTTGTTTCCACACACTTTTCAAGAACTTTGTTCAAATGTTCGAGGTATGATTCGTAAGAGTTCCCCACTACGAGAAGTCATTCATAAACACTTCCATAGAGTCTTCAACCATATCCGCTAATATTGACAACATGCAATATTTAAAGATTTTCGGGGCATTACACAACCCAAAGGGCATTTACTTGAATTCAAATGTACCATATGGGAAAGTAAAAGTTGTCTTTTCTTGGTCCTCTGGGGTGAATTTTTTTTTATTGTACCCCGCATACCTATCCAAGAAAAAATACCATCCTCTCTCGGCAAGCCTATCTAGCATCTGGTCCATGAAAGGTATTGGAAAATGGTCCTTCTCGGTCTATGAGTTCAATTTTTGATGGTCCTTACACACTCCCCATCTGGTGACCAGTCGGACGGGGATGATATCATTTTTTTCATTTTCGACTACCATGATGCCACCCTTTTTTGGAACACATTGTACCGGGCTCACTAAGTGTTATTGGATATAGGATATATCACTCTCACATCGAGCCAATTTATAATTTCCTTCTTTACCACCTCTTACATTGGTTGATTTAATATAATTTGGTGTTCCACACTCGGTATATGATCTTTCTCAATTTTAATTTTGTGCGAACAAATGTCGAGAGTTATTTCGATGATATCCACTATTTTCCAACCAATGGACCAAATAGATTTTTTTACCACCAACTTTAATATTTCTACTTAAGAGGGGTTGAGGTCACTAGCAATGATGATTGATAAAGTATCACCCTCCCCCAAGAACACATATTTGAGATAGGGTGGAAAATGTTTCAATTCGACCTTAGGAGATTCAAGGATGGATGGTTTTGTGGGCAAACTTTCGCATTTTTTTAGATGAAGATCCAACTTAACTGGGTTCTTGGTGTGAAACCCAAGCCCAGTTAAAGATGCTACCACCTCATCATACTCCTCCACTTCATATCTTTCACAATTCCATAGCACCCCAACCAAAGGATCATTCAACAAGCTCACATCAACATGGTTTGACATTTCCCCATCAATAACATCAATCACCGAGATGACTTGTAAGTCCATTGGTTGTTTCATGGACTTGCACACATTGAAGGATACCTTCTCATCATTAAATCTAAACTTCATATCGCCCAAATCAATATCTACCAAAGCTTTCCCGGTAGCTAAAAATGGCCTCCCAATGATAATAGGAATTTTGACATCCATTGTACAATCCAAAACAACAAAGTCGACCGGGAAGATGAATCGGTCCACTTTTACTAGAGCATCATGAAGGACTCCCATGGGATTTTTGATGGATCGATCAGCCATGAGAAACTTCATTTTGGTGGGCTTTGTCTTTCCCGACCTAAGCTTTTGAAATATAGCTTATGGCATGAGGTTCACACTTGCTCCAAGATCACACAATGCCTTAGCAAATGTGAATGTGCCAATGGTGAATGAGATTGTAAAAGTACTAGGGTCCTTCTTCTTTTCAAAATGATGTATCACTTTTATTTTTCCATACATGCTCCAAGATCACACAAATGCCTTAGCAAATGTGAATGTGTTTGTCATAATAGCACTACAATGATGTATCACTTTTATTTTTTTGTCCTCCACAAGCCTCTTTTTAGATATCAAATCCTTCATAAATTTAGCATACCCCGACATGTCTTGCAACTCCTCAATAAAAGGAATATTAATAGAAAGGGTACTAAATTTATCAAAAAACTTGTTGAGCTGATCCCGCTCTTTTTTTTTTCAAGGACAATTTTGGGAATGGAGGATGAATGGGGTTATATGGTATAGAGATAATTTGACAATCATTAACTATTGTCTTTCCTATCAATGACTCACTTAACTTTGGCCCTTCATCATTAAACCTTTTTCTCTTCGCCTTTGTCTCCTCCCCATTTTGCATTTCTTCACTCTGCTTCTTTATGAGATACTTTGATATTTGTCTTACTTTTTCCTCTAGTTCTTGGATAGCAGTGGAGTAAGATGTAACCCTTTGGTAGAGCATTGATAATTAACTTCGCATCTCGTTCACCATTTTACCGGTCTTCTCAACACTACTTAAGATCTGCACCAAAATATATCTATCAATTTCCTCATTCCCTTCATAATATGACACGCTTACACTTTCCCCATTTTGACCTTGATTCTCGTCTTGTCCTTGTGGGAAAAAATGGAAACCCTCTAAGCTCTTAGGTACCATACGTAACTTGTCACCATTTACCTCCTCTTTTGTGTCTTCATAAAGTTCAACTTCTTTTTCACTTATCACACTTACACTTTCCATTTGGTCACCCAACATATGCTCAAGTAGGAGTTCAAGGCATGACATCACTTTTACCATCTTTGTATCGTTATCTTCCTCTTTATTTTTTTATCGTGGAACACAAAGGATTAGGAAGGATCCCCTATGGCTAGATCGACATCCTTTATTTCCTAACCCTTACACCAAATTGCCACTTGGTCCAAGACTCTTGAAACAATCCTATGTGGAGAGTTGATGAATGATCCACCGGATGCATTTTCTACTATGGACTTATTTTGATTGTCCAATTCCCTATAAAATATTTGAAGAAGCATCTTATCTGGCATCTTATGTGTGGGGCATTTTAAAAGTGCTTCCTTGAATCTTCCCTAAGCATTGTACCACAGTTCTTCGTGGTATTGGTGGAAATGAACAATCTCATCCAGCAATTTCAACATCTTAGATGGTGGGAAATAATAATAAACACGACATGTAAAATCCACAAGGAGCGAATTACATGCTCTAAGTACTAAAAGGTTACCCGAAATAATAATAAACACGACATGTAAAATAAAATAGGGGATTTAATTTGGAATTGGTTTGTAACGATTTTTGACTAACAATGCATGAATGTAATACATTGGATTAAAAATTAAGATTTGAGAAGATCTTGGGATTATGTCTACCTAAAGGCAAAGCATATGGGTTGATGATGGTTTATCATAAAGCTTAGTTTTTAACTAAAGGATAGGCTAGGTCAAAAGTCATTCTGGTCAATCTTTCAATAAAACCATAATGATTTCACCCATTAGCTCTTTTGAGAACTAACAAGTGTACAATTCATAAACACCCAAAACCTCAATCAAGCATCCCTATTTCTAGGATGTGATCTTGGCATGATTTCCACTCCTATTACACTTATATCTAATATTACAAAAGAAAGTAATCCATAGGTTTAATTGTCCACCATTGCCTTGTCCCTCTATAACCCTCTTTCAAGGATGTTATGGGTTACCTCATATATACCTTAATCCCTCTTTCCACAATGATAAAGGGTTTTTAGAGTTTAGGGTTTTCACCCATCAAACCCATTTGGAGATTTGGGGTTTTCACCCATAAATTCCAACTCATCAACTCAAGCAATGGTGGAATCCATACTCAACAACTAAGAATCATGCAAACACACTAACACCCACACATAATTACACTTTAGTTCAACATAATCCCAAGACTAAAGAAATTAGCTACTCATGAGTTAGGGGAAAAGAATTTTACCAAGTAATTCTTCCATTGTATCCATAATAATAAAAGGTAAGATAATATTCAATTCCACACTTCAATTTCACTAATTTCCTCTTGGAATAATAATTACAATAACTATGAACAATCAATTTTCACCCAAAACTCTAGGGTTTTTCCTCTTTTTCTCGCTCATTTTCACCACAATTTAATCTATACCTCCAAAAAGTGTTTGGATACTCTATACAAGTCTTGAATAAGCTATCCAAATTAACCATAATACCCTTGCTCATTTATCTTACTGATCTGCGATCGTGGAGCACTACGATTTTGCAACTACGGTCGTATCTATGATCGAGCGATCGAGGTATGTTGGCCTTCTTGATAAATCGTGATCACATTTCTCTGACCTCTATCAAATTACCTGAGGCTTTATATGTTCTTTGCTTAGATGAATACGATAGCGGTTCTTAGACTACAACTGCGGTAGCCGAGGCTGTTTCTACTCTGAGTCATTAGTAGCACTTTTTGATCATTTCAGGCTCTGATCTACAACTTTCTATCTTGTCAACTCTATGCCTGCAAGGAGTGGATATTAGTGCATTTAATCATAATTATGTCTCATTGATTCATTCAAAACAAGGTAATGTGCACGAATAATGAGTAATAATGAGTGGTAAAATCACCACTCATCAGGTATTACGATTGTGCCTAATGAGATAAATGAGTTGGTGCCAATGAGACCAGTCAAAAGATGGAGAGTGTGCATGAATTATAGGAAATTGAACACATAGACTCAGAAGGACTATTTACCCATGTCGTTTATGGACCAGATGCTTGATAGGTATACGGGCAGAGAGTGGTATCATTTTTAGATGGTTATTCGGGTTACAACCAAATCACTATTGCACCTAAAGACTAAGAGAAGACAAACTTCACTTGTCCTTATGGGACCTTTGTATTTAGGTGTATGCCATTTGGGTTATGTAATGATCCAACCAGATTTTAGAGATGTATGATGTCAATCTTCTCTTACATAGTAGAACACACCATCAAAGTATTCATGGATGATTTTTAGGTAGTTGGTGATTCTTCTGATGACTGCTTATTTCACCTAGAAATGCTCTTCATAGATGTGATGAATGCAACTTGGTACTTAATTAGGAAAAGTGCCATTACATAGTTAAAAAATGCATTGTTCTTAGGCACAAGATTTCAAAAAAGGGTATAGAGGTAGACAAATATAAAACTGAAGTGCTCGAGAAATTATCTCCACCAATTTCTGTGAAGGGTATTTGATGTTTTTTAGGACATGTGGGTTTTTTATAGGAGATTCATTAAGGATTTCTCAAAAATTACCAACCCTATTTGTAAGATTCTTAAGAAAGCGGTGATGTTTGATTTTGATGAAGCATGCTTGAAGGCTTTTGAATGACTAAAAGAGAAGTTGATAACGACTCCTATCATTATATCCCCTAATTGGTCCTTGCAATTTGAGATCATATGTGATATAAGTGGAGTGGCCTTAGGTGTTGTCCTAGGCTAAAAAAGGCAAAAGATCCTTCATTTCATCTACTATGCTAACAAGGCATTAAACCCTGCTCAAAAGAACTACACAATTACTAAACAAGAATTGTTAGAAGTGGTTTTTTACTTTGAGAAATTTTAGTCTTCTCTGATTGGGATGAAGGAAATAGTTCACACTGATCATGAAATATTGAGGTACTTGATGTCGAAAAAGATTTAAATCCTAGATTAATTAGGTGGGTTCTTTTATTGCAAAAGTTTGATTTTGAGGTCAAGGACTCAAAAGGAACCGAGAATAAAGTTGCAAATCACTTGTCTAGACTTGAGGAGGAAGTGATGCAAAAAGTTGAAGATGGGCTCAAAATTGATGATAGTTTTCCAGACGAGTAGGTGTTCATTGCTTCTTATGATCTATTTCCTTGGTTTGCTGACTATGCAAATTATTTATCAAGTGATCTAGTCTCAGAAAATTTATCCTTCCAGCAGAGAAATAAATTCATGCATGAGGTAAGGAAGTTTTTCTAGGATAAACCTTACTTATACTGAATCTGTGCAGATAGGGTTATTCGTAGATGCATCCCTGAAATGGAGATGAAGAGCATCCTTGAGGCCTGTCATTCTTCACAAGTTGGGGTTCACCATGGAGGAACCCAAACATCCCACAAGATCTTACAATATATATACTACTAGCCTATAATAGAAAAGGATTCTCATAACTTTACTTCAGCCTACGACTAATGCCAGAGTCAAGGTAATATCTCTAGGCACCATAAATTCCCTATGACCCCTATTTTAGAATTAGAATTATTTGATGTATTAGGTGTAGACTTCGTGGGAATATTTATGAGATCCTTTGGTATGAAGTACGTTCTTGTAGTGGTGGATTATGTATCGAAATGGGTGGAAGTGGTTTCTCTCCCCAATAATGAATGAAGAAGTGTCACCTCCTTCTTGAAAAAGTATATCTTTTCTCAATTTGGTGTATCATTAGTAATGGTAGGTCACATGTCTATAATCTCCTATTTAAGAGTCTACTTAGGAAGTACTGAGTAAAGTAAAAAGTGGCAATGCCTTACCATCCACAGCCAAGTGGACAGGTTGAGGTGTCCAACAGCGATATAAAGTCTATTTTGGCAAAGACTGTGAATGCAAATATGACTGATTGGTCGAGAAAGTTAGATGATGCATTATGGGCTTATAAAGTAGCTTTCAAGAATCTCATAGGTTCTTATCCATATCAGTTGGTGTACAACAAGGTATGTCACTTGCCTATGGAACTTAAGCATAAAGAGTTGCAGGTATTAAAAAGGTTGAACATCGAGTGGATTGATGCAGCAAAAGCAAGAATGGGTAAGATGATGAAACACCCAATAATGTAGCCTTGCAAAAATTTTGGGTGATTGGTGATAATCATGATATGTGTCATGTTGTGTCTTTGTGGTGTGCTTATTTCTAACTTGTGTAAGGGTTGGTTTATGTATGTTGGTGTGTTAACTTATGTTTATGCTCTCCTTACCCCTCGTTCAAGGACGCATGGTCCAAGGGGGTAGGATTGAAGCACCTAGACTTGAAACCTTGAAAGAATAAAAACTTTTGGTGTCTCTGGGGTGGGTACGATTGAAGGTCTTAATTCATACCTTTGGTCATGACTCGTACCCTTCTCCTTCTCCTCTCCCATATTATAAGGTAGTATACTGGTTTCTATATGACTTGAACCTCCCTAATTTATAACCAATGCATACGATTCATATGCAACTCAATCGTGAAGAGAGAGGCCTCAAACCAAGTAGACTATTTTGGTTATAGGTGGTCTATATGAGTTAGTTCATGATTCGTACCCTTCAAAAATGACTAAAGGGTTCCCTTTTGTACCCATAATAGTGTGGTTGACCTAGGAGAAGCCTAGGGTATGAGTTACTAGGTCACGATTGCTATGTGAACCATAAGGGGGAGTCGTAACCGTGCATGTATATACTTTCCAGCTTTTAACCAAGGACCTTTAGGAAATTTCCCATGCCTAAAACCCTAATCCCTCTCACTATATTAGGCATAGTATCCTCCTAAGTCTTCATTTACAAGACTTAAACTTCCTAATCACTCTAAAGGCTCTTGAAGTAAGATCAGATACTAGGGTTTCGAGGTTCTCATCTTGTGGCAAGAAGGAGTCAAGATTATTGGTGTGTCACCCTTTTTAAGGCATATATATCTTCCCCTCTTTAAAAACTCTAAACCCATGTATTTCACACTTGGATTAGTAAGTTTACATGGTGGTTTTGAATCAAATAAAAAGGGTTTTGCGATCTAACAATGAATAATGATGATTCATTCTTATACTTGTGTTGATCCATGTATTTGATGGTAGATTGTATATGTGGGTTCTTTTTGTTTATTGCTTAACATAAGGTTCTTGAGTAACCATAGTCTTGATAATTTCTACCATGAGAATGACCTTGTTAAAGGTATGCACACAAGGTGTTTGTGAAAATGTATTAGTGAAATGGCTAGTTGGATGTTTACAATGTGTTGAGCTAGGGAAATGGAAAAAATGAGTCTGAATGATTGTTGAATGATATTTTGAGAGTATTATGAGCCATGTATTGTGAAATTGATAAGCTTATTGGATGATGGCTAATCAGAGGGTAAAACCCTACACATGAAAATAAACTTGAATTGTGTGTGGAACCAAGTGTGCTGAAAATATGATATAATGTTGTTAATGACATGTGAATGTCTTGTGTGGGTCTTGAAGACCACAAATAAAATTGTATGATGAATCAATTTAAGGCATTATTCTAATAAGATGGTTGAGTAATGAAGGCTCCCATAAAGACCATATGGTCATTTATAATGTTGAATTGGCTAAGTGAGCCAAAGAACTAAATGTGATATAAATTGTATGAATGAACATGCATGAACTAACTGGTCAAGAGTTAAAATGTCGGCTAATAATGGTGAGTTATTCAAGTTCCTCATTTAATGAAATAACTAGTTATTCGAGTTCTTAGCCCAATGAATAATGTGTGATTCTAGTTCCTTGTCTAATAACATGACTAGTGATTCGAGTTCCTATACTAGTGATATGGATAGTGATTTGAGTTCCTAGTCCGAAGAGATATCTTAAGGTTAGAATACCTCATTTAATGACATGACTAAAGATTCGAGTTCTTAGTCTAATGAAATAAAATAGCTAGTGATTGGAGTTCCTAGATCGGTGAATCGACTAGTGATTCAAGTTCCTTGTCCAACAAAATGAAAATGAGATTGGCCTAATGGGATAACTTAGTTGAAAGTGTTTCACCCCCATGTGTTATGAATGAATGACTTAAGGATACATGATAAACCTTGTCTTCCTTTGTGGAATAATATGATCATGTTATGTATGTCCATGTTTTTGAGTATATGTTCAAGAATTATGTTAAGCCTTGATCTCCTGTCTAGCATGTAAAATATCTATGTGTAGGGATAAGTGTATGAATATGAATGATGATATATCTATATTAACTCGTTGATGAGAGATGATGATATATTTACTGACTGTTAAATAATGATGTTATTTTTGTCCTTACCCTTGAGTTACATGATAGTGTTCCAACCACTAACCATCTTCGAATTCTATGTCCCCACACGATGTAGAGGTCAGAGCATTTTCTTCTTTTCTTGTGCAGTGATTAGACGATCAAGTAGTTTGTGTATTGACTTGAAGGGGTGAGCTTCCTTATATCCGAAAGACATTTATTTCTTAGTACTTATATTTAGACTTAGTCTCTTTATTTCATGGTTTGGCTATAGTCGGGGGCTTGTCCCGATATATATACTTATTGACTTTGGTTTTGTATAACGGTAGTGTGAAAAACTGTGAACTTGGGCGTAGTTATTATAACGTACCTAATATTTACATGATATTATTCCACGATCTTAAATTGTTCATTGGATTTCCTTTGAATCCTATGATATGATGAAGTGTTTAGGCTGGGTTACGGGGCAACCTCTGGTATGTGTGTGATTGAGGTGACCATACGACATGGCCTAAAGTTTGAGGTGTATCACGTTGGTATCAGAGCCTAAGTTCATGGTCAGTTGGGTGTTCACAATACTGTGTCAAGTAGAGTCTCTTTTATGTGTGTGAAGCACACCACACTTATAAAGGAGAAGCTATGAGACATTTTAGGAAATGCTTTCCTTTCTTGTGTTTCAATCTCAATCTATAAAGTCTAAGGTCTTGAATTCCTCTAATTCCATTTGCTATCTTTTAGATCATGCCCAAAGGAGATCTGAGAATCAGGCAAACACTATTGAGGGTCCTATGGATGAATTTCATCCAACTTCTGGAGTTATCACCTGGGCTAGGGATGCAGTATTTGGCTACCCTCTTGGGGTTCCACCCACAATCCTGCTCATGGGAGTGGCATTCCTCACCAGTCTTCTCAAAGGGATTCTACTAATGTAGAGTTTCGTTGCTCCATCAATCTCTTGACTTAATTGGTATCCTTATAAGAAGAGCATGATGCTCCAGCTACCATTCCTTCTGAGGCCACGAGAATTGGCAAATTATGAGGTTGAACCTTTCTATGTTATCCGGTACAAAGGTTGAGGAAGATCCTCAAGGTTTCATTAATAAAATAGACAAGATCTTCTGAATCATGTATGCTTCGAAAATTAAGGCCGTGGAGTTTGCATCCTACCAAATAAAGGATATTGTGTACCAATGGTACGAAGGGTGGGAGTTTTCTAGAGTTATTGATTCTAGTCCCGCTATGTGGTAGGATTTATCCGAGGCTCAAGAGTTGAGGGAGGAAAAGGAAGAAGAGTTGTGAACTTGAAGCAAGGGAGAATGTCTATTCAAGAGTATGCCTTGAAATTCCATTAATTGTCAAGGTATGCTCCCGATATGGTTTTAAGCATGAGGGCTAGAATGCGCAAGTTTGTCCCGGGAGTGTCCTAAGATTTAGTCCTTGAGAGCAATGAGGCATTTTTGATTAACAACATGGATATCTCTAGGTTGATCGTGTATATGCAACAAGTAGAGAATGAGAAAATGAGGCAAGCTGAGCTTAGTTAAAGGCAAGGGTAGAAGTTTAGGCCTTTTGAGAGTAGTGGTGGAGATGGTGGCAAGTGGACATGAAATAAGTAGGGGAGTTTGGGATTGTTCTCCTCCGCTAGTATTTTCTCACCTTACCCAAATTTTTTAGGTGGTCGTCAATCTCATAATAGTATTAGGTACTGAGCACTGGGTGTACAATTTTAGACTAGTGGTGCCCAGTCGGCTCCACCCCACCCTCCTTGTAGATTTTGTGGTCTGAGCCATCAAGGTGAGTGTGAGAAAGGGAGAGGCAGATGTTTTTATTGTGGTCAGATGAGGTACATCCAGCGAGAGTGTCCCTCTTAGATGGCTACTTTGTCCAACAAGGACCCTATTACTACGCCTTATCCCACACCAAATGGTGCTATGTCTGCTTTATTTTTTATTTCTAGCACCGGCATTGGCCAGAACTGCTTATATGTACTTTCTACTCACTAGGATTCTGAGACGTCTTCCGATGTTGTCACAGGTATGTTGAGACTTTTCTCCCTTAATGTGTATTGATTTCTTGGTCCAGGATCTACTCTTTCAAAAGTGACCCCATATGTGGGTTTGCATCTTTATTGTGGTCCTGAGAGTCTGTCAATTCTATTTTCTATCTCTAGCCTGGTTGGAAACCCAGTGATTGTTAGAAAGGTCTACAGGGGATGTGTGGTATCTGTTGGTAGTAGAGATAAACATATTTGATTTTTATGTCATCTTGGGAATGGATTAGTTACACTCTTGCTATGCTTTCATAGATTATCGGACCCACATGGTCATGTTTAAATTCCCTAATGAGCCAGTAATTATATGGGAAGGTGGTTCCTTAGTGCCTAAGGGAAGATTAGTTTCTTATCTCAAAGCCCAAAAGTTGATTTTGAAGGGTGTTTGTATAATTTAGTCCAAGTCAAAGATTTCAACTCAGAAGAGCCTACTCTAGAGTCCGTTCCCATGGTTAAAGAGTTTCCCGAGGATCTTCCCGATGTTTCTCTTGATAAGGAGATTGATTTTGGGATTGACGTTATTTTGGACACTCATCTGATCTCTATTCCTCCTTATAGGATGGCTCTAGCAGAGTTGAAAGAACTTAAGGAGTAATTGAAAGATCTTTTAGATAAAGGTTTCATCCGGCCTAGTGTGTCTCCATGGGGTTCTCTCATATTGTTTTTGCACAAAAAGGATGGTTGTCTTTGTATGTGCATTGATTATAGTTAGTTGAAAAAAGTGACCATAATGAATAAATATCCTCTTCCTAGGATCAATGATTTGTTTGATCAACTTCAGGGTGCGAAGTGTTTTTCTAAGATAGATCTTAGATCGGGTTATAATAAGCTTAAAGTTAAGGATGCGAATATCCCTAAGACTGCCTTTAGAACTTGGTATGGTCACTATGAGTTCCTTGTCATGTCCTTTGGGTTGACTAATGCCCCGACAACATTCAAGGATTTGATTAATAGGGTCTTCTATCCCTTCTTGGACATGTTTTTCATTGTCTTTATTAATGATATCTTGGTCTATTCTAAGAGTGAGGCGGATCATGTAGATCACCTCCGTGCTGTGTTACAAAATTTCGGGATCATTATTTGTATGCTAACTTCTCCAAGTGTGGGTTTTGGTTGAAATTTATAGCATTTCCTTGTCATGCCATCTCTAGTGAAGGGATCATGGTAGATCCCTAAAATATTGTGGCGGTTAAGAATGGCCTAGACCTATGATCTAACCGATATTCAGAGCTTCTTAGGTTTAGCCAATTATTATAGACTATTTTTGGAGAGTTTTTCCACTATAGCTACCCCATTGACCAAATTGAGACAAAAAAAGGTCAAGCTCTTGTGGTCTGATGCATGTTAAGGTAGTTTTGAGAAGTTGAAAGATAAAATAACTTAACTCTGGTTTTGACCTTACCCGAGGGTAGTGATGGTTTTGTGGTTTATTGTGATACTTCTCGAGTCGGTCTTGGTTGCATGTTGATGCAACATAGCAGGGTGGTGGCCTATGCTTCAAGGAAATTGAAAGTTCACAAAAAAAACTACCCTACCCATTACTTAGAAATGTTAGTCGTGGTCTTTGGTTTAAAAATTTGGCGGCATTATCTCAATGGTGTTCATGTTGATATCTTTTCTGGTCATAGGAGACTTCAATATGTGTTTACCCAAAAAGAGTTAAATATCTGGAAAAAAAAGTGACTTGAGCTATTCAAATACTATGATATGAGTCTTTATTACCATCCCGGTAAGGCGAATGTAGTCGTCGACATTCTTAGTAGATTTTATATGGGGAGTTTGGCCCATGTTGATGAGGATAATATAGTGTGGGTATGGGTCAGATGACCTAGTCGTATGTTGTCCAGTGTTGGGTGATTGATTTTATGGTTGGGTACGATTAGGTGGGTAAGAGTCATATGGTTAGTGACAGGTTGTTGGGTTAGGTTTTCCTTCACTTAATCTTAAACTTAGTAACTTAACTTGGATCTAAGTGTGAGTAGCTCACCATTAGTCGTGAGGATAAGGTACGAGTGGTATAGTCTAATTTATATATTGGATAGTTTTTAGCCCCTCTTGATTCTATTATAGGTATGGGTTAAGAGTACTGGTCATATGCTGGGTTACGGGATGGACTTGGTGGTCGTATGTTGGATAGTGTTGCAGTACAAGGGATTCATAGGGTACGAGTGGTGCGTACCACTTGTATGGTAGGGTACGGTTGGAGGGGCATGGTTGTACCTTCCTGCAAGAATTTTATACAATTTAAGTTGGGAGTAATCTGGATATTTCCCCTCTTATACTCTTAAGGCCCCATGACATAAAGAACTATTTTGGGGATACCTAATTGCAATCAATCAAACTCTCTTAAACACTCTCAAATTCTTTCAAGGCTCTTGATTCAAGGAAGGATAAGGTTTCTTCAGTAGAATTAGTTTGGGGTTTACAAGGGTGATTTATCTCCGTCTTCTTCATAATCTAAAGAAAGTTACTCCTCCCTCAGTTAGTTCAACTAAAGACATGCTTTAATGTATGGTTTTATTGGCATAATGGTGGTATGGTATTGGGTTTGAATTATATGTTGGGGGTTTTGGTTAGAAATGGTTAGTTATGGTTTTCCCATTTCTTAATAATGGTTTTTTCGTATTTTATTGGTGGTTTGAATATATGGTTGCATGGTAATGGTTAATTGGTATTTGGTTTTGGCTTTGGAAACTATATGCACTCAACATGTTTTATAAATTACCTACGAGAATGCTTTTGTTACATTATTGAACTTTTATTGAAATCTTTGCATGATATAAATGGGTAATGGAACCCTAATTGGTTTAAATGGTTCCAAATGGTTAAATGGTAAGGTCTTTTTGGTCATGGTTATTGTTTAACAGAAAACCTTGTAGGGTACACATGAATCCCCCTAGCAAACATAATGAACTAGTTGTGGGGTACATGGGAATCCCCCAAGAAAACTTGATAATAATGAAATCTATGGGTAATTGGGAATCCGTTATTCTTTAAAAAGGTTGGATAAGGACATTTCTTGCAAGGTATAGTCAGTTTGACGATACCACTTCTTATAGTCTTGGTTAATAATAAATGGAATTGGTGGTTGGTTGTGTGCTAATGGTTTTAATTGAAAAGTAATGGTGGAGTGTGATAGCTAACCTGAAGGTGTGAGTCCAATAGATGGACATTGGAAACTCATGTTTGCCAACATGAGGATAGGTCATAGTGACTACGCACTACACTTATGGGGTAATGGGATCCCCTAAGTTATACTTGTATATATCATAGAGAGTGAAGGGTACATTAGAATCCCCTACTCCTATGGTATCTCCGGTTCGTGCGGCTACATGTATCGGGGCCTGTTCAGGGGGTAACACTTAACCCATATAGCCCATGGGTTGTTCTAGGATGGTTAAGCTACTCATAAACAGGTTAATGGTTTTAAAGGTATGCTAAACCCTACTCCCTTTCCCGACATGGATTATATATATGTATGTATAGTTGTGAATGCATATGGTTATTTGCTTGGTTTTAAAGGTTTTCATTATCTTACCTTTTGATTAGTGGAAATCCTACAACTTGTTCACACTAATAATGCATGCATACTACCATGTTTTGTATTAAAAAATAAGTGCACTAACATCCATATTTTGCAAATATAAAGTGGAGAAGGTGAACATTCCTGGAATGAAGCTAAAAAGGGAGAAAATGGAAGCAAAAGGAGTGCAACTAGAAACCTGAAGCAGTCAACCTCAGTTACCGCCACCGTGGTCCTCAGGCCGCGGTCGTAGTCAATCTAGGTGGTCAGCAAAGCACGTTCGCAGAACATAACCACGGTCATGGACAAATGCATGTGATCACAGATCAGTGGGAATAGTCCCAAAGGCAGATTTGTAAAATGTCATGGATGAATCCCAAATCATATATAAGCAAAACCCTTTCTTCTTTGGGTATTTCTTACCTCATAGCATAGTTTTGAATTCCAAGCTTGAAACCCTAATTGGGAAAGTGTGTATAACTTTGGAGACTCAAATTTCTTTGTTGTTTCGTGAAGAATGAATGTTTTTGATGACACACATGGTATATTTCTCTTTACTTTCTTCATGAGTAGATGAATAATTTAGTCTTGGGATTATGTTGAACTAGAGAGTGATTGTATGTGGGTATTTTTGAGTTTACATGGATTTTAGTTGTTGAGTATGGATTTTACCATTGCTTGAGCTTATTTGTTGGAATTTGAAGGGTGAAAACTCCAAATCTCCAAATGGGTTTGAAGAGTGAAAGCTCCAAGCTCTAGAATCCCTTTGTCATCCTCGAAAGAGGTATTTAGGTGAATCTTAGGTAGCCCATAACATCCTCGAAAGAAGGTTATTGGGGGACAAAGCAATGGTGAACAACTAAGCCTACGGTTTACTACCCTATGCAATCTTAGAAATAAGTGTTTGGGGAGAGTAAATCATGTCCAGAGCATCATCCTAGAAATAGGGATGATTGTTTGAGGTTTTGGGCGGATATATAAACTCCACACTTGTTAGGTGCTTGAAAGAGCCAATGGGTGAAATCTTTGGGGTTTTATTGAAACATTGACCTCAATGATCATCGACCTAGCCTATCCGTTAATTAACAACTAAACTCCATAACAAACCAACATTATCCCGCATGCTTTACCTCTAAGGATACGTAATACCAAGATCTCTCCAAACCTTAAGTTCAAACCTAAAATAGCTTTTGCCGCCTACTTGTCGGAGTTTGTGTGAAAAGTTTTCAAACAACTCCCCTATTTATTTATACATGTTGTTTTTATTAGCATTTCGGGTAACCTTATAGTAACTTGAGAACCCATAGGTTTGAAGTCATAGGTTTGAAGTCTATAACATTCACTCCTTGAGAATCGACCACAATTTATATTGTGTTACTTGATAACAACCGCCTTACCCCTCAATTATGGGAGTGAGTTGAGCATTATCAAAATGACACCATTATCGGAGAGTGAAAAATAGATTTCCATTTTGTGGTGCTATTCTTACTTGGGAATACCTGGAGTGGGGTAATTTACTTTATTTGTTTTTTGAATATTTTGTAGGTGATCAAAGTATGAATGGAGTGAGTTGAGCATTATCAAAATGACACCATTACCGGGGAGTTAATTATAGATTTCTATTTTGTGGTGCTATTCTTACTTGGGAATACCTGGAGTGGGGTAATTTACTTTATTTGTTTTTTGAATATTTTATAGGTGATCAAAGTGTGAATGGAGCGATGAGAAATAATTCAAGAAATTTGGACCTCTTTGATGCCCCACAAGATGATGAGGGCCAATTAAATGAGGCGATGCAAACAAGTCCAATTCGCATCCTTCCAATCGACGGGAATGGTGTGTTTCATATGAATAGCGTTATGATTTACATGTTGCAAATGAAAAGATTATAAGGGGGTCAAGCATATGAGGACCCAAATGTCCATTTGAAGAACTTTGTGGAAGTTTGTGTGCCATTTAACAAAGTGCATATTACACAAGAATCCATTCGACTTCGACTCTTCCTATTTTCACTAACAGGCAAAGCGGTGTTATGGGTCCGCTCACTTCCACCCGGTTCAATTACATCTTTGGAAGAGCTTACCACAAAGTTCCTTGATAAATATTTCCCTTTATCAAAAATGCTTTAAAAGCGGGATAGATTGTCAACTTATAGCAAATTAATGGAGAACCATTGCTTGAAGCTTGGGAGAGATTTAATGGAAAGATAACCCACTGTCCAAATCATGAATTCCCAGATAAAATGCTCCTTAATATTTTCTATATATCTCTTGACCCATTGAACAAAACTGTGGTAGATAATGCGGTGGGACGCTCTATAGTGAAATTGCATCATCTTGCGGCCTTCCGATTGATAGGTGAAGTATCAAAGCAAAATCAGGGGTGGCACACTCGTGATACTGATGCTCCTAGGACCCTTTCTACTACCTCTGTGGTGACTAATGAGCAAAGAAAATGAGATAGGGAAAAGGAGGAGAACATGGCCAAGATGATGACCCAACTTGAGCTTTTAATGAAACATGTTATAGGTGCACCAACAAAAGAGATAAATGTCGTAGTTTCAAAGATTTATGAAGATGATGATGAGGCAAACAAGCTGGATGAAGAAATTTGGTACTTGGCAAACTACTCGGGGGGTTCCTACCCCGCCTATCAAAGGCAAGGTGGGAAACAAGGTTGGATGGATTGTAACCGAAAGAGAGATTGGAGAGATAAGGAACGTGACTATGACCGCTAAATTCCTCCGCATGATAGGGCTAAGGACTAAGAGTCAAATGTCATCGACCCTGAAAAGTTCAAGACCGAAGATATTTTGGAAAGAATCTTAAGTAGAGTTGAAGGTACGAACAAAATGGTCCGTGAGTTGACAGGTGACTTCTCCATGCTCTCCCAAACGATGGTGTCTCACTCTGCCTCCATCAAATAATTGGAGACCCAAGTCGGGAAAATATCCATGTAACTAAATGTAAGGGCTCGAGGCGTACTTCTAAGTGACACAATTAATAACCCAAAGAATGAAGTACAGGTCCTATCAATTGTCACTAGAAGTATAAAAACACTTGATGAGCCCCTTAGAGGAGATGTGAGTAAAAATATGCCTAAGGCCAAGGAAAAGGAGGTGATGCCTCAAATAAGAGAGGTAAATAATGAGAAAGAGATAGATGAAAGCGATGAGGAAGTAGGCAAAGTTGAAAATCCACAAGGAGAAGCAACGCCAACCATCCATGTTCCTCTCTTGTTCCCTCAACGGTTGCATGAAAAGGAAGAGAGTGACAAATTGAAAAAATTTATGACAAAACTTAGCAATCTTTCAATAAATATCCCACAAATCAAGGTGATCCAAGAGATTCCAGGATACGCTAGGTTAATAAAGAATTTAATGAAAAAGAAGAAGCTCGTTGAGGGTGATACCATTGAGTTTACTCATGGGTGTAGTGCTATCATGGATCGAAAAGTCAAGGAAAAGAAAGATGACCCCGGAGCGTTCACTATCCCTTACACCATTGGGAAACATGAATTTCCAAAATCTCTTTGTGACCTTGGTGCAAGCATCAACCTAATGCCTTTTGTCATCTATAAGAAACTTTGATTGGACACTCCTACACCGACCTCAATGCGACTTTTAATGGTGGACCGGTCCATAAAAAGGCTGGTGGGTATATTGTTTGATGTTCTTGTAAAAGTGGACAAGTTCATTCTCTCAATGGATTTCATAGTATTAGATTGTGAAATGGACCAAGAGGTGCCTATCATTTTTGGTCGTCCTTTCTTAGACACCTAGAGAGCCATTGTTGATGTAGAGCTAGGGGAGATGAAATTTAGAGTGCAAGAGAATGAGGTCTCTTTAAAAATTTACAAATCTAAGAAGAAAACCACGGATTTGCAAGTAGTGTCCATGGTGGATGTTGAAAATGAGAAGATAAATAAAAGGGAGTTCGAGGACCCACCTTTAAAATAGAAGAAGGAAGACATCGTGCCACGACAATAACGAAGGCGCTAGATGGGAGACAAGCCACAAATTCCACGAAAGTGGATCGTATCCTTTTTGTTGTTATGTTTGTATAGGGTAGATGTTATCTTATGCATATGAATAACCCATGCATTTGTGGAACTATGGAGTGCATCGAATAAGATGAACAGGGAGAAATGTGGAAAATTGAGTAAAATGCTGAACAGGGAAAATCAGGGGAGAAAAATTGCTCTCGGTTACCTCGGTCGAGGTCCCTAACCACGATTATGGTAAAGAGGATGTCCACGATCGCAGTCCATTGACCGTGGTCGCGGCCACTTCTGCCATTTAACCCCTAGTTGCCTTCATTTACCTAACACTCTCTTTCAAGATTGTACTCTCAAATTTAGGCTAAATTTTAGTCAAGTTGTGAGCTTTGAATTAGCCTCTTTGCACATCTCTTTTTTCATCACAACTCCTGTAAGTGACATGAATCCATGCTTTTATTTTTGAAAATAGGCCATAGAGTGCATGATTAAGAAAGGGCCTACAATTTCTAATTATTATTCTTTCCATGTTGTTAAATTTGTTATTGGTGTGATAATGGTTGCATGATTGAGGTGCACACAAGTGGGAAAATATTGAGTACCCAATAGTGTGTACAAAAGGTACACCAATAAGATATCCATGCCAAGTGTTAGATAAGTTGCTCAAAAAAACTTTCAATAGTAATATCTACTTTTTAAAGGGCACATTCACACACACCTGTAGCATTATTTGCATGACTTTCATTTGAACCCATATTGTAGAACATGCTAGCAGTCTAAAATTAGGAAAAATATGAGTATGCAGAGCTGACACGAAACCAGCCTCAGGTGTTGCGATTGTGGTCCTAGACCGCGATCGCAGTAATGCGAACACAACCTTAGACCGCAAGCGTGGTAACGCCAATGCGGTCCTAGACTGCGACTACGGTAATACGAATGCGGTCTTGACTCGTAACCGCGGTAACTGAAGACAGGTCCATGCCAGGTTAAAAAAACCTGCACTTCCAATTTTTATCTAGGCAACCCCAAGCACTTAGTCCAATAAACTTTAATGATCAATATAGAACAACTTGCATGATTAAAATGACCTCAAAAGATATAATGTGTGTTTAGTGCTTTCAGGATAACCTCATGGATAAGTATTATCATATTCGATTCATGGAACCCGAATTCCATACTCACTACTACAGTGATCTTTCAAAGACAAAGTTGCTCCTGGAAAAAGGGATTTTTTTGGAGAATGTGCTGAAGAATCTACCAGCCTTCCATGACAAACTTGAAGCCACAGGGTGGAAGTGATTTGCCCCGAATCCATGCCCTGCAAATGAACAATGGGTCCATGAATTTTATGCCAATATCAGTGAAGTATCTTTCTCGAACCCAATTTATGTGATTGTTAAGATTCGTAGAAAGCCAGTAAAAGGTGGGGCTAAACAAATCAATGATGTTTATGGGCTCAAACAGGCAGACATAGGTGAATTCAATGGCACAAGGACTATGTCCAAGAAAGGAAGTTTTGTGGACCAAAACTAAAAGCAATATTTGCAAGAACGACTTCACTTTCGAGGCTCAAATATGGTTGCACATAATTTATAACCGAGTGTCTCATTGTACTCACATAACAGCAATCCCTAAATTGCATGATCGTATAGTTGCTTGTATTTTGGACTGCATCCCAATGGATGTTGGTCAACTCGTGGTTAATGAAATAGATCATTTCAAAAACCAAGGTGGTACGATTCTCTTTTACCACTCTTTGATTACTGATCTTTACAAGAGAGCGGGGGTGGAAGAGTATGCTAGTGATACATGGATTCATCCTAGTGCCTCCATCTATCCATTGAGGATTCGAGGAGATGGAGCACCAGGAAAAACAAAGAAAAAAAAGATCAACTTCTAAGAGCCAACATGTAGCAAACCTGAACCTCATAGGCCAACCACCATGGTACTTCTTAAAGATATTGGAGCTAATATTGCAACCATTAAAGAGCTTGTGTCTAGATTTCCTCAAGGGTCGGGAGATCCCTCCACCACCCATCACTCATATATGTCATGTGCTGATTATGACGAGTACAGGGAGGACCAAAATAATAAAAAAGCTACTATTGATCGTCTTGAGAAAGCCTACTTTTCTTTGGAGGCATCACACCGAGACCTCTGAAACGTACATGAAAAAATGATCACAAGGGAGAAAAATAGGGATGAATTCTTTATCAAGATGTTAAAAGGGGTGAAGGGCCTATGGATGGTCCTGAAACCCCAAAATAGGCTTCCTACATCTTGGGTGGATAGTGATGATGAGTACCATGCTAAGTGGTTAGGTCTTGAAGAGGATGGTGATGATGCAGGGTATGAGCGTGATAGCAGGCCTTAATATGAATTTAGGGAGCACCCTTATCTCTTTTATCCTTGATTATTTATGTAGTAGGGACAATGCTACCTTTTCAGTTGGGGTTGTTTCCTTATTTATTTAATTTGGGAATCTATTATTGATATTCTTCATACTTTTCTGCTCTTTTGGATAATTCTTATATTTTTTTATTTGGGTTGTAATATTCGGGCACTCTGATGGTGCCCATATCTGTATGGAGTAGTTATATTATTCTTGTTTTATTAATTTGTGAGTTTACACCCATTGGTGAAGTATGAGTACCTGTGGCATCAATGATTGGGATTCACATTTACACCCATTGGTGAAGTCTTAGTAACCATATAGAAGTTCACCCATACTATAGTTTGCAATGTAAGATGATAGATTGGGTTATTGCCATAATTAGAAAAATTATGCATGGTTCAGGTCTTAGTAATCATATGGAAGTTCGCCCATACTATAGTTTGCAATGTAATATGCTAGTTTGGGTTGTTTCCATAATTAGAAAAATTATGCATGGTTCGGGTACAAAAGCAAACCCCCCCACCATCCAAAATTTTTTGCAAAAGTCGAAGGCATGGACGTGAGCAACTTTGTGACAATATTCTCTCTCTTTCTTTGACTCCGAAAGTTGATTTCAGAAAAACAAGGGATACTCCAACCTTGTCTCGAGAGAGGAGAACAATTGACCCTCCATGAAAACATTCACATACCGTGTGTGTGAGATTAATTTTCTATATCTTATGTGTACTTATACCATCTAAAACTTGCCACATTAGTCTTTCAAAACTAAATTTTTGTTGTGCTTGGTTGGTAAAATGATCATAGGACATCTTATGAATTTGGAAGACTACTTTAGCCTAAAAATGCCCAGCAATAAATAGGAGTTACCCCTAGTCACCCTCTTTGAACCTTTGGACTTTTCTTTGGCAACCACATTATAAGCCATGGCCCTTTTGCTTACGCTCTCCTGATCATTATCCTCCTTGAACTTAAGAATGCAAGTTAAGCCTAAAATCCTAGGTTAGAGGTGATGGAAAAAGAAAGGATGTGCATTGAGACACGAATTCATAAAAAGAAAAAGAACCTTCAAATCTAGCAAGCAACATTTTGCTTTAAAAAAAAATAGTCCATCAAAAGAAGGAGTTACATAAAACTTGAGAGAAACATAAGAAGTGAGGAAAAGAGGTAAAAATACTTTGGGTAAAGCAAAAGAGACAAAGTGGGTAAATAAATAAAAGACATAAAAGTGGCCTAATAATAAAAAATTGATGAGTATATGATGTAGAAGTTCAAGGAGGGTATATGATACACCCAAATTACAACTCTCGTTAGAAAGTGTAAGCAGTCGCTGTCAAATATAGAACCCAACTAGGTTGGGTGTCGAATCCCACAGGGAATACTATACTTACTAAGTATTGTAATAGTTACTGGACTGTTGATCAGAGGTTCCTGAATAAGGGGGTTTTTATTTGTAACTTATAAAGTAATTAATTGTAACAAGAGTATTCCAACGAATGATTTTCTTTGTAATTAGTAATTTAAATAAGATTAAAAAACCAGGGCTATGGTTACCAAAATGTTAGTACAACTAGGGTTGTGAATCACTTAAGTGTTCCATTTAGCAAATTCAATTGCAAGAAGGGTTGAATCCTATTCTTTATCCCCTAGTTTCTCAACCTAAGTGGATAGATTATCCTCAAATTCTCTCAAACTCAAAGGATACATTATTCTTTCAACCATTTTCTCATGTAAGCTAATCTTGTTATGGCATTTTCCATTAATCTAAAGGTTAAAGCCAATAGAATTCATGTAAACACTTTCTTTTCCCAACAAACACATTCCTTTTAGACAAGTGATGTTCTTGGGCTCACTTTTCAAGTTTGCAACCAAGAAAAGCCATTAGATTGAAGAAAGGTTAATACAATATCAGTTATTCATTGAACTCAATTCGATTCACAACCCATAGATCTTTTCAAATTAAGGATCCCATAACCCTAGTTATGGGAACTTAGCCACAAAATTCCATTGAAGAAGAATAAATAATTCTTGTATTATTCATAAATAGAATTAGAATTCACTTACATAAATCTCAAGAATCAGTTCTTGAATCTTCAATAAAGAACTGAATGATTAACTTCCCCAAAGATATAATTCAATCCCCAAAGTACTAGGTTACAGAAAGTTTCAATAGATGATAAACATGTTAAAGATCCAAAAGTCCTTTACTAACCCTACAATTTTGTATTTATAAGTTCCTAGGTAAAAAGGAATTTAAAATTTAAAATCAAAAAAGCCGCGTCCAAGGTGACGGACAAAGTGATGGTCCGTCGAAAGTCTGATGTTCCACCATTTGGTCCGTCACTGATTCTTCAGAAAAGTGGTTTCTGGATAAGGCCTGAGGGTCCAACTAGTGGTCCATCATAGGTATGACGGTCCACCATTTGATTCATCACTGAGTCCTTCAGGAGAGTGGCTTCTGGATAAGGCCTGACGGCACACCTGGTGGTCTATCGTAATACTGATGGTCCACTATTTAATCCGTCAATGAGTATTTCCGGAGGCTATGTTCTGGATAAGGCCTGACGGCACACCTGGTGGTCCGTCGTAATACTGACGATCCACCATTTGGTCAGTCACTGAGTCCTTCGAGAGGCCATGTTCTTAATAAGGCCTGACAGCCCAACTGGTGGTCTGTCGCAAGTCTAACTGTCCACCATTTTGACCATCAAATTCCTTTTATTGCTACTTTTCCATGTTTCTTCTTTAGTTCACTCCTTCCCCTGAAACACTAAAAATACTCATTAAATACCACCTTGGTTGCTTGAAAACATACAATTTTCCCAAGAAAATGATGCTAAATATTCTGTCAAAAGCCGGAACATCAACACCCTCAACTTAAGATAATTACTTGTGGTCAAGCAACTCAGCACCTACTTGCGAACATGAACAATACAATGACCTGCAACCAACCACTGAAACATTTTGATGCAACTATTCACCCATCATTTCACTCGTATGAATTTAACACATCAGGGTCTACACCCGGCATAGATCATAATTCAGCACACAAACATGGATATTACATCTCACAGAGAACAACAAGACTCAGTGAAACTCCAGTTTCCCTCACAATAATAAAAGCCACCACTCATCACATGATGTAGACATAATATAAACTCTCACACTCATTAAAGAATTTACAAGCATTGTCCAAAATACCCATAGGCTTACCCTAGCCATACGACACCTCCTCAAAGTTGACTCGCTAGGATCAAACAGGTCTTTTCAAGGCTTGTAATGAGTCTCACCCATGATAGTCCATATTCATTTAACCGGCACTCTAACTCGAGATATTCATAAAGTTTTATTGTCATAATCTAATGTTCTTCTATGAATGACCTTCTGATCCCTCGAGCTGTGGGTGTCAACCCATCATAGAACTCTTTTTGTGCCCCCTCTATCTGCCACCTGATAGCTTCTCAAATATGTGGATCCTTTTGCCTGAAAATATTATCACCCTTATGTTCAGCTATAGCATCAGGACTCCCATTTGATCCTCCACGTTAACAGTTTTAGTATCACCCTTTATAGGTAATGGTTGAGTTTCAACAACAGTTGCCTCATCGGGGCTTGAACGTGTACTGCTAAAGTACTCTCACTCTCCTCCTCAGACTGGGAGAGTATGAGAGCTTCTCTTTTCTTTTATCTGGTGTTGTAAGCCGGTGCAGACTAATTCCTTCCTCGTTGAGGTTTTCCTCCTTTGGTTTGTGGAAGTTTAAGGTCCATAACACCTGAAAAAAAAGTAATGAATTAGTTCAAAATTCAAAAACAGTTACATCATGTAATTTTTCTTTGTGACAGTCAAGTTGGCGGGCCGTCATAAAGTTGACGGTCCACCAATTCAACCGTCACTTCATATCCAGAATGTGCCATCTTAGAATGCTTTGTGATGGTCAAGTTGGCGGGCCGTCATAAAGTTGACGGTCCACGAATTCAACCATCGCTTCTTATCCAGAATGTGCCATCTTAGAGTGCTTTGTGATGGTCAAGTTGGCGGTCCATCACAAAGTTGATGGTCCACCATTTTGACCGTCCCACCTACATCTTCAGCCACAATTTTGGGTTCGACCTATTTTTTCAAGAAATTGCATATCAGATCAATTTCTCACTATCAGCACAACACTAAACTCATATTTTAAGAACATTCTTTGAATTTTACAACTTATGTTGCTCAGATTTCACACAAATTGGCACATTGAAGTCCAACACAAGTCATTCAAACTTAAAACAATAGGAACAAACCAAGAAAAACAAAGCATGTTCTTACATTTAATGTGGACAACGAGAAGAGACGGGTGTGAACATACCTAGATTTTGCAGGTATGCTACGCTCTTAAAACTTTAGAGACACAGTTAACTTATAGATTCTAGATCTTGCATTACTCTTTATTTGTGATGAAGACAGGGAAGAGGTGAGCTAGTTTAAGTAAAGTAAAAAAAATATGGAGAATATAGGGTGTCTCAGATGGGATAACTCCCTTTAGGTTCTTTGAATCTTAAGGAAGCGGAACAACCAAAGATCATGGAACGGTTACAATGAATGTACCCGCTCAATTTTATCATTAAAATATCTCTTTGGGTCAAATACGGAGTACTTATAAAGAGTAACGATTTGACCCGGCCTGATTTAGAATTAGGGTTAAAGTGAAGGTGACATTGACGGTATGTCATATGTGTGGCGGACCACTACTCTGAACGTCACTCATCACCTGAGTTTGTGTGTTTCTATTTTGGTGTGACGGTAAGTGGGATGGTCCACCAAAAATATGACGGTCCACTAGTATGACCATCACTTCTTACCAAAATGTAGATTGCTGATCTTACTTTTGACGGCTATAATGATGGCCCACCAGGTTTGTGACGGTCCGCCACCTAGACCGTCATGGCTTATCTAGTGAATAAGATTTCTTGCCATTTCATGATGGTTTAAAGTGGTGGTCCATCATAGGGACTGGTGGTCCGCCAAGTTTTCTGTCACCCTGTTCCAGTAGCTCACTTGTATCCCTCTTTTCCATTTTTACTTTATTTCTGGTCCTGCACACTTCACAAACACATCAAAATTGCACAAAAATATGAAATGAACTCTAACTATGGTTACAAAAACATGTTGTGGGTTGCCTTCCACTAGCGCCTAATTTATCATCACAGCACGACTCAGTTGTCTCGATTACTCAGACTTCATCGAGATAAAAAATATCAATACTTCTTATCGAGTCTTTTGGACCAATATAAAGTTTGATTCGTTTCCCGTTCACTTTTAAGACACTGCCGTCTTCATTTTCAAGATCGACTACTCCAGATAAGTAGACTTGACTAACTTTAAATGGTCCTGACCACTTACACTTGAGTTTACCTGGAAACTATTTGAGCTTGGAATTAAACAGAATTACCAAATCACCTTTTCGGAAGTCTCTACTTTCAAGTCTTTGGTCGTGATACTTTTTTATCTTCTCTTTGTAAAGGCCCGCTCTTTCGTAAGCCCCGAGGCAGAATTCATCCATATCATTCAGTTGCCCTAATCTTAGCTCTGTTGCCTCCTTCCAATTCAGATTTAACCTTTTTAGAGCCCACAAAGCCTTGTGTTCCAGCTAAACCGGTAAATGGCATGCTTTTCCATAGACTAGCTGATACAGTGACATGCCAATAGGAGTTTTAAAAGCCATCCGATATGTGCATAAAGAATCATCTAGCTTTCGAGCTCAATCTTGCCTATTAGCATTCACTGTTTTGGCTAGGATGGTTTTAATCTCCCGATTCGATACCTCCACTTTCCCACTAGTTTGTGGGTGATATGGAGTTTCTACTCTATGTTGTTCACCCAATATTTCACTAAAGCTACCTGGAACACTTTGTTGCAAAAATAGGATCCTCCATCACTTATAATAGTTTGTGGCACTCCAAAGGGAGAGTAGATGTTCTTCTTAAGAAATGAAACAACTCTCTTCCCTTCATTATCAGACAAGGAGACAGCTTTAACCCATTTGGATACATAATCCACAGCAACTAAAATGTACTTCATTCCATATGAGCTTACAAAAGGGCCCATGAAATCAATGCCCCATACGTCAAACAATTCCACTTCAAGCTCCTTGGTTAAAGGCATTTCATGCCTCTTAGAGATAGATCCCTGCCTCTGACATTGGTCATATTTTAGCACAAACTCGTGAGCGTTCTTGAATAATGATGGCCAATAGTAGCCACTCTGCAACACCTTTCTCGCAGTTCGATCACCTGCCTGGTGAGCCCCGACTGGGGAAGCATGACATGCTTCTAATATGCTTAATATATCCACCTCTGGACCACATCTCTTTATTATATTATCAGTACATCACCGGAAAAGATATAGCCCATCCCAGAAGAAGAGTGTCACATCATGAAGAAATTTCTTTCTTCGATGGAAAGAAAGATTTTCTGGAATCACCTCGCTCACCACATAATTCGCAAAATCAGTGTGCCAAGGTAGGTTCTCCAAAGCAGCATCTAGGAGTTCCTCATCCAGAAATGCATAATTGATCTCCATCTCATATCTAACTTCTCGCTCACCTTCCATCCTAGACAGATGATTTGCCACTTAGTTTTTGCAACCCTTTCTATCTTTGACTTAAAAGTCAAATTCTTGGAGTAGTAACACCCATCTAATCAACCTTGGTTTCACATCTTTTTTAGCCATCAAATATCTCAAGGTTGCATGGTCAGTGTGGACTACCACCTTTGTTCCAAGAAGATAGGCTCTAAATTTCTCAAAATCATACACTACAGTAAGGAACTCCACCTTGGTTCCCAGAAGATAGGCTCTAAATTTCTCAAAAGCATACACTACAACAAGGAGTTCCTGTTCGGTGACAATGTAGTTCTTTTGAGATCCATTCAGAGTTTTTTTGGCATAATAGATTGGATGAAACAATTTGTCCCTGTTTTTCCCCAAAGCAACTCTAAGGGCAACACCGCTTGCGTCACACATGATCTCAAACGATTTGGACCAATCTGGTGGTACAATGATAGGGGCTTCCACCAGTTTCCCTTTAAGGCATTCAAATGCCTTTAAGCAATCTTCATCAAAGAAAAACTTCTCTTTCTTCTCCAAAATTTTGCAGAGTGGGTTTGCAATCTTGGAGAAGTCCTTAATAAACCTACGATAAAAACCAGCATGGCCGAGAAAACTACGAACCCCCTTCACAGAAACTGGAGGTGGTAGTCTCTCAATAACTTCAACCTTGGCTTGATCAACTTCAATTCCTTTTTTAAAAATTTTATGCCCGAGAACAATTCCCTCCTTAACCATAAAGTTGCACTTCTCCCAATTAAACACAAGATTGAATTCCACATATCATTGCAAGGCCATACTCAGGTTTTCCAAACACAACTCAAATGAATCTCCTACAACCAAAAAATCATCCATAAATACCTCCAAGGTGTCTTCAACATATCTGAGAAAATAGACATCATGCACCGTTGGAAGGTGGCAGGTTCATTACATAACCCAAACGACATCCACTTGAATGCAAAAGTTCCATATTAGCATGTAAAAGTGGTCTTCTCCCATTCTTCGGGAGCAATACAAATCTGGTTATATCCATAATAACCATCCAAAAAGCAATACCATCTCTTTCCTGCCAATCAATTAAGCATTTGATCCATAAAGAGCATTAGAAAGTGATCCTTTAACGTCCACGAGTTAAGCTTTCGGTAATCCATACACACCCTCTACCCAGTAACAGGCCTGAGTGGGATCAATTCGCTCTTCTCATTGGCTACCACTGTCCTGCCCCCTTTCTTGGGTACACATTGCACAGGACTCACCCACTTACTGTCTGATATAGGATATACCACCCCTGCATCTAACCACTTGCTGATTTCTTTCTTTACCACCTCTTGTATAGGTGGGTTCAGGAGACGCTGATACTCAATAGTAGGCACACAATCCTCCTCTAGCTGAATTTTGTGCATACATATACCAGGAGAATTACCAATGATATCCACAATAGTTCAACCAATAACACTCTTATATCTCTTAAGAATAGAGATAAGAGATTCCACATGTTGCTCACCCAGATCAGCAAGAATAATGATGGGTAGTGAATTACCACTACCTAGGAACACATACCTCAAATAATTGGGTAACTCTTTCAATTCCATCACCGGTGGCTCTTCGACAGATGGCTTTGTCGGTGGTGTTAGTCGGTTCTTAAGATCAAGGTTGAGCTTCTTAGGAGCTTAATAATTTTATCCCATTCCTGTCAAAGCACAAATGGTCTCTTCATAATCTGCAATATCTTCAAGATCAAATTCATAAGTACTGCAGCTAATGGCTACACAGCAAGCTGCTCCTCTATTGGTATTTCCTGCTCGTCCTCATAATATACATCAACAATTGAGAACATGCTTATCTCTTTATGTTGTTTCATTGGTTTTCCCACATTAAAACACACCACTTCATCATTTATCCTAAATAAAAGCTCATTAGCTCTCAAATCTATCAGTATACTTCTGGTTGTGAAGAAAGTTCGACCCAAGACTAGGGGCACCTCGAAGTCCACCTCGCAATCCAGAATTAAAAAATCCATAGGAAATATGAAGGTAGCCATCTTCACCTGCACATCATACAAAATACCAAAAGGTTATTTTACCGACCTATCCGTCATCATAAGTCGCATGTTAGTGGGTGTGGGGTTTCCCAAACCCAACTTTATATAAATAGCAAGTGGTATCAGGTTAATGCTAGCTCCCAGGTCACATAAGGCCTTAGCAAATTCCAAGGACCCTACCGTGCAAGGAATAGTGAATGCTCCTGGGCTTGCCTTCTTCTGCAGCAAGGACCTTATAGAAATATCACTACTATGATGGAGATTATCCACCGTTTCATATATCGCCGCTCTTTTATTTGTCAAAATGTCCTTCATAAATTTGGCATACCCCTGGCATTTGATCAAGTGCCTCAACCAAAGGAACATTTACCTTCAACTACTTCAACATGGCCAAGAATTTACTAAACTTTGTATCCTCAGCCTTCTTCTTCAATCTTTCAGGAAAGGGAGGTGGTGGTTTTGGGAGAGTGTTCACCACTACTTTATTTTCCTTGTCTTCCTCTTTTTTCAACTCATCATCCTGCTGCCTGTTGGATGCAACATCATGAATAATCTTATCCAAATTTTTAGACTCTACCGGATGTTCATTACCTGCTTCATCAACATTCTCAGCCAAAATATCCACCACAGGCTTACCCACAGATGGGATTGCCAGTACTTTACCACTCCTAGTGGTAATTTCCATGCATGAACCATCCTTTCATAGATTTTGAACGGTGTCACTCGGTAGAGTGTCAGCCTTCCTCTGATTAAACACCACAGAAATTTGGCTCATTTCCTGCTCCAAATATTTTATTGAATTAGAGTATGAGTCAACCAATTGATTCATCAAGGATAAATCATTTCTCATCTATGCTACTCCAGTATTGGTTGATTCAACCCCTTTCAATAATTTAGCCATCACATCTTCCATGGACATCTTTCTAGAGCTAGTTGCAGTAGCCTCACGATTTCCAGGAGTCACATACAACCCACTCCTATCATTTTTTTTTTCTAATTTCCTTGGTCTCAGTCCTTGTATCCAGATTTATCATAGTAGTTCCAACCTTGGTTTCCTTAGCCACTGCCTCAGAAACCCCTCTGATTGTTCAAATAATTGGCTTCCTCCTCATAATCGGAGTCATCTCTACCATATGATGTAACAACTTTAACCTTCTCTATCTTTCTTGATAATAAATACATAGTAAGAAGGTTCATCTGTGTTTTCATGTGAGCCATGTCTTCATCCCATTCTTTTTCTCTTTGCCTCTATTCTACAGTCATGCCAATAGATACAGTAGTGTTTGCTACCTCAGAATCCCTGGTATTCCAAGCTCTACTCTGCTTTGTCATACGATACAGCATCTCAGACGCCTCAGGAAAAGAGAGGTCCATAAATGATCCACCCACAACATTATCCACCACTGGCTTAGTCAACGAATTCAAGGCCCTATATAATATCTCCTTCCGGTAGATGTACGTCATCTGATGATTCAGGCACTGAGTGAGCTTCTTTTTTAACCTCTCCCAAGATTCATGGAGAGCTTCAGTTGGAATCTGCCTAAAATTACTGATTTCATCTCTTAACTGTGCCCTCTTGGATGACGGAAAGAACCTTTCTAAGAAAGCATCTTTCAATTGCCTCCAATTTGTAATAGAATCAGAGCTTAGCCCATTCAACCATAAAGTTGCTTCTCCAGACAGAGACAACGGGAATAATCGCATCCGAATAGTATTTTGTCCTACTCCTAGATTTTTGAACGATTTGCATGTCGAGATAATGTTAATCAAATGTATATTCAGGTCATCACCCGCAAGTCCACCAAACAGTCCCTTAAGATGCAATAATCAAATTATGGTACTCGAGATATTAAAATTAGCTCCAGGTGCTAGGGGCAGAGGAATAATAGCCCCTGTAGAACCAGCCCCATCCAGTCATCATCAAGATCGTCTAGAGTAAACTGGACAGCTCGGTGTTCAGGTCTCATCCTAACCTGGCGATTTCTGTTGATATTCCTATTCACTGGTGTGGCTACATCATTTGCACGTCTTGGGTTTAATAACTCATCATCACCAAGGTCCTCATCATCTGGGTTTACTTCCCGACCATTATTGTCTGCATTCTGCTGGTTTACTTATGCGGCTGCCAAGGCTGCGAATCTAGCTTGCTCCTACTGAACAACTATTCTTTCAGGGACCTATTGACCTTCATTCTGCCAATGAGTTATAGTTCTTTATGAATAGGTAATAATGGTTGACCTGATCTTCGCGTTCTTGGCATATAAGATACTCAACCTGCACAAAACAAAAACAACAAATAAAGAATAAAATTTGGGAATCTTTGACCAAAAGGTTGATTAACAATCAGAAACTTAGTTGACAACCGTATTCCTCAGCAACGACGCCAAAATTTAATACGCCCAAATTACAACTCTCGTTAGAAAGTGTAAGCGGTCAATGTAAAATGTAGAACCCAACTAATTTGTGTGTCGAATTCCACATGGAATACTGTTCTTGCTAAGTATTGTAATCGTTTCTGGACTGTTGATCAGAGGTTCCTGAATAAAGGGGTTTTGATTTATAAGTTATAAAGTAATTAATTGTAACAAGAGTATTCCAACGAATGATTTTCTTTTTAATTAGTAATTTAAATGAGATTAAACAAACCAGGGCTATGGTTACCAAAATGCTAGCACAACTAGGGTTGTGAATCACTTCAGAGTTCCATTTAGCAAATTCAATTGCAAGAAGGGTTGAATCCTATTCTTTATCCCCTAGTTTCTCAACCTAAGTGGATAAATTATCCTCTAATCCTCTCAAAGTCAAAGGATAAATTGTTCTTTCACTATTTTCTCATGTAAGCTAATCCTGTTAGGGCATTTGCCATTAATCTAAAGGTTAAAGCCCTTAGAATTCATGTAAACACTTTCCTTTCCCAACAAACACTTTCCATTCAGACAAGTGATGTTCTTGGGCTCACTTTTCAAGTTTGCAACCAAGAACAACCATTAGATTGAAGAAAGGTTTATACAATATCAGTTATTAATAGAACTCAATTTGATTCACAACCCATAGATACTTTTTACATTAAGGATACCATAACCCAAGTTATGGGAACTTAGCCACAAAATTTCATAGAAGCAGAAGAAATAATTCTTGTATTATTCATAAATAGAATTAGAATTCACTTACATAAATCTCAAGAATCAGTTCTTGAATCTTCAATAAATAATTGAATGATTAACTTCCCTAAAGATTTAATTCAATCCCAAAAGTTCTAGGCTACAGAAAGTTTCAATAAATGATAACCTTGATAAAGATCCAAAAGTCCTCTACTAACCCTACAATTTTGTCTTTATATGTTCCCAGGTAAAAAGGAATTTAAAATTTAAAATCAGAAAAGCCGTGTCCAAGTTGACGGCCAAAGTGGTGGTCCGTCAAAAGTCTGACGGTCCACTATTTGGTCCGTCACTGATTCTTCAGAAAAGTGGCTTCTGGATAAGGCCTGACGGTCTAACTGGTAGTCCGTCAAAGGTATGACGGTCTACCATTTGATCCGTCACTGAGTCCTTCATGAGAGTGGCTTCTGGATAAGGCCTGATGGTACACCTAGTGGTCCATCGTAATACTGACGATCCACCATTTATTCCATCACTGAGTCCTTCGGGAGGCCATGTTCTAGATAAGGCCTGACGGCACACCTGGTGGTTCATCATAATACTGACGGTCCACCATTTGGTCCGTGACTGAGTCCTTCGGGAGGCCATGATCCGGATAAGTCCTGACGGTCCAATAGGTGGTCCATCACAAGTCTGACGGTCCACCATTTTGACCATCAAATTCCTTTTATTGCTACTTTTTCCATGTTTCTTCTTTAGTTCACTCCTTCCCTCGAAATACTAAAAAGACTCATTAAATACCACCTTGGTTGCTTGAAAACATATAATTTTCCCAAGAATATGATGCTAAATATTCCGTCAAAAGCCGGAACATAAACACCCTCAACTTAAGATAATTGCTTGTCCTCAAGAAACTCAGCACCTACTTGCGAACATGAACAATACAATGACCTGCAACCAACAACTGAAATATTTTGATGCAACTATTTACCCATCATTTCACTCACATAAATTTAACACATCAGGGTGTATACCCAGCATTGATCATAATTCAGCACACAAACATGGATATTACATCCCACAGAGAACAACAAAACTCAGTGAAACTCCAGTTGCCCTCACAATAATGAAATCCACCACTCATCACATGATGTGGACGTATTATAAACTCTCACACTCATCAAAGAAGTTACAAGTATAGTCCAAAATACCCATAGGCTTGCCCTAGCTATATGATACTTCCTCAAAGTCAACTCGCAAAGATCAAACAGGTCTTTTCAAGGCTTGTAATGAGGCTTCAGGTTAGGTAAGGATATGATTTTAGATAAAGTGACTCATTAAGATTTAAATCTCTTTGCCATTGCATTACTATAACCCAGATCAACTCATTTACTACTTCTAATAACAGGCTCTTCTTCAGACATAAACCCCTCTTTTTTTTAATTGAGAAAGACAAGCATCAATAGTCACCCTCAACTTAAGGTGCACAATATCTTTGAACTGATCAGGGCCAAAAGCTTTTAGACTAGAATTTACACTCACTTTCTATTTAGCATTTGTAATTGACAAAAGTCACCCTCATCTTAGGCGTTTTGCCTATGTTAAAGTGCACAATATCCAAATATTGGGCCAAGGCTAGAGTAGGATGCTAACGCCCTACGAAGAGTAATTGAATATTATTGGAATTGAAAAAGGATCCTAAAAGCACAAGACGGGTTCAAATAAGATAAAAAACTTTTTAGTGGGGTTATTTATTTAGGCTAAGAGGGCTAAAAGTATAAGGAGGCCTGTTATCCTATCCTATTGAATCCACTAGAAGACCTTATCAATCACTCAGGAAAGTTCTAGGCATTGGACTATGCAAGAACTGAAATTAAATCCTCACACCCACAAGCAACTTAGCTAAACTTCTTCTGTAACTCTTAGAATATTCATCACATGATTCATGCACCTCTTACAGAATAATGCCAAATACAGATTTACTGAAGGTTATGTACACATATTTGTATGAGTAAAGCAAATAATAACATACACATGCTCATAGTCTTATGCCAACATCTTTCATTATCCATATTTACAATAAAAAACTAAAACAAAAACATTTTATAGATTATCATTAAACATAGATATTTACATCACAGGCTGCAGAATTTGAAATGCAGTAAGAAAAACACCCTAGACATGCCGCATCTACTATATAGTACATGATTGGATTCATAATATCGTCCACAACATCCAACCATGATGTAAATACACCCACCCCCACACAGAAAGATAAGCATTGTCCTCAAAGCACTAAATTACCATACATGGGATTGGATTGGGATATTTACTTTGCCTCCTATTCCTATGAGGAATCTATAAGGTGGGGTAAGGTCCCTGTATCCTCACCCAGTGCAATGTTGTCCCCTATGGTGGTAGGAGCACTCACAACCTCACCATCCACAATTTGAATGATCGTCTCCCAAACTAAACCTGCACTTCGCCACCTTTTTGGGGAAGAACTAGTAGAGACCCCTGCCGCTTCATTTTTTGCCTCTCTTTGCATCCTTTCAGCTTTTTTCATTGACTTCTTTGTAGCTCTTTTTAGGTTATGTTGGTCTAACTCCTCATGTGATATTGCTTCTCTCTTCCTCCTTTTTTCTTCTTTCCTTACTGCTTTTTCATCCATTTGTTGCTTGCATTTATTCTTCACGAGTCTACCCATCAAATCCAGAATGCCCTTCTCCTAATCACTTATCACTAAAGTCAGGTCAAATGTAGGCGGTTGTGACTATTTCCCTTTTAACTCTGCTATGTCATCATTTGCCTGCTCAAACTCTGCCATGAGTTTGGCTAGATCAGGGAGAGACAGTAAATCTAGCCTTTTGTTGATGTGGGCTGCAATGTTATTCATCCTAACTTGAATAGTTTTAAATGGCCTGACTGCTTCAGCCATAATTTCATCCACAAAAGGTTTGAAATCTCCAGCCCACTTTTCTAACTGTTTCTAAAACCATTTTTGATTCTTCACTACCTTAACAAAATTTTCTGGGTTGAACCTGTATTTCGGAAACTCCGCTCCACCATCAAACTATGTAGAACCTGACCCTACAGACGTACCCTGGGGCATATAATCAGGTGGTACATACGTGATAATGGGTAAAGGCATACCTTCAGGCATTTCTGTAGCCTCGGGAACTGGTGCCAACTGAGGCTGATATGCTGGAGGCTTGGTCACATGAATTTCGAATTTTAATTCATCCTTCAACTTCTCAATGTCCTGCCTATGTGTAGCCTATACTTTGTTGTCAACCCCACGGATCAGTGGCACACCAGCTTGTTTGGATAACTCAGTGATCAAACATGGGAAAGGTATAGAAGTGGTCACTTTATATGCCTGCACGAACATCTCATCTGTAATTAGTTGGCCAAAATCAATTGGTATCCCTGAAATCAAACTGGCTACTGCTATTGCTCTATGATGATCCAAGTTCCCATCTCCTTTTTTGGCATTAACCTCAACCGAACAATAGCCCACCAGAACGTAGCTTTAAAGCTAAGAGTGAACTTTGCAAAGCGCTCTTTGGAATTAGTCAACCAGGAAGGATTTCCATCATCGGTCAATAAAGAAGTTGCCCAACGTCTCTGACTGGAAGCATTTCTCATTCTATACTTAAAATCTGGGACAGCGGGTGGAGCCTCATATCCTGGCCCGAATAGCATCCTGTCAACTATTTAGGCTGAGATATCAATGGTGACCCCTCAAACTGAGACAGACTCCCTATTTGGTCTATTTTAGATTGGAGTCACCCTTGGGCATTCCGCTTTCACCAAACAGGGATAATTTGCAAAAAATTCACTTACCCAATTCGGTTGGTACTCTTCTAGTGGTCTGCTCACCCATGCTAGTCCATATTCATTAAACTGGCACTCTAACTCGGGATATTCATGAAGTTCTATTTTCATAATCTGATGTTCTTCTATGAATGATCTTCTGATCCCTCAAGCTATGAGTGTCCACCTATCATAGAACTCTTTTTGTGCCCCATCTATCTGCCACATGATAGCTTCTCGAATCTTTCGATCCTTTTGCTTGATAACATTATCACCCTGAGGTTCAGCTATAGCATCAAGAACTCCTATTTGGTCCTCCACGTTAATAGTTTCGGTATCACCCTCTACAGGAAATGGTTGAGTTGCAGCAACAGTTGTCTCATCGGGGCTTGAACTTGTACTTCTAGAGGTACTCTCACTCTCGTCCTCAGAATGGGAGAGTATGAGAGCTTCTCTTTCATTTTGTCTGGTGTTGTAAGTCGGTGCAGACTCATTCCTAGCTTGTTGAGATATTCATCCTCTGGTTTGTGAAAGTTTGGGGGCCATAACACCTGAAAAAAGAAGTAATGAATTAGTTCAAAATTCAAAAATAGTTACATCATGTAATTTTTCTTTGTGACGATCAAGTTGGCGGGCCATCATAAAGTTGACAGTCCACCAATTCAATCGTTGCTTCTTATGCAGAATGTGCCATCTTAGAATGCTTTGTGATGGTCAAGTTGGTGGGACATCATAAAGTTGATGGTCTACCAATTCAACCATCACTTCTTATCCAAAATGTGCCATCGTAGAGTGCTTTGTGATGGTCAAGATGGCGGTCCGTCATAAAGTTGATGGTCCCCCATTTTGACCGTCGCACCTTCATCTTCAGCCATAATTTTGAGTTTGACCTTTTTTTTGTTGAGCAATTGTATATCAGATCAATTTCCCACTATCAGCATAACACTAAACTCATATTTTAAGCCTATTCTTTGAATTTTACAACTTATGTTGCTCAGATTTCACAAAAATTGGAACATTGAAGTCCAACACAAGTCATTCAAACTCTGCGCAATAGGAACAAACCAAGAAAAAAAAATCATGTTCTTAAATTTAATATGAACAACTAGAAGAGACGGGTGTGAACATACCTAGATTTTGCAGGTATGCTACGCTCTTGAAACTTTAGAGACAGAACTAACTTATAGATTCTAGCTCTTGCGTTACTCTTTATTTGTGATGAAGAGAGGGAAGATGTGAGCTAGTTTAAATAAGGTAAAAAAATATAGAGGAGATAGGGAGTCTCAGATGGGATAACTCCCTTCAGGTTCTTTGAATCTTAAGAAAATGGAACAACCAAAGGTCATGGAATGGTTACAATGAATGTACCCGCTCAATTTAATCCTTAAAATCTCTCTTTGGTTCAAATACAGAGTACTTATAAAGAGTATTAATTTGACTCGGCCTGTTTAAAATTAGGGTTAAAGTGACGGTGATATTGATGGTACGTCATAAGTGTGGCGGACCACCACTCTGAATGTCACTCATCACCTGAGTTTGTGTGTATCTATTTTGGTGTGACGGTAAGTGGGATGGTCCACCAAAAATGTGACGGTCCATCAGAATGACCGTCACTTCTTACCCAAATATAGATCGCTGATCTAACATTTGACGACTGTAATGACAGCCCACCAAGTTTGCGATGGTCCGCCACCTAGACCGTCATGGCTTATCCAGTGAATAAACTTTCTTGCAATTTCGTGATGGTTAAAAGTGGTGGTCTGTCAGAGGGACTGGTGGTCCGCCAAGTTGTTCATCACCTTATTCCAGTAGCTCACTTGTATCCCTCTTTTCCCTTTTTACTACATTTCTGGTCCTGCATACTTCACAAACACATCAAAATTGCACAAAAATATAAAATGAACTCTAACTATGGTTACAACAACATGTTGTGGGTTGCCTACCACTAGCGCCTGATATATCTTCGTGGCACAACTCAGGTATCTCGATTACTCAGACTTCATCGAGATAAAAGATATCAACACTTCTTATCGAGCCTTTTGGACCGATATAAAGTTTGATTCATTGCCCATTTACTTTGAAGACGCTGCCATCTTTATTTTCAAGCTTGACTACTCCAGATAAGTAGACTTGACTAACTTTAAATGGTCCTGACCACTTGGACTTGAGTTTACCTGGAAACAATTTAAGCCTGGAATTGAACAGAACTACCAAATCACCTTTTCAGAAGTCTCTACTTTCAAGTCTTCGGTCGTGATACTTTTTCATCTTCTCTTTGTAAAGGTCCGCTCTTTCGTAAGACCCAAGACAGAATTCATCCATCTCATTCAGTTACCCTAATCTTAGCTTTGTTGCCTCCTTCCAATTCAGATTTAACATTTTTAGAGCCCACAAAGCCTTGTGTTCCAGGTCAACCGGTAAATGTTATGCTTTTTCATAGACTATATGATACAGTGACATGCCAATTGGATTCTTAAAAGCCGTCTAACATACCCAAAAAGCATCATCTAGCTTTCGAGCCCAATCTTGCCTATTAGCATTCACTGTTTTACCTAGGATGGTTTTAATCTCCCGATTCAACATCTCTACTTTCCCACTAATTTGTGGATGATATGGAGTTGCTACTCTATGTTGTTCACCCAATATTTCACTAAAGCTACTCGGAAAACTTTGTTGCAAAAATGGGATCCTCCATCACTTATAATAGTTCGTGTCACTCCAAAGCGAGAGAAGATGTTTTTCTTAAGAAACGTAACAACTCTCTTCCCTTCATAATCAGACAAGGCGACAGCTTTGACCCATTTGGATACAAAATCCACAATAATTAAAATGCACTTCATTCCATACGAGCTTACAAAAGGGCCCATGAAATCGATGCCCCATACGTCAAACAATTCCACTTCAAGCATCTTGGTTAAAGGAATTTCATGCCTCTTGGAGATAGATCCCTACCTCTAACAATTGTCACATTTCAGCACAAACTCGTGAGCTTCCTTGAATAATGATGGCCAATAGTAGCCACTCTGCAACACCTTTCTCATAGTTCGATCACCTGCATGGTAATCCCCGACTGGGGAAGCATGACATGCTTCCAATATTCTTCATGCATCCACCTCTGGAACACATCTCCTTATTATATTATCAGTATATCACCAGAAAAGATATGGCTCATCCCAGAAGTAGTGTGTCGCATCATGAAGAAATTTCTTTCTTTGATGGAAAGAAAGATTTTCTGGAATCACCTAGCTCACCACATAGTTCGCAAAATCAGCGTACCAAGGTAGGTTCTCCAAAGCAGCAACTAGGATTTCCTCATCTGGAAATGCATTATTGATCTCCATCTCATCTCTAACTACTCGCTCTCCTTCCATCCCAGACAGATTATCGCTACTTCTATCTTTGACTTCAAAGTCAAATTCTTAGAGTAGTAACACCCATCTAATCAACCTTGGCTTCGTGTCTTTTTTAGCCATCAAATATCTCAAGGATGCATGGTCAGTGTGGACCACCACCTTGGTTCCAAGAAGATAGGCTCTAAATTTCTCAAAAGCATACACTACAGCAAGGAGTTCCTGTTCGGTGACAGTGTAGTTATTTTGAGCTCCATTCAGAACTTTGTTGACATAATAGATTGGATGAAACAATTTGTCCTTCTTTTGCCCCAAAGAAACTCCAAGGGCAACACCGTTTGCATCACACATGATCTCAAACGTCTTGGACCAATCCGATGCTACAATGATAGGGGCTTCCACAAGTTTCCCTATAAGGCATTCAAATTCCTTCAAGAAATCTTCATCAAAGAAAAACTTCGCTTTCCTCTCCAAAAGTTTGCAGAGTGGGTTTGCAATCTTGGAGAAGTTTTTAATAAACCCACAATAAAAACCAGTATGGCCGAGAAAACTGCGAACCCCCTTCACAGAGACTAGAGGTGGTAGTCTCTCAATAACTTCAACCTTGGCTTGATCAACTTCAATTCCTTTGCTGAAATTTTATGCCCGAGAACAAGATGGAATTCCGCACATCATTACAAGGCCATACTCAGGTTTTCCAAACACAACTCAAATGAATCTCCTACAACTGGAAAATTATCCATAAACACCTCCAAGGTGTCTTCAATCATATCTGAGAAAACAGACATCATGCACCGTTAGAAGGTGGCAGCTGCATTACTTAACCAAATGGGATTTGCTTGAATTCATAAATCCCATACGGGTATGTAAAAGTGGTCTTCGCCTGATCTTCGGGAGCAATACAAATCTGGTTATATCCAGAATAACCATAAAAAATCAATACCATCCCTTTCCTACCAATCGATTAAGCATTTAATCCATGAAGGGCATTGGAAAATGATCCTTTAACGTCTACGAGTTGAGATTTTGGTAATCCATACACACCCTATACCCAGTAACAGGACTGAGTGGGATCAATTCGTTCTTCTCATTAGCTACCACTGTCATGCCCCTTTTCTTGGGCACACATTGCACAAGACTCACCCACTTACTATCTGATATAGGATATAACACCCCTGTATCTATCCACTTGATGATTACTTTCTTTACCACCTCTTGCATAGGTGGGTTCAGGCAATGTTAATGCTCAATAGTAGGCACACAATACTCCTTTAGCTGAATTTTATGCATACATATACCAAGAGGAATACCAATGATATCTGCAGTAGTCCAACTAATAACTCTCTTATATCTCTTAAGAACAGAGATAAGAGCTTCCACCTATTGCTCACCCAGATCAGCAACAATAATGATGGGTAGTGAATTACCACTACCCATGAATACATACCTCAAATAACCGGGTAACTCTTTCAATTCCAACACCGATGGCTCTTCGACAGATGGATTTACCGGTGGTGTTGGTAAGTTCTTAAGATCAAGGTCGAGCTTCTTAGGAGAATAAGAATATGATCCCATTCATGTCAAAGCACAAACGGTCTCTTCATAATCCGCAATATCTTCACGATCAAAATTCATAAGTACTGCGGCTAACGGCTCAACAGCAAGCTGCTCCTCTATTGGTACTTTCTTCTCGTCCTTATAATATACATCAACAATTGAGAACACGCTCATCTCTTTATGTTGTTTCATTGATTTGCCCAAATCAAAATGCACCACTTTATCATTCATCCTAAATAAAAGCTCATTAGCTCACAAATCTATCAACATACTTCCGGTTATGAGGAAAGGTTGACCCAAGATTATGGGCACCTCTAAGTCTACCTCGCAATGCAGAATTAAAATATCCACAGGAAATATGAAGGTAGCCACTTTCACCTGCACATCATACAAAATACCAACAGGTCATTTTATCGACCTATCTGCCATCACAAGTCGAATGTTGGTGGGTGTGGGGTTTCCCAAACCCAACTTTTTATAAATAGGTAGCGGCATCAGGTTAATTCTAGATCCCAGGTCACATAAAGCCTTGGAAAATTCCAAGGACTCTACCGTGCAAGGAACAGTGAACGCTCCTGGGTCTGCCTTCTTCTACAGCAAGGATCTTGTAGCAATAGCACTGCAATGATGGAGATTATCCACCGGTTATTAGCTTTCCACTATTTTCTTTTTCAAAAGGTCCTTCATAAATTTTGCATACCCTGGCATTTTCTCAAGTGCCTCAACCAAAGGCACATTTACCTTCAATTGCTTCAACATGGCTAAGAATTTGCTAAACTTCGTATCCTCAGCCTTCTTCTTCAATCCTTGAGGAAAGAGAGGTGGTGGTTTTGGGAGAGTGTTCACCACTACTTTCTTTGCCTTGTCTTCCTCTCTTTTCAACTCATCAGCCTGCTACCTGTTGGTTGCAATATCATGAATAATCTCATTAAATTTTTTAGACTCTACCGGATGGTCATTATCTGCTTCATCAATATTCTCTTCCATAATATCCACCACAGGATTACCCGCATATGGGCTTGCCAGTACTTTACCACTCCTAGTGGTAATTGTCATGTATGAACCATCCTTTCTTGGATTTTGAACTGTGTTACTTGGTAGAGTGCCAGCCTTCCTCTGATTAAACACCATAAAAATTTGGCTCATTTGTTTCTCCAATTGTTTTATTGAAGTAGAGTGCGAGTCAACCAATTGATTCATCGAGGATAAATTATTTTTCATCTCTGCCACTACAGTATTGGTTGGTTCCACCTCTTTCAATAATTTAGCTATCAAATCTTCCATGGATATCTTCCCAGAGCTAGTTTCAGTAGCCTCACGATTTCCAGGAGGAACATACAACCCACTCCTTTCATTTTTTTTCTAATTTCCTTGGTCTCGGTCCTTGTATCCAAATTTATCATAGTAGTTTCGACCTTGGTTTTCTTAGCCACTGCCTCAGAAACCCCTCTGATTGTTAAAATAATTAGCTTTCTCCTTAGAATAAGAGTCAGCTCTACCCTGTGATGTAACATCTTTAACCTTCTCTATCTTTCCTAATAATAAATGCTTAGTAAGAAGGTCCATCTGTGTCTTTATGTGAGCCATGTCTTGGTCCTGTTCTTCTTCTCTTTGTCTCTGTTCTACAGTCATGCCAATAGATACAGTAGAGCTTGTTACCTCAGAATCCCTGGTATGCCAAGCTTTACTCTGCTTTTTCATACGATCCAACATCATAGACGCCTCAGGAAAAGTGAGGTCCATGAATGACCCACCCGCAGCATTATCAACCACTGGCAACCACTGGCTTAGTCAATGTATTCAAGGCCCTATATAATATCTCCTTCAGGTGGATGTTGGTCATCTGATGATTCGGGCACTGAGTGAGCTTCTTTTTTAACCTTTCCCAAGTTTCATGGAGAGCTTCAGTTGGAATCTGCCTAAAATTACAGATTTCATTTCTTAATTGTGCCCTTTTGGATGGTGGAAAGAACCTTTCTAAGAAAGCATCTTTCAATTGCCTCCAATTTTTAATAGAATCGGGGATTAGCCCATTCAACCATAAAGTTTCTTCTCCAAACAGAGACAACTAGAATAATCATAGCCGAATAGCATTTTTTCCTACTCCTGGATTGTCGAACGATTTGCATGTCAAGATAAATTTAATCAAATACATATTTGGGTCATCACCCGCAAGTCCACCAAATAGTCCCTTAAGATGTATTAATCAAATTATGGTACTCGTGATATTAAACTTAGCTCCAGGTGCTAGGGGCGGAGGAATAATAGCCCCTGTAGCACCAGCCCCATCCAGGTCATCATCATCATCATCTAGAGAAAAATGGGCAGCTCGGTGTTCAGGTCTTATCCTAATCTGGGAATTTCTATTGATATTCCTGTTCGCTGGTACGACTACATCATTTGCACGTCTTGGGTTTAATAACTCATTATCACCCAGGTCCTCATCATCTGGGTTTACTTCCTGACCATCATTGTCTGCATTCTGCTGGTTTACCTACGCGGCTACCAAGGTTGCTAATCTAGCCTGTTCCTACTGAGCAACTATTCTTTTTGGGTCCTGTTGACCTCCATTCTACCAATGAGCTGCGGTTCTGGATGAATAGGTAATAATGGTTGACCTGATCTTCGCGTACTTGGCATATAAGACACTCATCCTGCACAAAACAAATACAACAAATAAATAATAAAATTTGGGAATCTTTGACCAAAAGGTCGATTAACAATCACAAACTTAGTTGACAACCGTATTACCTGGCAACGATGCCAAAATTTGATACGCACAAATTACAACTCTCGTTAGAAAGTGTAAGCGGTCGATGTCAAATATAGAACCTAACTAGGTTGGGTGTCGAATCCCACAGGGAATACTGTGCTTACTAAGTATTGTAATCATTACTGGACTGTTGATCAGAGGTTCCTGAATAAGGGGGTTTTGATTTGTAAGTTATAAAGTAATTAATTGTAACAAGAGTATTCCAACGAATGATTTTCTTTGTAATTAGTAATTTAAATGAGATTAAACAAACCAGGGCTATGGTTATAAAAATGCTAGAACAACTAGGGTTGTGAATCACTTAAGAGTTCTATTTATCAAATTCAATTGCAAGAAGGGTCGAATCCTATTCTTTATCCCCTAGTTTCTCAACCTAAGTGGACAGATTATCCTCTAATTCTCTCAAACCCAAAGGATACATTGTTCTTTCAACCATTTTCTCATGTAAGCTAATCCTGTTAGGGTATTTGTCACTAATCCAAAGGTTCAAGCCCTTAGAATTCATGTAAACACTTTTTTTTTCCTAACAAACACTTTCCTTTAAGACCAATGATATTCTTGGCCTCACTTTTCAAGTTTGCAACCAAGAAAAGCCATTAGATAGAAGAAAGTTTTATACAATATTAGTTATTCATGGAACTCAATTTGATTCACAACCCATAGATACTTTTCACATTAAGGATCCCATAACCCTAGTTATGGGAACTTAGCCACAAAATTCCATAGAAGAAGAAGAAGAAGAAATAATTCTTGTATTATTCATAAATAGAATTAGAATTCACTTACACAAATATCAAGAATTAGTTCTTGAATCTTTAATAAATAATTAAATGATTAACTTCCCCAAAGATATAATTCAATCCCCAAAGTACTAGGTTACAAAAAGTTTCAATAGATGATAAACTTGTTAAAGATCCAAAATTACTCTACTAACCCTACAATTTTGTATTTATATGTTCCCAGGTAAAAAGAAATTTAAAATTTAAAATCAGAAAAGCCGCATCCAAGTTGACGGCCAAATTGGTGGTCTGTCGAAAGTCTGACGGTCCACCAGTTGGTCCGTCACTGATTCTTCAGAAAAGTGATTTCTGGATAAGGCCTGATGGTCCAACTGGTGGTCCATCAAAGGTCTAACGGTCCACCATTTGATCCGTAACTGAGTCCTTTAGGAGAGTGGCTTCTGGATAAGGCCTGACGGCACACCTGGTGGTCCATCGTGTTACTGATGGTCCACCATTTAATACATCACTGAGTCATTTGGGAGGCCATATTCTGTATAAGGCCTGAAGGCACACCTGGTGGTCCATCGTAATACTGATGGTCCACCATTTGGTCCATCACTGAGTCCTTCGGGAGTCCATGTTCTGGATAAGGCCTGACGGTCTACCATTTTGACCGTCAAATTTCTTTTATTGCTACTTTTTCCATATTTCTTCTGTAGTTCACTCTTTTCCCTGAAACACTAAAAAGACTCATTAAATACCACCTTAATTTCTTGAAAACATACAATTTTCCCAAGAAGATGATACTAAATGTTCCATCAAAAGCTGGAGCATTAGTATACCCTTATTATCCTAAATTGCTATCCTATCCTACCCTAAACCTATATTATAAGCTCAAAAATACCTTTGTTATTTCCAACTAAGTGTGGTCATTATAGTGGCAATTGAAAATAGGGGCGAGCCTATGGCATGGTACTTGTAACATGGAGAGTTCCTTGAGAGAGTGAGTGATTACACTTAAATTTCCTTGTTGCATAATTGGAAACTAGGTGTAGGAACCTTTCTTTCTTGTGGGGGGCATGTAAATTAATTAAGGTGGGTGATTTTGTCATCTTTCATGTAATGAGATAAGTAGATGTATTATATGATTGTAGTTGGCTTGTGAGTCACTTCTAGAGTGTTAGTAATTTTCACATAGTCTCTCCCCAAGATCCATTACATCCTTCATCACTCCATTTTATGATGAAGGGTATTGTTAATACTTTTTTATCCATATGTGAAAAGCCTTTTGCGGTAGCAACCAAGTCGGAGTCTTCATGGTCATTGGGAACATAAATAAGGGCATACATGGAAAGGGTCTCATGGCAAGAGGTAGTGTAGTTTGAGGACAAGAAAGGTTCTAAGTTGGGGGTGTTGATGAGTGGTAATCCTACCACTCATTCACACTAATCATGCATGCATACTACCATGTTTTGTTGTAGAAAATGAGGAATTATATGGATTTAAGTGCACTAACACCCACATTTTTCAGATATAAAGTGGAGAAGGTGAAAATTTATGGAATGGAGCTAAAAAGGGAGCAAATGGAAGCAAAAGGAGTACAGGTGGAAACCAAAAGCAATCAACCTTAGTTACCGTGATCGTGGTCCTCAAGCCGTGGTCACAGTCAATCTAAGTGGTCAACAAAGCACGGTCGTAGAACATAACCGCAGTCGCATAACAGCGAAAGAGGACAAATGCATGCGATCGCGAATTAGTGGGAAAAGGCCCAAGGGAAGATTTGTAAAATATCATGGACGAATACCAAATCATATATAAGCAAAACCCTTTCTTCTTTGGGTATTACTTACCTCATAGCATAGATTTGAATTCGAAGCTTGAAATCTTAATTGGGCAAGTGTGTAATTAACTTTGCAGACTTAAATTTCTTAGTTGTTTTGTGAAGAATGAATTCTTTTGATGGCCCACATGGTACATTTCTATATTCTTTCTTCATGAGTAGCTAAATAATTTAGTCTTGGGATAATGTTGAACTAGAGTTGTGATTGTGTGTGGGTATTGTTGTGTTTGCATGGATTTTAGTTTTGGAGTATGGATTTCACCATTTCTTGAGCTTATGTGTTGGAATTTGATGGGTGAAAACTCCATATCTCCAAATGGGTTTGATGAGTGAAATCTCCAAGCTCTAAAAACCCTTTGTCATCCTCGAAAGAGGGATTTATATGAATATTAAGTAACCCATAACATCCTTGAAAGAGGATTATCGGAGGATAAAGCAATGGTGAACAACTGAGCCTATGTTTTACTTCCCTTTACAATCTTACAAATAAGTTTTTGGGGAGTATAAATCATGCCAGGAGCATCATCCTAGAAATAGAGATGCTTGGTTGAGGTTTTGGGTGCATATATAAAATCCACACTTGTTAGGTGCTCGAAAGAGACAATGGGTGATATCGTTGGGGTTTTATTGAAAGATTGACCTTAATGATCATAGACCTAGCATATCCATTGATTTAAAACTAAATTCCATAACAAACCAACATTATCCCGCATGCTTTACCTCTAAGGATACATAATCCCAAGATCTCTCCAAACCTTGAGTTCAAACCTAAAATAGCTTTTGTCGCCTATTTGTTGAAGTTTGTGTGAAAAGTATTCAAAAAACTCCCCCATTTATTTATACATGTTTTTTTTATTAGCATTCCAGGTAACCTTATAGTAACTTGAGCACCCATAGGTTTGAAATCTATAACATTCACTCTTTAAGATTCGACCCCAATTTACATTGGGTTACTTGACAATGACCGTTTCACCCCTCAATTATGGGTGTGAGTTGAGCAGTATCACCTTTTTTCTGAGTACTTGCTAGCATTCACTTGCTAACCCATCTTCGGGGGACTATATCCCCACGCAATGCAGGAATCGACCATACTACTACTCCTGCTTAGTGATCGGATTCAGGATCAACTTATGTTGGATTGAAGTAGTAAGCTTCCATACTCTGAAATTTTTTATTTCATGTCATGTATTTCTTTATATATTTTGGTCATTTCCTAGACTTTGGTTTTGGCAATGGTCGGGGGCATGTCCCGACCATATATGGTTTTACTTTTGGATAGAGGATTTGTGGGACTACTGTGTGTTAGTATGGTCAGTGTCGGTATTGGTGTTAGCCTTAGTATTGGCATTAGTATTTGGGCTTATACTAATTGACTATATTTGATTTATGATTGTTCCATTTTTTTAGATTATATATTTATATATATATATATATATCTTTGGAACTCATTTGATATGGGACATAGGGCAGTTATGGTAGGGTATTAGGGGTGGTCTCCGATACTGGTTGGGCTTGAGACACCCGACACAACTAGGCCCTATTTAGGTTTATATCAGACATTGGAACTTTGGCTACTCGATCTTGATTGTAATGTCATTTTTTGTGTAATTGACTAAAAAGGGGTGTTGTTTGTACTTCGTTTTGGATATTTGTACATGTGTAATGTGTAATTACAATACAATTGAGAAGTGATTTTGAAAATTCAAAGTAATAATACTCTATTGTACGAATATATATTGTCGAAGTTAACCAAACTATGATTACTATTGACCATATCAGAAAATACCAAAACCAAACATTAAATACCAAACCATACCAAATTAGTATGGTATGGTAATGGTATAGTGTTTTTGAAAAATGAATACTTAAATTACTATACCAAATTTCAAATACTGTACCATACCATAACATGCCCACCCCTAGTCGTACTGTCTTTTTTTATTGGGTATACTGACTTTTGCTTCGTATGATTTACTATTTAAAGGTTGTCTAGCATTTGAACATCGACTTGATTGGAAATTTGTAATATGACAAATATGCTCAATATCTAAAAAAATTCTACACTTCTTTCTTCTCGCCCAAGGCAAAACACTGTTTGAATTGTATCTCCTTATTCTCGCCTTATCCCCTACCAACGAAAAATATTAAAGCTATGTGTCTTGTGAACGTGATAAAGTAATCCAAACCAAAATTTGAGTAGATGAGGTTAGGAAATTCTAATTCCAAACTTCTATTGCTCAAACTTGGATTATAATATTTATCCTAGGTCTACCCCGGACATAATAAGGTTCCATACATTATCGGACGTTTTATTTTGGCAAATGATGTGTTTATTCTTTAACTATATGTCACTTTCACCTTATTAACTTGCCTTTTTTAAAATTTATTCTCACCCCACGCCCAAGGATTGATTCATGCATTCTCTCGCCCACCCCTTCAATTGAAAAAGGCTCGGGATCCTTCTCTTAAAGCTTAGTCACCAAGACAGGGAAATCGGTGATAACAATGATATTAGTAATGAGAATCATGAGATGATCTTACGAATGGAACAAAGAATCCTTCAATTACAAGGGGAATTATCACCAGTCCGTAACTTGTCTACTCTGCCCCTTACTTTGAATACTCCTCCCAAGACACAAGTTAAGGGTAACACTACTATAAAATCTCATGCCACATTCACAAACCATCCCTTACTAGAACTTTCTTTTCACAACCCCCAAAAAGTTCAAGTTACATATATACACTTCCTAAGAAACAACCCATATCCACATTCTTTTCTACAATAATGCCATACACATCCAACTCCACTAAATTCTCAAATGATATCATATGCCCATAATATACCGCCAACATTTACTATGAATATATCTTATTCTCATAATCTAGGCAATCATACTTTAGATCCAATTTATATCAAAATGGCCCCATTCACCCACCACCAATACAAACCTGAACCTCCAGAAAAGACCACTGATGCAATACATGGTTGAAAGGTTAGAACAACTTGAATGTAACGAAGGGTTGAAGGGGCTAAGTTATGAGGACTTGTTCATACATTCCACTATTGAACTGTCAGAGGGGTACACACCTCCTAAATTTGAATTCTATAATGAGACTAGAGACCCTAAAATCCATTAGAAACTTTACTCTGACAAGCTAGTAGGAGTAGGTAAAAACGAGCAGATTCTTATGAAGCTATTCATGAGGAGTCTCATTGGTGATGATTTATCATGGAATATCACATAAGGTGTAACAAATGGTTAAAATGGATAGATATGGCCTCTGATTTCATTGAAAAATTTAGGTTTAATGTTCAAAATGAGCATATTTGGTTCTACATTTAGAAGTTAAAGAAGAAACCTTTAAAATTATTCTGAGAATATGGAATGAGATGGATACATGAACTTTTTAAAGTATGCCCTCCTTTAGAGAAAAATCAGATGAAAAAAAAATTTTGTGCGCTCAAGAGCCACAATATTATGAAAAGATGATGCTTATGAAAGATCAAAATCTTGTTGACATCATCAAGTTAGGTGAGACAATTGAAGAAGGCATTAAAAATGGCATGATAATAAATTTTGAGGAGTTACAGGTGAATAAGACCTCGCAAGATGGAAAGAACAATGACATAAAGGAAGTAAATGTTGTCTCTATGATTAACCAAACACCACTTTCTCTATTTCAATACAAAACGCCCGCATATCAAGCACCGGCATATCCATTCCACACAACGACATACAATTACCCCATACTATCTTATAATGCTACAAACTATCCTTCACAACCTGGATACTTTTAAATTCCTCTAGCTATATTTCAATAATCACTAGTTTATCATTCGGTCTTATCATAATAAAACTTTCATATTTTACTTGGAGCATAAAACTGGGGTAGAATTTTTTAGAGAATCTCAAATATTCTATATAGAAGCATTTCTACAGGTTAAAGCTGACAATATATGTAATTGGGGTAGAATATTTGAGAGGATCTTAAAAATTCTATCAAAAATTATTTCTACAAGTTCAAGGCTAGCATGATTAATAACATTAAACTAGGGTAAAAAATTTTAAGGAATCCTAAAAAATTTCATCAAGGATTGCATCTCAAAAGAATGATATATAGTTAATGAACAAAGACAATGGATTCAAGATTTGAAGCAAGGAACTGGCGGAGACACGAATCAATTTTTCCCTTTTTTAAACAAACAATTTTTCTTTGAGTGCGGGAATAGACTGACATAAATAAATTATACAAATCTTGAGTATTCTATACATAATCAAAAGATATACAAGGCTAAGCATTGTCGTTGTATTTTGAGTGGATTGAACAGTATTCTCTCTCGAGAATTTATTCAAAACTAAGCATTGTTTTTGAGATTTTAATGGGGTTAAGTACGACTTTATCAAGAAGTTTTTTAGGCTAAGCATTTTCCTTGGAGAGACAATTGGGTTAAGCACTATCCTCTCTCGAGAAATCGTTAGAATCTAAGCATGTTTTCCAAGAATTTGATGGGGTTAAGCACGACTCTATTAAGAAACTGTTTAAGGCTAAGCATTGTCCTAGAAAAGTTAATTGGGTTAAACACTACCCTCTCTCGAGAAATTATTTGGAGCTAAGCATTGTTTTTGACAATTTGATGGGGTTAAGCATGACTCTATCAAGAAACTCTTTGAGCCCAAGCATTGTTCTAAAATAGTTAATTGGGTTCAGCACTATCCTCTTTCGAGAAATTGTTAGGATCTAAGCATTGTTTTAAGAATTTGATGGTGTTAAGCACGACACTATCAAGAAACTGTTTAAGGCTAATACTTGTCCTGGAAAAGTTAATTAGGTTAATCACTACCCTATCTTGAGAAATTGTTCAGAGCTAAGCATTGTTTCTGAAATTTGATGGGGTTAAGCGTGACTCTATCAAGAAACTCTTTGAGGCTAAGCATTGTCTTTGAAAAGTTAATTGGTTTAAGCACTACCTTATTCTTAAAGTTTATCAAAGACTAAACACTACTCTTTAAAAGTTAATTGGGTTAAGCTCTATCCTATTCTGAAGGTCATCGGAGGCTAAGCATTGTCCTTTGGAAGTGGATTGGGTTAAGCATTACCTTATTCTTAAAGATTATCATAGGCTAAGCATTGCCCTTTGGATGTTGATTGGGTCAAGCATTACTCAAAGATGATTATCATTTTCTAGATACTTAACATGCTAAGCATAATTACCTCTGCGTCATTTAAGTCTATTGCTTTACTGGATATGGATTGGGTTAAGCACGACCTCTCAAAATTTATACGAGCAAAGCATTACTCTCTCATAACAAATACACTTTCTTATCTCCTTTCATCATTATTGTTACATATTATGTTTGTTTTTAGTGCATTATTTAATCTTCTATCTGTTCTAACTATTTTTACTTAAGTTTATATGAGCAAAGCATTGCTCACTCATAACAAATACACTTTCTTATCTCCTCTCATCATTATTGTTACATATTAGGTTTGTTTTCATCGCATTATTTAATCTTCTATCTATGCTAGCTATTTTTATGTAAGTTTTGTTAAAAGTGACAAGCAAAGTGAGAGACATTTGATAATTATTCTCCCCTCGATTCTGAACCTTTTTATCCCATTATTTCAACTTATTCATACTTCACCTTTCAAATCACTTATATTCCGACTTTGCAAACTCGTGCTTTGAATTTGTCAATTTTCTTTAGGAATCTCATACGTTCCTAAATTTAGAACTACACACGACCTGATTCTCATAAAAATAGAGATATGTAGGCGACTTAAAGCCAAAGTATCAACCACACTATTTTTAAAACCACCTTATATTGCGTCAATTCCAATAAACCATCTTCTCAATCGGACAAAATTGGCTACAACACCAACTTCAATTGCTCGAAAATTCTTTTATCATTCTCAAACAATGTAGGGGCAGTTGCTGACACCCAATTTTAACCTCCTGATACCCCTGTTAGGCTGCTATTTTATCAAAATCATTAATTTTGAATATTAATATCTTTTACGCATTATTTTAGTATAGAATAAAATCTTGACATATCACATCCCTAATATGAAAATATATAAATTATTTTCTTACTATTTAATTATTATTTTTATAATTTATTAATTTAAATATAATACTTAGACTTAATTTGTTAATATTTTTATTTAATGTTCACACTCGTGATTTGCAAACATTTGGTCCTATTATTATTATTATAATTATTATTATTAATATTAATATTAAATATTAAATAGTATCCACTTCCATCCAAGTTTCCCTATGGGTTTAATTTTTAGCCAATCTCTAGTCAATTGATGGCAATTTTAGCCAAAATCGATATCAATTTTAATTTCAAATTAAATTTCAATTTCTGACCTATTTTTAATTGTTTTTTGTCTCAGTCGATGATCAAAGTTGATCCTACGAATGAGATCAGTTCATCTTTTCCTTTCCTTTTTAATTACAAAACTAAACCCTAATCCTTGATTTTTTTTAAAAACATCTGCCTCCCTCTTTACCTTTTTCTCTCATCTCTCTCTTCATCTCTCTAAACATCACTGTCTCCCATAACTCCCACCTGCGATCACACCGCCAGTCGGTAGAATCCTATCTCCTCTCCGATTCTCCTTTTTTTCATCGATAGAAAGTCATGCAACGCCGCCACCGCCAGTCGTTTCTTCGCATCTCCCCACCTCTTTTCGCTTCTTTACAGCTGGAGAAAACTGACCAAACACTTCTCATCACTTATTCTCCTTTCCATGCATCACGACTATCAAAATGCTACCCCTTTTTTTGACTCCAAACAACATCACCATTATCGCCTGAGGACCACAGACGAAACTGTCCAATGAAGTAGCTGATTAAACAACCCCTCTAGTCGCCTTTCTGCTCTGAGTTTCGAAAAAATATTGCTGGAGAGACAATGAAATTCATGATGGATTCTCAAAAATCTATTCCAGGTTTTCTTTTATTTAATTTCACGTTAATTTTCTATCCTCAACTTCTCCTACTCTTTTTCTTTTAGACAAATTCGTAGATGTGAAATTTGCAAAATATGGCTATGAGTTTTGACATAATTCTTCTAATTTTATGTTTTTATATGTCTTCTAATTAACATACGTAAAAAAAAAACTAATTTTTATGACCCTTCTTTAATACTAAATTTCTTAAAGATTTGGTATTGATTCTTCTAGACATGCCATTCCAATTCCAAAAAAGATCCATGAAATTTCTTGATGGTTATTTACTGTCTTCATAACTTATCTGATTTGGTTGATTGAATGATTACAATAGTATACTGATTTTCTAGATAGATCATGATTTTTCCCTGCAAAGCATGTGGATTTGATTCCGTGTCACTCTTAAATATGGTGAATCTGATGTGATTGCGTATTTTAACTTACATGGATAATATCCGTCATTGTCCCAATTTTATGACTTGATTAATATTTTATTGCCCTACTCTTTAGTTTAAATATATTTGAATATATTCTGATTAGTCTATTATGGTAAATAGGAGTTGTTTTGTTTTGCTTAATTGATTCGATGTATTTATTTAAGGAAGGAAGATTTCCTTAATTAACGGGTTTAATATTCTCCTCCTTTTTTAGTTTAGTTCTCTTTTGCTATATAACTCCCTTTCTCTTAAATAACTTCACTAGCTATAACAAACAAAAAACTTTTAACTACCTTTTTCTTTATACAAAATAATAAATAATACACTTTAAATTCTTTTTCTTTCGGCTAATCTTGCTAAAAGAAATTTGAGTTGGCGTCTTACTCATTGCAATTGCTATGTGTGTGGGTCAAAATCCTGATTCTCTGATTTCTCTTTAATTTCTTGTCATCACTAAACTGGTTAGTTTCTTAAATTTCTTCAATTATTACATATTATTTTAAATGCCTTGATGATTGTCTTGATTGCCTTCTAAACTCTATTAAGTTGTTTAATAAGACATGGTGAATTCATTGTTTTTCTCTGTATATTCTTTCAATTAGAGTTCTATATAAATGGTGGTTTGTTGTGCATTTGGGATATGCTGCCTTTGTCCTACAAATACTATCTATCCTTCGATGTAGATAAAGAGTCGTTGGGTGATCCGAGATGTTGTTAATTCTAATTCCTTATGTTTATTTTATCTCCTTTTCACTTTTTTTTTTCGTGTGTATGTAACAATTTATTGAACAAACGATGTATTGTAATAATAAATTATGGAAGACTATTTGGGGTGCGAGGCTTATGTGCTTTTATTTTCTTACATGAATCACTCAGACAAACCTTAATGTAGGATTAACAATAAATTTATTTTGTCCCCTAGATATCCTGCTTTTAGGAGTTTTAATTGAACTTCCAATATAAATTGAGTTCAAGCATGTTAATTTAACCCATGGCATGTAAAATTAGTGTTCAGCATTTGTATTTATGCTACTTCATGTTTTTACTAATTCCACTACGTCAAAAATCATTTTCCAACATAAGAAAATTATTTTTCAGCATATTAAATTAATTTGCAGCATCTAAAATTACTTTCCAGCAGATTTAAATTAATTTTTAGTATATTAAATTATTTTCCAGCATATTAAAATTAGTTTCCAGCATATAAAATTATTTTTCAGCATACTAAAATTAATTTTCTTGATATTAAAAAAAAAATCAGCTTAATGAAATGAATGTTTAGCATGTTTATGAATTTTCAGCAATAATTTATTAATTTCCAGAAGTAACAAACATTTTCAGTGATAAAAATTGTGGTCTCCAACATATTAATTATTTTTAGCATGTCGTTACATTTCCTAGCATATTTACTAATTTCCAACATGTTTATTTTCCTTACATAATAAAATTAATTGTTATCATTCCCTAACATGCATGACTCTGGACGTGCCTATTAATTTAATAAAATTACAACACATTGTTTTGAAATAATTTAATAACTATCTTTCGTCAATAAACAATTATTTATCACTTAGTATCATGCCTATAGGATTTAACTAATTTTCGACATTAATTAGTTGCTCGACATTTTTTGATATATCATGCCTATAGGTTCTAAAATGAGTAATTAGTTCTTTAGCTAATCACCTAACCGACTCCTAATTAACCAAGAGTCTTGTTTGAAATCATTATGTGTTATGTGCTTGTCCAATGTGCTTTGTTTGACGCGCTTTGAGTCTAACTAGGAAGCCTAATTTTCTTTGTCTAGATCCCAAATACAAAAATAGAAAGTCCAATGCCTCTTCGACATTAAATAGGGATGGGTAGACATGTTAGACAACGTTAGTTTTATTAGGCTTAGTAACCAAACTAGGTTGGGGTGGATAGTCATTCGGAGATGATGGTAACCCAAGCATAATTTGATAATGTGACATACGACATTGTCGCCCATTTATAATCCGACTTCTGGTTAATAGGCCGAGTAATGATTAATAATCTGAGTGCTGATTCGAATAATATAAAATAAATCCTTTGTCCAATCTTGTGAATTTGTTTTTCTCCTATTTTTAAGTTTATTTGATTATTTGTTTGGGGTAGTTATGTTTATTATATAAGTAACCCCTTTTTGTTATATAAATTATGTCATTTCTGTTTTTTCGTTTATCTGATTTACACTGTTTCTTATCTTATTTTTATCATCACTTAGATAATTAATAATTAGAAAATAATTAAATAAGATATCTTGTTTATCCATCACTTAGTTAATATTACGTTTATAAAATAAGTGAACTTTGTTTATCACATAGAATCCCCATGTAAAAATATGAATTCGGTCGGGAATAATATTTGTGGACCTCGAAGATGCCTAACACCTTCCTTTCGAGGTAATTTGAACACTTAAAGAAGCTTCTGGTGGCATAGACTAATTAATTGATTCCTAATTAACCTATAATGATGCCCTAACACACCTTAATTCATTCAGTGGCGACTCTTCACTCTTTAAACATCCTAAAAAGAGTTGTCAAGTCGAATCTCACTTTTTGAGAGAAAACTGGGGCACGACACATTATTTAATTCTACAATTTTTCACTTATTTTACTCTTTCAACAGATGGTGAGAATATAATATTCTTCTATCTATGGTGATAAGCTAGCACCTATTGTTGGGCCCTAGATAGGGGTCAAGGCAGGGGTCATGATTGTGTCAAAAATAGAGGCAGATCTCATGTGGCATCTCTAACTAGGGGATATGATAGGGAAATATTTCTTAATCTAGAGATTGAGCCTGATGATGTAGCTTATCATCTAAAGGATATGGGTCTAAGTTAGGTTACTCAAGATTTTATTGTTACTCTAGTGCTACAAGATATTTTAATTTGAGCCATGAGTCATTTAAAGGGTGCATCACAGATGGGTCTCAAACTAGACGGGTATTAAACCTTTAGAACAATCACTGATTTAGGGTTTCTATCTCCTAGGGAAGAACCAACTGGCTCCATATATTGATGATTTACTGTCAGAATTGTTGCTTAATCGATTGTGCCTAGACTAGTGATGGTATTTGATCAATAAATTATATTTAATATGTTTGTCAAATTAAGTTTGTCAAATTAAGTCCTCCAAAGTTTAGTGGTGCACTCGAGGAGGATGCGTATAGTTTTTGGTCAGTTTCCAAAAGAGGTTGCATAACCTTAATTTGGATGAGTCACATGTAATTAATCATACTACTTTTTGGTTGGTAGGGGAGACAAAGTAGTGGTGGGTATCTCATCTTATTGTCAGCTAGCAGCCCCCCCCCCCCTGATGACATGGATATAATTTTTGGAGGCTTTTCCAGAGAAGTATGTACCAAACAATATGAGATAGAGGTTAAGATATAAGTTTGATGCTTTAGAGTAGGGTTCTATGACTGCTACTAAATATGATTTTTGCTTCCATTCCTTATTTAGGCATGCTTTAATGAGTATCTCGATCGAGAAGAAGGGTTTGGAAAGTTTGTAGAAGGATTGGTTAAGCCTCTTTAGTTGGTGACTACATGTAGCATATTTTAGTAGATAGTTGACCGTGCTAAGAGGATTAAAGGGATATTCTATGATTCCTAAGGAGGTAGCGGCAAGAGATTTCACATGTAGGGTGGTTTTAGTAGATCTTCATATCGAGATAGAGATTGCTCATATAAGGGTCATTATTTTCCACACAATACGTCTATTTAGGAAGTGTTATAGGGTTTTGATAGTGATTATTTGAGTTTTGGTATTTCAAATAGGCAGAGTTTGGATAAACTGTCAAGAGGTTCTCCTACTGGGTTGTTATTTCATGAGTGATGTTCTGGATCATACATGCCACCCAATTAGCCTATTATAGTTAACAGATGCTATGGCTGTTGAGTGTTGGGGAACATTGCCAGATGTTGTCCTAGGCACAGGTTAGGTGAACCACGATAGAGCTCTTAGGTTTAGACTTATTGAGCATTTGTACCACCAACTAGAGGGGGTGAACAAAGTGGTAACACTGATTTACAGGGAAATAAAGATGGATCTCTAGTGACTCGTGGTAGAGGCTATGGAGTTGATCAGTCTATGGGTGGATATGATTAGTGTCATATATTCTCGGGTACACCTGAGAATAGATATCTAATACAACTATATTTTTATGGTTCTTATATGCTATGGATTTGTTTCAATTATATTTAACCTTGGATCCATATTTTTCTATATGTCTGCTTATTTTGCTTTGGGACTTTATTTGATGAGTGAGTCTCTTGTCGTGCCTATTTATTTTTCCACTTAATAGGTGATTCCTTAGTAGGATTAGGTATATTGATTCCTATAATATGACTCTTTGGGTGTAGGGTTCTTGGGTAGACTGAATTGTTCTAGGTGTGGTAGATTTCGGTGTGATTCGGGTATGGCCTCCTTAATGGTTATGTTATGGAGAAAACTTTGTGATTGACTGTCTTAAAATGTGACTAAATTAGAAAACATTCTTGATTCATCAATTTAAGTAAGGGAGGAAAGACTTTCTAGTGTTCAACATTTATGGTTGTGTAACGACTTATTCCATTATTATAGCATTGATTTGGGTGTAAGTGTCCAAATAGAGTTTTTCCTAGGATGAGAGTTGTTAAAATCTCAAGCTAGGATGATTTTTGATAGAAATTGAGTGTTGTATGGCTTATAAATAATTCGTGTCTTAGGGTGTGGTGTTTGATTATTTTGACTAAATATTATGATAGATGAGAGATATAGTGGTCCATAAAATCTTCCAGAATTAGAAATAGATTAGTAGAACTCTTGTTATAGCATTTGCCGTGAGGGATAACATTTGTGTTATCAAAAAACCCAAAAAGTGTTGTAGAAAGGGGAATTTCTTGAAAATTCCTTGAGTCACTGGTTTAGGACAATTATAGTAGTCCTAATATCATCGTAGCAGGGCACATAATGGTCGGTGATCTTAAGGGATGAACTACCTTAGCTGGCTCGGGTTACTACTCTTGGACCGCTGTAGAAGATAGGGGATCGTTATATCTATACTGAGTAATTAATGTGCATGGTTTCTGAGTTTTGATATTTTTTTTGGTTTCTCATCCGATGTTCGGTACTTGCATTGGAGTTTGACTAATCTGGATTCACACCGCGTAGGGCCCCAATTTGGAGGGAAGCGCTCCCTACCAAGGATTTTTCCATACCCAGGGATTGAACCCAAGACCTCTAATTAAGGGAGGAGCAGTCCCATCCGCTGCACCATATCCTTTGGTGGTGAGATTTGATGTTATTTTCTCCTAAACATCCAAAATTTTGACTGAAGTCTTACGATAGGTAATTTCCTACTAGCTTGAGTGATTTATACTATTAAGTAAGAATATTACATCATTCTAATATTGATTAATCCATTTAATCAGTAGAATCACTAGAACGAAGAGTTATGATAAACTTCTTGGGTGTAAGCCCTAAATTGATGAGCTGGCAAGAATTGCCCATGTGTAGTCCTAAAATTGCTTATTAATGATTTTAGGTTGTTATATTACACTTCCTAATGTAGAATTCTTTCATTTTAATATGGATAATAGGGATTTGGGATAATTTAATAGGTGAAAAACCTCAAACTAATGATTTAAAATATGAATAAAGACAAAATTAGTGGGTTTTGTCCCTAATTCCTAAATTAAAGAATAAGTTTTTTATTTTTACTTTTTCGTTGCTTTTTCGATTGAGAACAATCTACAGCTCCAAAGAAGGGCAAACTGTTGCAGATGTAGACTTGATTTAGACGTTTTGCATATTTATAATTAGAATGCTTATGGATTGACTTTGGACAAGCTTGTTAATTAAGAGTGGATTGTTGTTGTTGTTTGTATAAAGTGGTTAAATGACATTGAATTGACTAATTATTTTATGATAATAAATTGTGTACCTGAATTATTATTGGTCTACTGTGATACATCCTGAATGATAGTGATTGCATTTCATTAAATAGGGATATTTGGATGGCCATGTATTGCGCCAATACAAATTACATAATTATTGATATATCGGAAGTTTAGGTACCACGTCGACCATTATAGGGACAAAGATGGTCCCCTGTAGATCATGACTATTCGAGCAAACATAAGTCTCCATAATGAGTGTGTACAAATTTGATCTGATAATTGATATACATTATTTACATATGTTGGCCTTTTGCTTCTTCATATAACATGCATTATGTGATGTGATGATTGAGGTATAATTAAACTACTCTTCTAAGATTGTTGACTTTATGGATGATTAGGTATTGATTTTACACTTGTGTATTTAGAAAGGGCATGGGTTCTATTTATTATGAACATGTACTAGTAGTTGTAAAACAGTTAATAGGGTGATAGTTATGACCTAGTTAAGGGTATTGGTTGAACTTAGGCACTTTACTAGTGGAGGTTGTTGCTTGAGTTTGAGATTACATGTTATGTGGTGATTACTAGATTACTTATTTTTTATTTATGTGTATATGTGGGTCTGAGTTATTTCAGCCGATGATACATACCGGTACATAGTGTTTACATTATTACTACTTTGTGCTATTCTTTTGTTAAGTATAGACAATATCTTAGAGACTCCTACGAGACCTCACCTCTAGTGTGTGACCAATAGTTTCTGATCCAAGGGAGATCACTTATCTTTAGGATGTCATGGATCATCTCAATAGATCATGTCAATTCATTCAAAAGATTATACTCTTATATTTTATTAGTTTTGGGTATTTATCTTAGACATTATTTTGTTAGAAGTTCTTGTATGATGATTTTAGGATCCATGGGTATTGTAGTAGGTAGTTTGATTTTTTTGCATTCATTATTATTTTATTGGTTATGAGATATTAATCATTAAAGGTGAGTTTTTCTATATTCTATTAAAATGATTGGTAATGGCGTGGATTAGATGGTTCTCCCACTGGAGGGTTAGTGTGGGTGCTATTTGCGGCCATTTTTGTTATGAAAATATTGGTATCAAACCCATAGGTTCGTTGATCTCTTCGTATAAGAACATGTCTAGCAAAGCCTTGAAATATGGCATGGAGGCATCTGTACTTTTCTACAAGAGGCTATATGGAACTAGAGAACACTCAATATTATTTTTTTGTGCTAATTACTTGATTCAAATTAGTATTTGGTGATCCAAATTGGTATCTAACTTTTTTTATTCTTATTCTTGCAAATGTTGAGAACATGAGCTAATAGAGCTATTGCAGAGGCATCTAAACCAGTTGTTGGGTCTAAAATTCATGTTAGAGGACTAGTGAATGGAAGATGAGGTAGAGGAATGAGAGTCACGCTTGATAGGGGTAGATCTCAGGTAATTGCGGGGATCAAATTAAGAGATATTAGCATCTCCTCCCCCTTATGAGGATAGTTTAAATATAGCACAGAGTGTTTTGATACTGGTGAAGGAAGAGAAAATATTGTCTCTTGACGAGGCATCACTAGTTTAGGGAGATACAACTTCCAATTAGATATTTTTTTATATGATTCAATAGGTTATACGCTTTTGAAGTGGATTGGAAAGAAAAGTGACTATTTTGTTAATTCTTCCAATTCAGCATCTAGGAGTGCAACATGCTACTGGCATGGCTCATCAAATGGATGAGGTATCAAAGATGCATGTCTTTCTATAATAGGTAGTGGGTTTCATAATGACTAGAGATGAGCATGATCTATTCTTGTAAATGAAAAACCTCTTAATTTTCATAGAATTGAGTCTGAAGATGTCTATGAGTTTATAATCGACTACTATGAGAGACTTCATAAGATGAGGGTGATGTTGCCCAAAAACAAACCTCCAATTGAAGTATGCTGCGGTTGATGTCAAATATGATAACCCAAACCAAGTTGGGGTCAAACCCACAGGGAACACGTTGGGCAGTATCTCAAACTTGAAAAAATCCACGAGCAATGTATAAAAGTAAATGGGGAATTTGAGGTGAAAAGTAACAAGTAATAGAACTTGAATGCTTGAGTTTGTGAATAGTCTAAGATGAACACTAGGAATGTGTTTCCCCAGGCTTCATAATTACGTAAGATTATCGTACTCAATCCACCTAACCCTCCTTCTCTGGATGCAAAGTTGACAAGATATGTACTATTAATCGTCTTGTGAACCCATTGATAGGTATAACCCTTTACCTTGTGAGTCTCAGGGTGTTGCCTTGTTTTTCCTTGTCTATAGCCTCATTAAAACTCTCACCTTTTGAGTCTTGAGTTCATTAGAAGAGGGTTGGTAGCCACGAACCACTGTTGTAATATCATTTTCCCAATCTTGAACTCCTTTTTGAGGATGATCTCGAATACATGAAATCCCTAAGCTTTTGCAACAGCTTGGGTTCAATGAATACGTAGAAGATTATAATACATGCAAAGACAGTCGAATAGATGAATCTTCTGCTTCCCTTATGTATCTAATCCACTAGGGTTCCCGCAAACCTAGTCAAGAAAATTAGCAACTCATGTTTATGAAAAAATCCATGATAATCAATAAAGAACACATGTAATTAATTTCATAATTTTGAAAGAGAGAAAATCCAAAGTCTCCTATTCAATGCGAACCCAAAATCTCAAGAACAAAAGTATCAAGGATCAAAGTATGCTAAAAGTATCCAAAGTAACGTAAAAGTGTAACCTAATAAAGGAAAAACCCTAAGGTATTTATAGTATCTCAAAATAATAAAAAAATCCTAATAAAAATGGAGTGGGAAAAGTTAGTCGGTGATTGTTACGACTCGTAACATCTCTTTATGAGTCATCTTCAGCTTTTTGTTAGCATTCTTGTGAACTTTTATCTGTAGGGCTTCGGGAAACTATTGTCTTTACAACTCATCACCACAATTCATAGTGAGTCCTTACGACTTGTGGTCTTCACTCGTTATCACTTTTGTCTTGAACTTCAGGGTTTTGAACACTAGTCTCCTTACGATTTCCCACTACGAGTTGTAGTCTGAACTTATGACTCGTAGTCTACTATGACTTTACCTTTGGACTTTGACTTTACTTTTTCTCACTCTTTGATTGTTCTCCATGACTCGTAGACAAATCTTACGAGTCGTAGTCACTAGTCATAATCACTCTTTATTTAGTTTCTCAGCTTCACTTTTTCCACTTTCTATTTAATGAGTCAGGATATGAGTTGTATGATGACTTGATGACTTGTAGGTAGACCATAATTCAACTTATTGATAGCTTTTTCTTCTACTTTTCATTCAACAGAAATGGTAACCTGTTTCATCTGCAACTACACATAAAACCACATCATATCCAACAAGATAACCTAAGTCCCAGCATAAATTCATTGTTTTAAGCATCGAATGTGCCATGTTTACATGGTACATAAACACCCTCAACTTAGAATGTTTGTGTGTCCTCAGGAAAAATCAATATCACACCCAACAAAAGCATGATGCTTAACTTTGAAGAGTCTGTGGCCTATTTGGTAGTCGATTTATCAGTCAGTTCAAGAACACTTTATACTTTCCTCCCATTTCATTGTTTCAAATGCTATTGTGTATAAAGATCCAGTACTACAGTGTAACCCACAAGAATGTAATAATGTAATTACATTAGCGACGAATAACTAGACCTAAGCAACATACACTACTCGGATAAATATGTAACCTGACTTTGCAACCCATGCACCCTCACAGTCAAAGAAGTCCATATATCTCATTTTGATTTAGACTATTATTCAAGGGACGGTCTAAAGATAATCACACTCATAAAGAAGTTCCAATCAGTGTACACAGAGTGTCATAGGCTTGCCCTTATGATTTTAACCTAAATTTTCAGACGGTCGGGCTCGGATCACTGTACGACTTTATTTGGCTTGCAACGTTGTCTTGGGATTGGTTATGGTATATTTTGGGAAATTTAAGTGACTCAACCTCCTTGGTACTACACTTTCTTAAGGGTCCACTTTTTCTACCATCTTTTTATTTAATCCGCCCTTATTTCTCCCTTTTATTCTTTTCATGCCTATTTTTTGGCCAGGTGTTGTTTTATTTCTTTTTATTGCATTTTTCTTTTTCTTTTTCTCTTTTTTTTTCTTTTTTCCTGTTCTTTTATTTCTACTGCACCCACCTTTAATTATTCTTCTATCTACACTTCTTTCTTCGTACTCACTTTTCACTATGTACCCCTATAATAGCCACCCTCAACTTAGGTGATTTGCCTAAGTTGAGGTACACAGTGTCCATGAAGGACCAGGGACAAAATAGGTTCATTGTAGTCAAGTAGGAAGGTGAAAATAGTGTATGCAGCAAAAGTCGGTCAATTAGGCTCACAATCAGGATCAAGGGATTCCTATCTCATTTGGTTTGGCATTTTAGGCTCGAGGGGACTAATTAGAAAAATGGCATATGATCCTCTTCTACCATAAACATCCTACATCCTAGGCAAAAGAAATCGGGAAAGTTCTGGACTCCATACACACTAGGAAGTAAGTAACGCCTCATACTCACTTTGTACAGGGTCACATGTCTGTCACAACCTATCCAATTCCTGCATCTACATGCCATTATTATTTTGTAATAATTCTAATGACATTAAAGGATTCTCAAAAGTTGCACATGCATATAGATCACATAGTTTATCACAATCAAAAATTTCAGGAGAGGTATAAATTTTTCAAAAAAAAATTCAATCAGAGTCATAGCACATGTTGTATATAATTTATCAATTTCCTATGCACACCATTCATCTGACTTGAGCATCACAAACACAGACACACATCTGACTACGAGTTGTAGTCTGAACATACGACTCGTAGTCTACTATGACTTCACTTTTGGACTTTGACTTTACTTTTTCTCACTCTTTGATTGTTCTCCATGACTCGTAGACAAATCTTACGAGTCGTAGTCACTAGTCGTAATCACTCTTTATTTAGTTTCTCAACTTCACTTTTTCCAGTTTCAATTTAATGAGTCAGGATATGAGTTGTATGATGACTTGATGAATTGTAGGTAGACCAGACATCATCTTGTTGATAGCTTTTTCTTCCATTGTTCATTCAACAGAAATGGTAACCTGTTTCATCTGCAACTACACATAAAACCACATCATATCCAACAAGATAACCTAAGTCCTAGCATAAATTCCTTGTTTTAAGCATCGAATGTGCCATGTTTCCATGGTACATAAATACCCTCAACTTAGAATGTTTGTGTGTCCTCAGGCAAAATCAATATCACACCCAACAAAAGCATGATGCTTAACTTTGAAGAGTCTGTGGCCTATTTGGTAGTTGATTTATCAGTCAGTTCAAGAACACTTTATACTCTCCTCCCATTTCATTGTTTCAAATGCTATTGTGAATAACGATCCAGTACTACAGTCTAACCCACAAGAATATAATAATGTAATTACATTAGCGACGAATAACCAGGCCTAAGCAACATACACTACTCCGACAAATATGTAACTTGACTTTGCAACCCATGCACCCTCACAGTCAAAAAAGTCCATATCTCTCATTTTGATTTATACTATTATTCAAGGGAAGGTCTAAAGATAATCACACTCATAAAGAAGTTCCAATCAGTGTACACAGAGTGTCATAGGCTTGCCCTTATGATTTTTACCTAAATTTTCAGATGGTCGGGCTCGGATCACTGTATGACTTTATTTGGCTTGCAACGTTGGCTTGGTATTGGTTATGGTATATTTTGGGAAATTTAAGTGACTCAACTTCCTTGGTACTACAGTTCCTTAGGGGTCCAATTTTTCTACCATTTTTTTATTTAATCCATCCTTATTTCTCCCTTTTATTCTTTTCATGCCTATTTTCTGGCCGGGTGTTGTTTTCTTTCTTTTTCATGCATTTTTATTTTTATTTTTTCTCTTTTTTTTCTTTTTTCTTGTTCTTTTATTTCTACTGCACCCACCTTTAATTATTCTTCTATCTACACTTCTTTCTTCGTACTCACTTTTCACTATGTAACCCTATAATAGCCACCCTCAACTTAGGTGATTTGCCTAAGTTGAGGTACACAGTGTCCATGAAGGACCAGGGACAAAATAGGTTCATTGTAGTCATGTAGAAAGGTGAAAATAGTGTACGCAGCAAAAGTCGGTCAATTAGGCTCAAAATCAGGATCAAGGGATTCCTATCTCATTTGGTTTGGCATTTTAGGCTCAAGTGGATTAATTAGAAAAATGGCATATGATCCTCTCCTACCGTAACCATCCTACATCCTAGGCAAAAGAAATCGGGAAAGTTCTAGACTCCGTACACACTAGGAAGTATGTAATGCCTCATACTCACTTTGTACAAGGTCACATGTCTGTCACAACCTATCCAATTCCTGCACCTACATGCCATTATTATTTTGTGCTAATTCTAATGACATTAAAGGATTGTCAAAAGTTGCACATGCATACAGATCACATAGTTTGTCACAATCAAAAATTTCAGGAGAGGTATAAATTTTTCAAAAAAAAATTCAATCAGAGTCATAGCACATGTTGTATATAATTTATCGATTTCCTATGCACACCATTCATCTGACTTGAGCATCACAAAATAGACACACATACATGCCGATTTTATTTATATTGTGGCCTACTTGTTTTGAAACATGGTAACCGTAACTCGTTGCAACTGTGGTACACCTCCACCCTTAACTCAGACCTATCAACTATCCCCAGTTTATATAGAAATGTAAAACTGGGATCGAGGACATACTTGGGTGCCCTAGGTACCAGCTCAAACTTGGTCATGTCGGGAACCTCAGATTGGGCCCTAATTTTTTCAATAGTAATCCCATCAGCTGTCGGGACTGTCTCTGCAGTAGTGGAATCGATTGTGGTTGGTGTGCTCAATGGTATATCAAGTGGGGCCATATCATTTCCCTTGTCAACATAACCAACATCCTTCTCCTGGACCGTCACCTATTGGTCCTTTTCACTTCGTATAATTACTCTTTTTGCTGCTTCAACATTTTCTTTGTCAGTGTTTCATCTTTTTCTTTTCTTGTCCTTCTTTCTCTTTCTACCTTCTTATTTGATTTTGATACCCTAAATATTTTTGACCTCTTCATTTGATTGGATCTCCACCATAACTAGCACAGGGAAAACTAGTCTCTCATGCAACTCATTCATCAACTTTTGTAATTCACCCATTTCAGCCTTCATTCCTACTAGATCAAGAACTTGAGAAACTTTAAGCTGGAGAGTGAGCCTCAGTTCAAAAGCATCCAACCTTCTCTGTACCTATGTGTTTTGTTCATTCAGTCTGTTATTAACCCAAGGTTTTACTCTTTATTCTATCAATCGTACCTTTTTATCCAGGGTGTTCAATCTTTTCATAACCTCATTCCACATAGCCAGTGTAATGACCACATATCCTACCGGAACTTATCTAGACATTAGAGGATGTGGTGCCTTAATCTATGGATGGGTAAGAGTACTAGATGTAACCGTTACATCAAAATGCTGGTCTCAGACGACCCACCCTTTAATGGAGTATCATCTACTGCAGTAGATCCAGAAGTAGTGGTCCCCTGGGTCTCTCTGGTCCACAGTATCTCATCCAGCATCAATACTCCTTATTTTGACTACCTATTCATGGGATTTGCAGTTGTCTGAAATAGACTCAAATTTGTGGTGTTCATTGGTTCAATAAAATAATCCAACTCCAAAAGTACCTGAACCCCTGCTTCTAAGCATATCTGAGTCAACAAGCAAGGGAATACCAAAATCATATCAATAACCACAGATCGATCTCATATATCTCTGGAGATGAATTGTGCAAAATTGAACTCATACCATACCATGAATCCAGCTATAAATGCGGCGCGGACTTGACTCAGAATATTTTCCCCAGTTGTGGCACATAATCTATGTCGGGCCATAGTCCACCACGCCTTTGCCTCGAAGTTCAGCGTGTTCTTAGCAATCTACAGATAGTTACTCTCAGACCACCAACTACCCAACTCGCTTTCTCTTTATTTATAGCAATCAGACTTGCTATCCACCAGAAATGCATCATCTTGTCTACCGTCCACAGTTGTTTCCTTGTTATTTTACGCATTTTCTCTATGTGGTACTCAATTTTAGCTGTATTCATTGGTGGTTGGAAATCAGGTTCTTGCAAGACTCTTGAGATAGTTCATAGAGAGATATTCAGCCAAACTCCACAATAATCAAGGAAGTGATCAGATCACCACCTTTCCACAATCTTCCCTGTGGGTATTGCCACTTCAACTCTCCCTATAGGATGCATAGAACTCATGTACTAGTGCAAGACTGAATTTTCCCAGAGCTGTGGTCATACATTGAAATTGATATTATTGGAATCGGGAATCAAAATCAGGCATTCCAGACATGTCCGCAATAGTTAATCTCTTCTCTAGATATATCCCACTTCTAATTTTTCCCTTGGATGGATTTTTTTATATCCCCTCATTATAGGTATACTGCATTCCAGGGTACCTCAACCATCTAATGATGGTCACCAGAGAAGGTTCAATAGATAATTGCACTTAGGATAGTGGTGGTGGCTGAACATCAATGGGAGTAACATGCTCCTCCTTCTCACTCTCAGACTCTACCTTATAAGATATCTATTCTTACTCACCAGCTCCATTATTATTTTCTTTTTCTTCTTCTTCATCCCTATTACCATTGTAGAATATGATGATGAGTGTGGTGGGGAAGTGCTGGGATTTTTAGTTCTTAGGACTTTTGGAGGTGTGTCATCTTCTGTGACTATTTTATTTCCCCGAGGTTGTTTCTCTCTTGGGTCTGCCTTACCATTTAGTGGGTATTCTATGAGGTCACCTCTTCACTTATCGATTTCCTCATTTGTCAAGTGGTAATCAAACTTAGGAGAAGGTTTATTTGTCGTGTTCTTTGGGTTTGCTTGGATGATGAATCACTTTTTGGAGCCATTTGAACCTATTTTCATAAGACCAATTAATAAATTTTATGATGAGGAAAGAAAAACAAGAATATTTTATGTCATTGTGCCTTTACTGGACTCATACGACTGAGGGATCCGAGTCGTAGTCACTAGGTACAATTCATTTAGATGAGTCGTAAGGTGAATAGTGTAAACATAAATGTTCGTTGGTCAGGTTATGAATCCTCCTAACGAGTCATAATTTTAGTTTACGACTCGTCACCAATACTCATAAGTTGACCAGAAACATATCATACTATTCATAAATTTCCCCAGTCATCATGATTCCTAACTACGAGTCGTAAGGATTGACTACAACTCATTTGGGTGATTTGTAAACTTACAAAAACCTATCCTCCTCTATTCCTTCATTTATCAGTGGTTACGAGTGTTGTAACGACTTGTTAAGTGTCAATTACGAGTCCTTAGTGGGCCCGGACCCACTGTAACATTAGGGAATAGACTTGAGTAGTTCCAATACTTTAACCCACACACAACGTGATACATTCCAACACTTCTTAAGGATCCACACATTCATCTTTAATCACAATTCAACACCTCAATCCCATTACCATGTTTTATAGCACAATTCATATATATAGGGCTCGATTATTGATTTATGCCCATAGTTAACTCAAGAGATCCTATAATATTACATCAATGTTAGAAACTAACTTAGTTAAAAGAGCTTTTAGGCACGAACACTTACTTGTTTGCTTGAACTTTAGGTTTCTTGACCTTATCAAATTTGAGCCCTTATCTTTGTGAATTTCACACTTTGGGAAGATTGAAATTATTTGATTTTGTGATTTAGAGTGAATGTGGAGTACTCATGATCTTTGATATTTGAGAGAAATGGAGGAAGTTTGAGAATTTAAGCATCATGTGCCCAATTGGGGTGCCTTTTTTTATTTAAACTACTATGTAGGGTCGGGTTGACCTACGACGCCTGAAATATTGGGCTTGGCTATGAGTCATGGGTACGATTCGTAATCACAACTTACGAGTCTTGAACTCCCTATGTAAAGACTTGGAACCTTACCTGTGACAAGAGTCATTATGACTCAAGGTGACAAGTTGTAATAGAACATTATGACTCGTTCTGAGAGTCGTAATGACTCAGAAACTAATTACCTGGAAGTGATTTGGGTTCCAGCTCCTTACGACACCTGCTCACGAGTCGTAATGTTTGTTTATGACACGTAAAGAGCTCATATGACCTAATTTCTGAAAATATCTGGTTAAATCCCACAATCTTCAGTCCTTCACACAGAACACGCATATTACCCTATAATTTATTAAGTACAAAACATGGATTGCCTCTAACGCAGCGCTTGATTTAACGTCGCTACAGGACGTGGCTAAGTTGGATACTCAGAATTCACCAACTAGACCTATGAGTTGCCTCCATGTAGTGCTTGATTTTATGTCGCGACACGATACAATTGCCTTGGTTACCCAGACTTCGCCGAGTTCCATTTCAAGAACAACTTTAACCTCCTCAGTGTTATCCATATAGTGCTTTGCCCTTTGCCTATTCATTTTGAACAGGGATTCACTATCACACTTCAGATCTAAAGCATCATATGGAAACACTCCCACCATAGTAAAGGGCCCATACAACCTAGACTTCAACTTGCCCGAAAACAAGCGAAGTCTTGAGTTATATAGCAATACCTGGTCATATTGATAAAATATTCTTTTCTTGATTTTGCAATCATGATTTAGCTTCATATTCTCTTTGTAAAGTGCAGAACTCTCATTAACCCAAAGTTGAAACACATCCAACTCATTCATCTAACACACCCCAAACTTTGGGCCATGTCGTATGGGCACCTCAAGCACATAACTATCGGAGGCCGCCCCGTATCCCAACCTAAACACCTCACAATATTATAGGAGTCAAAGGAACTCGAATGAACAATTTAAGATCACGAAATAATATCATAAGTCAATATTAGGTACATTATAATAACTACTCCCAAGTTCACAGTTGTTCACAATACCTCTATACAAAACTGAAGTCAATAAGTATATATGTCGGGACAAGCCTCTGACTATATCCAAACCAAGACTTAAAGAGACTAAGTCTAAAGATAAGGACTAAGAAATGAATGACTTCTAAATGTAAGGAAGCTCACCTCTTCAATTCAATACATGAACTGCTTGATCATCTAATCACTGCACAGGTAAAGAAAAAAATGGTCCGACACCTACATCGCGTGGGGACGTAGTGTTCTAAGATAGTTAGTGATTGGTACGCTAGCACATAACTCAACGATTAGGATAAAAATAACATCATCATTTAACAGAAAGCCAATATATCATCATCTCTTATCAATAAGTATAAATAGATATATCATCATTCATATTCATACACTTATCCCTACACATATATATTTCATATGCTAGATAGGAGATCAAGGCTCAACATCATTCTTGAACATATACGCATGCACATGGACATACACAACATGATCATATTATGCCACAAAGGGAGACAAGGCTTATCATTCATCCTTAAGTCATTTGTTCATAACACATGGGGTGAAACACTCTCCACCAAGTTAGCCCATTCGTCCAATATCACTTTCATTTCGTTGGACTAGGAACTCGAATAACTAGTCACTTCACCGGTCTAGGAACTCGAATCAGTAGAAATGCCATTTCATTGGACTAGGAACTTGAATATCTTTTTGTGTCATTAGACGAGTTATTCTAACCTCAAGAGATATCTTCGGACTAAAAACTTGAATCACTAGCCATATCACCGGTCTAAGAAATCTAATTACTAGCTGTGTTATTAGACGAGGAACTCAAATAACCCATTGTTCATTAGACTAGGAACTCTAATCAATAGTTATATCATTAAAAGAGGAACTCGAATTTCTCACCATTATTAGATGACATTTAAACTCTTGACCCATTAGTTCATACATATTCATTTATACAATTTATATCACATTTAGGGCTTTGGCTCACTTAGCCAATTCAACATTATACGTGGCCATATGGTCCTTATAGGAGACTTCATTGCACAACCATCTCACTAGGCCAATGCCTTTATTTGATTCATAATACCATTCTATTTGTGGTCCTCAAGAACCACACAAGCCATTCACATATCATTAACAACATTATATCACATTTTCACCACACTTAGTTCCACACTCAATTCGAGTTCATTTTCATGTCTAGGGCTTTACCTTCTCATTATCCATCAATCAACTAGGTTATCAATTCCATAATAAATGGATCATAATACTCTCATAAAATCATTCAACAATCATTCACACTCATTTAGTCCGTTTCCCTGGCTCAACACATTGTAAACATCCAACTAGTCATTTCACTTAGATATTTTCACAAACACCTTGTGTGCATACCTTTAACAAGGTCATTGTCATGGTAGAAATCATCAAGACTAGGGTTACTCAAGACCATTATGTTAAACAACAAAAAATAAGCACCCACATATACAATCTACCATCAAATACATGAATCAACACAAGTCTAAGCATGAATCATCATTATTCATTGTTAGATAGCAAAACCCTTTTCATTTGATTCAAAACCACCATGTACACTTACTAATCCAAGTGTAAAATACATGGGTTTAAAGTTTTTTAAAGAGGAGAAGATATAAATGCCTTAAAAAAGGTGACACACCAACAATCTTGACTCTTTCTTGCCACAAGATGAGCACCTCCAAGCCCTAGCATCCAGTCTTGCTTCAAGAACCTTTAGAGTGTTTAGGATGTTTAAGTCTTGTAAATAAAGACTTAGAAGGCTACTATGCCATATATAGTGATAGGGCTTAGGGTTTTAGGTATGAGAAATGACCTAAAGGCCTTGGTTAAAAGCTGGAAAGTCTAAACATGCAGGGGTACGACTCCTCTTTATGGTTCACATAGCAATCGTGACCTAGGGTACGAGTGGTACCCTAACTCATACCCTAGGCTTCTCTTAAGTCAACCACACTGTTGTGGGTATGAAAGGGAACCCTTGAGTCATATACAAAGGGTACAACTCGTGACCTAACTTGTATAGCCGGTAATCAAAATAGTCTACTTGGTGTGAGCCCTCTCTCTTCACGGTTGAGTTGGATACGACTCGTATGCATTGGTTACGATTAAGGGAGGGTTAAGTCATATAGAAACCAGTATACTGCCTTAGCATTCTGTCTAGGATATGGGAGGAGAGAAAGAGAAGGGTACGATTCATGACCAAGAGTACGACTCAATCCCTTCAACCGTACACACCTAGAGACACCAAAAGTTGTCATTCTTTCAAGGGTTCAAGTGTAGGTGCTTCAATTCCCCCCACCCCCTGAACCATGCATCCTAGAATGAGGGGAAAGGCAAGCATAAACCTAAGTTAACACACTAACATGCATCAACCAACCCTTACACAAGTTTGAAAAAAGCATACCACAAGGACACAACACAACATATATCATGATATTCACCAATCACCCAAAATTTTTACGAGGCAACATTCTTGGGTTTTTCATTCTCCTTCACTTAGGATCATTCGTTCGAGAATGAAGGGTAAACAAAGCACAAACACAAATCAACACCTCAACATTCATCAAAGAAACTTTTACACAAGTCCGAAACAAGCACACAACATGGATACAACACGACACATATTATGATCATCATCAGTTAACCATTTAATTTCATTCACTAGGGAATCCAAACCCATCATTTATCAAGGCCACATGGCTCCTTCAAAGTTTAGGGACTTAAGCCCATTATCAAAGGGTACTTGAACCCAAGACATTCTTCAAATCAAAAAGATTAACACATAACTCAATTACAAGTTTTGAAAACAGAAAACAAATGTGGATACTTGGACTTCATGTCCTTCTCCGCCTCCCAAGTTGCTTTCTCATACTTTTGGTCCCTCTATAGAACCTTCACCAAAGCCACTTCTTTCATTTAAAAATAGTGAACTTGACGATCTAAGATCCTCATTGGGATCTCCTCATAGGACAAGGATTCCGAGATACCAACATCTTCCAAGGGAACAACCAAGGAAGGATCACCCATACATTTCCGTAATATAGAGACATGGAAAACCATGGGAATGGAGTTCATACTAGGGGAAAATCCAACTCGTAGGCAACATTGCCAATCCTCTTCACAATCAAGTAGGGACTAGCATAGTGGGGAAAAAGCTTCTCCTTTCTGTCAAACCACATTACTCCCTTCATGGGAGACACTTTCAGGAATACCTAATCGCCCACACAAAACTCTAAGTCCCTACGCCTCACATCTACATAGGACTTTTGGAGACTTTGATCCATTTTCAATCTATCTCGAATCACCTTCACCTTCTCCAAGGCTTGGTGAACTAAATCGGGACCAAACAACTTACCCTTGCCAACTTTGTACCACTCAATAGGAGATTGATATATCCTACCATACAATGCCTTAAAAAGCACCATGCCAATACTTAAGTGGTAACTATTATTATAGGCAAAATCAATCAAAGGTAAGTGGTCATACCAAATACCACCATAATTAATTACACAGCCCCGTAACATATCCTCCAATGTTTGGATAGTTCTCTCTACTTTACCATCTGTTTGCGGGTGAAAAGTAGTACTAAGGCACACTCTAGTACCCAAACCGTTTTGGAATGACTTCCAAAACTAAGATAAAAATGAAGGTCCATGATTTGAGATAATAGGCACCGAAGCACCGTGCAACTTCATGATCTCCGCAATATACAACTTAGCATAATCTTTCACCGAGTAATTAGTTCTAACGGGCAAGAAATAAGTGGACTTGGCCATTCTATCAACAATGACCCAAATGGAATCACATTGATTCCGAGACCTTGAAATACCGGTAATGAAATCCATATTAATTGCCTCCTACTTCCACTCGGGCAACATAATCTTTTGGTACAAACCACCGGGCTTTCACTTATTGACACACCATACACTTGTCCACATAGCTAGCAACATCACACTTCATATTATTCCACTAATAGAGCTTCCTAAGGTCATGATACATCTTGGTGTAACTTGGATGAATAGCATAACAGGCTCCATGAGCCTCGGTCATGACCCTTTCCCTCAATTCATCGATGTCGGGAACGCATAACCTACCTTGGTACCTTAAGATACCATCACCACCAATCATAAAGTCCGCAACCTTGTGTTGACCCATATTTCTCTTGATCTTTATCAAACCGAGATCCAATACTTGATTTTTCTTTATCTCAACAACAAGAGGCGATTGAGATACCGGATGCACTAACACACCACCATCCTCGAAGTTCGTAAGTAAAACTATAAGACTCTCCAAACGGAAAATATTTCTCACTAATTTCCACTTGGCTTTTATGGTGAGTCTTATGATATCAAAAAAGTCCAAAACCCAGGAAATATCTAAGGACCAAAACCTTGGGTGTTTCAATTCTCCCCTACTAGGATCATTCATCCCCGAATGATGGAAAAGGCAGTATAAGAATGAGTTACATCCCAACACACCAATTTTGACCTTTAACCAAGTTAGAAAACAACATGCAAAGATATCAACCTTTCATATAACCAAAACCAAAAAACAAGGATGTTATGAAAAATACATACCTTAAGCATGAATATTCGGATCGAAAAACAAATGTGGACAATTGGACATCATGTCCTCTTCTTCTTTCCAAGTAGCCTTTTTCACCTTGTGGTTCCTTCATAGAACCTTCACCGCGGCCATATTCTTGGTCTACAACTGACGAACCTAATGATCCAAGATCTTAATAGGGAACTCCTCATAGGATAGAGAATTCAAAATACTAACATCCACTATAGGCACCACTTGAGACAGATCACCAACACACTTCCTCAACTTAGATACATAGAACACCGGATGAATGGAGATCAAACTAGAAGCCAACTCTAATTCATACGCAACATTACCAACCCTTTTTAAAATCACATAAAGACTGACATACCTAGGACTTAACTTCCCTTTCTTCCAAAACCGCATCACTCCCTTCATGGGAGACACCTTTAGGAATATCTTATCTCCAACCTGAAACTCCAAGTCCCTATATTTTACATCTGCATAGGACTTTTGGTGACTTTGGACAACCCTAAGCCTATCCCAAATCACCTTCACCTTCTCCGTATCCTGGTAAAACCAAGTCTGAGCCAAATATATCCGCCTCACCAAGCTCGAACCACCCAATAGGAGATCTACACCTCCTACTATACAACACTTCAAAAGGATCCATTCCAATGCTAATGTGGTAGCAATTATTTTTAGCAAACTCTACAAGAGGTAAATGCTCAACCCAGCTGCCACCATAGTCAATCACACATGAATGAAGCATGTCCTCTAATGTCTGAATAGTCCTCTCTGCTTTCCATCCATATGCGGGTGAAAAGTAGTACTCAAACTAACCTTAGACCCCAACCCTTTCTAGCATGACTGCTAGAAGTGAGAAGAAAACTGCGTACCATAATCAAAGATGATAGAAATAGGTACCCCATGCATCTTCACAAGCTATTAGAGGTACAACCTTGCATAATCCTCAGCCAAAAAGCTAGTCCTCACTGGAAAAAAGTGAGTTGGCTTTGTCATCCTATCTACGATGACCCAAACCAAATTGAATTAATTCTGAGATTGAGGAAGACTGGTAACAAAATCCATGTTGATTACTTCCCATTTCCATTCAGGCGATTCCATTTGCTGATATAACCCTTCGGGCCTCGTATGGTCAACTTTCACTTGTTGACACACCATGTATTTGACCACAAAATCAGCCACACCCCTTTTTATACCATTCCACCAATACATCTCCTTAAGGTTACAATACCTCTTTATTGAACCGGGATAAACAACATAGCGCAAATTATGTACCTCAACCCTGATCCTTTCACGCAACCCGTCAACATCGGGAACACATAACATCCCTTGGTACCACAAGGTACCATCACCACTAATCTTAAATACCATCACTTTTGTCCCACCTACATCACCCTTGATTTTCATCAAAATAGGACCTGACATTTGCTTCTCCTTGATCTCTGCACCAAGAGATGATCGCACCACTTGCTGTACTAACACATCACCATCCTTAGAGTCTAAGAGACGAACTCTGAGGTTAGCCAAGTGGTGAATATCCTTTACCAACTCTCTCTTCTCCTTATCCACATGAGCTAGACTGCCTATGTATAACCTGCTAAGAGCATCAGCAACTATATTAGCTTTACCTGGGTGGTAGTGCAGACTCATGTCATAGTCCTTAAGAAGCTCAAGCTATCTCCTCTACTTGAGATTAAGCTCTTTCTGCATAAACACATACTGCAAACTTTTATGATCTAAGAAGATATCCACGTGCACTCCATATAAATAGTACCGCCAGAATTTTCAACACAAACACCATGGCTAATAATTCCAAGTCATGTGTAGGATAGTTCCACTCAAGCACCTTTAACTGCCAAGAAACATAGGTTATTACCTTACTATGCTGCATCAAAATACAACCAATACCCACCCGGGATGCATCACAATAAACCATAAATCACTTAGTGCCTTTAGGCAAAGTCAAAATTGTAGTCGAAGTTAGATTATTCTTTAGATCCTAAAACTACCCTCACAAGCATCTGGCCAAGAGAACTTTACCTTCTTTTGAGTCAATTTAGTCAACAGGGCAACTATAATTAAGAAAATTTTCACAAACCTCCCATAGTACTCGGCTAAATCCAAGAAGCTTCGAATATTGGTTGGATTCATAGGTCTAGGACACTTCCTAACCACTAAAACCTTCTATGGACCCACCATGATCCCCTCACTAGAAATAATATGACCCAAAAAAGTGATAGCGTTTAACCAAAATTCACATTTTGAAAACTTAGCATACAACTGTTGATCTTTCAAGGTTTGAACACAACACGAAGGTGATTGGCATAATTCACCTCACTCTTAGACTACACTAGGATGTCATCTGTGAACACAATGACAAACAGATCCAGAAAGTGATGAAAGACCTTATTAATCAAATCCATAAATGTTGTTGGAGAGTTGGTCAACCCAAACGGCATCACCAAGAACTCAAAGTTCCCATACCGAGTACGAAACACGGTCTTAGGGATATCCACCTCCCTAATTATAAGCTAATAATACCTAGATCAAAGATCAATCATAGAAAAAAATTTGGCACCTTGCAACTGATAAAACAAGTAATCTATCCTTAGAAGGGGATACTTGTTCTTAAGCTTCACCTTATTCAACTACCAATAGTCTATACACATCTGAAGGGAACCATTTTTTTCAGCACGAATAACACCGGTGCACCCCATGGGGCTACACTTGGATGGATGAAACCCTTATTCAAAAGATCCTTAAGTTTCTCCTTGAGCTCCTTCAACTCAACCAGAGCCATTCTATAAGGGGAATAAAAATTGGACAAGTGTCCAAAACCTGATCAATCCCAAACTCAATCTCCCAATCAGGAGGAATACCTGAAAGGTCATCAAGAAATACCTTAGGAAATTCATTAACTACCGAAATCGGATGCAAAGAAGGACCTTCTAAGTTAGAACCTTTAAACCAAACTAGATGATATAAACACCCTTTGGAGATTAATCTTCAAGCTCAAAGATATGATATGAACTTTCCTTTAGAAGCTAGGGAACCACCCTCTAATTCAATAATTGGTTAACCAAGGAACCTAAAGACAACCTTACGATTCTGATAGTCTAATGATGTATAACACGACTGTAACCAATCCATACCTAGACTAATATCAAAATCCACCATATCTATATCATAAAAGTCCACTAAATTCTTTTTACTACCAACAGATACCATACACCCCCCATAGACTATTTTACAAACCACTGAGTAACATATTGGGGTATAAACAGGAAAAGGGTCTGAAGTAACATCAGGACCAAAATGAAAATACATACATACAAATGGGGTCATATAAAAATGAGAAGACCTTGGATCAATTAAATAATATACATCTCGAGAAAAGAGTTTTAGCATACTATTCACGACATCAGGCGATGCCTCAGACTCTTGTAGAGTAGTGAGTGCATATAGATGGTTTCGACAAATGCCAAAATGACATGGTGAGCCCTTTGGTGCCGAAGAAGATGATGAAGATACTTGACCTTGTTCGCCCCCAAAGCAACCTTACCAACTAGATTATTTCTAAGCATATGGCCTGGCTGACCATATTTAAAGTACCTTTTGACAACACCCAAGCACACATGCAAATGTATGTGGTCTTATAAAGTAGTAAAGTAGCTTCAAGAAATCCCAAGTATCAATCTCTCAGGGACTTGAATTCACCACCTATCCAATTCTAGTTCAATAATTGAGAAAAAATAAATAAGGAGGTTTAAGAATTATAAACTAAAAGTAAACTAAAATAATGGTAAAGTAATGACTTAAGAAAATCTATGGATAGAAGCCCAGGGCTAAGGATTATTGTAAGACCCCATAAATTTCTCTCGTAGTCTGAGCCTTAGAGCGTGTTAAGTGAAGCGTAAATCTGGTTTAAAGAGATTAAGAAGTGTCTTCCCAAGTGAGAAATATATTCAACCATATAGAATTTCCCTAATATCAACTTTTTTCATGTAGATCATTGAATAAGATTTCCATCGATACCAATTTCATCAAAATACAACATCAAATGAGGAAGTTATGGCCGTTTTATAGAAAGCAGTCAAAACCGCCCAGGTGCGATGGCCGGGCTAATGGACCGTCGCCTAGACCTTCACAACCAAGGAAGTGACTCCCTTTTCAGGCCCAAGTGCGATGGCTAGGATGACGTACCATCGAGGCTACGACAGATCATCGCTAGGACCATTGCGTTGAGGCAGTGTGGCCTCATCCTAGCTAATGTGCGATGGACAATCTGACAGACCATCGAGTTTGCGATGGACTATTGATGAGATTATCGCATTAAGTCAGTGTGTCCTTTTCCGACCACTGTTTGACTGATAATCCAACAGACCGTCACTTCGACCGTCGTAGACTCCATTCAGCATTTTTAACTCATTTTTAAAAGGGCTTTATGGTCTTTTTCCCACTCTTTTCAGCCCTTATTTATATTCGATCAAGGATCACAACTTCATTTCTTATCTTTATCATAAAAAAACTAGGGTTTATACAAAATCAATACCCTTTCTTCTTCTTCAAGAAAAATCAAGAGAAATCAAGAAATCAAGAATCTCTCGAAGAGCTTTCAAGAAAGAGTTTCTTTAAGGTATATAGATTTTGATTCTTGGGTCCCTTTCATCCAAGAAGATCAAAAACCCTTTTCTAAAATTTAAAGATCTTATGTTTGTGGGTTTTCATGATTCATGTGAGTTGAAATTGATGTTCATGCTATTATTGAGTTTTGATTCATGTTTGTTTGCAAGGTTTTCAAGCTTTGACCCTAGTATGTGATATTCATGTGATGTTCATGATAAACCCTCTTTAAGTTTCTTGTTAAGTGATGTGTTCATGTCAATTAAGTGAAGAAAACTGTTGAATAAGAAAAGTATGCTCCCTATATGTTTGATAAAATGCTTATGTGAAGGAATTAGAGCCATTATAGCATGTTGACTAGAAATCCCCAATTGCGTGCAAGCCCATGCATGTCAAGTGTTTGTTGAAAAGCCTTAGTGAATGAATTGTGACATGATAGCATGAAATTCCCCAATTATGTGCTCTTTGATACATGCTAAGACTTTAATACATGCCAAGTGTTTGATGCAAGACTTTGTTGAATGGAGTATGATCCAATAGCATGTCCCCCTATGTTATTACATGTTTAGGATTCCTAAATGCTTGAAGTAATGACTTAGTGATTGTGATGGTGAATGATTTTCCATGGTCTTGATTATTCAAGAATGGTTATGTTTTACTTTTATGTTATTAAGTCCTGCGGGTATTTATACTCGACAATTTAGCTGCTGTCTAGAGCCCATGTCAGTTTTCACGACAATTACAGTCGATCCATGATTCTCAGAACTCAGTGAGTTATAGAACTCTGTACTCTCATAAAAATACAGAACTTAATTAATCTTAGTAATCTCTGTAATCACCATAATCTCAGTATCGCTAGTAATCTAGCCTCAGTTCTATACCCAGCTCAGATCTAGTAGTATTCAAGTGTTCAGTTCTGACCTCTGTAGTAATCGAGTACTCTATTCAAAGCTCAGTATCGTTCAGTCAGATAATGAGATTTAGTAGTATTCCATCAGATATGGAACCAAGTGAATTTATCTTAACTCAGTCAGATTATTCGAGAAACATGATCAATATCAGATTCAGCTTAGTTTGTGTTCAGTTAAGAATCAATTCAGAGTCTTTCAGTTGGGAGTAGTATCTAGCACCGAGCGAGGGAAGGGATAGCGGCTGCCCATCAGAGATACAGAGTCATTAGGAGCAATCCCTAAATTCCAGAACTGCGTAGCCAACGCAGGATGGAGGAGTCACCCGTTGGAAAGGCTGGTCACCCGTCAGATAGGCTTGACTATTATATGTTTTAGGCTTGACTTCCTACGAGGGTCACCCGTCAGATAGGCTTGACAAGAGAGGTCTTTACCCGTGGCATGGTATTGACACCCTTACAGCTGGGGTTACAGGTTGAACCCCACCAATTGAGATTCAGGAAATATCGATTAAGTAACTACTTCCCACAGTTATAGTTTCAGTATCAATCTTTAGAAATTAGGACTGTCAGATACAGTCATCTATCTTAGTGAGGAACTCAAATAGTTCCATTGATTTATGGACCACCTGTCAGATAGGCTTGATCTCATATAAAGTTATTCAGTATTAGATTTAGAGATCACCCATCAGATAGGCTTGATCTCAGTCTCAGATTCAGTTGAGTATTCTTGTTATCAGATCTAGAGATCACCCATCAGATAGGCTTGATCTCAGTCTCAGATTCAGTTGAGTATTCTTGTTATCAGGTCTAGAGATCACCCATCAAATAGGCTTGATCTCAGTCTCAGATTCAGTTGAGTATTTTTGTTATCAGATCTAGAGATCACCCATCAGATAGACTTGATCTCAGTCTCAGATTCAGTTAAGTATTCTTGTTATCAGATTCGGACATGATCTTTTCTTATCATTGATAGTAGATTTCGGAATCATCTATAAAAGAGGTTTGATCTCTGATGCAGTCAGTCGAGAGTAGAAAGCTCAAAATTTAGTCAATGACATGAGTATATTTAGTCAATCAGCTTTAGTATCCTCAGATTCCGAGATCACTCGCTAGATAATACTGATCTCAACTCCAGTACTCAGTTATTGGTATTAGATGATTCAGTTATTCAGTATCTCAGTATTAGTAGTGAGTTCAGATGACAGTAATGCAATATTTGATTTTTAGTAATCAGAGTCGTGATGGTTGTAGTTATGGTTTGTGCATTCATGCATGTGTTCTCATTCAGTACTCTCATGATTATTCAGTTAAGTAATTGTTCATGCATAAGCCCTTGCATTTAGCCTTACCTCGTCTGCATACTAAGTACATTCCTATACTGATGCATTTGCGCTATGGTGTTTTATTTGACACCATAGGTTCAGAGGCACGAGATCCATAGTACCCTTAGCAGCTTAGTCCTAGTAGCAGCAGTAGACATAGCAGTGAGTCCTCTTCATTCGAGAATGATCCTTTTATCATTATTACATCAGATTTTGTTTATTTTCAGTAGACGGAGTTAATTGGGGATATGTCTCATCAACTCTACTACTCAGACAGTTTAGAGGCTTTTCGGGAAGATGTATCAGTATTCAGTTTTAAATTTTGAGTATTATTAGATGTTTTGAACCTTATGGATAGTTTCTGCATTTATTATCTATTTTATGCAGTGTCCAGGTATAGATATTAGTATATGGTTAGCTTGTGTTCCTTCGGGATCACGAGCACCTTGTGACATTTCGGTTCCAGAAAATCGGGTCGTTACACTTATGAACAATCGTACTACGTTATTGAACTTAATTCGGTAAATCTCTTATCATGGTTGTTGATTCGTAGGGTTAGTTTCATTATTATGTTCTCCCGACCTCTAACCTTTTACCTAATTTGGATATTACAACTACATCATTGAGCGGGGATGCAATAATCCAATTAATTGTTTTAAAGCTATCATCCTACGTTTGAATCAAGTAAGGCTTCTAAGTACATCCCTGTCCTAGATGTTAATTCAAATTCCTTATTTTATAAAGAAATAAGAACCACACTTTGTCTATTTCTATGTTTTATCTTCCTTTTCCCTCTCCCAATATCACAAGGTCAACAATATATGTATTCTAAGGGTGATCAATCCTCAAAATAATTAAATCAACAATAAAAACAACAACCATAATGTTAAGCAATTAAATAAAATTAATTCAAAATTAAGGTTGTCATGATCTTAGCCTTTACCCCGAAAAAGGATTTTTATCCTTTAATGGAAATATTCATCATCCAATCCCTTGGATTAATGATACAAACCATGAAAGAAACTAAAGTAAAGAGATATCAACCCTAAAAAGAAGTTGTGGTAGCCTCCTTAATCCTCAAACACGTCCAAAATTATGCAGAAATGTGATACAACATGTATTTATAACATAGAAGTAAGCCAAGTCCGTCCAAGAATCGAATTGGAGTGAAACGCCCAAGGGTGAAATGGAGCATGCGACACACGTTGTATTCCATAAGAATGGAGCATGCGACGCGCATATCACATGTACACACTTTTTAAGGTCCCTTATGAGTATTTTTATGTGTATAAAGTGTCCATACTCCTTAACACGCGCCCACCCTCGCCCTGGATATTCCAGGTGTCCAAATTGTATTAATTTTGGTATTGTGCATTCGTTGAGCCATTCCGAACCTTTTTGAGTTGTTTTCACTTGATTTGAAGCTTGTATATCCTTCATATATCATCATAATCCATCAACCAAGCATCCTATTGAATTAAAGACAACAATTTAGAGCTCAAAACAACACAACATCCTAGATGGAGAACTAGAAACACGAGCTAAGCATAGGCTTTATTCACTTTTATTTCTAACTTATTGTTTGGAATCTTGTCTTGATCCAATTGACCCTTGAACATTACCATAAGTTGTTTCACATATAAATACACAATGAAAATCTAACACTAGTTTTCTTGGTCACTAAATGATCAATTTGAATCAAAACTTTCTTGGAAACATCATTAAACATTGTAAACACAAACATGGACACATAAACTCTCATTTATATAATTATCAACATATATAGCATAATAATCATCCTCAAAACATGGCTAAGAAATCTAGAATAGTAACGCTAGAATGCATAAATATACCCAACATCACCACCCCACACTTAAAGCCTTGTTCGTCCTCGAACAATTCTTAACTCTAAGAATCACGAGATAAAGAGACTCCACACTTCTACTACATGAAAGACACTCAAGCTAGTACTACAATGACTACACATAATGCAAGTTACTACACTAAGCATGTTATATACAATTGAAAGCTCAAGAACACTACTACAAAACATCCTAGCCTCAAGAATTGACTCACCTAGTTGGCAAATTCATGCTTATTGCGCAATCAAAGATATCATAAAAATAAACCACATCCATCAAACATGTGCCCTCATAACAAGAGAGTTACCCATAATCACTCACAATAATGCAATTTATAAGAATGGGTACAAGAATCAAATTACGCTCACTCTTACAAAGAATTCACAATTTACATACAATGAACCATAAGCTTGACCTTAGTGTAATGCTCCATTAATATCGAAATGTAAATCTTCGAATCAATTAGGACTTTTCTGGGTTGTAATGTAAGCTAAGGGATGGGCAAGAACTATTTTGGCCAAGAATAGTGACTAACCTCTCTAAGAGCTTTAATACACTACATTAAACATTTAAAACACATCTCAAATAACCAAATTACATTTTTTCCATCCCCCGTATCTTTCATTTTTGCCCCATCTCTTTTAAGAATTTTCACAAACACTTGGTGGACGCATTGCTTATTTCTTCAAGATTCAATTTTTCTTATTCTCTACAATCATGGGAATATTTCTAACAAAATTTATATCACACCCATCCATCACAAATCAACTATAAACACCACTAACTATTACCTTGGGGCATCAATTTCACCTTTTTCGTCTTCAATTTCTCAAACTCCTTACTCAATTATTTTTCATTAAAGCACTTAGGAGCTTTTTGGATCAAATTACGGTCTAACAAAGAAAGGATTAGGCTACTTATGAGGTTGCTAAAGAAAAAGCTAAAGGCTCAATAGGGGTTAACTAGGATTAAGCACAAAGGTAGGATAAATAGGATGTATAAAACAAGGCTATCATATAAATGCCTAAATCATGTCCTAAACCCACAGTTTTTATTTCGCTTCACACACACACTGAGCAAGTTCGAGACATCACATATAACAAGGAATATGATAAAATTCTCACACGCACATGGCACATGCTTAACTCAATAGGATCATCATAGATTCCCAACCAAACAATAACATGAATTCAATTTAAGCCACAAATACAAGAGTCACAAACATGAGCCTAAGAGTCTCAAAAATAGTAATTCATTCAATCAACATGCTTTTACAAAAAAAAAACCCCACTTGCATCTTATAATAAAAAATAGCACCAAAAAGAATATCTTACACCAAAATTTTTTAAATTCTGCCAAAATTTGGGAATTTCACCACCCCACACTTAAAAATCTACTTTGTTCCTAAAGTGAATTTAAAGGTAAGAGATAACAATACTTCCTGAGGCCTCTAGGCCTAGCTAGTAGTATCTTTTTGTATAAAGGAGATCCATGGGACCCCATATTCAGTTTTTGCCATGCTTCTTAGCTATAGTTTATGGTACTCTAACTTCCCATTAATCTGTGACTCAACCAAAAAGAAAAACTACGTGAAATAAAAACTAAAAATAGAAAAGAAAACATACCTTAGCTTGGGTTGCCTCCCAAGAAATGCCTAATTTAGTGTCGCGGCACGACCCAATCAACTTTTTCCTCCACCTTGAGGATATGAATTTCATCCCCAATATCACATCTATCTTTTTGCCTCGATCATACAAATATTAAGGAATCGAGTAATTGATGATGCATAGTAAACCACTCGTCCTTCAAGTGAGATTTATTTTTATGTTGCTTATTCGATGCAAAATCAAGAATATAGTATTCTTGTTCCTCATCTTCACACTCTTCCACTATTTTAAATGATTTCACAGACAAGACATCATCAAAACATAATGTAGAAAAGTGCTTGGAGTGAGGCCCAACTAATCCCACCTCTAATTTTACATCATCAACATCACACTCACTTTTATTCACCTCCTTAATTTTAGTCTCAAGAGAAAGATGAAAATTGAGTGGCTGCGATCCATATGGTGGTGGTGGTATCTTTTTAACCTGGTTAACAATTTCAGTTTCTGAGTACTCGGACTTACTCAAATTATCCACAACTTCATCTACAATAGGTTGGGAAGTCAATTTTGCATCTACCTTCCTCTCGATAGTTCTTTATGTCTGCCAACAAATGTGCTTGATTAGCTAGAATTTGTTTCAGAAACTCTTCCAAGTTGCTAGTTGACTGATCTGATTGGGTCCGTTAAAACTGCTATTGTTGATTATTCCATGATTGACTTTGTGGCTGATTCTGCACCATTTGATTATAGTTGTTTATATAATTTTGCCTTTGATCATAGCCCACAAACATTACTAAATCAGGGTTGACAGCACACATATCTTCAGAATGACCGTTATTGCCACAAATCATACACCATATAGAATCTTCATCATTCGAAAACCATCTATCCAAGACTGATATCTCAAGAAGAGTGTGAGAAAAATTAAAAAAAGGAAAATAAAATAAAATAAAAACTATCTCAATATAGAAAAACTAAAAATAAGATAGTTGCCTAGTTACAAGTCCCTGGCAACGGCGCCAAAAACTAGACAATACCCAAGCGCACACGCAAGTGTATGTGATCTTATCAAGTAGTAAAGTAGCTTAAAGAAAGCCCAAGTATCGATATCTCGAAGACTTTTGTTCACTGCCTATCCAATTCTAGTTCAACCATTGAGAAAAAGTAAATAAGGGGCTTAAAAATTTTAAACTAAACTAATGCGGTAAAGTAATGACTTAGGACAATCTATGGATAGAAGCCCAGGGTTAAGTCTTACAAACAATCCTACTACGTTATTGAACTTCATTCGATAAATCGCTTATCGTGGTTGTTGATTCGTAGGGTTAATTGCATGATTATGGTCTCCCGACCTCTAACCTTTTACCTAATTTAGATATTACAACTACGTCATTAAGAGGGGATGAAATAATCCAATTATGTTTTTTAAAGCTATCATCCTATGTGTGAATCAAGTAAGACTTCTAAGTACATCCCTTTCCTAGATGGTAATTCAAATTCCTTATTTTATATAGAAATAAGAACCATACTTTGTCTATTTCCACATTCTATCTCCCTATTCCCTCTCCCGAGATCACAAGGTCGACAATACATGTATTTTAATGGTGATCAATCCTCAAAATAATTAAATCAAGAATAAAAAAACAACCATAATGATAAGAAATTAAACGATATTAATTCAAAATGAAAGTAGTCATGATCTTAGCCGTAACCCCGAAAAAAGAGTTTCAGCCTTTAAGGGAAATATTCATCATCCAATCCCTTGGATTGATGATACAAACCATGAAAGAAACTAAAGTAAAGAGATATAAACCCTAAAAAGAAGTTTTGGTAGCCTACTTAATCCTCCATGATGTCCAAAAGTATGTAAAAACTTGATACATGTATTTATAAGATAAGAGTAAGCCAAGTCCGTCCAGGAATCGAATAGGAGTGAAACACCCAGGGGTGAAATGGAGCATGCGACGCATGCATATCGCATGTACACACCATTTTGGGTCTCTTATGAGTATTTTAATGTGTAGCACGCGCCCAGAATTCTACAAACATGCCCACACTCGCCCTAGACATTCCAGGTATCCAAATTGCATTAATTTTGGTATTGTGCATTCGTTGAGCCATTCCGAGCCTTTTTGAGTTGTTTCCACTTGATTTAAAGCTTGTATATCCTTAATATATCATCATAATCCATCAACAAAGAATCCTATAGAATTACACACAACAATTTAGAGCTCAAAACAACATAATATCCAAGACAGAGATTCACTTCGATTTCTAACTTATTGTTTGGACTCTTGTCTTGATCCAATTGACCCTTAAACATTACCAACAAATTTTTTCACATATAAATACACAATAACAACCTTAGTAACTCATTAAAACACATTAGAACCCAACATGATAGACTAGATAAGAACCTAGCTCAAGCTAGTAACACTAGTTTTCACGGTTGAACTCTAAATGATCAATTTGAATCAAAACCTTCTTGGAAACACTATTAAACATTGTAAACACATACATGGACACATAAATGCTCATTTATATCATTATCAACATATATATCATAATTATCATCCTCAAAACAAGGCTAAAAAGGCTAGAATAGTAACGCTAGAATACATAAATACACCCAACATCACCTGTCCCTCCCCCATCACAAAAACCCTGATGCAACTGACCACAGAACCTACAAAGGGGACATGACGAAGCCGATTGGGTGACACTAGACTTAGATTGGGCACCCTGTGACCTGAAGTTACTTTCAGTGTTCTGACGCCTGTCACCCGAGGGCTTCAGGTAAGGAGCACTGGCTATGGAGAAGGAACCAATACTACCCCATTTCTTCTTTGGCCACTTACCACCATCCTTACCACCATACTGTTGGCCACCACCCTACTCAAAGAACCTAAACTTCTTACCCTGTTTTTTCCTTATCTCAGCCTACTTTTTCTTTTCCTTTTCCACCTATTGCATATGAACAACCAACCTAGAGATATCTATGTCCTTGATCAGCAAGGCAGTCTTGATTTCAAGTATCAACTCAAGAGACAGTCCTGAGGCGAAATATCTTATCCTGGACCTCATATCCAATACCATCTCCGGATCACACCGAGATAACTGGTGAAACTTTAAGGCATACTCGTTGAATGACATCTTTCATTAATTCAGATTAACAAATTCCTCTACTTTTACTTCCATCAACTCTTAAGGAAAGAATAGGTCCAGAAATACATTGGAGAAAGTCTTCCATAAAGATGACTCCTCGACATCACCATTTGCACTATCCCATTCCTCATACCATTGGTACGCCATATCCTTCAATTGGTAGGAATCAAACTCCACCCCTTCCACATTTATGGCATGCATAATCCTAAAAATCTTTTTTATTTTATCCAGAAATCCCTAAGGATCTTCCTGTACCTTAACAGCTGGGAAAAGTTGGAGGAATCAACCTCATGAACTGGACAACCCTTGTGGCCATAAAATATAGAGTAGCAGATTCTCCATGCTTAGCCTGAGAAGTTGCCAACTGAGCAATCATATGAATCGACTGATGAAACTCATCATTCATCACGGTAGACTGAGGAGGAATACAGAGAACTGGTAGGACTCTAGAAATATCAGGGATTGGACTCCTAGATCGAGTATGTATCCACTGAGTAGAGTATATCCTATAAATATTGTTCCCAGTTGAGACAGAGGAGTTTTCGTGCTTATCAAATCGTTAAGGCATGATCTGAAAAGCAAACAAACAGAATTAGAGAAGATTCCCAGCATTAGACTCCAAATCTTGAAAATAGATCACAAGAAAGAGAAACAGTTCCTAAATGTCTTGTAGCCTATCCCTTATGAGTGTGGCATGCTACACATCCTTAAAAGAGACTCTATTCAACACGGCTTTTTGAACTCCAAATTGACCATGAACCTAGGGTCTGATACCAATCTAACACAACCCAAACTAAGGACTAGTCGTGTCGGGTGCCTCAAGACCAATCGGGCCCGGAGACCACCCCTAATACCCCACTATAACCACCTTATATCCCATATTAGATAAGTTCTAATGTTTTATATATATATAGTAAAATACAAAATGGAACAATCATAAATCAAATATAGTCAACCGGTATCAGCTTCAATACTAATGCTAATACTAAGGCTGACTCCAATACCGACACAGCATATACCAACCCATAGTTGTCCCACAAAGCCTCTATCTAAAAGTGAAATCATATCTGATCGGGACATTCTCCCGACTGTATCCAAAACCAAAGTCTATGAAATGACCAAACTGTGTAACGAAATCCATGACATAAAATGGAGCCTTCCAGAGTATGGAAGCTCACTACTTCTGTCCAACACAAGTTGATCCCGAATTCGATCACTAAGAAGGAGGAATAGAATGGTTGATTCCTGAATTACATGGTAATGTAGCTTCCCAAAGACGGGTTAGTGGGTGAACACTAGCAAGTACTCAGGAGAAGGGTAAAATAATGGCAACCTTTAAAACCAAGTGAAGATCCATATGCATTCACAATCATACATATATATAAATAATCCATGTAAAGAAAGGGAACTGAGTTAGCATGGATTTAAACCCATTAACATGGGTATGTGTAGTTTAATTGTCCTAGAACCACCCACGGGATATATGGGTCCTATGTTACCCCCTGAACGGGTCCCGATGCATCTAGCCGCACGAACCGGAGATACCATAGAAGTAGGAGATTCCAATGTACCCTTTGCTCTCCATGGTATATACAAGTATAACCTAGGGGATTCCCGTGTATCCCATAAGTGTAGTACGTGGTCGCTATGACCAATCCTCATGTCGAAAAACCTGAGTTTCCAGTGTCCATCCATTGGACTCACACCTTTACGGTTAGCTATCACACCCCATAATTCTTTCTCAATTAAAACCATTAGCACACAACCAACCACCAATTCCATTTATTATTAACCAAGAGTATAAGAAGTGGTATCATCATACCGACTATATCTTGCAAACAATGTCCTCAGTCAACCTTTTTAAAGAATAAGGGATTGCTAAGTACCTATAGATATCAGAATTATCAAGTTTTCTTGGGGGATTCCCATGTACCCCACAAGTAGTTCATTATGTTTGCTTGGGGGATTCCTATGTACCCTGCAAGGTTTTCAATTAAACCATAACCATGACCACCAAAACTTTACCATTTAATCATTTTGAACCACTTAAACCAATTAAACTAATTAGGGTTTCATTACCCATTTATATCATGCAAAGCTTTCAATAAAAGTTGAATGCTCTAACAAAAGCATTCTCATAGGCATTTTATCAAACATGTTGAGGGCATATCATTTCAAAAACCAAAACAAAGTACCAATTAACTATTACCATGCAACCATATGTTCAAACCACCAATAAAACATAAAAACACATAATTAAGACATGGGAAGATCATAACCAACCATTTATAACCAAAAAGCCTAACATATAATTCTAACCAAAAACCATACCGCCATTATGCCATGAAAATCATACATTAAATCATGACTACAGTTGAACTAATAATGAGGGAGGAGTAACTTGTCTTTGATTACGAAGAAGATGAAAACAAACCACCCTTGTAAGCCCCAAATTGATCCTATTAAAGAAACCCTAGCCCTCCTTGACTCAAGATCCTTGAGAGAATTTGAGTGTTTTAGAGAGTTTGATTGTTTGTAAATAGGTTAATGAAGCCCCAAAATAGTGCTTTATGGCATAGGGCCTTAAGAGGTTAATGGGGGAAATGTCTAGATTACCCCCAATATAAACTATACCAAATTTCCACCGGAAGATACGATCATACCCCTCCAATCGTACCCTACCATACGAGTGTCACTCACCACTCGTACCTTAGGCATCCTTTGGACCCCAATACTATCCAACATACAACCAACAAGTCCATCTCATACCCCAGCATACGACCAATACCATTAACTCATACCATAACAGAATCAAGAAGGTTGGACACTGTCCAACATACGAGTTGGACTATACCACTCGTACCCTATCCTCATAACTCATGGTGAGCCACTCATTCTCAGATCCAAGTTAAGTTACTAAGTTTCAGATTAAGTGAAGGAAAACCTAACCCAACGACCCATCACCAACCATACGACTCGTACCCACCTAGTCATACCCATACCAGAAACTCAACCACCCAATACTTGAAAACATACAATTAGGTCACCTGACCCATAGCCACAACATACGACTTGTATGGTGAGTCGTATAATGTCCAGAAAGTCCAAAACCAAAGAAATTTCTAAGGACCAGAACCTTGGGTGTTTCAATATGTTAATATTTTATACTAATACTAAGTTTTATATTTGTGTGTGTATATACATACATAAATATATATATAACCACATAACATATTATTAGTCAAATTTAAATTAAATATATAAGTGTATATATATATATATAACCACATAACATATTATTAGTCAAATTTAAATTAAATATATAAGTTAGTTATGTAACTATATATTTTTATATGGTATTCGGTATTTTGGTATGTCATTTATAAATACCACACCGTATACCAAAAAAATTTAAAATTTACACCATATTTCATACAAAATACCATAATACCAAAACTAAGGTATTATATTTTTCTTTCGGTATGGTAATTCAGTATATACTATACAATTCCCACCCTTAAGTATGACAATATGAGTCATCTTGTCAAAGAGAAGTTTAGAACGAATGGGTAAGGTAGAGCTTAATCTTGAGAAGTAAATTGATATCAAAAGATAGAAGATAAGCTCTAAGAAAGATCCAGGTACCACGTTCATACTTAAAATTGATGCAGTGAACAAGTAAATAATAATAGGATATTCAAAAAGATTCACATGGAATATTTAAAGACATTTTGTTTTGAAAAAAATGGGAGGATTGAATATTTGAAATTTTTTGGATTTTGAAGAAATAACTCAACTTAGGCATTTGGTTTGAAACATTCGAGAATTTAAAAGATTGTGAAAAATCATTGAGTTACCCAAAACTGAAGAGTTTACACTCTTTTTCACTCTTCTGACATTATGGAAAGGTGAAAAAAGCGAGAATATGATATGATAGAAAAACTATTTGAAGGATAAATGTTGTGTCATATTTTAAAATATCAGGATATTTTGTAAAATAAAGGAAAAAGGAAGACCGCATCATTATAAAGGTTTGCCTACTTATCTTGTTAGAACAAGAATCAGGTTAGAAGTCGTTTGGTATTTTGAGAATTATAGAAGTTGAATAGCAAGTGGAGATGGATTACAGATGAAATAATCAAGGAAGGTTGTCGACTACGAATGCTAAAAAAATTATAATAACAAATTCGATATGCATATAAGTTGTGAAGACACTCTAGATATATCAGGATGCATATTCCTTAGTAAAGTAATATATGATTAAGCTCTAGAGAATAAGAGTGGTCTTGGACAAGGTCCCCTCAAGCGAACAACTTAAGAGTGAAAAAGCTCATGACTATCGACGCAACGCTGAACGACTGATTCACGAAGTATTTTCCATAGGTTGTTTTAAGAATGAACGTCCGTGCAACTTGCAACCGTTATTAAAAGAAAAATAAAAAGAGGTTCCAAATGGAGGAAAGTCTAATGATAATTAAATAAAGCAGTAACACATAGCACATAGCAAGAAATATAGTAACATATTTAGCAAAAGTAAAAATAAATACGAAAAATAAGGAAACATATAGCCAAGCAACAAGGAAAAAAAAGATAAACATGGAGAGATATATAAAAACACATAAAAGAGAAGGGGAAAGAACTACATGTAGAAACGACAAATCATGATGTTAAAACAAACAATAAAAAGAGGTAGAGGAATAAAGGAAACACATACGTCAAACAATTAAAACGAATAAAGAAAAGAATAGAATCCCACACAACATTCTCCTATATACCATGTTCGTATGGTGGCGCGATGTTCTACGCGAATCCACATTCGAAGGACATCATACCAAAGTTGTACACAACCTAAGATCCCCAGCAGAGTCATCATTCTATCATGCCTTATTTTTCTCTTGAAAAGTGAGATTCAACATGACAACTCTTTTTGAGATATTTAAAGAGTGAAGAGTCACCACCTAACAAATTAAGGTGCGTTAGGGCATCATTCTAGGCTAATTACGAATCAATTAATTAGTCTACATCACCAGAAGTTCAGGTAAGAGTTTAAATTACCTCGAAAGGAAGGTGTTAGGCATATTAATGTAAATCAAATAAGCGAGAAAACAGAAATGACACAATTTATACAGTGAAAAGGGGTTACTTATATAAATAACCTAGCTACCCCAAACAAATAAACATATAAAGTAAAAAAGGAGAAAAACAAATTCACAAGATTGGACAAAGGATTTATTTTGTTTTATTCGGATGAGCACCCAAATTATTAATCATTACTCGGTCCATTAACCAACAGCCGAATTATAAACGGGTGACAATGTCATATATCACATTGTCAAATTATGCTTGGGTTACCATCATCTCTGAATGTCTACCCACCCCAACCTAGTTTGGTTATTAAGCCTAAAGGTATTCTAAAAATGAAAGAATAAAACTAACATTCTCTAACATGCCTACCTGTCCCGACTTAATATCCAATAGGCATTGGACTTTTTTATTTTTGGATTTGGGGTCTAAACAAGAAAAATTAGGCTTCCTAATTAGACTCAAAGCGCGTCAAACAAAGCACATTAGACAATCACATGACACATAATGATTTCAAACAAGCCTCTTGATTAATTAGGAGTAGGTTAGGTGATTAACTAAACAACTAATTAATCATTTTAGAACCTATGGGCAAGATATCTAAAAGATGTCGAGCAACTAATTAATGTCGGAAATTAGTTAAATCTAATAGGCATGATACTAAGCGATAAATAGTTGTTTATTGACGAAAGATAGTTACTAAATCATTTTAAAATAATGTGTTGAAATTTTATTAAATTAATAGGCACGTCAAGAGTCAAGCATGTTAGGGAATGATAACAATTAATTAAATTATGCAAAAAATAAATAAACATGTTGTAAATTAGTAAATGTGCTGGGAATTAACTTTAAAGGGCTGAAAATGTATTCACATGCTAAAAATAATTACTATGTTGAAGATCACAATTTTGATTACTGAAAATGTTTACTACTTCTAGAAATTAACAAATTATTGCTGAAAATCCATAAACATGCTAAACATTCATTTCATTATGCTGAAAATTCATTTTAATATATTGAAAATTAATTTTTAGTATGCTGAAAATAATTTTATATGCTGGAAACTGGTTTTAATATGCTGAAAAATAATTTTAATATATTGAAAATTAATTTTAATCTGCTGGAAAGTAATTTTAGGTACTGAAAATAATTTTATTATGCTGAAAAATGATTTTTCACACGCTGGAATTAATAAAAACATGCAATAAAATAAATATGAATGTTGAACACTAATTTTACATGTCATGGGTTAAATTAACATGCTGAACTCAACTTATGTTGAAAGTTTAATTAAAACTCCTAAAAGCAGGATATCTAGGCACCAAAATAAATTTATTTTTGACCCTTCATTAAGGTATGCCTAAGTGATTCATGTAAGCATATAAAAACACATACTCCCCGCCCCCAAGAAGTCTCCCATAATTTATTATTACAATACATTATTTGTACAGTAAATTATTACAGACCCACGAAAAAAGAAAACCGAAAAGGAGATTAAAAAAATAAGGAATTAAAATTAACAACATCCCCGATCCCTCGGTGACTCTGCATATACGCCGAAGGCTAGATAGTATCTGTAGGAAAAAGGCAACATATCCCAAATACACACATATATAACATTCTAATCGAAAGAACATACCGAGAAAAATGATGAATTCGCCAACATGTCATATTAAACAACTTAATAGAGTTTAAAAGGAAATCAAGACAAACATCGAAGCATTTAGACTAATATGTAATGATTGAAGAGGGTTAAGAAACTAACTAGTTTAATGATGATAAACAATTAAAGAGAAATTCGATAATCAACACTTTGACCCATACACGTAGCAATTACAGTGAGTAAGACACCAACTCAAATTTCTTTTAGCAATATCTGCCGAAAGAAAAAGAACTTAAAGAGTATTTTTTATTTTTTTGTATAAAGCAAAAGGTTGTTAAAAGTTTTTTGTTTGTAATAGCCAATGAAGTTGTTTAAGAGAAGGGGGCGGGTTATATAGCAATGGGGCACAAAACCCAAAAAAGGAGGAGAATATTAAACCCATCAATTAAGGAGATCTTTCTTCCTTAAATAAATACACAAAATCAATTAAGTAAAACGAAATAGCTCCTATTTACCATAATACATAAATCAGAATGTATTCAAATATATTTAAAATAAAAAGTAGGGCAATAAAATATTAATCAAGTCATAAAGGGGGACAAAGACGGATATTTTTCATATACAATTAAAATAAGCAATCACATTAGATTCGCCATAATTAAGAGTAACACGGAATCAAATCCACATGCTTAGCAGGTAAAAACCACGATCTATCTAGAGAATCAGGATACTGCTGTAATCATTCAATCAACCAAATCAAACGAGTTATGAAGATAGTAAAAGAGCATCAAGAAATTTCATGGATCTTTTTTGAAACTGGATAGCATGTATAAAATAATTAGTCCCAAATCTTAAAGAAATTTAAAATTTAGGAAGGGTCATAAAAATTGGTAAGTTTCACATATGTAAATTAGAAGACAAAGAAAAAACATAAAATCAGAAGAATTATTCCAAAATTCATAGCCATATTTTGCCAACTCCACATCTACAAATTTGTTTAAAAGAAAAGGAGTAGGAGAAGTTGATGATAGCAAATTAACGTGAAATTAAACAAAACCAAAACTGGATGGATTTATGAGAATCCATTGTAAATTTCACTATCTACATGGCAATATTTTTCCAGAACTCGGAGCGACAAGGCGACAGGAGGGGCTGTTTGATCGGATGCTTCGTTGGACAGTACGACGGCAATCTCAGACAACGATGGTGATGTTGTTTGGAGTCAAAGGCGGTGGCGGCATTTCGGTGTTTGGTGATGCATGGAAAAGAGAAAGAGTGACGGGCGATGCCGATTTATGGGAAAGTGGCAGCGGTGAATTACCAGCTTTCTCTGGCTAGAGAAGAGAGAAAAGAGTACGGGGAGAGGGGCTGGAGGGTAGTGACTTCTGGTGGCTGAAGAGGCATTCACTAGTTGGTGGAAATACAGCTGATGATGTTGGTGTTGAATGGATTTCTACCAGTTATAAAAAAAAAATCAGAGAGGTGATAGAATTCTACTAGCTGGTGGTGTGGTCACCGATGGGAGTTATGAGTGGCAGTAATGTTTAGAGAGATGAAGATAGAGAGGAGAGAGAAAGGGAAAGGGGGAGGCGGATGTTTTGAAAAAAATTATGGATTAGGTTTAGTTTTGTGATTAAAAAAGAAATGAAGGGATGGACTGATCTCAATCATAGGATCAAATTTGATCAACGACCAAGATAAAAAAAAATTAAAATAGTTCAAAAATTGAAATTTAATTTGAAATTAAAATTCATATCAATTTTGGCTAAAATTAATATTAACTGAATAGAGTTTGGCAAAAAATTAAACTCTTTAGGAAACTTGGATGGAAGTGGCTGCTATTTTAATATTTAATAATAATAACAAAACCAAATATTTGTAAATCATGAGTGTGAATATTAAATAAAAATATTAACAAATTAAGTCTAAATATTATATTTAAATTAATAAATTGTAAAAATAATAATTAAATAGTAATAAAATAATTTATATATTTTTAAATTATGAATATGATACGTCAAGATTTTATTTGATAATAAAATAATGCATAAAAAATATTAATATCAAAATTAATGATTTTGATAAAATAACAGCCTAAGAGGGGTGTCGGGAGGTCAAAATTGGGCATCAACAAATGCACATAAGACGGAATCAAGGATCAAATATTTCTCAAAAATATCCCATAACCTCCTAAAGATAGATACAAATGTCAGTGTATCAATTCGCGAGACTCTGCTAAAAATTTGCTCTTATACTCATATGACTAACCAACACTCTGATACTAACTTGTCATTACCCAAAATCTTATGGGTTATGATGACATCTGCCCCAACCCAATCAGGGTAGGTAAGCGTTGATTCAAAGATGAAAACATTAATCAAAAAAGTAATAATAGGGAAAAACAATACAAGGAGATAATAATGATAATAATAATAATAATAATAATAAAAATCAATATGTCCTCAAAACATACAAGAGAGCTAATCTGAAACAAAAATAAAACCCAAGACTCAGTTGTCATAAGTATAAGAGTGACTCTAGATACCATTTGTTAGGAAAATAAATAATTGTGTGAAAATAAGACAAAGTAGAAATAATATAGATGAAGCCTAAAAGAACCCTAAACCAAGGAGCTCCTAACAACTTTAGCATTCCTCTAAAGATACAATCTCTAACTGTGAGGGAAACTCGAACCAGGATCTATATCAAAAGGATGTAGAAAAGTGAGAGTGAGTATGATCCAATTGTACTCAATAGGAATCATAGGCCGGCTAAGCTCAAGTTTAAAATAATATCGAGTAAAAAAATACCAAAATAATCCTGCACAAAGAGAAGTCCTAGAAATTAAAAAATATTAAATATCAAAGTAGATCTCAACTTCAACCAAAACTAGAATAAGCAATACAAATGCATTGATATTAGATATTCTGCAATGGCCATACCTACCAGTATACACCCAACCCAAGAATTTTTTGCCCTAGAGGTAGCACCCATGGGGGACTGGCAATGTCCTTATACTAAATAAGTCAAATATTTGCCCACTATATTGTTAGACGAATCTTTGACCACGGTGACACAGAGATATCAAATATTTAGTTATAAAATAGATAGAATTTTGTTTGTGGTTTTGTTAGTTATATCTTTTCCCATGGTGATACACAATTTTATAATACAAAAAATAAATCCTTATAATGTTATTTTTGTTCACTATAAAGTCATTTTTTTCAAATTATTTCTTCTTAAATTGGTGTTTCCATGAATTATGAGATGTATGAATATGCATAAACACAAAACTAAAATTCTCAAAAAAATCAATATATTTATTCAATGGCATCAATATCAAATTAGTTTCTAACAATATTTTCATGACCCGAGACTACCCCCAAGTCGTGACATTGTGCTTACAGTCACAAGTGACCCCAAGCTAACTCTTGGCTTGGAATGACACTAAGAATACTATATAAAACTAAATAACACTATGTGGAAGATAAAGTATGATTGATATATGAAAATCAAAACCAAACATCAATGTTAAAACAAAAATAGAAATCTCTAAACATCACATGAAACTGAATTTCTACTATTTTTCTGAAAGCCTCTATTAAGTCGAGTTGTTGGGACAATCCCCTTGTTGACTCTAACTATATGACATTGAATTGAAATAAAATAAAATACTGATATTAGTCCTTGAATAATGAGGACTCATCGAAGTACTTTTGTTGATATAATGGGAGATTGTACTAAGCGCAATTTGAATATTGAATGTCAGAACCTATATTATGAGATAATATAGCACAAAATAAAATATACAATTAGTATTTTGAGTGTACTGAGTATAGTGGTAAACTGATGCAAGACCAAGAAATAAACATGTATTGTATCATAAGCTAAATAACTGAATACGAGCTCATGTAAGTATTTGAATCTGTACTATAAGTTGTAGACTATGGGAGAAACTAATAAACGACAAACCCTATTATAAGGTAACTAGGGTCCAACCTATAACCCAAGATGGAAGGGTGTTCAGTACCTTGTTAACGGTATGAATACTGACTGATGAAGATCTACTAAACTGATGTAAAAAAAGACTAAAGTATTAAGTTGAGTCTGATGGATACCCATTAGAACCAATGATGGTTTTGAAGTTCTGGTACCTAAGGACTTATGCTAAAGTTCTTAGCCTAACTGATGGGTGAGCCTTCATCCCTACGTCTACTTAATGTTAAGTACTACTCCTAATTGAATACCACTGATAAATAAAAAGCTCAATAATAGTAATATACTAAAGACTAAAAATAAATGCATTATCTAAGAGTATTCAACACATGTAAACTGGATGAAATAATACTCATAAGTATATGCATGAAATCTTAGGTGTTCATAACCCGCAATCTTTGAAAAATGTAACTATTATGACAATTCTATAAATTGAGTGAATTAAGAAATTTAATAACTAAAGACCAACAATCATGGAGTTCACAATATAATTAGGGTTTATGATTATAACATGTCATGGTACTGAAATTCATGTTAAAATATGGGTTTATATCTTAATGAGATCAAAGAACTAGAATATCAAGAAATTCACATCATTCATGAACCCTAAGCTCTAAGGAAGGAATTAAACCTTGAAATTAAGTTAACTTTGGGACTCAATGGGTAAAAAAAGACCCATGAAGTAAATCCCACATATCTATAGATGAAAATCCCAAAGAAATTTTTCACTTGGAGATAGAAGTTGAAGAACCCTAATTCTTGCCTTGGGGAAACAAAAATGCCTCTTTCTCTGTGTTAAAGCTAAGTGTCGATTGTTTTCTAAGTAATGAGGGCTTAGAGTACTATTAAACTCAATAATCATCCTTGAATTAGCTTAAAACACATAGTTTTGATGTTAAAAAAGTAGAAAAAGACTAACATAACCTCTTAAATTCGTCACTATTAAGTTGTTGAAAGGGGCGTATGAGACCTTCCCATGATCATGGGTCCTACCTATGATAGTGGGTGGTGTTATTTGTTTAGAGATGGATATGAGCTCTCTAAACTCTGCCAGATGAGCCTTGGTACAATTATGGGACCCATATATTCTCATACCTTAGTTCGTAGGTTGTAGGTTTCAACCAAATAAAATTTAAAAGTCAAGATCGTACCTAAGATGGTGGTTCTATACATGGTATGGTTCCCTATTGTGGTTGGGAGGCATACCTATCAACTTTGTGATGTTGGGTACTATTTGATCAAATGAGAGCAGGTACAATCTCACCATGATTGTATCTACGCTCGTAGGTTATCATTGTTTGATAGTGCTTCACTAAAATGTCCATACATTTTACTCCATTATCATATTAAGGAAAAACTAGATGCGTTGGAAAGATAATTCAAATATATATCATTTGGTGGGTCTTAAGATCAAAATACCTCACAATGAATATTATAATATGAGAATATCTAGCTGATGTGAGACAAAAAATTAAATAATTAAGGGGAAATTATTACCTTAAGTTGGAACGGAGTTTGAAGATAAAAGATGGGGGTACTTGGTCATCATATTTGCCTCTATTTCCTAAGTATCTCCCTCAACTGACTAATTTTGCCTTAAAATACCAAAGCGACCTTCTTATTTCTTAACTTATGAACCTGATGGTCAAAGATATCAACTGGGACCTCTTCATTAGAGAGACTATCTTTTACACCCACACTCTCTAAGGGAACAATCAATGCAGGATCACCAATGCGTTTCTTTAACAAGGACACATGAAAACTGGATGCATCGATGCAAAGTCTACAAGTAAATCTAACTCATAGGATACATTGCCAAACAAGCAATAATTTTATAAGGACCAACATAGCAGGGACCGAGATTTCCTTTCTTACCAACTCTCTTTACCCCTTTAATGGGTAAAATCTTGAAGTAGACAAGATCACTAATAGCGAACTCAAATTCCCTTCTCCTCATATATGCATAGGATTTCTGATGACTTTGACCTATTTTACCCTTTCTCTAATCACCTAAACTTTCTCCATAACCTTATGAACTGAATCTGGACCTATAAAGGTAGCCTCACTAACTTTAAAATAACCAATTGGAGATCTACACCTCCTACCATAAAGTCCATCAAATAGGGCCATATGAATATTAGAGTGATAGTTGTTATTATAAGTAATCTCAATCAAAGACAAAAGATCATCTCGACTACCCTTGAAATATATCACACATGCTCTCAATATGTCCTTTAAGGTATGAATAACCTTATGTACCTGGCCATCTGCTTGTGGGTGAAAAGCCATACTAATATGAACTTGAGTACCAAGGACTTTCTGAAATATCTTCCAAATTTAAGAGGTAATTTGAGTTCATATATCTGAAATGATAGTCAAAGAGATGCCATGTTATTTCAAAAAATCCCTAAGATAGAGTTTAGCATAGTCCTCGACTGAATTTAAAGTGTTAACTAACAAGAAATTTATCATTTGTTCCACAATAATCCAAATTAAATCATGTTGTCGATTAGTACATAGCAACCCTTTAATGAAGTCCATATTCACCACTTTCCACTTCCAAGTAGGCATATTAATATCCTAAAGTGTAGCACCAGGTCTCTGTTGCTCAACCTTAACCGACTGGCAATTTGGACACTTAGCCACAAATTCCACAATATTTTTTTTCATTCCATTCTACCAAAAGACTTCCTATAAATAACGATACATCTTAGTGGATCCTGGGTGAATAGAATATTAAGAACTATGTCCTTCTTCTAATATCTATCGTCTTAAGTTATTTACATCTAGAACACATAGTATGCCCTAACAATAAAGAACACCATTTTTCTTTGCAAGAAAAATTCAACCTTCTGACTCAAGACCACTTCTTTCAACCTAAGAAAAATAGGATCATTATCTTGCTTTTCTTTCACGTCATCTATCAAAGAGGATTTTGAGCCATTCTGAATTAAGCTATTACCTTTGGTTGAATCGACCAGCCAAACCCCCAAAATAGCAAGTCGGTGAACCTCGCAAACTAAATTTTTCTTCTTATCTTCTATATGAGCAACACTTCTCATAGACAACTTACTAAGAGCATCAACCACCACATTGCCTTCACTCGAATGGTACATGACACTCGTATCATAATCTATCAACAACTCTAGTTATATTCTCTAACAAAGATTTAGATCTTTCTATCTGAACACATGCTGAAAGCTCTAATGATCAGTGAACATATCAACATGAAGTACATAGAGGCAATGCCTTAAAATCTTTAAGGAAAAAACAATTGTCGGCAACTTAATATCATGACATGGATAGTTCTTATATAAGGCTTGAGTTGTATAGAGGCATATGCTATTCCCTTCATCAACACACAACCAATTCCAACTCTGAAAGCATCATAATAAACCACAAAATAATCTGAACCCTCTGGCAGAGACAAAACTAGAGCGGTGGTGAGTCGAGTCTTCAACTCCTAAAAAGTCTTATTACAAAAATCAAAGCACTAAAATTTGATTTTTTTTGAGTCACTCTTGACATGGTACAAGAAATAGAGGAGAATCCTTCAACAAACCATTTGTAGTAACTAGCTAAACCTAAGAAACTCCTAATATCTAAGAGAGAGATGGGTCTAGGGCAGTTCCTCACTACTTTTGTTATTTGAGGATCAACCTAAGTTCCTTCACTCGAAATGATATGACCAAGAATGGTCACTTATTTCAACCATAATTCATAGTTTTATGAACTTAGTGAATAGCTAGTGATCTATAAGAGTATGCAAGACAATCCATAAATGGTCTGCACGTTTATCCTCACTTTAAAAATAATAAGAATGTCATCTATGAAGACTACAACAAACATGTCCAAGTACTACTTGAACATCCTATTTATGAAGTCTATCAAAGTTGCAGGAGCATTCATTAGTCCAAAAGACATAAAATTCAAAGTGACCATAAAATAATCTAAAGGGTATCTTTTGAATATCAAGTTCTTTGACTCCAAGCTGATGATAGTTTGATCTAAGGTCTATCTTGGAAAAGCACTTGGCACCCTAAAATTAGTTGAACAAGTCTTCAATATTAGGAATGGGATACTTATACTTAGTTGTGACTTTGTTCAACTAACAATGTCGATGCACATTGTCAGAGAACTTTTTCTTATGCACAAAAAAATTTGGAGCACCCCATGGAGAAATGTTAGGCCTAATGAAACCTTTGTCCAGTAGATCTTTCAAATGTTCCTTTAATTCTTTAAGCTCAGTTGGATCCATTCAATAAAGTAGATTTATAATGGGTTGGGTATTTGGAAGGATAACTATTTTGAATTTAATTTCCCATTCGAGAGGAACTCCAGGTAAATCTTTAGGAAATGCATCTACAAATTAATTTACCAGAGGAATTTACTCAAGATTTGGTTTGGAATCTTAATACTTAACCTAAACAAGATGATATATGCACCTTTTGGAAATTATTTTCTTACCTTAAGAAAAGAGATGAATCGACCTATACATACTGAGGTTCTACTTATCTACTCTGAGACAGGCTCATTTAGGGATTAAAATTGGACTACTATATTTCTATAATCAACTAAGGCATAACAAAGGTGGAGTCAATCCATGCCAAGAATAACATTAAAATCTGTCATGTCTAACTCTACAAGATTGCCTGAGGTGACTTTCAGGGAACTATGATGGGTTAATTCCTATATATCCATTTGTCTATAACTAAATTACCAACTAGAGTAGAGACTAAGAAGGGTTATGAGAGGATTTAAGGACTAATAATAAAGTTTGCTTCTATAGGGCGTCATAAAAGAAAGTGTGGCTCTAGAATCTAACAGTGCACAAACATAAATATGAAAGACTTGTAACATAATAGTGACCACATCATGAGAACCTTCCTGATCTTGTCGAGTTTGAAAGGCATAGAATCAATTTTGAAGTTGTTCACTAGTTGCACTAAATGAGGTATCTTATTGATTCGGGCGACCTATTGGAGTTGTTGAAGAGTTAGGCTGACGATTATCCCTACCTCTCCGTGAAGTCATTAGATATTTCCTTAATTTGTGGTCTAGCTTGCCATATCAAAAACAAACATAACTACTACCCATACACTCATCCTTATAGTTCTTACCATATTTCTTGTAAACCTAGTTAGCATGAACACTATTTATACTACCTTTGGACTTTGAGCCTGGTGTTCTATCTCTATTATCTTGCCTGAACTTGGGCATTGAAGCACTAGCAAAGATAGGGCTGGAGTTAAAGATTGTTGGAATAACTGAGAATGATTACCACTATCTGACCTCTACTAAGAGAAATTATATCTACTTGTTCTGGCCCTCTTACTCTCCCCTTCCTTCTTCTTAATTTTCTCCTATTCAGTCTATTAAGAAAAAACCATCAACCTAGAGATGCCCATCGCCTTAACCAATACAGAAGTTCTACATTCCTTAACCACATCCTTAGAAATAGCTAACACAAACTTACTCATTCGAGCCTTAGAATCAACAACCATAGTCGAAACATACTTTCCCAAATGACTAAATTTAAGAGAATACTCTTTCACACTCATGTTATCCTAATTAAAATTTATGAATTCCTCCACCTTGGAATCCCTAAGCTTAAGTGGAAAGAACCTATCTACAAATATCGTAACAAACTTATCCCACTCTATCGATCATGCATTTGTACCTCTGTCATCCTTCTATAATTTGTACCAGGTGTGAACCACTCCTTGCAACTAATAAGAAGACAAGTCGGCACTTTCAATTGAAATGACACCCATGAACTCGATAAATTTCTAAATACTATCCAGTAACTTTTATGGATTGTCTTTAGACGTAGACCAAAAATATACTAGAGGGTTCATTCTAGTGAAGTCTCATATTTTGGTTGCTGCCACATTCACTGTTAGGTTGGCTAGTGCAATAGTTTGCTAGTTATTTTAAGTGGTCATGGACTGGGCATACACTATGAAAGAATCCCTGAATTCAATATGGGAGACTTATTCATTCAGAGGGTTTATTGGAGCTGGTGCTAGTACTTGTTGACTCCCATTACCATTTCCATATCTACTCCTCCTTTTGTTAGTTCTCTTAGGAGTTATATTCTCTAAATGTGTAGAGCATGAGTTAGAAGAAGTTTTTAATAGATTTCAAATCTATCACATGATTTAACCATGAAAGAAGTAATTTTTTTCCTAAAATATTTCATTGGCTCTCCTCATAAGTGTGGCTCATTTCACACCTATGAATAAGACTCTATTTAACGTGTCTTTTGACACCCTACAACAACTTAAACCTAATTATCCAATACCAAGTTTGTCATAACCCGAGACTACCCCTAGTCATAACACGATGCATAGAAATTCAAGCTAAACCATGGCTTGGCATGACATTAAGAATACAACAACAAACCTAGTGAATTCCCACCAAGTGGGGTCCAGGGAGGATAAAATATATGCAGTCCATACTGCTACTTTCGAAAAGGTAGAGAGGCTGTTTTCGATAGACCCCCGGCTCAAGATCAAGAATAGTTAACATGGTCATAGTAATACCTGAAGCAGAATGGATGGCATAACCAATATAAGAAATAATAAATAATACAAATAGATCTAAGAGAGTCATGAAAATAAAAGCAATATAAAAGTAAAAAACAGTAAATAAGAAATAATAAAAGGCCACCCCTCGTAGTAGCATACACTAATGGCTCCCACCAGTGAGCACAGTCGTAAGCTTACTAAGATGGCTACACCAGAGCTCCCTAACTACTAGCTATAACCCACACACGCATTAATCTTCTACCTTCATCCGCGACCTCCACACTTTCCTATCTAGAGTCATGTCCTCAGAAAGCTGTAACAACCCCATGTCTTGCTAATGACTTCTCTACAGTATTTCTTAGGCCTACCTCTACTTCTCCTAAAACCATCCAAAGTGATCCTCTTACACCTATGAACTGGGGCATCTGTGCTCCTCCTCATCATATGCCCAAACCATCTCAGCCTTCCTTCTCGTATCTTGTCCTCCAACGAAGCCACTCCCAATTTCTCCCGAATAATCTCATTCCTAACTCTATTTTCTCCAGTAAGTCCACACATCCAACACAACATTCTCATTTATTCTACCTTTAATTTTTGGATGTGGGAGTTCTTGACTGGCCAACACTCTGCACCATACAGCATGGCCAGACGAACTGCCACTCTGTAGAACTTGCCTTTAAGATTTAAGAGAACCTTCTTATCACACAACACTCTCGAGCCGAGCCTCCACTTCATCCAACCTTCTCCAATATGTTTAGAGACATCCTCATCAATCTCACCATTCCCCTGGATCATAGACCCAAGATACTTAAAACTATCCCTCTTACAAACATCCTGGGAATCCAACCTCACCACCACTCTGTCCTCCAACTTTGAGTCACTAAACTTGTATTCAAAATACTCCGTCTTGGACCTACTCAACCTAAACCCCTTAGATTTGAGGGTTTACCTCCAAACCTCTAATTTTTTATTCACACTCCCCGCATCTCATCAATTAGCACTACATCATCTGTAAATAACATACACCAAGGTAGCTCACCTTAATACTCTATGTTAACACGTCCATCACCAGCGCAAGCAAAAATGGGTTGAGAGTCGATCCCTGGTGCAAACCTGTCTCTACTAGTAAATGATCATAGTCTCTTCCCACCGTCCTCACCTGAGTCTTCCCTACCTCGTACATGTCCTTAATCATTTTGATGTACGCCATCGGGACCCCTCTCACCTCCAAGCATCTCCAAAGAACCTCCCTCAGGAATTTGTCATAATTCTTCTCCAGGTCAATGAACACCCTGTGTAAATCCCTCTTCCTTTCCCTATACTTCTCCACCAATCTTTTGTATAGAATTGAATAACTGTGTGGAAGCTAAATTCTGATTTATATATGAACTCAAAACCAAATATCAATTTTAAAACAGAAATTAAAATCACTAAACATAACATGAAACTATATATCTACTTTCTGTCTAAAACCCTCTACTAAGTCTAGTTGTAGGACAAGCCCCTAGTTTACTCTAACTGTCCAAACCTGAATTGAAATAAAAGGAAATACTAATACTAGAAATAAAATGAAATGTTGATACTAGTCCTTGAATAATGAGGACTCATGAAAGTACTGATGTTGATGTAGTAGGAGATTGTACTAAGTATAATTTAGATGTTGACCATTAGAACCTATATTTTGAGGCAATATAGCACAAAAGAATCTATGTTATCAGTACTTTAAATATACTGAGTATGTGAGATAGGTAATAACTAATATAGGTTAAACATGATGTATGTAATGGTAGACTGATGTAAGACCAAGAAATAAACATGTACTCTATGATAAACTGAGTAACTGAATCTAAGGTCATGTAAGATTCTATATGAACTATGGGTTCTGGACTGTGGGAAATACTAAATCAACATACCCCATTCTGAGTAACCAGGGTCAACCTATAACCCAAGCTGGAAGGGTGTTCAGTACCTTGCTAAGGGTATGACCACTAACTAATGAAGATTAATTAAACTGATGTATGAAAAGACTACGACATCAGGCTTGGTCTGTCGAGTGACCCTTTAGAACCTACAATGGACTTGTAGTTTTGGAACTTCTAGACTTCTGTAAAAGGTCTCAGCCTAACTTGATGGGTAGGCCTTCATCCCTGCATCCAATCGGTGCTAAGTACTACTCCCAACTGAATGATATTGATAACTGAAATACTCAATAATAGTAATATTTGCAAAACTAAAAATAATGCATTATCTGAGAGCATTTAGAAAATGTAAACTAGTGGATATAATATCATAAGTATATGTATGAAATCCTAAGTCATCGGGTATTCATAACCCACCATCTCTGAAGTACGTAACCATTATGATAATTTCTTAGATTGAATGAATTATGGAATTTAATAACTCAAGGAGTTCATAATATAATTAGGGTTTATGATTATAATATGAATGGTACTGAAATTCATCTTTAAACATGGGTTTATAACTTAATGAGATAAAGGAACTGGAATATCAAGAAATTCACAACATCATGAACCCTATGCTCTAAGAAAGAAACTAAACTAAGAAATTAAGTTAACCTAGACTCAATGGATGAAAGGAGACCCAATGATGAAATCCCCCAAACATAGAGATGAAAACTCCAAAGAAATCCTTGAAATTAGGGAATGAAGTTTAAGAACCATAACTCTACCTTGGGGAAAGAAAATCATTTCTTTCTTTGTGTTAAAGCTAAGTATTAATTATTTTCTAAGTAATAAGGGCTTAGAGTATTATTAACCTTAATAATCAGCCTTGAATTTGCTTAAAAGATGTAGTTTTAATGTTAAAAGAGTGGGAAAATACTGAAGTACCCTCTTAAATTCATACTTGATAAGTTGTTGGAAGGGATGTGTGAGGCCTTCCCATGATTACGGGACCCTCCTATGATAGTTGGTTGCGTTTGTGGTTAGGAGATTGATATGAGCTCTCCAACCTCCACCATACAAGCCTTGGTATGATCATGGGACCCACCTATGATGTACCTTGTTTCATAGGTTGTAGGTTCCAACCGGATCAACTTTAGAAGCCAAGATGTGGTTTTTAACCATGGTCATAGTTATATATCATATTTGGGAGGTATACTTTTCAAATTTTAGAATTTGGGGACTATTTTGATCGGACAATATTATTGTACGGGCGTACAATCTCACCATGTTTGTACCCATACTCTTAGGTTCTCATTGCTAGATAGTGTTTCACTAAAAAGACCATAACATTTCACTCCGACATTGGATTAAGGGGAAACAGATTGTATTGGAAAGATATGTCAAATATATCTCATTTGTTGGGTACTAATCTAAAAAATACTTAAGAAGCGATGAGTTATGCCCATTTGAATTGGAACATAACAAGATTTTTCTCAAGAAATTAATTGGTATGGAAGGTTTTGACTTGGCCACGCGCTAGTAGTTATTTGTGGTCATAATACATGTCTATAATAACTTATCATACTATAGAAACATGATTTTTGATTTTACATATACTTGAAGCATGGTTCTAATCTTATCTTGGATTTTTGGGGCATTACACAGTTTCTACACATCTCAACACCATGCCTAGAATCTAAGTATCATGTCACCAAATAAATATAAGCCCCAATTTAGGCATATCAATAAGAAAAATCAACTCATCCACTAAGATATATTACTAAGTCACCCATCCCATAGCTTGTTTTAGATGATAAGTCCCCGTCCAAGCATAGTTTGAAAGAAGTTAAACCATAACCTACCTCAAACAGAATGAAAAGTCTCCAAATAGCCTCAAAACTCTTCCAATATATCAAGAACAAGTTCTACCCATAAACATGAGTCTAATGATACCCATATTGCAAAAGTTCTAGACCAGGTCCAAAAAGTCAATTCAAAAATCTACCATAAGAACCTAAGGTGAAACTAGAATTTTATTAGAAAATCTATTTACCCATAATTTAAGGAGTTTGAATTTGAAATTTCATCAAAAAGGGTTTAAAATTGACTTTGAAATCATCATACTATCAAATTTTATTTTTACCAAATAAATTCAAAATTTTATATTTAAGAGCAGAGATATGAGGATGAAATTAGGAAATAATCATTGAAAAAGTTAAATTTATGATATAGAAGCTTACCCAATAAAGAATCCTCAAAATACCCCTTTTAAATCATCCCAAACTGAGTTGTTAATCTTTAAAAATAAAGTTTAGGAGTTTAGTTTGAGACTGGGATTTCTAAAGTTGCATAGTGATTTGTTCTCTGTGATTACAACCAATACCCTTGCAATTGTGATGTTGACCAAAATTTTGTCACTATGATTGTGATGGTCTTGTCGTGATGGCGTAAACCAAATTATGACCTGACATAGACAATATCAATTTTTCTTCTTCAAGATTGTGTACCTACCCACTATAATCACGTTTAAAGATATGGGTGCTCATCGCAATCGCAGGCAAGAGAGTCTCAATAGGCGATGGATATTTAGGACCTACACTAGCAGCTAGTGCACTAACATAACCAAGTTCCAAAAAAATTCTTAATAGACCATTGGGATTCATTTTATACCCCACGTAAATAAACTAACTATTTTACTAGGCTAAATTCAATGTTTTAGACTCAATGGAACCATTAAATCACCAACAGGGGTCTTTATCATTGTGTTCTAATTGGAGTTAACTCTAGGCAAACTTAACCCGCATCCCATTGTAACACTCAAGACCACATTAAAAATCCTGGGACCAAACCAATCATGCTAGTATACAAAAATCCATAGGGGTTGATAGAACTAATGAAACTTTCATGCAACATTTGAATATTTAAATATTGACCAGAGTGAACTCTATAAAATTTAAAACCTTCCAAAATCATAAACTTATCTAAAACCCAACCGAACACCTCAAGAACTACATCACCCACTCTTGCAGACCATAGACATAAAGAAATATGAGATGGGAAAAAATGGCCAAAACACTCCAAAACCTAGTAATCACTACTATTACTATTACACATTGCATATCGGTGGTATGCTTTCTATACAATTTTATATTATATTATGGATCATTGGGAACACCTGGTCATTATTTGTCACAACCCCAAAATCCATGGATCATGATGGAACCTACTCTGATCCAGTCATGGTAGATAAAATTGATATTCAAACTTAAAAGAACACAAATAATTACAATCAATCAAAAGAAAAATATGCATAACTACTAAAGTAAGGTCTTTCAACAATAGATCAATAGAAACATAAAGTCCAAACATCTATCCTAAGATTTAATGTCATGAGTATAGAGTGACTCTAATACTGAAAGAAATAACTAGTGTCTACCACACCATCTTGATAGAAAATAAAGATAGAAGAATCCTAGAGACAGCTTAATTTGTAGAGCTCACCACGAATCTAAAATACTCAAGTATGCACGGTTAAGAACTAAATGATTTTTTAGTAGTAATTTGAAGTTTGGGAGTATATTAATGCACTAGATGGTGGATTGTTTTCTCCTTGTCATATGATTCTAAACTATCATGCCAAGACATTGACTTTGACTATGTAGGGTATTCCTAGATTAGAGTGGTAGGGCACCCTTAGTAAATATTTCAAAAAGGTAATTTTAATTTTAAAGAACTCTTAGTCACTATTTTAGAAAGATAATTTTATTTTTAAAGCTTAATGATTGATTAAGGAGGGTTATTTTTCTTACATGGCTTATATTCATGATACTAGTGTTGGGACTCCCCATTGGAATCACTAGTAGTAGTAAGATAGTTCTAAGGGATATTTTTGATAGATTTCTAAAGGTATCACTTGACCATAATATTTATTTTGACATTCATTTGGATTCTTCCTTAACTCATTTTATTTTTCCTTATTGGATGACTCTGATAAAGTTGAAGAATCTGAAAGAGTAGGTTTAACACTTATTTAGAAAATACCTTATTAGATCAAGTGTTTTCCTTATGTCTCTACAGTTTTATTTGACAAGAAGAAGAATGGTACTATGTGTATGTGCATTGACTATCACTAGTTGAACAAGGTGCTTATCAAGAAAAGGTACTTTTTCATTTATTGAGGACTTGTTTGATCAATGTTAGTTTTTTTTATGTTTTTAGAGATTGATTTGAGGTTTGGTAATTATTTGTTAAAAAGTAGGGATAAGAATTTCCTTAAGATAGCTTTGAGGATCTATTTATGAGTTTCTAATCATGTTCTTTGGACTGACCAATGTATCAATGATGTTTTTAGAGTTAATGAATGGTGTAGTTAGGCCCTACTTGTCTTTTTTTGTCATTTTCCATTAAGGATATTTTGATTTATTCACATAGCAAGGAAGATCATGAGAGGCATTGAGGATTGCACTTTAGATTTTAAAGATGAGTGTTTGTATGCCATGTTTTTAAAGTGCAAGTTTTAGTTGATTTCTCTAAAAATTTTGTGTCATATGGTGACTAGGGATGGTACTACGGTAGATCCTATAATGATATAGGTAGTCTAATATTGGTATATGTCCACCTTAACTACATCGATTAGGAATCTTATGGGTTGGTAGGCTACTACACATGGTCCGTGGAAGTTTTATGTTCTATTGCATATCTATTGATCCAATTGTCTAAGAATAATGTGGTTTTTTAGTGGTTTAATGACTAAGAAGTGAGCTTCCAAAATCTCAAGACCTTGTTGACTTTATCTCCTATTTTGACCTTAACTATGGTAGTGAAGGCTTTACAAAATATTGTAATGTTTCCAGGGTTGGTCTTGGGTGTGTATTGATGCATAAAGTCAAGGTGATATCTTATACTTAGAGACAATTAAAGATTCACAAGAATAATTATTGTACTCATGACTTGGAGTTGTCATTGATAGTATTTTCTTTGAAGATTGGTGGTATTACCTTAATAGTGTGCGCTATAAGGTTTTTATAAATCATCGCAACATTCTGTATATTTTCAGTCAGAGAGATCTCAATTGAAGGAATAAGTGATGGGTATAACTGCTCAAGGTATATTATATGACCATTTTTACCATTTAGAAAAGGCTAATATGGTAGTAAATCTTAGATTTAAAAGTGGCATAACAAGGGTAGCTTGGTGACATTGCGAGTAGAGGAATGTCTTTTGTTTATGGAGGTTCAATCCTTCAAAAATAGATTTATGTGACTTTATAATTAGATCCTGGTAATATAGTTTCTTGTGTTGAGGCACAATAACTTAGTTTAAAGCATAGTAAGGCATGGAAATTTGAGGATGAGAAACTGGCGATGATTTGAGACAAAGTGTTGTCATGTGATACACTCGAGATACACCATCGATAGATGCAGTATGGTTATGTGAAAATATAGTAATCTAACTAGGTTGGGGTCAAATCTACAGAAATATAGGAGAACCTCACAAATATTTTACTATCAATACAACTACCAGACCTATAGGAAAATTCAATTTTTAAATGTTGTAGAGATTGGTTGTAACTAAAACTATATTATAGAAAGTAAATATGCTTGTAGAACTTATGATAGTAAAACATTGAGATTGTGTCCCCGTGATGAGTTTCTTTGTTCATCAATAATCATACATGAAAACTAGACAACATAACTATGATAATTTGTTCGCCCTATTACGAATGAACGTAATATGTCTATTTATTGTCACAACCCGAGACTATCCCTTAGTCGTAATACGGTGCTTAGAGTCATAAGTGACCCCAAGCTAACCCATAGTCTAGTACCTAATGTGATCATTGATGAAAATAACAAAAAACTGTGCGGAAGCTAACTGAAAAATCTAATAATAAATTATACTAAAAATAATATGAATCAAGTCTGAATATTTGATAAAATGGAAAACATGTCCGACTGTCTTGAAGCCTCTAAAAAATTGGGAGATAATGGGACAAGCCCCCAACTAACTCCAACTAGCTAAAATGAAATAAGATACTGAAAATAACAATTGATAACCCGTCCTTTAAGGATGAGGACTCACCATTGTAAAGAGGCATGTGAATAGACTAGGTGCGAGCAGGAAACTGAGCGTCCAAACGAATATTATAAGACAATACAACAAAAAAAAGTATGCGATCAGTACTTTGAATATATTAAGTAGGTGATATGAGAAAGATAACTGGTATAACTGCACATGAATGCATAACAGGTAAACAGAATTCAAGATCAAGTATAACATGTGTTGAATAACATGGATAACTAGAGAACTGAATACGAGGTCATGCATATCTGAGCTGAAACATAGATTGAATATATATAATGATACTGAACTGGAGACTATAGGATCTAACTACAACTGACATACCCCAATCTAATCAAAACCAGGGTCAAACTAGTAACCCCAGTTGGATGGGTGCTAATACCTTGCCAAGAGTACTAACACAAAATGGCATGGTTCCACTAAATTGGTGTCCCAAAAAACTAGAGTATCAGTCCTCTACTAGTGGGTGACCCCTCTTAACCTATGTTGGTAACGTAGTTTGGGAACTCAGGGACTTCTTGTAAAGGTCTCAGTCCTCAACTAGAAGACGAGTCTTCATCCCTGCGTTCACTTAGTGCTAAGTACTACTCCCAACTTAACTGACATTGGTACTGATAAATATTCAACATTATCTGATACTGATAAATGCTCAACATGACAATGTTCTAAATTTAATGATACATGCCAGATTTGAATGACTTGTAGCCTAAAAATTATAACATGCATGAGTACCTAGATATCGGCCCGCATTAACTAATACAAACTGACCATGGCAATTATAGAATTAACCATGGTACAAAAAAATATAATAGCACTCAATATTTCAATAACTAATCATGATGTAGACATTTGCATTATTAAACATATGGAAAGATAATTCTCATGAGGGAACATATTTTCAAGGTTCATAATAAAAACAATTGAGAGAATATTTATAAAATTCATGGTTAACTTGGAATCCTATAGAAGAGAAAAGAGTTTTAAGCTTGTAAACTGTCACAACCCGACCCGAGGCCCTGGCCGCGATGGGCATCCCAAACCGACCCGAGGCCCTGGCCGCGACTGCAATCCTGAACCGAACCAAGGCCCTGACCACGATGGGCATCCCGAACCATCAAGTCTCGATACACCCCTGTAACCCCAACCCACTAGTGATATTGTCCTCTTTGGGTCTAGGCCCGCACGACTTTAAAATGCGTCACAAGGAGTAAGGATTTCTTACTTATATAACCATCATCCCTCCTATGTTTTGCCAATGTGGGACTCCTTCCTAAGTTGGGGTGTTACATATACCCTCTCTTATGGACTCAGCGTCCTCGCTGAGGTTTGACCCACCTAATGGGATTTGCCTACACTCAGGACTGAGGTTTGCCTCGCCTTACCGGGATTCTTCTACACTCAGTTTAAACTCTGGCCCACATCAACAGGGCTAACACGGGAGGGGCTCTTTTTGATAAAGTCACAGAGTCTAGCTATAACTACATCATCACCCTACTGTCGAGAAGAAGCAACCTGATTATTGGTCTTCACTGTAGTTGTCACCGCTTGGGCTAGCGCCTGAAAAGCTGCCCGAAACTCAGAATGTGACACACTTTTATTCTGGGGATCAACAGGTTGAGGGGATAACTGATTCCCTATTCTCTTATTGGGAGGCATGTTCTGCAAATGGAAGAGGAACACGAATTAGACTGAAAGTTCAACTTGAACCTTTGCTCACTGGCACTACTTGAATACTAAAAGAAGGGAAACTGTTCCTAAGAATATCTTATAACCTCTTGTACATAAATGTGGCGTGCAATACACCCATGCACAACACTCTACTAGATGCGGCTTTTCAGACTTCTTAGGACACTATTGAACCTTAGGCTCTGATACCAAGTTGTCACGACCCGACCCGAGGCCCTAGCCGCAACGGGCATCCCGAACTGACTCGAGGCCCTGATCGTGATGGGCATCCAGAACCATTAAGGCACAAGACACACTGTAACCCCAACCCACTAGTGATATTATCCGCTTTGGGTCTAGGCCCGCACGACTTTAAAATATGTCACTAGGGAGTAAAGCTTTCTTACTTATATACCCAACAGCCCTCCTGTGTTTTGCCAATGTGGGACTCCTTCCTAAGTTGGGGTGTTACATAAACTTAGGGAGTTCTAGGGACAAAATAGGTAGAAGGGACCCATTGATGAAATCCCACATACCTAAAAGTGGATGCCTTGGAGATATCCGGGGAATTAATCTTGTACTTGAACACCCTAGTTTGCTCTTTGAAAGAAGGGAAAATTGCATTTTTTATTTCTTTGGGTGGTAAAATATGATTTTATCATGAAATAGGAAATTTGGGTCTTTTATACCACCCCTTAGAAAGCCTAAACGATGTGAGTTTGGCTTTTAAAGAGGTGAGAAAAGACATAAAAATCCCTAAAATCCTGCTGGAAAACCTGCTCCCAGTCATTATGACTCACCTCATGACTCATTTGACTGGTCACAAGTCGTGGTTTGAGTCATCACCTGAGGTACTGGGATCTTGGATCCATTCTTCTATGACTATTACTCCCCTTCTAATGACTCATTGTGACTTACTACGAGTAGTTAGGTGGAGTTGTAGTTTGAGGCTTGATTTTTGGATCATTCACTGTTCAGGTGACGAGTCCTTTCTAGCAACTCGTTGTCACTGGCAATGAGTCATGAGGTAGGGTTGTCGCAAATGGGCTTACAACTAAGGACCATTTTGTTATAAAGATGAATCCCCATAATAACTCATCACCTCTGGTCACGGGTCGTTAAATAAGTTTTAGTGACTAGTAGCTGACAGACCTTTAGGTGAAAATTAGAATAACTTGTTGCCACAATATTGGATTTAGGCAAAACTTATGGCGTTGGAATGCTATTATGAGGGGTCTAGATCTTGAGAAGTTAGGGTATTAGAATATCTCCCCCATGGGATCATTAATCCTCGAATAAAACTATATAATATAGAATACTAGGGAAAACTGAGATCATGCACAGAACAATTATGAACTAATTACATTTGCATTATCAAACATATGGAAACACAATTCTCATGAGGGAACATATTTTCATGGTTCAAAATAAAAACAATTCAGAGAAAATTTATAAAATTCATGGTTAACATGGAATCCCATAAAATAAAAAAGAGTTTTATACTTGTAAACTTAGGGAGTTCTAGGGAATCAATGGATAAAAGGGACATATTGATGAAATTCCACATACCTAAAAGTGGATTCCTTGGAGATATCTGTGGAATTTATCTTGTACTTGAAAAACCCTAGTTTGCTCAGAAAAAGAAGGGAAAATCGCCCATTTTATTTCTCTAGGTGGTAAAATATGATTTTATCATGAATTGGGGAATTTGGGTATTTTATACCACCCCTTGGAATGCCTAAACGACATGAGTTTGAATTTTAAAGAAGTGGGAAAAGACTTAAAAATCCCTGAAATCATGCAGGAAAACTTGCTCCCAATCATTATGACTCACCTCGCTACTCGTTTGACTAGTCACGAGTTGTGGGATGAGTCATTGCATAAGGTACTGGGATCTTGGGTCCATTTTTGTATGACTACGACTCCCCTACAAATGACTCATTGTGACTTACTCCAAGTTTTTAGGTGGAGTCGTAGTCTGAGGCTTGATTTTTAGATCATTCACTGTTCAGGTAACGAGTCCCTTCTAACAACTCAGTGTCACTGGTAACGAGTCATGGGGTGAGTTCATCTTAAATGAGCGTAAAATTGAGGACCATTCTGTTCTGAAGATGAATTCCCATAACAACTCATCACGTCTGGTCATGGGTCATTAAATGAGTCGTAGTGATTAGTAGCTGACAGACCTTTAGGTGAAAATTAGCATAACTTGTTGCCACAATATTGGATTTAGGCAAGACTTATGGCATTGGAAATCTAATTTGATGGAAAATCTTGTGAAGGGTCTAGATCTTGAGAACTTGGGGTATTACAATATCACCCCTATGGGATCATTTATCCTCGAATGAAACTATCTGAGCAAAAATACTAGAGAAAACTGAGATCATGCACTGAACACTTATGAGATAATTACATTTGCATTATTAAACATATGGAAACACAATTATCATGAGGGAACATATTTTCATGGTTCATAATCAAAATAATTGAGAGAAAATTTATAAAATTCATGGTTAACGTGGAATCCCATAAAAAGAAAAGAAGTTTTAAACTTGTAAAGTTAAGGAGTTCTAGGGACTCAATGGGTAGAAGGGACCCATTGATAAAATCTCACATACCTAAAAGTGGATTCCTTGGAGATATCCGTGGAATTTATCTTGTACTTGAGAAACCCTTGTTTGCTCCGAGAAAGAAGGGAAAATTACCCTTTTTTATTTCTCTGGGTGTTAAAATATGATTTTATCATGAATTGGGGAATTTGGGACTTTTATACCACCCCTTGGGAAGACTAAACAACGTGAGTTTTGATTTTAAAAGAGTGAGAAAAGACATAAAAATCCTTGAAATCATGCAGGAGAACCTGCTCCTAGCCATTATAATCACCTCGTGACTCATTTGACTGGACACGAGTCATGGTATGAGTCATCACCTGAGGTACTGGGATCTTGGGTCCATTCTGGTATGATTACGACTCCCCTACGAATGACTCATTATGACTTACTACAAGTAGTTAGGTTGAGTCGTAGTCTGAGGCTTGATTTTTTGATGATTCACTATTCAGGTGGCGAGTCCCTTCTAATAACTCGCTGTCACTGGTAACGATTCATAGGATGAGGTCGTCGCAAATGGGCTTAAAACTAAAGACCATTCTTTTGTGAAGATGAATCCTATAACAACTCATCACGTCTGGTCACTGGTCTTTAAATGAGTCATAGTGACTAGTAGCTGACAGACCTTTAGATGAAAATTACCATAACTTATTGCCACAATATTGGATTTAGGCGAGACTTGTGGAATTAGAAAGCTAAGTTGATGGCAAATCTTGTAAGGGGTATAGATCTTGAGAACTTGTGGTATTATAATATCTCCCATATGTGATCATTCATTCTCGAATAAAACTATCTAAGCTAGAACCCTAGGGAAAACTGAGATCATGCATTGAACACTTATGTGCTAATTACATTTGCATTATCAAACGTATGGAAACATAATTCTCATGAGGGAACATATTTTCATTGCTCATAATCAAAACAATTGAGAGAAAATTTATAAAGTTCATGGTTAACTTGGAATCCTATAAAAGAGAAAAGAGTTCTAAACTTGTAGACTTAGGGAGTTCTAGGGACTCAATGGGTAGAAGAAACCCATTGATGAAATCCCATACACCTGAAAGTGGATGCCTTGGATATATCCATGGAATTTATCTTGTACTTGAGAAACCCAAGTTTGCTATGAGAAAGAAGGGAAAATTGTCTTTTTTATTTCTCTGGGTGGCAAAATATGATTTTATCATGAATTGGGGAATTTGGGTCTTTTATACCACCCCTTGGGAAGACTAAAAGACATGAGTTTGTATTTAAAGGAGTGTGATAAGACATAAAAATCCATGAAATCATGCTGGAAAACCTTCTCCTAGTCATTATGACTCACCTCGCGACTCATTTGACTGGTCACAAGTCGTGGTTTGAGTCATCACCTGAGGTACTGGAATCTTGGATCTATTTTGGTATGACTACGACTCCTCTTATAATGACTCATTGTGACTTACTACAAGTATTTAGGTAGAATCTTAGTATGAGGCTTGATTTTTGGATTATTCACTGTTCAGGTGGCGAGTCCCTTTTAACAACTCAGTGTCACTAGTAACGAGTCATGGGGTGGGGTCATCGTAAATGAGCTTAAAACTGAGGACCATTCTATTGTGAAGATGAATCCCCATAACAACTCATAATGTATAGTCACGGGTTATTAAATTAGTCATAAAGACTAGTAGCTGACGGATCTTTAGGTGAAAATTAGAATAACTTGTTTCCATATTATTGGATTTAGGCGAGACTTGTGGCGCTGGAAAGCTAAGTTTATGGAAAATCCTGTGAGGGGTCTATATCTTGGGAGCTTGGGGTATTACAATATCTCCCCTGTGGGATCATTCATCCTCGAATGAAATTATCTAAGCTAGAATACTAGGGAAAATTGAGATCATGCACTGAACACTTATGAGCTAAATCATGACTTAATATCTATAACTGATGCATAGACTGAACTAAACTCATGAATGTATGCTCTGACTTGAGGATCGTTGGATAGCTGAGATATACAAGAAAATATTTATTAATTAAAGAAACCATTACCTTAAGTTAATTTAGCATTTGAAAAGAAGAGATAGGGGTACTTGGCTCGTATATCAACCTTTGCTTCCTAAGTAGCTCCTTTATTTGACTGATTCCTCCACAAAACCTTTACTAAAGAGACCTCTTTATTCCTCAACCTATGAATCTTGTGATCAAGGATATCAACTGGGACTTCTTCATAAAAGAGGCTATCTCTCACACCCATACTTTCTAAAGGGACTACCAATGCTGGATCACTAATGCATTTCTTCAACATAGAAATATGTAAAACTGGATGCACTGATGCTAAATCTACTGGAAAGTCCAACTCATGCTACCTTACTAAAATAACTTAAAATCCTATATGGTTAAACATAACAAGGACTGAGATTCCCTTTTTTTACCAAATCTATTCACCCCCTTCATGGGCGAAATTTTCAAGCAAACAAAATTCCCAACTTCGAACTCAAGCTCCCTCATTCTTACATCTGCATAGAATTTTTGATGGCTCTGGGTTGTCTTCAATCTTTACCTAATTAGTTGAAATTTTCCATCGCCTCATGCACCAAATCTATCCCTATCAAGGAAGCCTCACCAACCTCAAACCAACTAATGGGAGATCTGCACGTCCTACCATAAGAGCTTCATACGGAGCCATCTGAATACTAGAGTGAGAACTCTTATTACAAGCAAACTCAATCAAAGGCAAGTGATGATCGAAACTACCTTTAAAATCAAGTACACATGCTCTAAACATGTCCTCTAAGTTCTGAATGGCCCTCTCTGCCTAACCATCTATCTATGGGTGAAAATTTAAACTGAGATAAACTTGGGTACCAAGACTATTCTAAAAAGCTTTCCAAAATTAGGAGGTAAACTAGGTACCTATATCTAAAATAATGGTCAGCGGGACTCTATGTAACTTCACCAACTCTTTGAGATAGAGTCCAGCATAATCCTTGGTTGAATATGAAGTATTAACTTGTAAAAAATGGGTTGACTTAGTCATTTGGTATAAAATAACTCAAATAGAATCACGCTGACATCGCGTATAAGACAATATTGTAATGAAGTCCATATTCACTACTTTTCACTCCTAAGTGGGGATATAGAATTCCTCAAGTTTACCACTACGTCTCTGGTGCTCAATCTTAACCTGTTGACAATTAGAACACTTATCCATGACCTTCGCAATATCCTTCTTCATACCATTCCACCAATAGATTTTCCCGCAAGTCCTGAGTGGCTCTTAGGTGAATAGAATATCAAGAACTGAGAGGCTATGCTAGATTCCTCTATTTCCAATCATCCATGTCTGGAACACATAACCAGTCCTAACAGTGAAGAACACCATCTCCCTCTTGGGAGAAAATCTCAACTTTTTGATTTTGAACTGCCTCCTTCAACTTAAACAAAATAGGATCTCTATCTTGTTTTTCCTTTACTTAGGCAACCAACAAAGATTTTGAAATATTCTAAACCCATATACTACCTTCGGCTGAATTAACCAACCAAACTCCCAACATAGAAAGCTGATGAACCTTGCAAACTAACTCTTTCTTTTCATCCTCAACATGGGAAACACTTCACATAGGTAGTCTGCTAAAGGTGTCGGCCACAACATTGGCATTACCTGGGTGATATAGACACACATATCATAATCTTTCAATAGCTCCAAACACCTTCTCTAACAAAGATTTAGAAATTTTTGGGTGAACGCATACTGTCAACTCTTCTGATTAGTAAATATATCAACATGGACCCCATAAAGGTATCAGCCTCTAAATCTTTAAGGCAAAAACCACCACTGCTAGCTTGAGTTCATGAATTGGATAATTCTTCTCATAGAGTTTGACCTGTCTAGAAACATAGGTTATAACCTTGATTCGTTGTATCCACACAACCCAAGACAACTTTTTAAGCATCAAAATAAACCACGAAACCATTTGAACCATCTAGTAGAGTCAAAATTAGGGCAAAAATGAGTTGAGTCTTCGACTCCTAAACACTCTTATTGCAAGAATCAAACCACCAAAATTTAACTTTCTTCTGAGTCAATATGGACATAGGAGATATAATAGAGATAAATTCTTCAACAAACCATTTATAGTAACCATCTAAACCCAAGAAACTCCTAATATCTTATGGAGAGGTGGGTCTAGGCAGTTCTTTACTTCTTTGGCCTTTTGAGGATAAACTCTAATGCCTTCATTAAAAATAATATGACCAAGTAAAACTACTAATTTCAACTAGAATTCATACTTGCTAAACTTAGCGAATAGTTGGTGATCTTTAAGGGTCTACAAAACAATCCTCAAATTATCTTCATGTTCATCTACACTATGGGAATAAACGAGGATGTCATCTATGAAGACTATGATGAACATATCTAAGTACTACTTGAACACCCTGTTCATCAAGTCCATAAAATCTTTAGGAGAATTTGTTAGTCCAAAAATCATAACTACCAATTCAAAATGACCATACTAAGTTCAAAAAGCCTGATCTAAGGTCTATCTTAGAGAAACAAGTTGCACCCTGAAGTTAGTCAAAATTCATCAATCTAGGGTATGGGATACTTATTCTTGATTGTGACTTTGTTCAACTGACGGTAGTCGATGTATATTTCGAATGAACTATCTTTCTTATGCATGAATAGAATTGAAGTACCCCATGGTGAGATACTAGGTTTGATGAAACCCTTATCTAAGAGATCCTTCAATTGTTCTTTCAATTCATTGATCTCAGTTGGATCTATTTTAAAAGGTGGAGTTGAAATAGGCTGGGTATCTAGTTAGAGATATATTTCAAAGTCTATTTCCCACTAGAGAGGAACTCCGAGAAGATCTTCAGGAAACACTTTTGGAAATTAATTCACTACTAGGATTGGCTCAAGACTCTAGATTTTAAAACTTGAGGCCTTGACTCAAATAAGATGATAGATACACCGATTAAAAATCATATTCCTCGCCTAAAAAAAAGAGACAAACTGACCTATAGGCACTGAGGTACTACCCTTCCATTCTTAGACTGGCTCATTAGGGAACTGAAACTGAACTATTCCATTGCTACAGTAACCTGAGGCATAGCAAGAGTTGAGCCAATCCATACCAAGAATGTCGTCAAAATCGGTAATCTCTAACTCTACAAGATCACTGAGGTTAATTTCTGGGATACTGTGACTATACAATTTTTGTATACCCGTCTGGCTATGATAGAACTACCCATAAGAGTAGACACTGAAATGGGTTTTGCAGGAATTTTAGGATTGATGCCAAAATCTATGGCTATATCAGGAGTCACGAAGGAAAATGTATCTTTGGGATCTAGTAATGCATATGCATGAAGGTTAAAGACTTGTAACGTACCAGTAACTACCTGGTGCTGGCTACTAGCTGCATTAGAAGTGGCACCCTACTGAGTCGGGTGACCTGCTAGAACTGATATAGAGTTAGCCTTACCTTGCTAACAAAGATCCTTACCCCTCTGTGCAACCATTGAGAAATCCGTCATTTTGTGAACTTACTTACCACATCCAACACAAGAACCCCTACCATCCATGTACTCATCTTTGTGGTTCTTACTATCTCTTGCAGACTGGATTGGTGCAACCATTATTCACACTACCTTGGGACTTTGAGCCTGGTGCTCTAGCATGAGTATCTTGTCAGAACTTAGGCACACTGGTAGAAGATGAGGCTAGGGCTGAATACTTTTGGTGAAATTTAGAATGATTCCCACCATATGGTCTCTGCTGTGAGAAGTTAAAACTACCAGTTTTGGCCCTCTTATTCTTTCTTTCCCTCTATTTATTCTTCTCTTCCTCAATCCGCTGAGCACGAACCATCAACCTAGTGAGGTCTATCTCCTTAATTAACATCGTCGTTCTATACTTCTTAACTATATCCTCTGACACAGCAGATACAAACTTACTCATACGAGCCTTGAAATCTACCACCGTGTTAGGAGCATACCTCACCAACTGAGTAAATTTGAGGAAATACTCCCTCACTCTCATGTTACCATGCTTCAAGTTGATGAATCCTTTCACATTGGCCTCCCTTAACTTGAGTGTGAAGAACCTATCCAGAAAAGTAGTAGAAAACTTATCCCACTCTACAAACCCTGCATTAATACCTCTCTCTTCCTTGTACTACTTAAACTAAGTATGATCTACTCCTTACAATTAATAAGAAGCTAAATCAGCACTCTCACCCAGAGTAAATCTCATGATATCAGTCACCTTCTGCACATAATTTAAAAACTCTTATGGATTCTCCTCAGACTTAGATCCAGAGAACACCGAGGGAGTTATTCGAGTGAAGTATTGAATCCTAGTTGCTTTTGTCTTCGCTACTGGGTTATCTAGGGCAATATCTTATTGGTTATTTTAGGAAACCATGGATTGGGCTAAGGTGGTAAAAGCAGCCTTGAATTTAGCGTAGGAGACCTGCCCATTTAGAGGGTCTTCTTAAACTAGCGGTGGGGCTGGCTAATCACCATTTCTCCTTCCGATTCCCCTTCTAGGAAGCATTTTCTATAAATAGATAAATGATTATTTAGAAGAAGAAGTTTAATAGAGCTTATGCTCCATTGCACAAAAACGGACAACGAAAAAAGGGAGACTTTCCTAAAACATCTCATTGCCTCGCACCCATAAGTGTGGCACGCTTTACATCCATGAAAAAGACTCTACTTAACATGGCTTTTAGATACCCTAGGATGCTCTAAACCTTGTGCTCTTATACCAAATTTGTCATGACCTAAGACTATCTCTAATGATAGTATAGTGCTTATAATCACAAGTAACCCCAAGCTAACCCATGGTTGTACCTACTGTGAGCACTGACAAAAATATCAAAATACTGTGTGGAAGCTAACTAAAAAATCTGATAATAAATGATACAAAAAACAATACCAATCATATATGAATATCTGATAAAATGGAAAACATGTTTGACTACCTAGAAGCCTTTAAAACATGAAGAGATCATAGGAAACACCCCTAACTAACTCCGACTAACTCAAATTAAATAAGATACTGAAAAAATATCTTGATAACCAGTCTTTGAAAGATGAGGACTCACCACGACTGTTGTGACTGGCACGAGAATGAACTAGGTACGAGCTAGGAACTGAGGGTCTAACCCTGTATTATAAGATAATATAGCGCAAAAGAAAGTATGGGATCATTACTTTAAAAGTACTGAGTATGTGAGATGATAAATCCGACTAGTATAACTATGAATGCAGGCATGAACAGGTAAACAGAATACAAGATCAAATATAATATATGTTGAATAAGTTGTAAAACTGGGTAACTGAATATTAGGTCATGCATATCTGGGCTAAAATATTGATTTAATATATATGCTATTACTGAAATGAATACAGTGGGAGATAACTACAACCAAAATTCCCTAATTTGATCAAACCAAGGACCAACTAGTAACCCTAGTTAGATGGGTGTTAGTACGTTGCCAAGGGTACAAACACTAGCTAGCATGGATCCACTAAACTAGTGTCTCTAAGGACTATGGTGTCAGTCCTCTACTGGAGTTTAACCCCTCATAACCTATAGTGTAAACGTAATTCTTGAAATTATGGAATTCTTCTAAATGTCTCAGTCCTCAACTAGCGGGTGAGCCTTCATCCTTGTGTTTACTCGGTGCTATGTAATACTCCCAGCTAAACTGACACTGGTACTGATAAATATTCAACATGAACGGATACTGATAAATGCTCAACATGATAATGTTTTGAATTTATTGATACAAGCCTAATTTGAATGACTTGTAACCTGAAAACTGTAGCATGCATGAGTACCTAGGTATCGGGTGTTAATAACCCACCAACACTAACTAATGTAAACTGATTATTGTATTTATGGAACTAACCATGGTACCAAAAATTATGAATATAACTCAATATTTCAATAACTAATCAAGATGTAGATATTTTCATTATCAAACATACGAAAACATAATTTCCATAAGGGAACATATTTTCATAGTTCATAAATCAAATGACCTTTAGGTCATTTCTCATACTTATACTTATCTTTGGTGTTAGGTCTTCTCCATATATTTCCCAAGTAATTTATGACTTTCTGGGACTGACAGTTTGATTACCAGGTAGTTCGTTTGATTTTCATAACCAATTCCCTGTTTAGAAGACTTCGATGGTTCTAAATGGCCATTGAGAAAAAACATTAATTAACCAATCTCGTATGCAAGTTTTGAATACTCCAAAAGGTGAAAAATATCGATTTTAGGCTAGGTATACCTTTGGTTCAGGTCCCAATACACTTAAAATCATTTCAACCTATTGGTTGGAAAGTTGAAAATTTATAAATATGGGTGTGGGACCCACATTTGGTCTGAATGACCTCTGATTGAAAATTGACTTTGCCAACGTATTTGGAATGTCAAATTTAGTGTGTTTACATATATCATTTGCTAAAATCAGATTTTGAATGAATCCCACAGCATCATTGCAAACTTGGAAAATTTCCAAGTTTGTTGGTGTTGATGCCACGACGATCACGCAAGGTGGATGACGATCGCTCCATGGAAATCATGGGGAGCCAAAGGAAATTTCTCTAGCATGATAGAGACCCTCTATATTCCAATCACAACACCTCTTCATATAGGGCTTGATTTTAGCGCAAAGTTCACTTAGTTTTCACCTATTTCTTTAGGATTGTGATTCGTTGTTCATGTATGAAAGTTGGGTTGACCTCAAAAATGCATTTTCCATACGTGAGACCTACTTGGGGTTTTTATGTCATTTTTGGACCCCAAGTATAATAGTGCAATATGGGTATTGTTAGACTGATATTGATGATTAGATTATGATTTTCATAGTGTGGTGGCATTTTGAGATTATAAAGTGAAGATGAATATTGGTGAATAATGTGAGGATATGTTGTTTGGCTTTAAGGTAGGATTCTATCTACTATTATTCATAGATGATATGTGATATATATTTTGTGTGAATATGAATGTTAAGTTTGATTGTGAGTAGAATGACTTAGTCTTTTCATTGATGTTTGGAGATTAGATGAGGGTTTTGGACCCATAATGTGAAATGCTTAGTACCCTTTAGAATCATATTGCCTTCTACCTAGATTGGACTAATTTGAAGCATGAACATGTCTTGATGCTTGGTTTTGGATATGGTTTAAGTATTCGAATCATGGTTAGTATGATTAATGTTGGTTGGGCTAGTTTAGTGATCTTGAAATTGTAATTTGGATAGAGTTGACTTAAATGTCCATGTTTCTAGACAAAGTTCCTATTTTAGATTTTGTTGTTCTTTCCTTGACTTCTAGAAGTTGAACTATATACCTTAGCTAATTTTGGGGCATAGTTTTCCTAAACATGGTGACACGACCCGAACCAGGGCCTAACTGTGTCCGATATCTCAAGTCCAACCAGGATTGGAGACCACCCCCAATGCCCAACCACTGACCTTTTTACACCCCATGTCAGATGAATTATGAACATATAACAAGATAAAAGAATATTAGTTTAAAGATATTATGATAAGTTTATAACCATAACCAACTACAAACAATCAAACAACCAACCAATACCGATACCGATATCACCCATTTCCACAGTAGTTTGGCAAAGCCTCTGATCGAAACTAAAGAATATCCAGTCGAGACATGACCCCGACCATAGAAAAAACCAAAACTAAAAGGAATAGTAAATATATAAAGAAATCCATAGCATAAAATGGGGTCTTCCAAAGTATGGAAGCTCACAACTTCAGTCTAATTCACGAGCTGATCCCAAATACTAGTCAATGTGTACGAGAAGTAGAAGTATGGCTAGTTCCTGCATCGCATGGGGATACAATATCCAAAGATGGTTAGCGGGGTAAACTCTATCATATAACTCAGGGATAAGGATAAAATAAGGTCATCAATTCAAAACCAAGTCAAACAAAAGAACGTGTACATATCCATGCATGTCCATGTATATACATATATATAATGTTGGGATAGGGAATGGGCTTAGGATGAACTTTTAAAACCTTAAATTGAGTTTGTATAGCTTTACTATCATAATTCTACCCTCACGCTATATAGGTCCAGTGTTACCGCTTGAACGGGCCCCAGTACGTGTTAGATGCACGAACTGGAGATATCATAAATGATCGGGGATTCCCTTGAACCCTTCACCCTCCATAATACATATATATGTATGTACACTTGGGGTATTCCCTTTTACCCCTCAATTACATGGTCATCAAGACCAACCCTCATGTCGGCAAACATGAGTTTCTAGTATTAGTCCTTTGGACTCACACCTTCACGGCTAGCTAACACAACTCCCATTATTGCCTAATTAAAAAATTTAACACATAATCCAACCACTAATTTTTGGAGTCAAATATTAAGGCATTATTAAGATGTATCGCCATACTAACCATATCTTGCAAGGGATTTCATTGGCCCACACTTTAGGGATTCCAAAGTACCCCACAGACTCTATAGTTAAAATCTCTTGGGTGATTCTCGTGTACCCCTAAAGGTTTTCATAATAATTTCCTAACTATTTAACTATTTATACCATACATTAGTTCAAGAAACAAGCAAGGCCAAGTGATAATGCATAAACCAAAATCAATTACACAAGTGGGTTGAGGTTATTACCGATTTCCATACCAAAAAAAACAATTTGGGGATTATTTTGTACCCCTATTTCCATCCACCATTCTCATGCACCCTAATGCATTTACCAACCATCAATTAAGGCACAATAGTTTCATAAATTTTATTGAAAAAGCATTTAAGTAATTTAAATTAAAAACCCTCAACCCATAGTTCAAACCACAACATTAATACCTCATGAACAATACTTTAAATCATATGATTTTACAAAATTAACAATGAGTAAAGAGTAACATTCCTGGAATACAAAGAAATTTGGAAGAGATAGCACCCTTAAAACCCTAGATGACAACTTTCTTTGAAACTCTAAGCATAACTTGAACAGAAAGTTTGAGAGATAATTTTAGGAGTGTTTTATTGGTAATGATATGATAATGATGTCCCAAGGAAGTCTTTAAGTCGTGGTTTCCAAGGGGTTAAAGTGAAAAATATCTAGAGTGCCCTCAACTTAAAAGTAGAAAAAGTGTCACCTTTGACTACGAGTCTACCAGCGGCTCGTTACCATACCTTACAAAGCGAGTCATAACTAAGAGAGTGACTAGGACCCTATACATTTTAAACCTTACTACTTGACCAACCCATTCATAATGAGACCCGGCGACTCATTAGGTCCAGTCGTAGTCTACACAAAACCTAAATTGGGGTATACACTGGACACCCTATGATTGCACCTAATGAACCATAACATAACCTTACAACTCTTAGTGATCCACTTATACTCAAGGAAGATCCAAGACACCAACTTACTAATTTGGTAACTCATCTCAACGATTCATCAAGATACCTTACGACTCTAGGGGTCCAGTTATAACCAAGGCTGCGAGTTCAAGGGTCAAGAAATTTCCAAGGGCCAAAACTTTGGGGTATTTTACATGGAAATTGAGGATTAGAAGTGGGATTGTTCGGCCTAAGGCTTGTGTTAGCCTTTGGGATTAAGTTGCGGATACTAGGCTTAGTTGAGACTGTGGAGACTTTAGAATAAGCTTACTTTGTGGCTTGGCGAATTGTTATTGTATTTTCCCCAAATAATGATTAAATTAATTATGGCCATAATTTCCTTATAGAAATGATATTGGTCCTTTAGAGATGCCATTTCCTCTAAGTTATGATAATTGGCCTATAGAGATGATAATTCCTCTTACTTATGATAGTTGGCCTATAGAGATGATATTTCCTCTTATTCATGATATTTGGAATATAGAGGTGCTATCCCTCTTAGATATGATAGTTGTACTATAGATATGGTGTTTTTTATAGTCATGATATGTGAACTTTAGATAGGAGATGCCTCCAAGATATGAGATGATAAAAAAATAAGGGTTATGGATTATATATATGTTATGTCTCATAGTTAGGCAATGAATTATAAATATGAGATGACTTATAATTATGATTATTGATATGAGTTCTTTATACATAGGTAGGCCTAAGGCAGTAATATTGTTGTTATGATTATGTCGGATATATTATTGGGCCAAAGGTCGTGTTATGATATCGATTGGATATTCGGAAAGTAATTATCCTTGTAAAGGATATGGTTGTAGCTTATAAATATTTATATCCTTATATACACATCCCTTTGGTATGAGATGAATAAAGATATGGTATGATGTCTATGATTCCAATGTTTAAATACTGGTGATGGCGTGCATAGATTCGGTACATTCATGATTGTTGCATCAATGGTTGATACAATTCTAATTAGATTATAATCTTGCCTTTGTTGCCACTAACTACGGGATAAAGCCCACTTTCCACCTTAATGTAGATTTTTTTACATTAATAACTGTCTAACTTAATAAATATGTTAAATGTATAAAAAAGGTTATAACAATGTTTTTGAAGATTTGACTAAGATATATTTTGGTTCATGATTTGACACTATTATTTACTTTAATCGTGAAGTATTTTGACCTTTTCTACACTTTCATAGAGATTTAGTCCCAAAGATCACTTCGGGCAGCAAACTTAAGACTTACACTCATTTAGCCACGGCTTGACTGTATGCACCTATTATATATATATATATATACATATACTTATTAATATGTGATGTTTATGATGAATGGTGAATTATGGAAATATACTCTACCTTTCTTCTCTTTTCAAATCTATTTATTTTAGCCCTCGTGGGGCTTGTCATTTACTTTAGCCCTCATAGGGCTTACACTTTACTTTGCCTTTTTGGGGCCTTTTCCTCTATTATGTGACATTGGTTTAAATATTATGATGATGATATTGATACCCAACAAGGCCAGAGGATACTATGATGATGTGATGATACCCGACAAGGTCAAAGGATATTGTATGATGATTTTGATACTCGGCAAGGCCAGAGGATATTATGATGATGTGATGATACCCGACAAGGCCAAAGGATATTGTGATGATGATATTGATACCCAGAAAGGCCGAAGGATGTTGTGATGATTATATACTCGGTATGGACGGAGGTTGATTATGATAATAACGGTTATAATCATGATGATTAAGGCATTGTGGATTTTGTTGCATTCATTCTTATATGTACATTGCCTACCACCAGTATACATCTATGTCTATCAGTCGATATGAGATGGTTTCATAGATATAGGTGATGAGTATACTTTATGTTGTTATATATTAATTAAAACTTTTGAGCCTGGGGGAGTGGGGGTATGCATAGGATCATCTAGGTATTTGGTTGTCCAAAATAGCCGACTACTTGTGTGATTATAGATATTTTTATTATTATTGTTATAATAATTATTATGACTAGTTTATGATAGATTGGTCATTGATTCGGTATCGATATTTGAGGTATGTACCCAACCTCTTCTATCTTATGATTGCATTACTATGAATTTTTATCTCATGTTTTGACTTATGGATTAGAAACCCTGAGTATGGTAGTACTAGATCCTAATAGGATTTTATAAAGGCCTTAAAAGTGAAGACATTATGATTTAGGTTAATCCTTGAGTTGACTTTATATCTATATGCATATATATATGTATATACCTAGCCATATATAGCTGTGAAACTATCGTGTATCCCTTTCTTTAATTGTTCATATTATATACTTATTCCTTGGACTTATATATTTATATGTATCTTTCTTCCACTTTTACTTTGAATATTTTCCAATGTTATATGGTACAGTATCGAAATTCATGAATAAGACTGGAATAGTATAGTTTATCCTTATTACTTCACTATTCTTAATACGGTAGTCTCTTGGACATGAATAGGCTATTTTATCCTTATTACCTTATTGGTTTTCTTATATGGATGTTGGACATTTGAGTGTAGTTTTTATTCTGTTTATAGGTTATATATATATATAAATATAGATATAGATATTTGCTTTATCTTTGGAGCTTAGTTGGTAGTTGCCTACTTAGTGCCATTTATTTGGTACACATACTACACTTCTGCAACCCACATATTATAGTACCAATTATTTTCATTGATGTGTGTATCATACAGAGCATCCAAGGTTTGGAGACTTTGAGTGAGCTCCTTGCATTTTGAGTATTACTTATTTCCCCCTTATGTATTACACTAGTCTCTATGTTTTATTCAAAGATAAGTTGTACCAGTATATTCATTTGTATTTCACTCTTGTACTCATGTTATATTAGAAGATCTTATACTATATTAGTAGGTTTTGGAATTATATTTTGTAATTGCTTCTCTATTTCACCTATTTTGCAATTTTTTTCTATATATATTTGGCTAGTCTATTACTAGCCGTTCTGGACTACGGGTTTGGATTACCTACTGGTGGGTTATAGTGCACTCCATCATAACCTGAGAAATTGGGTCATGATAAATTGGTATCTAAGCCTAGTCTTCACCAGTGTATTAGTACAAGAGCTAAGTGTTTAGTAGAGTCTTGTGGATTGGTGTGGAAAGGTCCATAACCTTTCTTCAAGAGGCTACAGTGATATTTTTAGGAAATTCTCTTCTTGACTCCTTATTGTGTGTTTGCATTGCTATGAATCTCAAACACATTCCATGACTCTATTTTGTCCCTAATGAATGATGCAAGACGAGCGATATTGTCGATAGATGCGGATGAGACTTCAATATGTATTGTAGAACTTTAGCACAGTAGGATTATAGAGTTTAAAATGGATATCAAAGGTCTTTGACATTATCCAAAAATATTTGGGGCTAGCTTAGGCTCCATTTGAGCTCGTGGCTTCTTCATCCCTTTGAAGATAAACATTAGGGAACTGAGTCATGTTGTATATCCCTCTCAACCAATGATGAAATTAAAATCATTGAGTAGTTCCTAGGACATAGTTGGGTCTATTGGTGTTATTCAGGGATCTTTACTAATTTTGAGTATGTGATTGGATTTCTCGAATGGGCTAGATATTTTCATATGTTATACCCTTATGAGCCAGAAAATGGTGCTTGGATATGTTAGAGGACTAGTATTATCACTCTGTTAGGCATCGAAGCACTTGATAGCTACTGGGTCTTTTTTCTATAAAATTTTTAATTATACAAGGGCTATAGAGAGAGCATATATTGAGACTTATAAAAGTGGCAACAATAGGCCCTACCATCAGTACAGTGCTACTAGTATTTCATCTGAGAGCTTATTTTAATTATGGTGATATGAGACCTCAATTTAGATAGTGCCCCAGATGTGGGTAAGTGGTCGAGCAGAGTTAGCGTGTTTATTCTACCAGCCTACAGTTCTTGATATAGGATATGAATGGGGGAAGGATGACCATTATAGTAAATATTGCTCTCAATGTCAGTTGGCCAGCCATTTGGGCTTAGTTGGGTTGCCCTTCAAGATTAGAGATTTAAGAATTTTTGTTTCTGCAGAGAGATTAGTTTCTAGTCTAGAGATTGTTCCCAGAATGAGATTCGTAGTCACTTTAGGTCATTCAGATCATCCCCATGATGTTGTGGTATCTTCAGTTAGAGATAGTGCGCTTAGTGACCTAGTTGATGACTTGGTCAATCGATCTGAGTTACACCCATTTAAATATATTCTCCTTAAGCCCATCAGGCATGTGATTGTGTATTACACAATGATAGGTGTGTTTTTATTTCCCACATTTATCCTTTTATAATATTTATTGTGGTTTTCATACCCATTGATGATTATATGCCTTGATGAGTTCATGTTGGTTTTTGTTTGCCATGTTATTGAGTTTATGATTTTGTGACTAATCTGTGCTTTATTTCTTTGAGTAGTGGATAAAGTAGATTTGTATTGAGTTTTTTTTCCCTATAGATGTAGTTTTTGGGTTTAAGTCCTATTTACCTTGGCATATTGGACGTATTGGGGCCCTTGAGTGGTACATGATATTGATGTTTATTTTGGTACTGCCTATTCATTATATTGATATTGTTATTGGTGTTGCTATTTCTATCACTTCTTGAGGTTATTGATGTTGTTTGATATTAATACTTGATTTGATTGATTCTCATTAGGTAGCTGTATAGACTAGTGTTATCTAGCTAGAATTTTATTTATTTTGTGATTCTTATTCACTGTCTTGAGTAGATATAACCTTATTTGATGATTTCTTTCCCTTAGCGCGATAAGGTTGGTTGTTTTTCTCTTGGTTAGCTATGTTAGATTGATTCGGGAATGTATTGTGGTATCAAAGGTAAGTTGACCTTTTGTAGCTTTGTTATGACTCTAGAGTTGGCAATTTAGTTATATGGCCTGTTCTTGAGTTCGAGATTATTATACTTGCCTCCTAGGTTGTGAAGGCTTTTGTATTGGCTATCCTTTTCTTTATAGCTCATTTTTGGAGCTTGACCAGTTTTGGGGCCATTCTTCATTTATGGATATTTCATCGCCCAATAGCAGTTTTGATATTTAGATTGAAATATCGTGGATTCATCTCTTAGATTTATAGGTCCGTTTACTTATGGTAGTTTGCCCTTGTTATTAGTGTGGAGATTGGATGCTTCTTTCTTGATGTTCTATGGTTTTGTCTTGAGTGGAATTAGAAAGTTAGAGGTAGGTGGCCTTTTCTGTGATTGCTTCTTGAGTTGGAAAATTAGAAGTTTTTCATCTTGAGTTGTTGGTTTTCTGGTGGTGGTCTTGACTTTGTCTTTGGTTTCGAGATTGGTATTTTTCTTCTTCAATGATGTGATTCTTGGGTGGATTCTGGAAATCCCCATTCAAGTGTTTGTTTGGCATAATGAGGCTTGGTGGAGCATTTCTCCTTGATGATATGTGTCTATGGCTATTTATTACCGAGATGGAATGTTGGATTGATTAGTTCCCGACTTAGGTTGTATTTCCTCGAGTTGCTAGAGTTTTTTCTTTTACTAGTATGGTTTGCAGCCATGAGGAGTTTTTGAGTATGTTTGGATAGTTCATGCACTCAACCGGTTATGGAGTAGGTTATTTGCATTTTCAATCGGTGATTCATCCTTTGGCATGATTTTTTTGTAGTTATATTACGTATCCTTTAGCTGATATAGAGTTGGTTGCTTGCATTTTCAGTCGATTGATATCTCTATGGTGATTTTTTCCTTTAGATATGTCTGGATTGTGGCTTGGTATGATTTATCTTGGATATGTCATATTTTGATACTAAGGTCAATTTGCAAGGTTGGCAATGATGTAGGCTTACTGGTTCAGTTTTGACTTGATGCCTTGGGATAGCAGTTTGGAAGTTTGAATTGACTTGGAGTATGAATTTCTACCTATCTTCAGGTTTGTTTTGGGTAGTTGAGACCAGGAGATTCAACCTCAGTATTAGGATTTTAGCTTGGTGTTGTGGAGCTTGCATGTAGCTTTTGTTGTGGACATGTCTCAGTTCATATTTCATTTATAGGCCAGTTGAGCCTACTCCGTGGTTGTCTATTGGGTCTTCTCAACTTAGGATGGATTATAGTTGATAAGTGCTCAGATGATAGCCCATGGACCCGATATTGGTTCTTTTAGCTTTGACCTTGAGTCTCTATTTTTTTTTTGAATTTTTTGTGATATACTCGATGGAAGTAGTATACTTCAGTTGGAATATGTATGGTTTCATTCTTGATTGATAGGACATCCTAGAGTGGATTGTTCAGTGACAAGTAGTTATGCCTTGAACCTTTGGATATCAGTTCGATTGCCATCCGGAATAGTTGTAGCATTGGCATAGAATGCATTCCTCAATTATGGGCTTATTCTCATATTTGTCATATGGACTTTAAGAAGATCATCTTCAGCCTTTGAGTTCTCTGTGATGAGATTGTGAGGACAGGACTCAGGTGATTTTCCTCCTGGTTTGGCGTAGATAGTAAGTATGGTTTGATATGGGAAGTGTATATTAAAATTTGGAGTCGGTGGAATGAATCATGTCTTGTTTTTTTTTGGGGCTTGGATAAGCCTCTGTTGATTTGTGTGGATATTGAGATAGTATCAGTGTGTTGTGGTTCAGTTAGTATGCTTCAGACTCTTTAGTTCAGTTGGAGTCCACTTAGTTGTTGAAGCTGAGTTTTGGCTGTTGGAAGTAAAGTGAGGGTGATAGTTGGAAAAACGGATACCTATGTAAAAATCCCTTACAAGTATCCTCTCTTTATTGAGGTCATCTGGGAAGTCATGCTCGGAGCATACAGGCCCAGCACCTCATCCTTTAGAGCTTTTGAAATTCTTTCTATTCATTGACTTTCGGGGATGAATGTCCTTTTAGTAGAGGATATTGTAATGACCCTTCAGGTCATTCTCATACTTCCGCTTATTTTTTCTATTAGGGCTTCTCCATAGCTTCCCCAAGTCATTTATGACTTGCTGGGATTAATAGTTCGGTTATCAGGCAGTTCGTTCGATTTTCAAAACCATTTCCCTGTTAAAAAGTCATCGCTTAATCCAAATGGCCACTAGAAAAAAAAATAGTAAGATAATCTCGTATGTGAATTCTTATTGTGCCAGCAGCTCAAGAATATAAATTATAGTTTGGTAGACCTTTGGTTCGGGTCCCAATACACCCAAATTCATTACGACCCAATGGTTGGAAAGTTGAAAATTTGCAAATATGAGTGTGGGACCCACATTTGGTCTAAATGACCTCGGATTGAAAATCATTTTCACCAACTCATCCGAAACAACGAATTTAGTATGGTTACATAGTTCACTTGAGAAAATTGAATTCCAAATGAATACCGACCCATCGTTGCAAACTTGGAAAATTTCCAAGTTTGTCGATGTTGATGCTATGATGATTGCGCAAGGTGGATGGCAATCACGCAATGGAGATAGTGGGGAGCCAAGTGCAATCTCTTTAGCATGCTAGAGACCCTCCTGATAGTATCCATGATACCTCTTCACTTGGTGGGGGTATTTAAAGACCCCCAAGACGCGATTTTAGTTATTTTCTCTTCATCTTTGAGAGCCAAAAGACCTAAATGGGTGAGATAACTCAAAATTGAGTTGTGTGGATTACGTGAGAGCTTGATTATCATCTATTAATGCGAATATCTTCTAATTTAAGGTAATAATCCTTCGAATTCATGGTTGAATTTCTTAGTTTAAACCCAAAACCCCAAATTCACTTCGGATTTGATTTTAGCCCAAAGTTTGCTTAGTTTTCACCCATTTCTTAAGGGTTATGATTCCTTGTTCATGTATGAATGTTGGGTTGAACTCAAAAATGCATTTTTCGTAAGTGGGACTCACTTGGGGCTTTTGATGTCATTTTTGGACGTGAAGTACAATAGTACAATATCGGTATCGTTAGACTCGTATTGCTGAGTAGATTATGATTTTGATAGTGTGATGGTATTTTGGGATTGTGAAGTGAAGATTAATGTTGGTGAATGATGTGAGGATGTAGGGTTTGGCTTTGAGGTAGGATTCTATTTACTCTTCTTCTTAGATGATGTATGATATATATTGTGTGTGAATGTGAATGTTAAGTTTCATTGTGAGTAGATTGACATAGTCTTGATTATTTGTCAAGACCTGAACCAGGGCCTGGCCGTGACGAGTATCGCAAGTCCAACAAGGTTCGGAGATTACCCCTTAGCCTAATTAAAGGAAACATGATATACATATAGAAGCAGAATTCCATATGTAAAACAAGATAGAAAATTATGACTCAAAGGAAGTCTAAGAACTCAACAACCAATCCTAAATCCTCACTAATCAACAAAGCATCTAGACAACTAAATTTCAATAATAGTCGGGACATGCCCCTGATAATAGATTAAAATAATCCCAAAGGAAAGAGAAATAACATAAAGGGACCTAAATCATGAAATGAGGTCTTCCAAAATATGAAAGACCACAATTACTTGGTCACTGCACAGGAAAAATAGAAGTATTTTCAGTGCCTGTATCACGTGGGGATACAACGTCCGAAGATGGTTAGTGGGATGAGCATTAGCATGTAACTCAGGGGTAAGGATAAAATAATGCCATGATCAATAGTTCAAAATCATTCAAAATCCGATGCACATAATCAGGTGCGTATACATAAATATATATGTCATGTGTCGGGATAGAGATCAAGGCTTAACATAAATGTTTTAAAATGATATACTAAATTATGTAGCTTAACCTCCATACAATAGTGTCCACGAGCTATATGGGCCCCAGTTCTAACCCCCTGATCGGTCCCCAGAGTGTGTAGTCGCACGAATCGGAGAATAATCTCATATATATGTACGGGGGACTCTAACCTTCCAATCATATACTAAGGTGACTTAAGAACACGATCATGTAATGTAGTGAGGGGGCACTCTAACCTCCCAATCACGTAATAATAATAATAAGGTGGACTCGAATCACCTGGTCATAATCGAGGGGACTATAACCCCAGGGAATTTTGACCCCCACACCAAAAAACATGGTTTCCAGTATTGGTCCCTCGGGATCTCCACTTTCACAACCTATCTACACAACCCGTTTTTAAGCCTAATTAAACTACTTAACACATATTCCCAATTTATTGAACTAATTATACATTTAGGTATCCCGTTGGTATCATCACACCAATCCTACTCACAAGTTCATTATCATGCCACAATCCATTAACCATCACACAGGAAAAATTCATGACCCCCTAGGTTCAATTAGCATTCACACGGGGAACCTACATACCCCTAAGTTCAATAAAATCATACTGTGGTTCATTAACCTTTTATGCCAGTGCATTAGTATAAGTGAGCAAGTTAAACCGTATTATAAAACCAGATTCATCATAAATTTCATAGTTTGGGTTGAGGGAAACAGAATTTCCAAAACCATATATCAAGGAAACATCATCAAATTGGGGATAACCATGACCCCTTAGTTTATTTACCATTCCTATGTACCCCAATGAGTGTATAAATCAACAATTCATGCATAATAAACCAATAGAAACCATTGAAAAGCATTTAAACAATTTACAACTGAAACCGTCAACCCGTAGTTCAAAACTCAACCTCAAAACCATGTATAATACACCAATTTTCATGTCATTAGTAAAACAAAAGTATAGGGAAGAGGTACATGCCTTACACACACAGATTTGTGAGCAATTAAGAACTTGGAATCCAAATGATGATTGGACATTGAAATCCTTAGGCTCCCTTGAGGTTTAGAGTTTTAGAGTAGAATTAGAGATTTTTAATATCTTAAAACTGAAAGGAATAGAAAATATAATGCCTAAGGGTCGTACATAGGTGAAAGGACCCCTCAACCCAGATAATTGAAACAAAAACTGCTCGAGTTTAAAATATCAGTGTGGCACGAAGCTTATTGCGGAGGTTATCCTCCATGCCATGAACCTTAACACAGAGATTATCCTTATGTCACGGACCCTATCGTGGAGGTTATCCTCCATGACATGGGGATATTGTGGAGGCTTACTGCCTTCGAGGTCCAAAACACCTTCGAACTGCGTTTGAAAATTTCAAAACTCTGTTAGGACACCCCATTCACATGCCTAATCACAATATTAGTCAAAAATTAACATTTTGAATATGGGGAGGCCAAAAAGAAAATGCTCAAAATTTGGAGGGTGTTACATTAACCCTCATTCTCTCCTTAAGATCATTTGTCCTCGAATGATGAGCTAGGACAACATCCGCATGAGAATAACAATATTATACTAGAATCAAATGTTAAATCTGAATAATAACAAGGAAACAACAAAATTCATACCTTAAGCACCTTCGTCCGAAACATGGAACAAGAACCTTCATCTGACACATGGAACAAGAATAGGTACTTAGCCTTCATATCTTCCTTTGCTTCCCAAGTGGCTTCTTCCACCTTATGGTTCCTCAAAAGGACCTTTACTAAAGCTATATTTTTAGTCCTCAATCTACGAATTTTGTCTATCCAAATCTCCATCGAAACCTCTTCGTATGACAGGGAATCTGATATACCTACACTTTCAATAGGCACCACTAAGGATGGATCATCCACGTATTTCTTCAACATAGACACATGAAATACAAGGTGAATAGAACCCAAACTTGCAGGCTATTCTAGCTTAAAGGCAATATTTCCCACTATCTTCAAAATCAAATAGGGGCCAATGTAATGGGGACTAAGCTTCCCCTTATTTCCAAATTGCATCACTCCCTTCATGGTAGACACCTTCAAGAATACCCAATCGCCCATATAAAACTTCAAATCTCTTTGCCTCGCGTCCACATAGGATTTTTCATGACTTTGGACAGTCTTAAGCCTATCCTGAATCACCTTTACCTTCTACATGGCTTGATGAACTAAATCAAAACCGAACAACCTTATCTTACCAACTTCAAACCACCCAATAGGAGATACATACCTTCTACCATACAACATCTCAAACGAAGCCATACTAATGCTAGAGTGATAGCTATTATTGTACACAAACTCTATAAAAGGAAAGTGGTCAACCCAACTACCACCGAAATCAATTTCATAAGACCGAAGAATATCTTCCAAAGTCTGAATAATGATTTCTTCTTGTCTATCCATTTATGAGTGGAAATGATGTTAAGGTTTACCTTTTTCCCCAAACCTCACTAGAATAACCACAAAAAATAAGATGAGAACTGAGTACCATGATATGAAATGATGGAAACTGGTGCACCATGAATCTTCATAATCTCCTAAATAAACAACCTTGCATAGTACTCAGTAGAATAATTAGTCCTCGCCGACAAGAAGTGCGCAGACTTAGTCATCTTATCCACGATGGCCCAAATAGAATAAAACTGGTTATGAGATTACAGAAGACCAGTAACAAAATCCATATTGATCACTTCCCACTTCCACATAGGCAACTCAATTTCCTGCGATAACCCATCGAGCCTCTAGTGCTCTACCTTCACTTGTTGACACACCATGCACATCTTCACTTGTAGGCACACCATGCACTTAGACACAAAAGTTGCCACATCCCTCTTAATGTTATTCTACTAATATATCTCCTCAAGGTCATGATACATCTTCGTCGAACCAGGATTAACAGAATAATGCAACTCATAAGCTTTGGCCAAAATTCTACCTCGCATCCCATCCACATCGGGAACATACAACTTGCCTTGGTTCCTCAAGATACCATCACCACCAATATCAAAAGTCGTCGCCTTCTGCTTACCTACATCATCCTTGCTTTGCATCAAGATAGGATCTAGCACCCGTTTCTCCTTCTCATTAGCTTCAAGAGATGACTTCACCACCTCTTGCATAAACACATCACTGTCCCTAGAATCTAAGAGACGACTCTAAGATTATCCAAATAGTGAATATCCCTCACCAAGTATCACCTATCCTCATCCACATGGGATAAGATCCTTATGGATAACCTGCTAGGAGCATTAACAACCACATTAGCCTTACTTGGGTGATAGTGGAGACTCATATCATAGTCTTTGAGCTACTTAAGCCATCTACTTTTCTTGAGATTCAACTCTTTCTAGGCGAATACCTATTACAGGCTTTTATTATCTAAATAAATGTCAACAAGGACCCCATATAGATAGTGTCGCCAAATATTAAATACAAATACCAAAACCAACAACTCCAAACCATGAGCTAGATAGTTCATCTTATGAACTTTCAGCTGCCTAGAAGCATATGCTACTACCTTGCCATGGTATATTAACACACAAATAAGTCCCACACAGGATTTATCACAATAAACCATGAAGCCATTAGTACACTCGAGAAGGGTCAAAACCGGAGTAGAAGATAATTTATCTTTTAGCTTCTCAAAACCCCTCGCAACCATCTAACCATAGAAACTTCACCTTATTTTAAGTCAACTTAGTCAAACGTGCGACAATCAACTAGAAGCTCTCCACAAACCACCTATAATGACAAGCTAGCCCCAAGAAGCTCTGAATATTGGTTAGAGTCGTGGGTATAAGCTATTTCTTAACCACTGCAACTTTCTGTGGATCCACCATGATCCCTTATCTAGAATCAACATGACCCAAAAAAGTAACAATATTTAACCAAATTTAATACTTTGAAAACATAGCATACAATTGTTGATCTTTTAGGGTCTGCAACATATACGAGGGTGATTGGCATGATCCACCTCACTCTTCTAATATACAAAAATATCATCTATAAACACAATCATGAATAATTCTAAAAACTAATGGAATAATCAATTTATAAGATCCATAAATAACACTGGGGCATTGGTCAACCCAAAAGACATAGCCACGAATCAGAATGTCCATACCGGGTAAGAAAGGCAATTTTAGGGAAATCCTCCTCCCAAATCTTCAACTGATGATATCTTGACCGAAGGTCAATTTTAGAAAATACTTAGCACCCTGAAGTTGGTCAAACATATCATCAATAATAGGAAGAGGGTACATATTCTTCATTGTACCCTTATTCAACTGACGATGATCAATACACATACGAAGAGAATCATCCTTATTATACAAAAAAAGAATGGGATCACCCCACAGAAATAGACTAGGGAAAAAAATCCCTTGTCAAAAAGATCTTTAAGCTGCTCTTTAAGTTAATTCAACTCAACCGGAGTCATTTTATAAGGAGGGATAGCTGTAGGATAATTGTCCAAAAAAAGATCAATCTCAAACACAATTTTCCTATTAGGAGGGATGCCCAAAAGATTATCAGGGATAACCTTAGGAAATTCACTAACCACATGAATAGATTGTAATGAAGGAACCTCTGAGTTAGAATCTTTAACCCAGACCAAATGATAAAGACACCTCTTGGAAATCAATTTTTGGGCTCTAAGATATGATATGAACCATCCCTTAGGAACTAGGAAACTCCCTTCCCACTCAAGAACTAGCTCGTTAGGGAATATAAAAATGACCTTATGAGTCTAATAGTCTAAAGAGGTATAGCACGAATACAACCAATCTATCTCCAAGATGACATCAAAATCTAACATGTCTAATTCAGTTAAATCTACCAAAGATTCCCTACCACCCACAAATAGCACACAACCCTTATAAACCCTTTTAGCAACCACTAAGTCACCCACCGGGGTAGAAACAGAAAAAGGGTATGAAATACACTTGAGACCAAAACAAAAATTCATAGCCATAAATGGGGTCACATAAAAAAAGGTAGACCCCTGATAAAGTAAACAACATACATCACGAGAGAAGAGTTTAAACATACCAATTATGACAATAGGAGATGCCTCAAACTCCTGACGAGTGGCAAGAGCATAAAGGTAGTTCTGACTAGTGTCGATGCCAAAAGTAGCACCCTTTGGTATAGGAGGAAAAGACATAACAATGGGAACCTTATTTTCCCTAGTAGAAATCTTGACTAATGGACAATCCTGATGTAGATGGACTAACTGACCATACTTAAAGTACATATTCCTTTCCTTCTCATAAAATCTATGATGCACCTTCCCATAGAAATGGCAAGGAGGATAAGATGTAGCTAACTAGGACCAATTATCCTGAGATTGGGTACCATGTCCCATAGAACCATCACCACCTTAAAAACATTGATCTTTGAACGACTTTAGATAAGGTGTACTAGTTGTTGAATAAGAACCAGAGTTACCCCACTTTTTCTTCAACAATTTTCCACCATCCCTACCACTCTATTGCTGACCTCCACCCTAATTTGAATACCAAAACTTCTTACTTTGCCTCTCCCCTAATTCTGCTTGCTTCTTCTTTTCCTCTTCATCCTGAGCAAAGAAGCAATCAAGAAAAACACTAGAGAAATTATCCCATAAAGCGGACTTAGCATCATCATCCCTAAGCTGCTCCCACTCTTTATACCATTAGTACGCTATATCCTTCTACTGATAAGAAGCAAATTCTACACCCTCTACCCTCGTAGCATGCATAACCCAGAAGATCTTCTTGATCTCATCTATTAAACCTTGAGAATACTCCTCAACCTTAGTATCCATGAAAGTTGGAGGTCTCATCCTCATAACTGTCCAACTCTAGTGGCCTTAGATGAACACCTAGTGAAACTAGGAGAACCCATCTGATGTGACTAAGATGTCACCAACTAGTTCAACAGATAAATGGATTGGTAAAACTCAGCATTAGTAATATCTCCCTGAAGAGATGGAGTACAAGTGTCACATCTAGAGATAGATCAATAAAGACAAGTGGAACTCCATAGGGGCAATTAGAAGCAATGACCCTTGACTAGGCTTGTACTCCATAAGATGGATGAGATTCTTCCACATTACCCTTAGGAGATGCAGATGAGATTCCATGAGCTTCAGATCGTTTGGGAGGCATGGTCTAAAAGGTGAATAAATAGGAGTCAGAGGAATACCAGACCTTAAACTCTAGAGCCCAAAAAATGAGATAATAAAAAGGGAAAATATTCTTAAATACCCCGTAGCCTCTCACTTATAAGTGTGGCTTGCTACATACCCATAAAAGAGACTTTACTTGACACGGCTTTGTGGACACTCAACTGACCGTGAACTTAGGCTTTGATACCAACTTTGTTACGATCCAAACTAAGGCCTGGCCATGATGGGTATCTCAAGTCCAACAAGGTATAGAGACCACCCCCTTAGCCTAATCAAATGGAACACTATGGAACACGATTTACGTATGGAAGTAGAATTTCAAATATAAGATAAGATAGGAAAGAATGTCTCAAAAGAAGTCTAAGAACTCATTAACAAATCCCAAGTTCACAGTAATCCACAAAGTCTCTAGACAATAAATTTCCAATAATAGTCGGGACATGTCCCCGACAATAGCCAAAATTAAGTCCAAAGAAAAGATATAATAACATAAAGGGAACCAAATCATGAAATAAGGTCTTCTAAAAAATGGAAGCTCACTACTTCAATCTGACTTATGAGCTATCCCATGATTACCTGGTCACTGCGCAAGAAAAATAAAAGTGTTTTTAGTACCTGTGTTGCATGAGAAAACAACATTCGGAGAAGATTAGTGGGATAAGCAATAACATGTAACTCAGGGGTAAGGATAAAATAATTCTATGATATACAGTTCAAAATTATTCAAAATTTAATGCAAATAATCAGATGCATATGCATAAATATGTATGTCACAAGATGGGATAGGGATCAAGGCATAACATAAATATTTTAAACATAACATAAATATTTTAAAACCTTAGCCTGGATTGTGTAGCTTAACCATCATAAAATAGTAGCTACAAGCTATATGGGCCCTAGCTCTCACCCCCTAGTTGTTCCCCAGTGTATGTAGCTGCACGAATAGAAGAATAATCTTATATATATACACGAGGTACTCTAACCTCCCAATCATATACTAAGGTGACTTAAGCACTCGATCATGCAATGTAGTGAGGGGGACTCTAATCTCCCAATCATGTAATAATAATAATAAGGTGGACTCAAACGGCCTGGTCAAAAGTGAGGGGACTCTAACCCCAGGCTATTTGGACCCCCGCACCGACAAATATGGTTTCTAGTATTGGTCCCTCGAGACCTCCATTTTTATGGCCTAGATACACAACCTACTTTTAAGACCAATTAAAATATTTAACACATATTCCCAACTTATTTAACTGATTATGAAATTAGGAATCCCATTGGTATCATCATACCAACCCCACTTTCAAGTTCATTATCATGCCATAATCCATTAACCATCACACCGGGAAAATTCATGACCCCTTAGGTTCAATTAACATTCACATAGGAAACCTACATCCAAAGTTTTATAATATCATAACATGGTTCATTAACCTTTTTTGCCAGTGCATTAGTATAAGTGAGTAATTCAAACCATTTGAAAAAACTATATTCATCATCAATTTCACAATTTGAGTTGAGGGAAACACAATTTCTAAAACCATATATCAAGGCAACATCATCAAATTGGGGATAACCATGACCCCTTAATTTATTTACCATTCTCATGCACCCCAATGAGTTTATAAATCAACAATTCATACATAATAAACTAATAGAAACTATAGAAAAGCATTTAAACAATTTACATCTGAAACCCTTAGCCCATAGTTAAAAACTCAACCTCAAAACCATGAATAATAAAACTAATTTTCAAGCCATTAGGAAAACACAAGTATAGGAAAGAGGTACATTCCTTATACATACAAAGATTTGTGAGAAATCAAGAACTTGGAACCTAAATGATGAACGTACGTTGAAATCCTTAGGCTTTCTTAGGGTTTTGAGTTTAAGAGTGGAATTGGGGATTTTTAATCTCTTAAAACTGAAAGGAATAGGATATATAATTCCTAAGGGTATTACATAGTTAAAATAACCCTAATACCCCTTAAATCAAATTATTAAAATAAAAAGTACTCGAGTTTAAAACATCAACGCGACACGGAGCTTATTTGAGGCTATCTTCTGTGCCACGGGCCTTAAATCAAAGATTATACTTCATGTCAAATACCCTATCACAAAGGTTATTTTCTATGGCATAGGGATATTATGGAGGCTTACTTCCTTTGATGTCCAAAAACACAATGAACCCTATCTAAAAATTATGAAACTCTCCCAAGACATCCCATTTACATGCCTAAGCACAATTGAAGTCAAAAATCAATATTTTGAATATGGAAAGGCCAAAAATAAAATTCTCAAAAATTGGAGGGTGTTACATCATTGATGTTTGGGGATTAGATGAGGGTTTTGGACCCGCAAGGTGAGATTCTTAGTACCCTTTAGAATCCTGTTGCCTTCTCCCTAGATTGGAAGCTTTGTAGCATAAATATGTCATGATGGTTGGTTTGGGATGTGTTTTAAGTGTTTGAATCATGGTTATTTTGATTACCCTTGGTTGGGATAGTCTAGTGATCTTGAACCCATAATTTAGGTAGAGTTGACTTAAATGCCTATATTTCTAAGCAGAGTTCCCTTTTTAGGTTTGGTTATGCCTTACTTGACATCTAAAAGTTTAAATAGATACCTTATACATGTTTGGGGCATAATTTGCCTAAACATAGAAATTGAGCATTAGAAGTAGGATTGTCCGACCCACTTAGGCCAAGACTTGGTGTTAGCCTTGGGGATTTAATGTCAGATGCTAGGCTTAGTTGAGACTATGGAGCCTTTAGAATAAGCTTACTTTGTGGCTTGGTGAATTGTTTTAGTATTTTCCCCGAATAATGATTAAATGACTTATGGACATGATTTCCTTATAGGAATGATATTGGGCCTTTAAAGATGCCATTTCCCTTATGTTATGATAATTGGCCTATAGAGATGATAATTCCTCTTAGTTATGACATTTGGCCTATAGAGATTATATTTCCTCTTAGTCATGATGTTTGTCCTATGGAGGTGTTGTCCTTCTTAGATATGATAGTTGGCCTATAGAGATGGTGTTTTTTATAGTCATGATGTATGACCTTTAGATAGGAGATACCTCCTAGATGTGAGATGATCACAAATAAGTTTCATGGATTAGAGATATGTTATGTCTCATAGTTATTCTATGACTTATTAATATGAGATGGAACATAATTATGATTATTGATATAAGTTTTGGATACGTATGTAGGCCTAAGGCCGTGATATTGTTGTTATGATTATTTTGGACACATTATTGGGCCAAAGGCCGTGTTATGATTTCGATTGGATATCCAAAAAGTAATTATCCTCGTAAAGGATATGGTTGTTTATTTTGAATATTTAAATGTTTATATATGCATCTCTTCGATAAAGAATGGAGGAAGATGTGGTATGTTGTATATGATTCCAATGTTTGAATATTGGTGATGGCATTCATAAATTTGGTACATTCATGATTTTTGCATCAATGGTTGATACAATTCCAATTAGATTATAATCTTACTGATGTTGCCACTAACTAAGGTCTAAATCCCACTTTCCACATTAAAATGGATTTCTTCACAATAATAACTACCTAATTTAATGAATAAGCTAAAAGTGTAAAAGTGGTTAATAACGATGTTTTCAAAGATTTGACCGAGATATATTACCTTCCATGATTTGACACTACTATTTACTTTAGTCATGAGGTATTCGGACCCTTTTTACACTTTCATATAGATTTAGTCCCGACGTTCACTCTGGGCAACAAACTTAAGACTTACACTTTTTTTGCCATGGCTTGAGTCCATGAACCTATTATATGTTATGTGATATTGATAATGAATGATGAATTATGGAAATATAATCTACCTAACTTTTTTCATATCTATTTACTTTAGCCCTCGTGGGGCTTACACTTTACTTTGCCCTTGTGGGTTTTTTCTCTATTATGTTACATTGGTTTGGATATTATGATGATGATATTGATACTCGGCAAGGCCAGATGATACTATGATAATATAATAATACTCGACAAGGCCAAAGGACATTGTGATGATGACGTTGATACCCGGTAGGGACATAGAATATTATGTTGATATGATGATAACCGACACGGCCAAAGGATAAATTAATGATGATATTGATACCCGTTAAGGCCGAAGGATGTTGTGATGAATATATACCCAACAAGGACGGAGGTTAATTATAATAATAATGGTTATGATGATGATGATTATGGCATTGTGGATTCTGTTGCATTTACTCTTGCATGCGCATTGCCTATCACCAGTATGCACCTAAGTCTATCAGCTGATATAGGACATTTGTATAGATATGGGTGATAACTATGCATTATTTTATTGGATGTTGATTGAACTTTCTGAGTTAGGGCGGTGGGGTTACACATAGGCTCGGCTAGGTATTTGGTTGTCCAGAATATCCGGTTACTCGCGTTGTTATTGATATTGTTGTTATTATTGTTATAGTCATTATTATGGATAGTTTATGATTTATTGGTCATTGATTTGGTATCGAGATTTGAGGTATGTCCCTGGCCTCTTCTATATTACGATTGTATTATTAGGCCTATTTGTCTCATGTTTAGACATATGGATTAGAAACCCTGTGTATGGTATAGTAGATCCTAAGAGGATTTTAGTGAGGTCTTAAAAGTGAATACATGATGATTTATGGTTTGCCTTGAGTTGACTTTATATCTATATATGTATATATATACCTAGCTATATATATATATGGACTACCGTATATCCCTTTCTTTAATTGTTCATATTGTATACTTATTCCTTGGCATTATATATTTATATGTATCTTCCTTCCACTTGTACTTTTCATATTGGCCAGTGATATATAGTATAGTATCGAGATTCATGAATATGACTAGAATAGGATAGTTCATCCTTGTTACTTCTCTAGTCTTAATATGTTAGTATCTTGAACATGAATATGCTAGTTTGTCCTAATTACTTTATTGGTTGTCTTATATGGATGTTGGACATTTGAGTGTAGTTTTTATTTTTTTTATATGTTATATATATTTTCTTTATCTTTGGAGCTTAGTTGGTTGTTGCCTACTGAGTGCTATTTTTTTGTACTCATACTACACTTTTGTATCCTACATAGTATAGGTTATTATTGTTGATGTGTGCATCGTGCAGAGCATCCAGGGTTTGGATACTTAGAGTGAGCTCATGGCATTCGAAGTATTACTTATCTCTCCCTTTTGTATTAGACTAGTCTATATCTTGTATTCGTAGATAAGTTGTATCTATATATTCATTTGAATTTCAGTCTTGTACTCTTGTTATATTAGAAGCTCTTGTACTAATACCACTAGGTTTTGGGATTATATTATGTAATTTCTTCTTTATTTCACCTATCTTGCATTCTTTTCTATATATATTTGGGTAGTCTATTACTAGCCGTTTCGAACTTCTGGTTTGGTTTGCCTACGGGTGGGTTATAGTGGGTGCCATCATGACCTGAGAAATTTTGTCATGACAATAATCAAAACAATTGAGAGAAGATTTATAAAATTTATGGTTAACTGGGAATCCTATAAAAGAGAAAAGTTTTTTACACTTGTAAACTTAGCGAGTTCTTGGGACTCAATGGGTAGAAGGGACCAATTGATGAAATCCCACATACTTAAAAGTCGAAGACTTGGAGATATCCTTAGAATTTATCTTGTTTTTGAGGAACCCTAGTTTGCTCTGAGGAAGAAGGGAAAATCGCCATTTTTATTTCTCTGGGTGGGAAATTATGATTTTATCATAAATTAGGGAATTTGGGTCTTTTATATCACCCTCTTGGGAAGCCTAAACGGCATGGGTTTGGATTTTAAAGGAATGGTAAAAAGACATTAAAGTCATAGAAAAATTATGCAGGAAAACCCATTTCCAATCGTTATGACTCACCTCGCAACTCAGTACGAATAGTTACTAGTCATGGTCTGAGTCGTAACCTGAGGTCCTGGGATCTTGGGTCTATTCTAGAATGACTGAGACTGCTCGCCTAATGACTCACTATGAATGACTATGAGTCATTGGGTGGAGTTGTAGTCTGAGGCTTGATTTTGGATCATTCACTATTCTAGTGACGAGTCCCTCCTAACGACTCATTATCACTGGTAACAAGTTATGTGGTGCGGTCGTTGTCACTGGTCTTAAAACTGATGAACCTTCTATTGTGACAATGACTCCCCATAATGACTCACCACGTCTATCACAGGCTGTTATGTGAGTCGTAGTCACAGGTAGTTGACAAACTTTTGGGGAAAATTAGTGTAACTTTTTTTCATGATATCAGATTTAGGCGAGACTTATGGCGTTGGAAAGATAACTTGATGGAAAATCTTGTGAAGGGTCTAGATCTTGAAAACTTAGGGTGTTACATTACATACTCGATTATTGTCAATCGATTTGTGGTACGTGAATTCTACTTGCGTCATAGTTTATTTTCATTTAGGTTTTCTAGATTCACTTTATGGTTTCACTTTGCGGTTGTTCTTTTATTTCATGGTATTATTTTTTGGGTTGTAGGTTCTAGTACAGTTCAGGTCATCCTTTGCTGAGTCAAGGTCATCAAGAGGATTTGGTACCTTTTGCCCTCTACAATACACACAAGTATACTAGGTTTCAAAGTAATAAAGGGGCTCAGAGAGACGGATGTCAAACCTGTGATGTATAATTAACTATTCACCTAATTAAAATAGTTCTAATTATTTACTCAAGCAAGAAATTCTCAACATTTTGTTGGTTGTTGATTATACTACTTATCATACTAAAGCAAGAAAATAGTTTAAAGTAAATATTGTAGTGGTTGTTCATAGAGAAGTTAAGCTATAGGGTTATGGAGCTTGCATAATTTTGTCATATCTTTATATATATTATAAGCATAATTAAGATATCTACCAAATTTTTGAATCAATAGTATGGTCATGGTCTCTCGCAACATTCTAACGGACTACTCAAATTAGCTTTCTAACTACATCATTAAGAGAGGATAGTCAAAGAATATGCAATGCAATGATGTGAGATGATATGCAATAGCCAATGTATACCGATATACACCACCTTTGCAATGGTACGTTGTATCAATATTCTTTGCCCAAATACCCATCCGTATATTTTTCTATTGATTCTCATAGTTGGATATTGGTCCATGGTGATATAAATAATATAGCAAGTTAGATCTTTGCCCACGGTCTTGCATAACAGGGTCTTTAATCACATCAATATAAACTAGTAAAATAGGATGGAATTCCTTTAAAGGTTAATTTCGAAATAAAATATCTAAGTTCATAAATACGTAGAATGAGAAAGAATGGTTATGCATAATAATGATAAATACATATCCTTCTATGTATCAATGATTTATGGAGCAGCCCAATAATGTAAAATATGAGTCAATCTTTTTGCTATGTATCAATGATGTATGGAGAAACCAAATAATTTAAAATACAAATCAGTCTTTTCTAGTCACAAACAAATCATCAACACAAGGACCACATGGGAATCATAATAATAATCCATCTCATTTACTGTCATAATTTAATAATTCAGCCAATCCTTAGTATGTTTTATACAATAAGTCCCCACCTATGCAAAGTCTAAAGAAAGTTAAGTCATAACCTACCTTGAAGTTGAACCATAAGCCATTAATGTTCAAAAACTAGCCTTTCTCTTTTTAATGGCTTCAAACGCTTCCAATCTATCAAAAATAAGTTCTAAAGATAAATACGAGCCCATCAATACCCATCCTACTATGCTTCAATTTTGATACCAGAAAGTTAATCCTTATTCCCCAAGGGAAAAACATCAATTTTAGAAAATCAATTTACATATTACTTAAGAAATTCAAATATGAAATTTTATCAGAAATAGAGTTAAAATTGACTTTCAAGTACATCAATTTATCATTCTTTAACTTCTCCCCAAAATACCTAAATTTTCAAGTTGAAAAATCAAGATTTGAAGATAAAATCATAAAATAATCATTGAAAAATATGTAAAAGTAGTGTAACAATCATATGTAAAGAAGAATCGAGGAAAAACTCCTTTTGAGTCTCTAAAAGTTAAGTTCCCAAATTCCAAAACCCGAGATATGAAAAATAGAGTGAAAAGGAGAAAATCATTATTTGAGTGACAACAATGTCACACCTGTTGAGGTATGATAAAAAAATGTGACATCAAAGGCGGGGAACTCATTTTCCACACCAATTTCTATAGGAGCGGTTGAGTCTCGCATAGGCAAGAAACCCCCCAAATGTAGATCCAGTGGTATGAATTGCGCTCCACAGAAGTGGCCATATCCTACCTGAACAAATGTCATCATAACGACCCTTTAGCCACAGGAGGAACTTCATCAGTGTGCTCCAAGGGTCATACATGTGATTGCACCAGATACAACAAAACACAACAACTATAACCAATTATACAAAACCAGAATCAATCGTAAAAACTCATCTAATATTCCATAAATGCAAAGAAAATATGCAACTAGATCTAAATCAGTAGTATATACTCAAGGGAACTATCAGACTCACAAATGGAGGTCGTCATCAATGGATATTAACCAAAGTAAACTTTATGCCATAAACATCAAATTTTTCAACCAACTACTAGAAATCTATATGAATACCTCTTGAACCTTAATAAAGGTGATACTAACCCAAATAGAGTCAAACTTCCTCAAGGTTTGAGGCAAACCAACTACGAAGTCCATAGTAACACACACCTACTTCCACTTAGATTTGATTTGAAATTGAAGAGGGGGTGAATTGTATTTTTCTTTTATGAGTGGACTACTGACTTCTCATAGTTGACTCACCTGCAGATCAATGCACTTCATAAATAGATTAGATTTAAATAATTAATCACGTAAATAATAGAACGTAAAGTAATAACATAAATATTTATCCAGGTTCGGATCACCAATGTGATGTCTACTTCCAGTCCCCTTGGGTTTCAATGTTTCCTTAGATCATTAAATGTTGGGTATGAGTACAATGATAGAAAATAAGTTCTGAAGACTTATTTTGCTCTTTAGATCTTGTGACACAGCTTTAGTTTATGTTACAAAGTTGACTCGTTCCTACTCTTTATATAACAATTATAAACTAAAAGTTACAGAGCCTTGTAACACTAAGAATGAGACACTTTGAATTTTCTCCCTGAAGTTGCATGAGGAAGTGTCTATCTTCGTTCTTCATCTTTTATAGTCTTTTGTTGTCATTCTTCATAAGGAAACCTAAGAGTTTTCTTCTCAATCAAGGAAATAAATTGATCTCTTGATTGAGGAATATAGTCGTATGATATGTCCACATCAGATATATCCATATATAGCTTTAGATCATGTCTATATCAGATATGTTCATGATCTACTTTTCTTTTTAGTTTTGTAGAGATTGATGCCTTACCAAATGTTCTTGTGATCTTCTCTTCTTGATTGATTTGGTCTTCCATGATTTTGGAATTATGATTCTTTTTTCTTTTCATGATATTTGATTGATCTGCTTGCCATACTATTTAAATATTGTGATCCTCCATATCTTTGGCGATATACTCTTTTATCTTGCAAAATCTCAATTTGATTTTCTGAAACATTAGTGGATAAGATTTTTCTTCCATTGGTTCTTATTGTGGTTGATGGTACTTAGATACCATGGATGTTCTTCCATTCTTGATGTCCTTCTATTCCTGGAGTTAACTTCCTTTGTCCTTCCAATATTTGTAGTCTTTAGTGTCCTGCAAAGATACACTTGTTTGTTTGTCAATATAAAAATATAGACTTAGGAGGCTAACAATATCCCTCTTTTTGATAATGGTAGTAAGAGTAAACATCAGTTAACTTCCTGACTTGTATAAGTATTAGCTGACATGTAAACTTTTGCTTTGCTCCCCCATACTGGTAGGCTACTTTGATGTTCCAATCTTCTCCCCCTTTGACATAATAAAAAAGAAATAATACGCAGGCAATATAAAGACAAAGAAATTCACCAGTAGAGAGAAATAAAGTAATGAAAAAGAGGTGTGTTTCGATGAATGCATGATTTTTATGTAGTAAAAGTTGTGGCAAATTCTAAATAAGGCTTAAAGATCATTAATTCTAAGAATACCAAGCCTTTTTCGAAGAAAGAAAAATCTTTCTTATGGAAGAGGTTTGGTAAAAGTATATGCTAGTTTGTTCTCTAAGTCAACAAATTTCAGAGAAAAATCTCCATCCTCTACATGGTCTCGAATAATGCTTGATATCAATATGTTTAGCCCTAGAGAGATGCACAGTTTACTTAGATAATCTAATGGCACTTGTGTTATCACACACAATAGGAACCGATTCAAAAGATAAGTTAAAGTCAAGAAGCTAATGCATAATCCATAAGATTTGAGTACCACAACTTTCGACAGTTATGTATTCAGCTTTAGTAGTTGAAAGAACAACAAAAGTTTATTGCTTGGTATTCCACGAGATGAGGGAATCACTAAGAATTTGACATGTTCCACTAGTGCTCTTCCTATCACTTTTGTCTCCTACAAAATCAGCATTTGAGTAACCAATTAAATCAAAGTGTGAGAAGTAGGTATACCATTGACCAAAGTTTTGAGTTCCTATTAGATATTGGATGACTCATTTGACCATAGTGAGATGAGATTCCTTGGGTGTCAACTGGAATTTGATACATTTACACATACTAAACATAACATTTGGCTGACTTGTAGTCAAGTAAAGTAGAGATCTAATCATCCCTCGATACATCTTTTCATTAATGTCTTTTCCAGATAAGTTTGAATCAATGCTTGTGGACGGGCTCATGGGTGTTCCATAGGCCTTTTCTTTTTTCATACCAAACTTTTTATTGAGTTATTTTGTGTATTTTGCTTGACTGATGAAGGTGCCTTTGGGAGTTTATTTGATTTGTAATTAGAGAAAGAATGTGAGCTCGCCCATAAGACTTATTTTGAATTATCCCTTTATCAAATTAGCAAAATTCTCGCACAAAGAAATGTTAGAACTACTAGAAATAATATCATCAACGTAAATTTGCACAATGAGAAGATTTGAATCAAGCTTTTGAATTAATAGAGTTGTGTCAATTTTACCCCTTTGAAAATTATTATTTAGCAGAAAGTACTCAATCTCTCATACCAAGCTTTTGAAGCTTCTTTGAGGCCATAGAGTGCTTTTGATAATTTGAAAACATGATTCAGAAATAAAGGATCTTCAAATCGGGGGGTGTATTAAAAAAACTTCCTCATAAATAAAGTCATTTAAGAAAGCATTTTTTACGACCATTTGATATAACTTAAAACATTTGAATATGGCAAAAGCTAATAAAATTCATATTGACTCTAACCTTGCCATGGGGGCAAAGGTCTCGTCATAATCAATACCTTCCTATTGAGAGTCGCCTTGAGCTACAAGTCTGGTTTTATTTATGACGACTTTACCTTCTTCATCTAATTTATTTTTGTATACCCATCTGGTTCCAATTATTGAGCAGTTTCTTGGTATTTCAACTAAAGTCCAAACTTGATTTCGTTCAAATTGGTCCAGTTATTCTTTTATAGCTTCAACCCATGATTCATCATTGAGAACTTCATCAGTTTTCTTTGATTTGATTTGGGACACAAGGGAAACTAATGTTTGTCTCCTCAATGACGCTTTGGTGTGCACTCTATCTTCTGGATTTTGGATGTTGAGTTCATTTGGATGGCTAGAATCATGCTTCCATTCTTTTGGAACATTCTATTTTACTGTTTATATTGTGGGAGTCAACTTTGTAGGGGGTGTAGTCGACTTGTCCTATGAAGGTTCTAAGGTTTTACTGTGATTTTCTCCAGTCTTTATATTACTTAGCTATTTTCATCAACACTCAAACTTGTAGTGAGGTGGTTAGATTCATCAAAAATAATATGCATAGATTCCTCAACACATAGAATTCTATTATTAAAAGCCCTGTAAGCACGACTTGTTGGAGAGTACCCAAGAAAAATACTTTTGTCACGTTGTGGATCAAATTTTCCTAAGGTATTCTTACCATTATTATAATTAAAACATTTACATCCAAATGGATGAGAGTAACCGATGTTGAGCGTCTTTCGTCTACAGAGTTCATAAGGTGTTTTCTTTAAAATAGGTCTGATAAGGCACCTGTTGATGATGTGATATGTTGTGCTAATTGCTTTTTCCCAAAAGTGATTTGGGAGATTATGTTCTAACAGCTTGTCCTGGCAGTTTTCTAGAGGGACCGATTCTTTCTCTCCACTACACCATTTTGTTAAGAAGACCGTGGTGAAGAGAAGTTCTGAGAGTATCCATTCTGAGCACAATACTCCTCAAATGCCTTGTTTTTAAATTCTCCGCCATGATCACTGTGGATGTAAGTAATGAGGTGTCCATTCTCTCTGTACTTTTCTACAAAAAATCTCAAAGTTTATGAAAGCCTCATGTTTATGTGCAAGAAACATAACCCAAGTAAATCATGAGTAATAATCAACTATGATAAAAACATATCTCTTTCCACCGATGTTTGCGGTCTTAGTAGGGCCAAATATTTCCATGTGGATCATTTAAAGAGGCTTGGTAGTAGAGATGTCTTTGAATTTGAAAGATTCTCGAGCCTATTTACCAAATTAGAAGGATTCACAAATGTGATCCTTTTAAAACTTTAGTTTTTGCAGACCTTTCACCAATTCAAGTCTAGAAAATTTCTTAATGATATGCATACTAGCATGCCTAAAATTTCTGTGCCACAACCAAGTATCATTGGTTTTCATAGTGAGGAAGTTAAGGTAGCAAAATTAGAAGTATTTATGACATAAATATTATCAATGCGTTCACCGATAAGAGAAATATTTCTTTTATCATGTTTAATAGATCAATTTTCAGCCTTGAAGAGGACTCCAAATCCGACATCACATAGTTGACTGATGCTAAGCAGATTGTGTTTGAGACCATCTACTAGGTATATTTTAGTGAATTCACATGATGAGCTGAGTCTCACTAAGCTGACTCTAATAACGTTGGCCCTGGCATTGTCACCGAATCTGACTGATCCTCCATCTAGTTTCTTTAGGGAGGAAAAGTTCTCTTTTTTTCTTTCATGTGTCTGGAACAATTATTGTCAATGACCCACATTCCCTTTTTGTATCTCTTAATGACCTATTCCTCTCTAGGTTCTTCTATTGTGATAAAACATATATTGGCAGCCTCTACTTCTTCTTTAGTTTCATATCTATTGCTCCAGGATCCTAAGTTCTGATTCTTTCTAGATAATCATCATCTCAATTTTGGACAGTTTTGCTTGAAATGACTAGGCCTTCCACAATAGTTACAGAGATCATTGTTTCTGGTAGAGTCATTATTTTTGCCACCTTGGGATCTTTGTTATCTCTGTCTCATGATCTGCCTTACCCCACGGTTGATGAGAGTCATTCCTTCTCTATTAGCATTTTTGAGAATGTCCTTTTCTCCAATTGGAGAAGCATTGAAGGCTATTGGTTTCTTTTTTCATCCTTGTGGTACCTGATGATATAATTTCTTTCATATGTAATAAGGTTACCTCATAGTTTTATATCATATTGTGAAGGTCTCCATCCTCCAGAATGGTGGCTTTGGTTTCCCATATCTTTGGAAGACTCCAGAACAAGTTCTATACTTACAGGATGTATGGATAGATCATCCCTAGTGATTTCAATTCACACACGATTTTACTGAATCTGGCAAACATTGTTTCAATGTCCTCATTTTCTTCCATTTTGAACAACTCATATTCATTGACCAGAGCAGTAATCTTTGACTTCTTGACCTTGGAGGTTACTTCATAGGTTACCTCCAATTTGTCCCATATTTCTTTTGAATATTGTCATATTTTTCTTTGCTAACTGCACACAAAAGTAAACTTATAACACGTGCATTAGTTTGAATTACCTCTTATTATTCTTTGGTGACCTCAAAACTTTCAAGTTCTTCTATGTCAATGCTGCTAGATTATTGATCCTTGTCCTTTTGCTTTTCCTTGAGTCCTGAAATTGGCTTGGGACCTATCTTGATGACAACCCAGTCTTGTAAGTCATTTGACTGAACAAATATTTTGAACCTGTTCTTCCAGTAGGAGTAATGTTGTCCATTAAAGTATGGTAGTCTTATGGAGAAGTGGCTATCCTGAAGAAGAGCACCGGGGATTTGATACTGGGCCATCTCATCTTTTCTCACTTGCGGTTAAGCAATGCAGTTGGTGAGACCTGCTCGAATACCAATTGAAATTCAAGAGGGCAGAATTCAAATTTTCTTCTGTGAGTTGACTACTGACTCCTCATAGTCGACTCACCTGTAGATTAGTGCACTTTATAAATAGATTAGATTTAAACAATTAAGCGTGTAAATAATAGAATATAAAGTAATAACACAAAGATTTATCCTAGTTCGGAACACCAATGTGGTGCCTACTTTTAGTCCCCTTAGGTTTAAAATTTTTCTTAGATTGTTGAATGTTGGGTACGAGTACAATGATAGGAAACAAGTTCTAAAGACTTATTTTCCTCTTCAGATCTTATGACACAGCTTTAGTTAATGTTACAAAGTTGAATCGATCCAACTCTTTACATAACAATTGTAAACTAAAAGTTACAGCGCCTTGTAAGACTAAGAATGAGACACTTTAAATTTTCTCCTTGACGTTGCGTGAGAAAGAGTTTGTCTTCATTCTTCATCTTTTATAGTCTTTGGCTGCCACTCTTCATAAGGAAAACCAAGAGATTTCTTCTTAATCAAGGACATAAATTGATTCCTTGATTGAGGAATGTATCCATATGATATGTCCATATCAGATATGTCCACATATGGATTTGGATCACGTCCATATCAGATATGTTTGTGATCTACTTTTCTTTTTGGTTTTGTAGAGATTGATGCCTTTCCAATTGTATTCATGATCTTTTATTCTTGATTAATTTAGTCTGCCATGATTTTGGAATTGTGATTCTTCTCTCATTTATGTGATATTTTATTGATATGCTTGTCATACTGTTTGAATGTCGTGATCCTCAATTTTTTTGGATAGATACTCTTTTATCTTCCAAAATCTTGATTCGATTTTCCATAACATTAGGGGCTGAGATTTTCCTTCCATTTTTTCTTATTCTGATTAATGGTACTTGGATACCATGGATCTTCTTCCATTCCTGATGTACTTCTATTCCTGGAGCCTACATCTTTTGTCCTTCCAATATTAGCAGTCTTTAGTGTCCTACAAAGATACACTTGTTAGTTTGTCATTATTAAAACATAGACTTAGGAGGGTAAAATGATTTATAATTAGGTAGAACATCATACTATGTCCATGCTAACAGTTGTTTCATGCTAGTTACAATCTAGTTAGGACTTTTGCAACTTTTCCACCACAATAATTTCATCCATACTAGCACACCAACCATGGACAATAGATACATATACCCATCGATACCATCAAATTTTTCACTACTTAGAGATGGGTACGTTGCTTGGACATACTTCTTGATAAATTTTGAATGATTTCATGGAAGTCGCAGGTAATCCATAAGATTTATATAGGATACCTTTAACTCCAGTTAATTGCAATGAATATTCATACAAACTTGAGTACACGCAAGGTACCCCCAAAGTCAATGTAGAACTTACATTCACAATGTATTTTCTTGTCGTAGGCTTCCTTAGTTCTTCTATTTTATACATAACTTTTATTATATGCTTTCACTGCATCCTCTAATGATGTGTAGGATCTATTATGCTTCCACTGAATCCATTTATTTTCATAGAACATTCATCCCACAAATGGTTTATACCATACCTTCCTCCATTAAACACAATATGTAACTTTTTGTCAGGCGGCATTATAAAAATGGTCTCCGATGGAAGAAGGTTTCTAATATTAGAGTTCACTTGCACCCCTAGTTTAAAAATAATAAGAAAGAAAGAAATAACAATAATAAAGAAGTAGTACATAAGAAAAAACTATAAGTGTAGCTTAGCATAGCATAGGCATTTTTAGTTGACTAAAATATAAAAGAAATAAACTTTTGATAACCTCTCAATTTCCCCCTATCTCACGTATGTGAGGGTCAATGTGGAAAGAGGTGTTATAGGGTAAGTTGGTCATTTCATACCATTCACGACAACTTTTACACAACAAATAGTCGCATAGTGCTATTTTATCATTTATCATACCTTTTTAGTAACTTTATCTTGTACCCTACTTTTCTTGTAAGTTATCCTTCGAATTCTTAATGTATGTTATAATGTTATGATTAAAAATGATACAATATATTCAAATATTACATTTACAATACAGTATGATACAATATAATACGATATGATAAATTATGAAACAATATCGTCCAAATAGTGTAGAATTACGTAGTCATTTGACCATGCATATTTTTTCACTTTATTCCCAAAAATTAGTTTACTTTATTCAAAAATCTTTATTTGGCCATAAAAATACAAAATACAACTTGAAATTGTATTTAGAATTTAGAAAACAACCCAATACTTGATTTCAATATTTTCACTTTATAATTTTTTTTTTGAAAAAATTCCTAAATTATTGATTTTCATAAGATAACTTATCTAAATTATATTTCATTTTTAAACTATATTTTATGTCTTCTTGCAAAATATTTTTAAATTTTTATTGCAGAAAATATAGTCAAACAAAACTCTAATTCCAACTCCAAATTTAAAATTTCAAATAAAGTCATTTTTTGTAAAAACAACATAAATCCCAATAGTTTGGATCTAAGAAAGTCCTGACAGTTTGCATATTTTTTGAAAATTCTATTTTTAGGCTCTCGTGATACATAATTGACTGTGACTACATCCGTAGCAGATACTTTTTTGAGAAAATGGTCTATTACCCCCCCAACCTTTAGTAGAAATTCCAACTACATACTTATAATTTGTAGGGGTCCTATGACCCCCCCCCTGAACTATTTTAAAGTGAAATTATTACCCCCCTGAATGCTGACATGGCAAGAGAGTGTATTTCACTCTCTTTAAAGAGAGTGAGAACGAAATTTTTTTATTAAAAAATTATTTTTAATATTTTTTTATTTTCTTTATTATTATTTTTTTATTTTTAATC